>VBSM01000272.1:17019110-17076819 GCA_008086735.1 Cheirogaleus medius | reverse complement strand
TTTGCTTAGTTGAGTTGGAAAATGAGTTTGCATTTCTTATGTGTTCACCAAGTGATATTGTGAGGAGCAATGCGATGCATGCTGGGAAGAGCTCTCTTAACGCACCCTGCAGCACGTTATACCCAGCTATCTTCTTTCCATTCCCTCCACTTCCACCCTTCTTCAGGACCTTGTTAACTCTCACCAGGACTATTACTTTGTGCTGCCTAATTGCTTTTCTTTAAGTACATTTCCAATAATTTAACTCTCCTACTCACAAACCCTACTGCTAGCCTAAACAAAAATAATCTTCAAGATTAAATATACTCCTAACTCCCTACCCCACGGTTGTTTCTCTTACACCTTCTGAAATCTTTCAAAATTCATCTGAAGTATGATTTTATATATTTTAGCATTTCCCTCTGTAGAGAATTGCATGTCATTTCTTTGAACTACTTTTATTACTACTAACATTTATTAAATTTTATTAATACTAGGCTCCAGGCACGTTGCATGAATTATCTCTTAAAATTATGACTGTAGCTCCATAAAAATGGCAAAAGATGCAATTATTATTTCCATTTTTTGGATAAGAAAACAGACAGAAAGATTAAGTAACCTGGCCAAGGTCTTATAGCAGAAATGGAATGACAGCATTAGCACTCTGATTCCAGGGTCTAAACTTCATCATCTCCACTCTTTTCCCATGATTGACATGGGGCAGGCCACGGTGTGAGTAGCAGCAGTATCTCACCAATGGTACTTGTAAAGGAGAAGTTGTAATGTTCTGTGAAGTACTCAGATTTATTGTTTGAACCAGATTTCCACCCCACTTAATCCTCTTGGAACATCAACATGTCATTAAAACATGTCATGAACTCAAAAACTTGGAATGAGTCAGTCCAGGCCTAGGTTTAAATAAAACAATGTAAAGAGAATTTTTTAAAAAAAGAAATATAAGAGTAGGAATATATTGCAGTGTATATGTTATCATCAAATAGCGCAGCATCACCTCAGTTATCTGGAGAGCATTATATGTTGGAACATAGCTGCATACCTGGATGTTAAGTCCTCTGTGTCCCAAAAGACCTATCACAGCTCTGAGCCTAACTCCACCCATTTTACCTTAAAGTCGTCATTTAGAGCCTTCTTTAGAAAACAATTCTCAAACAAGCTTAATTTTATTGTTTCCTAACTTGCAGCAAATAAAGGAATTCGTGAGAATGAGGTTATCGAAAGGCGTGACCTGCGGTGATCACAGACTAGATGTGGGAGGAAGAAACAGGAAAACAAAAAAGCAAATCGTAAACTATATTTTCACTGAACACACATCAAAGTTTCTACTGCCTGGAGTATTGCCTCCTCTTGAAATCCTCCTGGAAGTTTCTCCCTTTGATGTAAGCTCTCTGTCCCTGAAATCTTACAGCTAGATATGTCTATGCTGGGTGCGGCCCTCGTGTTGTCTGTCTAGGTTGTATCTGATCTGCCTTACTATAGCCTGAGCGTTGGGAACAGAGTTTTTCTTCCTCTCCCCCCATGAATCCTAAGTAACTCTCAAACTTACAAACCTTATTTTAGCCCACTGGGGTGTGCCAGCAACGGTCCAGGGGTACGTGGACCCTGAGGCCAGTATACATCTTCCCACGATGTCAAGTTAGCTCCGTGGACAGTGAAAACATGACTTTAAAATGGAATACAAAGTTTGTATTAATTTTAGAGCTAAAACAGGAGGCCTCAAATAAAGTTTAGGTCTATATATGGCTGCTTTTTCCTGAATCCCTCAACAATAAACACATTCACTATTTTCTGCCTTTGAGATTTCTGCATGGAGAATTTGATAAGCACTTCCCTAGTTAAGATAAAAAGTGAATATCATGTATTTTATAACTAACATGGGCAGAAAGTGAATGAAGTAAAATATAAAATTTACTTATAAAGATAACATATTTCTTTTAAATGTCATGGGCCTTTATTTATACTTCTCTTATGGTGCTCATTGTTGGTGAGGGAGGAAGGTGGAATCCATGCATGTCTAGTGCCTTCTCCCCATGTAAGATCCTGTGCAGCAGGTGTCACTGCTCAGGGAAGGGAAAGTTTGCCTGGGCACTTCATCATTCCCCTGACTCAGTAGATGCTGGGCTTTCTGAACTTGGATTACGATCCCATGTATACATCAAGTATCATAGATTTTAGCATCCAGCATAACCCTGGGCACACAACGATAACTTAAGTGTTAAGAAGAATATTAAATAAATATTCATCGAAAGAAGAAACTGACTCTTAGTGGAGGCCACAACATATAAAGTATGAAATTGAAAACACAACTTGAGAAAGAACATGAAAAAAGGAGCCACAAGCAAGCAAACTTTCCTTTAGTCATTAAATCATTGTTCCATTCCTTATTTAACAAAAATATGACCAAGTTGTAGGCATGAGGACACGATGTGGGGAGGGGGAGATGACAAGTGGACACAGGACATAGCCCCTGTTCTCCTGCAGCTTGAAAGGCCTGGTATAACCAGAGGAGGGAAGGAATTTTAAAGATTGTTTCTATTTAAAACTGGGTTAAACATTTTGACATTCAGGACAGAATGCAGATCAGTCAAACAAGCCTGACTGTTCTGTGCATGACAATAGAGCTTGAAAGATGATATCCCAGAGAGGCCAAGAAAGCGCGTGGCCCACTGGCTCCTGGAGGGGCAGCTGCTGCTCACTGACCAACAAGCACGGTGTGTCTGCAGAATGTGGAAGGGGCTACGGAAACACCACAAAAGCTGAAATGTAAAATTCCAAGATGTGTATTAGGGGCTTATTCATAAGAATGGCATTTATTGACAGAGACAGGCAAGGCAGGCAGACAGATAAGAGAACAAAAGACAGTGTGTGCAAATCTGCTTTGTCTTGTAATAAGTCAACACCATCACAAACTGGAGTGTCCGTTTACCCCTGCATACTATAATCTATTAACAACGATTGAGTGCCACATAGTGTCTAATAATATCAAAGGTTAAGTCTTTCTTCTACTGATTCATCCATTCTAACTTGTGCTAAGTTTTTCTTTCTTTCTTTCTTCTCTCTCTCTCTCTCTCTCTTTTTTTTTTTTTTTTTTTTTTTTTTTTTTTTTGTGTGTGTGTGTGTCAAGGTCTTGCTCTGTTGCCCAGGCTGGAGTGCAATGGTGAGACCATAACTCACCATAACCTCTAACCACTGGGCTCAAGCAATCCTTCTGCCTCAGCCTCCTGAGTAGCTAGGACTACAGGTACATCCACCATGCACAGCTAATTGTTTTTTAAATATTTTGTAAAGATGGGGTTTCACTATATTGCCAAGGCTGGTCTCAAACTCCTGGCATCAAGCAATCCTCTGGCCTTGGACTCCCAAAGTGCAGGAATTATAGGCACAAGCTACTGTGCCTGACCTAATTTTCTTGAATAGAGAAACCCACATGGAAGGGAATATTAGATTTGTATAAACAAACCATTTCTTTTCAAAACCAATAAAAAATTTCCAATGAGATGACTTTATTCTGTTCATATGTGAAATTTCCCATTAGTGCACCCCATTACATTTCATGATCTTAGCGATTGCCCCAAATTGCTTCATAACAAGTAGGTGAACAACTTTGATAAGGAGAGGTATTTTATTCTAAACTGAGATATGTCAGAATTGATATTTTTCCTTCAGACAGATACAGCAGAATATTCAGAATGAATGCCTAAATCCCAAAGAGGAAATTAAACCTCAGTCAAGCTCTCTGCTATTAAAACTACTATTACATCTTTTAGATGTGTAATCTCTATGTGCTCAAGACATTGACACACTATTATCTAAAAACTAAGTGGAAATATATACGGGGGAAATGCATGGTTTTCTAAAGGTGGATGAGGAAAGAGAGAGGAGATGGAATTCAAAAAATCATTGGAATAAAATGATGGAATGGCATCTCTACTACTCAGCATTGCCTAAATCCATAAGTGGTACTAATTCCCCAGTGCACAGCTCACTAAAACTCCCATTCCCAGGCTGGTGACTATGCTTCTCTCTTCTCCCTATTTACACTGAAATGCCTTACTGGCTATATCCCTGATGCGTTTCTGTTCAATATGAAATTGTCAGATATTTAGACTCAATATCTGAAGTATTCAAATTGAGGACTGCATCCTATGTTTTCCAATGACTCTGTTCTTCGATTTCCTAATGCCTGCACTGTAACAACCATGTTCTCACCTATGTTGGAAAAGCTCTTCTGAAATGCATTCCTTCTTTGATAAAACATTTATGCCACAGTCTTTGGGCAAAGGTTTCTCCTTTGCCATGTGGAAATCTAGCAGAGTCCTCTTTAGAGAATGTTCCAGCCAGAATCAGCAAGAGAAGCCTGATGCACACAATAGACTCCATCCACCTAGCATTTGTTGAGAATCCATTCCAGACCCAGCCATTTTCTGCCATCAATAGCTTTGAAGTGCTGAGGTGGAGACACAGCTACCAAATCCACAGTGTCACATTTAGAGGCCATTATAATAATGCCCAGAATTTACCCAGATGCAAATTGAGTGAAGCCAAGTGCGTTCTGGGACATCCCCTTAAAGGGAAAGAATCCTGATATTTCACCCTACCATTCCACACACAAGAGATAATCAAGATGCTTACTCTAGGTGAGCAGGTTACAAAAATATCGATACAAGTAGTTATAAGCTTTAATAGACCTTGGAATCCAATTAGCTACAATTTCGTGGTGGCTAAATAATTTATGATAATTGCAAATTCATTAGATTACAATTTGCTACAACCAAACCTATAGATTTCCTGATATCTTTAAAAACATGCATTCTCAAGGTGAAGCATGGCATTTTCTATGTTCATTGCTACAAAAATCGTCTAATTTTAACAATTCAGAACACATCCTATTACTTAAACCTGGATCATTTTGAGGTTTTCCCTGTTAATGCAAAGACATAAACCTAAGAGCATTGCACCATCTTATTAAGCCTTTCTATTTCAGCAGCTGTCTGTAGCTAAAGGCAATCTACTGTGTGTGCTTAAATGGCACTCTGTTCACCTCTACTCCACAAACAAAAGCAAATTCAGAGAAAGCACACATACACTCCTGTAACCATCACCCAAGTCAAAAAATAGAACTTCACCAAATATGTCACAAGCCCCTTCACATGCCGCATCCTGATTACAACTTCCTCTCTCCCTCCAGTACTAACCACTATCACACCTTATATCGTAACCACTCCCTTATATTTCTCTACAGTTTTCTCACCCAATTGTGCATCCTGAAATAATATCGTTTAGCCTTACCCATGTCTAAACCTTTTTTTCTTTTATTTATTTATTTTTCTTTTTTATTTCTGCATATTATGGGGGTACAAATTTTTAGGTTACATATATTGCCTTTGCCTCACCAGAGTCAGAGCTTCAAGCATGTCCAACCCCCAGACAGTGCACACCGCACCCATTAGGTATGTATATACCATCCCCTCCCTCCCCCACTCCCACCTGCCTGATACCTGATGAATGTTATTACTATATGTGCACTTAAGTGTTGATCAGTTAAAACCAATCTGATGGTGAGTACATGTGGTGCTTGTTTTTCCATTCTTGGGATACTTCACTTAGTAGAATGGGTTCCAGCTCTATCCAGGATAATACAAGAGGTACTAGATCACCATTGTTTCTTATAGCTGAATAGTACTCCATGGTACACATATACCACATTTTATTAATCTACTCATGTATTTTTGGGCACTTGGGTTGCTGCCACATCTTTGCAATTGTGAATTATGCTGCTATAAACATTCTAGTGCAGATGTCTTTTTTATAGAATGTCTTTTTTTCCTTTGGTAGATGCCCAGTAATGGGATTTCTGGATCAAATGGTAGTTCTACTTGTAGCTCTTTGAGGTATCTCCATATTGCTTTTCACAGAGGTTGAACTAGTTTGCAGTCCCACCAGCAGTGTATGAGTGTTATAAATATGTTACTCTGCTTTCTTCTGGCCTAATGAAAATCTGATTATAATCTAACCTTTCCCCTTAAGTCACATGTTCTCTTTGCCTAGATATCAAACGGCTATTTTTCTTTTTCCTTACGGCTGAATAATTTTACTACAATGTGTCTTTGCATTTGTTATTCTGGGCTAATACTCTCAGGTACACAGGGACCTGTTTCAATAAATAATTTCAAATCATTTTATTGTATAAATTTAAGGTGTACAACATGATCTTTGATATACATATCCATAGTAAAATGATTACTACAGGTAAACAATTGAACATATCCATCACCTGCCATAGTTACTGGATTTTTTTTTCTTTTTGTGGTAAGAGTACCTAAAACTTATTTCCTTAGCAAGTTTTCAATATGTAATGTAATATTATTAACTATCGGCCTCCTCTAGATTTCTAGAATTATCCTACATAGCTACAAGTTTGTACTCTTTGATCTACATTTCCCCATCTCTTCCCTTCCTCACACCTGGTAACCACCATTATACTCTCTGTTTCTATGAATTTGACTTTTTCATTTGAGGGGAGGATTCCACATATAAGTGAGATCATGTAGTATTTTTCTTTCTGTGCCTACCTTATTTCACTTAGCATAATGTCCTCCAGGTTCAACTATGCTGTCACAAATGGGAATATCTCCTTCTTTTTAAAGGCTGAATAATATTTCATTTTGTGTGTGTAAAACACACACAATTTCTTTATCATCTGTCAAAGGATACAAGTTGTTTCTGGATCTTGGCTATTGTGACTAATGCTGCAATGAACATGGGGGTGCTAATATGTCTTTGAGATACTGATTTCATTTTCTTTTGGTATGTGCCCAGAAAAGGAATTGCTGGATTACATAGTAAAACTATTTAAATCATTTTTTTTAATTTCAGGAAAGTTTTTTTTAAATTATAATTTTGGTATTTGGTTCCCTTTCTTTGATTTTCTTCATTGAATATGTTGGATCTTCCTTGCATGTTTTCAATGTTGGTCATACTCTATGAAATCTATTTTTTTTCTCTTTCTTCATTTCTTTACGATTTTAAGCACTTTCCCTTTTTATTTTTTATTTATTTTAAGGCACTATTTGTGTGCTTATGCAGTCTTGTGTGTCTTCTAGTTTAGTGTTCAATGCTAATATGATTTCTTTCTTTCATTTTTTAATTCTTTCTTGGTTTTGCCACTTACCTGGTAGAGAGGCTGACCCTAGGATAAGCCCACAAGATTGGAAGAGAGTGGATGCAGTTGAAACTGCTTTTAAAAACTCCACTGCTTTGGCTTATAGGGTTGAGACAGCAGGGGCCTGTCTTTTGACTTGGAGGAATGTGGACCAAGGGAGAAAGAAGCAGAAAGCTGACAGGTGATCCACATTCAAATCTCCAAGATGTCTTTGAGATGTTGAGCAGAACATCATGTGCTTTTTAAAGCACTAGTGTTTGCCTCTACTTAAAGAAAATTGTTGTAATTTATAGTGACTTTATTCTCTGCAGGAAAGCACTCAGGGGCAATCACCTTCAGACCCTTCTCTTCAGAATTCTAGGACTGCAGCTGAGACTTTTTTAAGCATAAGATTTTATAAAAGCCTTATTTAACCCTTTAAGATCTCTCCTTAAGCGTCTGTGGCATTAGAGAAAGAGGCCTGGAAATTGTGAAGCATGTACATTGTATCTGGCACCTTACATTGATTGCATTACTAAATTCTCTCCCACAAGCCTTTGAGACTATTTTTTTTCTTTTATTTTAATTTCAGCATATTATGGGGGTACAAATGTTTAGGTTACCTGTATTGCCCTTGCCCCACTCGAGTCAGAGCTTCAAGTTGTGTCCATCCTTTGAGACTATTTTGATCATCACCATTTGAAAGAGAAAGAAATTAAAACTGCAAGAGATTAAGTACATGCCTAGGATCACACAGAACAGTAGGCATTTGAATTATGGCCTCTTCTAACTCCATGACTATAAACCATGTTGCCTTCTGTTTGAAATTTGAAAAACAAAAACAAAAAAAAACAGGTATTGTTGTTCTAACTTCCTAAATTATCTGCTCTCTGCTGTCTTATTCTAAGTTGTCTTTCAAATGCTGGCAACCTGACTCTTAATCTTCTCTCCATAGCACATATATTTTCTTTGTACCATTAGGTTTCTTCTCCAAGCTCAAATTCTGGAAAAACCAAGCATGTAAATGACACCTGGTGTGGAAGCAGCATGGGTTTGTAATGGAAGATTTAGTCCAAAATCTAAAGAATACCTTGGGCAAGTCACCTGAACTGTAGCTTTGTTTTTTCATTTGTAAGGTAAAAATAAGACCACAGCAGCTAGGCTATGCAGAATCACGTGTTCTTAAACTACAAGGTTAATGTTCCTTGTTCATCAGGGATCCTCCCTGGGGGTGCTATATCTTTGTTTTGCTGGTTCTGGAGTCCAGGCCAAGGGAGCAGCCACCATCTGGAGTGCCTCCAGGCCCCATGACAGAAGAAAGAAAGGATTCTATTAGTTTGCTAGAGCTGCCATAACAAAATACCACAGATTTGGGTGACTTAAGCAACAGGAATGTATTTTCTCGCAGTTGGAGGCTGGAATTTCAAGTTCAAGGTACAAAGCAGGATTGGTTTCTTCTGAGACCTCTCTTTGTGACCTGCAAATGACTGCCCTGTAGCTGTGTCCTCACATGGCCCTTCCTCTATGCACACACTTCCCACATGTCTCCTCCTCTTCTTATTGGGACCCAAGTCTTATCAGATTAGAGCCCCATCTGTATGATCTTCCTTAACATTAGTTATCTCTTTAAAGTTACTATCTCCAAATACAGTCACATTTTAAAATACTGGGGGTTAGGGCTTCAACACAGGAAGGGGGAGGTGCAATTCAGCCCATGAAAGAGAACATGGAGACATGCGGTTGGCTCTATTCCCACAATTCCTATAACCCTCCTCCCATTCTTAACCTGCTGCAGAAGCTGCCTTTTAAAGCCTGACAAAGTGAGAGTAAAAAAGAATTATCAAAGACTCTTAAGGGAGCACATGTCATAGAAATCTGAGATATAGGAAGAATGGAAGCACACCACTTATGATTCACCCTTCATCCATTAGGTTTTTTTCATGCATCAAGAGAGAAAAATTTCAAAAACATAAAAGGGCAAAGGAAAACCTGTCAAACTTGTCCAGAGATACCACTGAGTACAGAGGAAAGCATCCCATTTAAGTAGGCTTTCTCCTTTACCCACCCAGGGCCTCGTCTGGTGGGATTGACACTGAGAGAGTATTGCAGGCTTGAATGTGAAGTGGAAGATATGAAGTCATTTCTCAACTACAGAAAAACAAATCCACTGACATGTATCTCCTGATGAGACCAGCTCCTCCATTGCTAAGACAGGGCTACAAGGAGAACATTAAAATCTCTAGCAAAGAAGAGATCTCTATAAAAATATGTGATCCTTTTGAAAGACCTGGAATAAGTTCTCTTTTCAAGTAACCTTTTGAAGCATGCTAATTTATGACTACAAAATTTACCTTCTCCTCCTCTGCTGAGATCAAATGATCTTGTCCTTCCAGAGTGTCAGAGGCTGGCCCCTTCTGCTGGCCCTGAGCCAGTGCTCAGAGTGGGCCCTACAATATCCTCATTTGGAGAAGATCAGTAATGTTTACATGTCATGGAGTTGAAATATGGTATTTTCCAGCCTCTTGCTGAAGACTCCCCTTTATTCTCTGCAACATAATTCTTATAAAGAGTATTTTTCTTTTAATGCTAAGTTTGAAAAAAAAATTCTGAGTCTATAGTTTTACTTTTCACAGTATCCCCAGACAGAATTTATGAGGATGTACTTTAATCAGAAATACCTTTCTTAGAGATTTTTGATGGAAGGTTTTAGTAGACAGAATAATGGCCCCCAAAGATTCACCCAGAACTGTGGATGTGTTACCTTACATGGCAAAAAGATCTTTGCAGATGTGAGTAAACCAAGGATCTTGAGATAGAGAGATTATTTTGGATAATCCAGATGGGCCTTCTGTAATCGCACAGGTCCTTATAAGAGAGAGGCAGAGAGGTCAGAATAAGAGAGAGATTTGAAGATGCTACATGGCTGGCTTTGAAGATGGAAGAAGGGGCCATGAACCAAGAAATGCTGGGACAGGCAAGGGAATAGATTTTCTCCTAGAGCCTCTGGAAGGAGCACAGCCCTGCATATACCTTGGTTTTAGTCCAGCAAAACCCATGTCAGACTTCTGACTTTCAGAACTGTAAGATAAATTTGTGTTGTTTTAGGCCACTATATTTGTGGTAATTTGTTACAGAAACACTAGGACTAATACAAAGGCTCACTCCATATAGCCCCCAAATAGAATTTGAAATAGAAAATTCTTTCTGCTTTACATTTACCCTACCAACAATATAAACTATTCTGAGACTTAATAACTCTTAAACCTTCCTCAGGCCAGGTCACCTACAGAGTTTCAAATGGTCCAAATAAGACACAGGTAGATTCTGACACTACTTCTTGCCCTCTCTTCTTATATAGAAGACATACTGGTTCAGAAAACTTATGACAAGAGTATTGCATTTTTACCTTTCTAGTTTTTACCTCTTGGTTCATCCCAAGCATGTCCTTGACTGACTTGTCATGATCTTACATCTATCTGTGTGTTCGAACTTCTGACGATGTTTCTCTCTCTCTCTCTCTCCACACACACACACACTCACAACAACACACACACCCACATATACAATTTCTCTTTTGGGAAACTATGTCCATCACTGTCTCTAAATTTAGCAAAAGCCCTGGGCCCCCCAAGTGGAACACCAAACCCCTAGGCACCTATGACTCTGTACTTCCTCACATATGTTGTTTATTCAACAATATTTATTAAGAACTCTCAGACCCTGAAGCCAGACTACCTGGGTTCAAATTCCAGCAACTGTCCTTGCTAGCTGTGTGGCCTTGAATATTCAATTTAATGAAGTTTGTTTTACCTCATTTTATCACATTCAAAGGGGAATAAATAGCAGTAACTACCACATAGGATTGTTTATGAGACTTGTATGAATAGATGATATAAAATACCTAGAAAAGTGACTATCACATAGTAAGCACTACAGAAGTGTTAGCTACTATTATTTTTAATTTTTATTATTACTGTATTACTACTATTCACCAGCCACCAAAGCTGCAATAGTGAAGAGAACACAGCTCCTGTCCCTGAGAGGCTTTCTTCCTGGGGGAGATGCAGGTAAAGAAAGAGGCCAGTGTGACTCAGGTAAATGTCTCTGTGGACGGACAGGCTCTGGGAGTACACGGGATGATGCAGAGCCCAGGTGGGTGGAGAGGGAGGACAGCCAGGTAAGGCTACTCAGGGAAGTAACCTCCTAGGGAAGACCTGAGACATGAAAGGAGTTGCCTAGTTAATGGAGGATTGGAACAGGAAGGGTTGGGATGTGGATTAGACATAAAAGAGAAAAGGACAAGAATGTTTTTGGCAGTGGGAATTAAGTGGAAGGATGTTCCCTGAAGGAGGGACAGGCTGTGTACCGGAAGGAAAGTAAGTATCTCTGGGTAGGAAGTAACTCCCTCTGCAATTACCAGAACCTACCAGTTGAATCCTGTTTTCAGTACAATATGCAAATTCAATATCATCATTCCCAAATAATATAGACTGAGTGGGAATCAATACTCCTGATTCTTACATGACAGAAATTACACATCTCACAATCTCTCGGGCCACCATAATTAAGTCCAGCCAAGCATGCGATAATGCTCAACAAACACAAAAGATACAGTTCTATTTTTTTTTAAGAAAAATGTCTTGAAGGACCACCTTGAAATCTGGATGACAACTCAGTTATTCAATAATTACAAAATAACAATTTGATGCTTTTTATAAGTGCTACAGAGCAAAATTTCTACAGAGGTTTTCAACCTTGTTTGGATACTAGAATTACCTAGGGAGCTTTGAAAAATCACCTGTTCCCAGGCCTCATCTTAAACCAATTAAATCAGAATAGCTATGAATGGGACCAGTTCTAAGGTATGTTTTAAAACCTTCCTAAGTGATGGTAATGTTCAACCAGGGATGAAAATTAGCATTATCTGTAAGATTTTTAAGAGTTTTGAAGTATTTCTATTAAATAATCTATTTCAATTCAGATTACTCTTTCAACACAAATTTGTTAGGCAAAATAGGGAGAGATAATTGAACTATTAAATTGGTAAATGGGCGCTACTATTTCGATGATTACATTGATTTTGCTTTGTAATTTGCCTTGCCTTTTTATCTTCATGTATACTCTTTTTTTGCATTTTTTAAATTTCAGAATATTATGGAGATACAAATGTTTAGGTTGCATATAAGTCAAGCAGTTGATGTCTATTATTTAAGTCACTTTATTTTGTTATTAAAGACAATTTTAAAGATTGCCTTTATATTCCCCCTCTGACATTTTATTGTATTGCCAACTGAACACACTATTAACGGAGAATGGACTATGTGCTTCTTCACTCATTTATTTTGAAAAGAAGTCATGTATGTCAGTCAGTCAAGAAACAAGTCACAGGTTGCAGAAAAATGTCCTGCTGAACAGAAAATTAGGCAATGGGCAGGAAACAAAGGGCACCATAATGGAAATCTTTCAAGCTTGAATTAAGTTACCGACTAATGAGGATCCTGCAGGGAGCAGTGATAAGAGGGCTGGATGTTTATTAAGGAACTATTCATGCAAATTACCTGACTGATGGTATTGCTGGCAGTGCCCCTAAGATCCCCCTGATAAGGCAGGACCTAAAGGGTAGCAGCCATTAAGCAATTTAGACACAGAAGCATCCAAAAAGAAAGTAATTAAGGATTTTCTTTATGTGTATTCCAGGAGGAGAAATAGCATTATTTATCAAAAGAAAGATACTTCAGCAACTATGCCTTAAAAAAATTAGACCTGGCTGACAGACAATTTATAAAGAAGGATCTGTCATTTGCTATTCACCTACAACAGCGTGACACATGCATGACGTGGCGATGCTGGGCAATTGGTAGCAAGACCATTGGATGCCTGGAGTTAGCAGAAGGGAGGGGTTGGGAAAGACACATTTCAGTTCTTTTTCTGAGTCTCACAAACACACACACACACACGCGCACGCACACACACGCTTTTTTTTTTTCCCTCAAAATTTCCCCTTCTTCAAGGGAGGGGAGAAAATCCTCCAGTTTCTCTGAGAGACATTTATACATTCATTCATTCCATCTGCATTTAGCAAGACACTTCCAAGTAACACAAATATTTCTAAGCCCTGGGTGTACAACGGTGAATTGAACATAAACTGTGTTCCTGAGAAACTTGGTCTTGTAGGGGAAACAAAAATGAAACAAATAATTGTCATGCTGTGTAGGGGAATACTGCGCTTCCCTGGAAGATAATGCGTTGTTGACGTCCAGCACATCCTTCTGGGTTATCTGGGTCTAGCTGTGCGACACCTTGGATCTATTTTACAAGTCTGCAAATTGTAGATAACTGATAGCAATGCAACATAATTCTTCCCTGAAGATATACAAATGCTGTCCTGTCTAGTAGAGGTTCAACAGACTTCTCTCTCCCGCTATGGTAGAAGTTAGTTTTACCACTGTTGGCACATTTATTTCAATATTCCTGATGTATAAATGTGTCTATTTTTCGACTTCTTCTTTGAAATGGTTGTTACACCTTTGCTGGTTTTCTCATTAATGAGTAAAACAAAATATTCAATATGTGTTCAGTTTTAGATCTGTATGAGAGTTATGATTTTACACTTACCAGGGTTCAGAACACAATATCCCAAAATTTGGCACCCTGAAAATATTGAATATTTTAAGCTGAAAGAATTTGAGAAGCAGCATGTGCAGGAGGGACTGTCTGAGCTTCCCCTGAGCAGATCATAAACGCTCATGTAAAATGTACCTTCCCCATTCCTGGAGGAAAGAAGCGTCCTTGTCTCTGGAGAGGGAGAGATGAGACACAGAGAGGACTCTGAACAAAAAGGCCTTGTTTAGCTCATAGTTTATTACACTTACCTCATACCCCTGGTGTCTTATCACATTTCTCCTTGACTTTCCACTTTTCATCAAACCTAGTGTTAAAATACTCAGGTTTAACCATTCTTTGAGGTCTAGGTCTTCATTTTCTTATGAAGTCTCCTGGGTCATATAAAATTTATACTAAGCAAATTGTCCTGCTTTTCTCTTATTCATCTGTCTTTTATTATAGGGGTCCCAGTCAAGAACTTAGAAGGATCAAGGAAAAGGTCGTTTTCCCCTCCAACACTCTCTTTTGAAATGATCTTTTAACAGTAGACTTCTCATCAGGGTGACAGACTGAAAAAAGGTAGCAATATGCCCTCTGGCTCCAAACACATGGACTTACTGAATAAACATTTTAAAAAATAATAGATACATAACCAAAGTCAAATCTAAGAAAGGAAAACCTCCAGCTGCCAGAAACAAAGAAGAAAACCATGAGCCAGAGTTGCAATTCTGCAGCTCACAGAGAAAGTGGGTTGGACACATATCTCACCTATGTCTGTGCAGGCCCACACCTTGTGGGGAGGTGGAGGGGTCTCTTTCACCGGGTTGGGACCCACAAGGGAGTTACAATATACATGAATATGTAGAGGAAAATCATTGCCGGTGGCCTGCCCTGTAGAAATTGAGCCATCAAAAGATGAGGACCTAAAGCCTATGCCATGCAGGTGAGGAACCTGAATCTGAAACACTCACTTGATTAGAACCTTTAGCCAACAAACCAAATTTAAAATCATGTAGAATAGTAAGCATAATAGGAAGATTTTGGGGATAGTTCAAGCAAGATGTGTTGAGGGTAGAACTAAGGCAATGGCAATGAGGACCTAGAGAAAGTGGGATGGAGTCAAGAGCTCCTCAGGAGGTCAAATAGCTTGAGCCAGTCCCAGATCGTACCAGGAAAGAAAGGGAGAGTTGTCTACACTAATTCCCAAGCTTCTTACTCCATTATCAGAGAGAACAATGGTGTCATTAATGAAAACGGAAGGAGAGAGAGTGAAGAAACAGGTTAGGCTGGAAATAGAGGCCATATAGGTCCAGTTTGTGTTTGAGTTATGTTGAGTTTAAGGTCTAGGTGGATATGACCAGCAAGCAGGTCTGCAACTCTGGGGGTGGCCCAGGCGGGGATGGAAATTTGGGGATCAGCAGGTAGTAATAGGAAGGAATGGGATTTCCTAGGGCAAGTGTGCCAAGTAAGAATTAAAAAGGAACAAAGACAGAATTTTGAGGAATATGAACATTTAAGGGATGGGTTAAAGAAGGGAAGTCCACAAAGTAGATTGAAAATCAGCAGCCAGTTAAGTAGGAGGAGAAAATAGGGTCATAGAAGCCAAGTTACAAGTTTCCAGTCAGAGGCCACAAATGATAAAGAAGATAAGAATTGAAAACAGTTTATTGGTCTTCACAAGTAGGAGGATGTTCGTGGTGACAAGGTTCACTCCTCTGGTCTAGTCATATGCTGAGGGCAAAAGCCAGATTTTAGTAGTTGAGAAGTAAATTCTTCTTTTTGTAGCCCTCTGCCAAAAAAAGTTGGCTTAATATTTCCCTAAGAGCATTATCCCTTTCAAAGACAGAGACCTGCAGAGATGAATTGCCAGCATTCATTCACTCACCCATATAATCAATATTTATTGAGCGCCTCCTATTATGAAGAACTCGGCTAGAAAGTGGGACATAGGAATCCGTGAGACCCAATCTTTACTGGAAGGAGCTTGAGCCAAGTGGGAAAATAGAATAAAATGAATCATTGCAGCAGAGGGCATGCTGTCCACAGGGCCTTATGGGATGATGCCCTATAACACCCTGGAAGCAGAGTCAGGAAGAGCTCCCAAGATGAAGTGATTGCTTGGCCTAGTTTTACATAATGGCTGGCATACCAGGAGCCAGGTTTCATTCTAAGTACTCATGATTTAGTTAATTTCATCTTCACAACCACCCCACAGGGTAAGATGTAACATGCTTCACGTTTTACAGATGACAAGAGTGAGGTACAGAGTTTGACTGGCCTAGGATCACACAGCTGGAACGTGATAGTGCTGGTATTTGAGCTCAGGGACTCTGCTTCCAGACATCATGTTGACGCTTAAAACCGCCATACTACACTGCCCCTTAAAAGCTCAGAATTCATTCAGTGAATGAGGTGGGATGGGTGTTCCTAATGCAAAACAGGGCACACACTGAAACACAGAAACGTGGAGGAATGTGGCACAGTTTGGGTGGGTTCTATTCACAGTTACCCCAGGGGGGGAAATTCTCCCATGGCTTACATCATTCCAGTCTTACCTACTCTCTAATTCATATTATGCTTTTTATTTTAAATTCAGATTAAGGATTTATTCTCTCAAGAGTCAGACACGCTTCTCTACTGCACTCCAGCTGCTTGTACCTACACTGTCCACCGCATAAACTTCTTTGCCTCCTTCAATGCCTTAGAATGGTCTTCCTTTCCACTTCCCCTGATTTGACTCCAGCTCTGATAATTTTCAAATTCCACTCCCAAACCTGTCTTCTGTCTAGATTTCATATCATCCCTCTGGCATTCCTTCCAAAACTGTCAGGCAAAGAAATAGAAACTTGATGATCCATACCAGTGCTTGCCTTCTACACTATTCATCTGCAAGTCCAACCACTGAAAAGAGTTGCAATTTATTGTCATTTGAGAAGACCCATAATCTCCTTTCACTATTCACTGATTATTTAATATTTATAGCTCACAATTGCCATTCATGTTAATAGAGGATCCTTAATATTCATTCATTTAGAACTAAAAACAGTATTTCTGATTCAAAACTTTGTTCTGCATGGCACAACTTGTCCCTCATCTAAAAGGTCACCCTTAGGGGGAAAACTTTTGGAAGTGAAAGGAAGTTTTATTAACTATGACACTGGACAACTATTTAACTGGATTTCTCTTAGGCAAGATGGGATATGTGGCTACTCCAGTTATATACATGACCTGCTTGTTTGCTGTGAAAGTTTTGTTAAAATATTTTTCACATTAACCAGGATAATTTTAAGCAAAATATTTAAATTTGGAGAAATGAACTGACCCTTACTCACATTCTGCCTCCTGTCCTTCCTCATCCATGATGGGGTGCTTCACGTATTTGATGCCCAGAGAGGATCGTTTTCTAATCCTTCCCTCAATACAATCAAGTAATTGTCAGAAATAATCATTTGATGATCAGTAATAATCATATTTTCTTGATTTGTTCTTTAGTTTTGAAAAATAATTTAAAAATGATTTATTTCAATTTTAAAGATACTCAAATTCAGTCAAATATTTTGTCTGAGATAAAATTTGCACTTACCTAATAAAAATAGTATACTTTGCAATTTTCACTGTATTTCATTGTTTTAAAATTCAAATAAAAAATCACAACAAAAATTCAAAGTGGTTGCATAGAGTGACAGAAGTGAACTAGCTCAAGTTTTTTCTTTGACTTTAGAATCCATGTGTGATCATTGCTTCTTTTGAATCTATTATTTACACATAGGCATATGAGTACCATGGGGATCAGAGACATGAACAGCACCCAAAGTGGCTCCAAATAATTCCTAACCATTAGAGTTCAGAATCTTGAGTGTGGCCCTTTGACTGAATCCAAACTTCACAGAACAAGATTTGTTCTGTAAAATTTGGATTCAGACAAAAGGCCACACTCAAGGATCCAGAAGGCTACAGGTTCCCCACTCCTGCATTAGACACTTACACCCAAAACAAGCACATGTAGTTGAGTCTGTACATGTCAAATGTCAACTGTATAGCTCAAATTAACTTCTGTGTAGAATACAATGTTTATGAAAAGCTGAGTGATAAAAATGTGCTAATCTGGCCAGGCACAGTGGCTCATGCCTGTAATCCTGGCACTCTGGGAAGCCCAAGCGGGTGGATCGTTTGAGCTCAGGAGTTTGAGACCAACCTGAGCAAGAGCAAGACCCCGTCTCTACCAAAAATAGAAAAAATTAGCTGGGCATGGTGGCTCATGCCTGTACTCCCAACTACTCAGGAGGCTGAGGCAGAAGGATGGCTTGAGCCCAGGAGTGTGAGGTTGCTGTGAGCTAGGCTGACACCATGGCACTCTAGCCGGGGCAACAGAGTGAGACTCTGTCTCAAAAAAAAAAAGTGCTAATTTAAGGTTTACATATATAGTATTAAAACTCAGCAGCATTGTAATAATTATTTAATACTTACACAAATTAAATTTGTGTAAGTATTTGTAGGAAGATTTGTAGGAAGAATCATTTTATCCCTGACATTGTTTTGAATTGACCCTTAGTGATAAAAAGTGAAAATCAGACTGACTTTTTTTTTTAATTTCAGGATATTATGAGGGTACAAAAATTTTGGTTACGTTTTATGTCTTTGCCTCACCCAAGCGAAGATTAGAGGCATGGCCTTCTCCTCTACTCCAAAGTGAGGTATCACAAGATAGGAAGAACAGGCTCCACATGTACTCCCCATCAAACTGGCACTAACTGACCAACACTATGGCGCTCATGCGGTAGTAATATTCTCCAGACTGACTTTTAGTTGGTTTTATTATGTTTTTACATTTCCTACAGACGATGTACCCCTTACTCTCTGCACTGGGCAGATTACTGCCACTGCCCATTCTTGCTCGGGCTCTGCCTTCATCAGGACACAGCAGCCCTTCCAGGACTCTCAACTGCCTCTTCACCTGGGTTCATGGCCTCATTTTTTCTTAGCTTTGTCAGTTTATTTTGGTGTGCCTTGTGTCTGTCCTTACTGTTAAATTATGGAATGATATGACATTTAAACATGTATTTAGGCCTTGTGTTATCAACTAGAATACAGTATAAACTCCTCAAGGGTAGAGGCAGATTCGTCCCTCTCAACCTCAGAGTGGTGTCAGCACAGTCACATCCCTCCAAATGCTCTCCAGGAGAATCCTTCCCTGCCTCTTCAGACGACTCCAGGTGTTCCTTGGCTTATATCTGCATAACTCCAATCTCTTCCTCTGTCTTCACATGGCCTTCTCTCTGTGCTTCTCTTCCTCATGCCTGTCCCTTATCTTCCTTTATAAGGAAATCTCTCATTGGATTTAGGATATTCTGTTATCCAGGATGGCCTCATCTCAAGAGACCTTGAGATCCTTAATGATATATACAAAGATTATTTTTCCAAACAAGGTCACCTTCAAAGTTTCCTAGGTTTAGGATATGTACATATCTTTTGGGTGCCATTATTCAACCCACTACCAACAGTAATGGTGTTGAGTTAATTCCTTCTCACAAATAAGAAATTGGAGAAAAGGGAATTCCTGTTTTCCAAATAAGAATTGTTAGAAATCAAGTAGATTCCAGTCCATTGTCTAAGAATTCTGGATGAAAACAAGCACCCTGTAAGGAGACTAAAAAATATCAGGAACAAGATGCCAGAAAAGAAGAGGCTTAGGTGTGTGCTTGGTCTTTCCTCAGAGGCGAGCAGCGGGAGCCCAGGGTACTACAGAGAGTACTGTCAGTGGGCAGAGTGTGGACTGAAAAACCTGTAGACACTGCAGGCACAGGAGCTGGGGCAGGTGATTGCTGAGCTTGTCCCTCTCGTGACAGAGGGAAGAGGAACAGCAGCGTGGAAACCACGAGGCATTCAGTAGGACAGCTGGGCTTGAGTGAGTTTAGGAGCAAAGGCTGAGCATAGTACCATTATTCTGGGGCTGGCTTTTCTTTGAGGAATAGTCTGAGCCCTTTTCTGTCATCCGTCGGGAGCTCCACAGAAGCACTAACAAAGGGCTCTTTCACACTGAAAGGTCTCTCGACTTGATGGTCCATGAAGACTCAATGAGCTCATTTTTTCTCCCCTCTAAGTTGCTCCACTCCCACACTAGTAAATGCACATTCATTATCTTGTCACAACTGTGCTAAAGGATAAATTTTAAAATCATGGTACTCTGCACTACAGCCCTAATTGCCTCCAAACTATCGTATATTTGCTTTCTTCGCATGTGTACAAATGAAGTCAGAAGATCTGGCTGTATTTGTTTTTCAGCTTGTTCAGCTAGGGATACATATTGGAAAAATAAGTGCCTCTAAGGTTCAGGATAGTGTTAGTTATTATCCCTCCCAACACCAACCAGATGGAGCTAGATTTCTAATAACTACCACAAATTTTCTCAAAAAGATAAATCTTTTCAAAAATAACTTTCTACATTTGTTTTGCTATATTCCCCAAACACTGAACTTCCCTTATCAGCTCTTGACGAATGATCAGAAATCTTATTGACAACTTCTGTGAGTGAGAACATGGCCCCTTCAGGTCTTCTTACCCCCATGACGCCAGAGCGGCAATAGTCCTGAAACCCATCACGTCAACAGTCAAGCGATTTTCAAAGTCATCTCTATTTATTTTTTTCAAAATGGTATATTGGGCATTTATTTTTCTCTTTGATCATTTTATGGAATCTTGAATATCCCCATAGCTCTTCATTTTGAAATGCCATAGCTTTTAACTTTCATATATTATTAATAAGAAAAAAAGTTGATGGAAAATAAAACAATAAAGCCTTTGTCTACAGTTTTTCATGACTACAGTTGAATGCTGTAATCACTAGGGTTTTGAAGTAAGGTTTTGAAGCAAGAAAATCATAGAGTGTTAACTATGAAATTAACCATTTATGTCTATGGCATGAAAGCAAAAAGGAGTTACAAAATAGGGGCTATAAATACATATTCTGTGTGTAAATGTGCCTTCTAGTATTGCATGTGAAACACAGACTGCTGAGATCAGAGGCTTTGTACAGTAATTCTAGATTTTAGTATGAGTCTATTGTGATATTGGTTATTGAGAAATAATATCCTGGGATCTTAGAGAAGAGCAAGATAAAGAAGCCAAATTATTAAGACTCAAGAATTTAGAGGGGAGTAGATAATGGAGTCAGCAAATATAGATGTCTCAAGAAATTTGAAAGTGATAAAACCATATACAACTCTAGAAAAGGTACCTAACCTTTCAGAATTTGAGTTTACTTAAACCAGCTAAACTAGAAAATTTGTTCAGTAAATATTAGTCTTCCTCCCTCCTAGTTTATAAGATTAGTGGAAAATGAAAAAAAAGGGGGGTTGCTAGCAACAGAAACTTGACCATTTTATTATAATAGGTTATGCCATTAAGTTTTAGGAACTTTGTTATACAGCAGCAGGTAACTTTAACACTGCCTCATACATGGGGGCCCAGCTCTTCCACACGCTCCCTTCTTATGCCTCTCGGGCCTGGTTCTCTCTCACACACAAAGCCATGGACCTCTGACCTCTAACAGCTACAGAGAACTGAACCTTCCATACACACAAGAATTCACCCCTCCCACTTAGAGACCCTCTGCCATCCCACAGAGACACAACCTTCTTATACCCACAGGAAACTACCATTGACATACACACAAGGACTGAATCCTTTCCCATTTGGAGACTCAGCCCTTTTGCACCCTCTTGGAGAGTGGTGCTTGTTTTCATGACCTGCCCTCAGAGACACATCTCTCTTACACAAACAGGAGTACAATGTTTCTCTCTCTGTCTCTGTCTCTCTCCCCTCCTTTCTCTCTCTCTCTCTCTCTCTCTCATACACACACACACTGTCTTTCTCTTCTCAGCTACAACCCGCACTTAACAGTGGCCTTATGGAGACCATGAGGCTACTTTTAAAGTCTGATGCATGAGTTTCTTCTAATGACAGACATTTCAGGCCTTTTAGGAGGGGAGGATGGAGAAGGGGTAGATCTCTGGGGAAAGGCGTGGAATTGAGCATGATGTTGGGGCCCTGTTGTAACAGAAGGAGCACACACTAAACCAGAAACCCAAGACCCAGAATATTTATCCCTCATCATCACTATGCACTCAAGTTCTCATCACTGTTCAACTCACTGAGCTGCAATTTCCTCCTCTTTAAATGGGCACAATCCCCTCGCAGAGCACATCCCGCAGTAACTGCTGTTGACATGCTCAAACCCATGCCCTGAGTCCCTTCAGTAAACTACTCTATGCTATATGACCAGAGAAAAGGGAGCAGAACTCCCTCTTCAACTTGGCCAGTGATGCTGGGAGTTCACATTTTAAATAAAGGAGGAAAAAGTCCCTACAGGCTATCAGAAGTTATTTAGTGTCTGGGTAAGAATAAATAGCCAGCAGAAAGGGATTTAGCTAACGACACATTTCTGAGAATGCTAGATCCACTAATAGTTACCAGGTACAGGTCAAAAAGCAGTTAGAAATGTAAGAGTTAATTAAAAACCCATTGTACCTTATCAAAAAGAATCTGTGTTACTTGTCTGCGGGCTCAGCTGTGATCATCGAGCTGAAAAGAAAGCTGATGGAGGTGGCTCCCTCCTTTCCTCAAAAGGCACACCCAGCAATCTGCACAATTATGCTCTGCTGCCACTTAGCTCCAAACAAGTGCGGTGATTGGCATTTAAAATTTGCTTAGCTTGCCACCATGGAGCATCCCTATGCCTTGGCAGTTGAGGTGCAGACTGAGGAAAGTCAACAGGACCAAGAGGAACCACGAAGGAATGGCTGCCATTTTATCCTCATCTGCTTCAAGAGAGAACCAACCTGGGCCTGTCAGAAAGAATGCAAAGGGACCCACATGAGACATCTGGGAAACCAACACAAGTGAATGGAAATGCCCCAGAGAACAGAAACCTAGAAACCTGCTGTTAAATCACATCTTTGTATTTCTATTTGCTTCTGTTTTGATAAGCCATCTGGCCCTTAGTTTCATGTTTAGAAAATGATGCTATACACCAAATGATTTTCACCTTCCTTCCAGCTCTCGGACTGGTAACTATTCTTGTTTTAGAACATTACAAAATGCAGACTGGAGTTTATAGACGAGGATAAGTTTTAGCCACTAGAATCTTAGAGTTAAAGAGAGTTTTTAAAGTTACAAATGGATCTTTGAGAGGCTGGTGAAACTATGGACATTCTCCCCCAGATAATATGTATGTGCACATGCACATGAATTTGCATACAATTTCAGGTAACCTGAATCAACAGGATCTTGACCAATAGGAAATAAATTGACTTGCCTAAGATCACACACACTAGTTAGAGGGAACCGGGATAGAACCCACTCACATCTTTCTTCCAATGTAGTGTATTTCATGGTCCAACATTCTATGAATGGGAAAAATAGACTTTCTAAACTGTAAGCTCCATGAGAGCAAGTCCTGTCCATCAACCTAGCACCTAAGTGCCAAATTAGTGACTCATTCACTCACTGATGAAAAAGATTTAAAAAAAACAGATTAAGAATCATTATCAACAGTTTTGTTTGTATTAGGGCATTTTATGCTTCCAACTCTTGGGAGACTTGAACTTCTATTTAATTTGTTCTAAAACAAATTATTTTTGCAGAACACACATATATACAAATCCACAAAGAATCATCCAGGGATACTTACATAGAGGACTTTAGAAATATCATAAAATCATATTTTAATGATAATGTTATTTTTCTAAATCACACTTTTCCCCCACTAACATGCTCACTTTTTTACAAAATACATTTGTTGGGAATTTTCCAAATCACATTACTATATAAAATCTAAATCTTAATTTTTCAAAATAATTACAGAATTCTTTGCATGTAGAATTATTAAATCAGATTATGTATAATTTTAACTTGTGTGGATTCTATGCTAGTACCTTTTCTTCTTGAAGAACATATGCTCCCTAACTCTCTCACTTCATACCTCAACCAGGTCAGTTTTAAGGCCTCCTTGTGATTATTGATGAATTTCTCTTCATTTTTACTTCATTTCCTTCTTCACCCCTTTCTTATATTTGTCCATTTCACTCTTAGATTCTAAAATGTCATTAAGCCATGGTAGCTCCTCATCAGAGCACAGAACTCCCTAGAATTCTTTCCTCAACCACTTTGCCCAACAACACATTTCTATCTCACTCAACTCAGCCACAGGTAGGACCCCCCATCTCTAGCTTTCTCCCCTCATCTGTTCATAAGGCTTTTTAGATATCAGTAAAGATGTGGTGTGGTCTTGAGAGTAATCTTGCTATGATGGGGATGCCAGAGGCCAGATCTTTTTCCTCTCTGCCCCAGTACAGCCAGGAGAAGTGCACATGGCTGGAGCTTAATGAATTAGATGTTCTCTTTCAGCACTTTGAATCTAGAGCAAGGGACGCAAGGACTAAAGAATCAGATTCATTTAGTGGTCACATCATCACCTGACTCTTCCTTCTGGAGGGCAATGGCTGGGTAGGCTCCTGCTTCCCATGTCTCAAGCTTTCCCATTAATCCTAAGAACCCCCCATTAGGCCCCCCAGCACCAGTTCTACTAATCAGTTCTCTTTCACATAAGTCAGCTCAATAAATTTGTGAGGTTGCAACCAAAGAGCCCTGACTGATTCATGAAGAAATCCAAGGAGTAGGCTAAATCAGACCATTCTACTTCCTCTCTGATGCCACAGCCCTGATCATACCGCTGGAGGGGCTAACTGCCTCTCCTCTATCATCTATTTCAGGAGGTCCCTCTGTCTACAGGGAAATGTCCCTAAACCAGGACACAAGACATCTGGATACTGGCCCTGGCTGTGCCAATCACCAGCTATGAGTCTTGATGCTATTCATTCATTATATAGCAGGTAGTAGTGCCAGCTTACACTTATTATGTGCCAGAAATAGTTGTAAGTGCTTTATGTAGTCATTTACTCCTTACAACAATCTTATAAAGAAGTTATAGTTGTCCCCACTTTTCAGATGGAAAACTGAAGCATGGAGAGGTTAAGTATCTTGCTCAAAGTTACAAAACTAGGAAATAGATTGAACTCAGAAAATCTGGCTCAAGGACAGTACACTATGTCTTGGTGTCTTTTCTCTAAGTTGTAATTGGATTACCTTGGGGATACTAAGTTTTGCCTAGAATAGATTTATACTCTAATCACAGGACCACTGTGACCCAGTATCATGGGTCCAGGACTGCTCCACACATGATGGTTTGAAGATATAGCTCTTCTGAAAGGACTTGGTCCCTCCTGTCATCTCCAAATGACTGATTCTTCTGAGCAATACCCTCAGAAACCATCTAATCAAGATAGAGAAAATCTTCCTTCTTGCCTCATCAGTGATTTTCACCTTTACTATGTCTGTATTCATTCCTATTGCTGCTGTAATAAATTGCCACAAACTTAGTGGCTTAAAACAACTGCATTTATTCTTTTATATCTCTGGAGCTTAGCATTCTGAAATGGGCCTCACTGGGCTAAAATCAAGGTGCTATAGATCTATGTTTCTTCTGGAAGCTGGAGGGGAGAATCTGTTTCCTTGCCTTTTCCAGTATATAGAGGCTGCCTGCATTCGTTGGCTTGTGGCCCCTTCCTCCAACTTCAAAGCCAACAGTGCAGCATCTTCAAATCTTTCTCTGATCTGACATACTTTTGTCATTACATGTTCTCTGACTCTTTCAAGGAACCTCATTATTACATTTAGGGCCCACCTGGACAATCAAGGTTGTCAATCTAGGACAATCTAGGTTGACAATCCCAACCTGGATAATCTCCCTATTTCCAAGTCCTTAACTTAATCACATCTATTAAGTCTGTTTTGCCATGTAAGGTAACACATTCACAGGTTCCAGAGATTAAGATGTGGAAATCTTTGGAGGGGGCATTATTCTGCCTACCAACTATTGAATACACAACTGTTAAAGCTGTTACAACAATGGAAAATATCTTAGATATCTAAGACCAGAAATAAGGAGGGGAATTCCATATTTCTTGGAATATTCTAAGTGAATATTTTTAAAGGGTCTAATCCTTCTTCTGACTGTGCCATATAAATGGAGGCAGATACTCAGAAGAAGAAAAAAATCACATGTTGGAAGTTTGTCTGATCAAACTGCAAAGATTTTAGGAGCCTTTATTGTTCAATGCATTCTTCAGTCTATCTCTTTTTTTTTTAATTAATGTTTAAATCCAGAAGTAGTTGGCTTTTCAAGCCCAGTGAAACCTCAAATTTTTAGATTCTAAATTTCTATATTCCCTTCCATTTGAAATCTCAAATCAGCCAATTTTTGCTTGACTATATCTTATTTAAAGCAGTGAGAGAAAGCCAAGACACACTGATAGGCTCTTTCCAGCCACTACCTTTAGCTTGGCAGTCTCAGCAGGTGCATGGTCTGACTCAGCCCCTTACTAGCTATACAATCTCGAGTGTATTACTTTATTTCTTTGAACTCCCAATTTTTAAGAAAAAAATTATCTTTTCCATTTATCTAACGTTTTAGTGAATGATATCTTAATACCAAAGCTAACAGCTTTTCATCATTGTCTTAACACTATTGTGTCAACCCAGAACTTAGAGGGAGAATACATTCAGAGGAAGTACATGTTCCCTCAGGTACATTTCTAAGATTACAGGGAGAATTAAAAACTGTATTAACTCTACCTAGGAACATGTTTTGCATTTACTAACCCTAGCCCTAACCCTAAACCTCGGTAATATTAGATCTCGTTATTTTCTCCTTTCCCATTTCCAGTTGTTTAGAATCAGAGAAACTTGCCTCAGTGAGGAAGTGATGCTTCAGAAAAAAGCATGGTACACATGCTTTTCTACTTGATTAAAATTTCACAGTCCTCTAGTGACCCTATAACCATTGAGGAAACTTCTCCATTTCTGCCACACATTCTTTGTTTAATAGGATAAAGCTCATTTCAGAAATTGCTGGAGAGCACTTTTCATTAGGACCTACTTTTAAAATTCATGGCCTTGGGGGATTTACAATTCAACTGGAGAACCAGAGTACACGGAGGAGAAAACAACCCTCTCTAGGCCGTTGGTTGTAAACTAGAGGCCACTGCACACATCAGCCCATGGGCATCATTTGTTTGTGCTATAATAGTAAAAAGTTTGATTTGTTTTTCAACATTTAAAAACCAAAAGATAGCACATTAAATTTGAATTTCTGGCTTTTGTTAAAAAATGGGATAAGCTGGCTACATCGGGTCCACAGTACCACAAGGCAACAGGTCGTTCACGTGGGAGTAGCTACTCCCTTCGCACAGGGCAGACACTTTACAGTTTGTCTCTGTTTCCCCACTTCCCACCACCCACATGCTTAATTGTATTACCTAGCTGGCCCTTGTAGGAGTTGGTGACTCTTGTTCTGGCTCCTGTGACCTATAAGATATAACTAGGTTTTTCATTTGCATAGTTTCTATTGCTTCAGGAGAAAATCTGTTGGATCAATTCACATTATTTTTAAAGTTTTTAAATATTCTATGTAAATCATTCTCACATTTAAAAATGTACCTCTCACCAGCTGATCAAGGGTAGACTTAGATGCCATGACCAGACCTGTGCTTCAGCCAGCTTTACCTGGATCAAAGGTAGACTGGAGTGGGGAAAGTGGGGAGAGAATAGTTAAAAGACAAGGGAAATAGGTTAGAACAGACAGAGTGGTGGTTTGATCTAGGGCAATGGTAGTGATCATGGAGAAATGACAGATGTAGGAGATTTTGAGGCGGCACAATCAATAGGAGTATCAATTGATTGGATTTAGTATTTACTTACTCTTCAACTCCTCCATGAAGGTCTTCCTGGACTTTCTATACCCACACCCCCACTTCAGTCAGACTCTAGTGCTCACAGTTTTTCTCTGCCTAATATTCTAATCATTTGCTTACATACAAGTGGTGAAGGATGTAGAGGAATCAAAGATGAATCTTAAATTTTAGTTGGAAAAAACCAACCAGGTGTCTTTAATGAAGACAAAGAGTGCTGAAGAATTGGTAACACTGGTTTTCCTATTTGGAGGGTGGGGCATCAGAGAAGGCTGGAGGTGGGGGAAATCAGTTTGACACATAAGATTCAAGCAGTGGATGGAGATGTCTAGTAAGTAGTGGTATGGTTTCATAATTGATCATATGGGCTTTTGGGTCAGAATGCCTAGGTTTGCACCCTAGCTCTACTGCTTCCTAGTGGAGACATTGAGTAAGTTACTTAATGTCTCAGTGCCTTGATTTCCTCTGAAAAATGGGGATTAATAATTGTGTCTACTTCTTTTTTTTATTTCAGCATATTATGGGGGTACAAATGTTAAGGTTACATATATTGCCCTTGCCCCCCTCCCCCTTCGAGTCAGAGCTTTAATCGTGTCCATCCCCCAGACATTGTGCCTTGCACTTATTATGTATGTATATACCAATCCCCTCCTCCCCCCTCCCACCTGCCCAACGCCCAATAAATGTTATTCCTATATGTCCACTTAGGTGTTGATCCGTTAATACCAATTTGCTGGTGAGTACATGTGGTGCTTGTTTTTCCATTCTTGGGATACTTCACTTAGTAGAATGGGTTCCAGCTCTATCCAGGAAAATACAAGGGGTGAGAGTAGTGAAGGAATGGGACTGGGACCCGAGAAAGAGACAGGAGCCCTCACAGTTGTAGACCATGAGTGTGCTTCCTCAGGAAGACCCTGTGGAGAGGGAAGAAAGCCAACTGCAGAGCCCTGCTGTGAGGCAGTGGCAGATGGGGCCCCAGAACAGCAATTCTCGAATGTGGTTGCACATCGTAATCACCTGGAGAGCTTCCAAAAAATACTGTTGTTTGGATCTCACCCCTAGAGATTCTGATTGAATTGTTCTGGCATGCGGCCTGGGTGTTGGGAGTTTTAAAAGGTACCCAGGAGACTTTAATATACCCAATTTTGAAAAACACAATCCTAAAGGAAGACACAAAAGACCTAGAATTTCTCATTTTTAAATGGGATCTAGCCATCGAAATGTAGATTTAGATGTAAATTCCAACAAAGCCCTTTCTTATAACATTATCACATATCAAAGACTTGTTAGAGGATATAATAAAAATAATAGCTACCATTTACTAGCAATTAGAGTAAAATATGGTAATGATTGTGAGCTAAGCATGGGCTCTGAGATTAGGCATAAGCTCAAATCACAGCTCCACCACTTACTTAGCTGTGTGAATTTGGGAAATTTACTTTATGTCCCTGTGTTTCACTTTCCTCATCTATAAAATGGAAATTATATCACTATCACATATGGCTATTTGTGGGATAAATGCCTTAGCAAGTGAAAAGGACTTAGAACAGTGCTTGGCAAAGAGTAAACAGTAAAAAATTGATGTTATTATCCTTATTTTTATTATTGAGTGTTTATCCTTCCCCAGGCACTGTACTGTGTACTTAGTAAGCAACATGGTGAATTAGTGAGATATTAATTGGTGTCTTGTCTTTCTGCTACTGAGGACCCATCAGAAAAAATAAAGAATAATTTTTCTTTCAAGAGAGATAGTCTGACAGACCTTTGGGTTATGAGTCTTGTGCTTGTTTCCACTGTGGGGTGATAGCTTTTGTGTCTCAGGCTCATTGAAGATCAAGATGTTCTACAGCAGGTGAAGTGGATGTTGTAGGATCCTGGGATGCTGGGGACCTAATCATAAGGACAGTGGTGTTCAGAGAAGGCTGAATTCACTATCCCAGCACGTCCACTATGAAAGGGTAGGGCCTTGTTTGGGAACGAATGGGATCCTGAGACTGAGATAAAGACATCAAGGTCAAAGTAATTGTAAATCTTGGAACCCCAGATCCCAAAGAACCATCTGAACTTACAGAAGAGGCCCACTCCCCCATCACTTGATGATAACACTACAAAGAATATTGATTGACTTGACAAACAATATGTGCTTCCTCAGAGTCTACCGTGCTCTACCCTTGGCCACCAGAGCAATAGCCAAGGCCAACCTATAACATAACCAGCTGAGGAAGAGCTGGGCCTCCTAAGGGAAAAAATTCACTATGCTCCTAAGTATTGCTAGGACCTAGCAATACGTCCCAGCAATCAGGAGAGTGCATACCACTGGATCTTCAGGGTGCTAGATCAAGGAAGAGAAAATAAGGTTGGATAAGGGAGAGTTTATAGATATGGAAATATGCTCCAGTGATACAAGATATAAACCCTGGCAAGGACTCTGGGAGATGGTGCTGACATGCTGGTAGGACAGCTCTTAGAGGCTCGCATGCCACTATGGCATGGCATTAAGTCATGCCATAATTGCCATGGCAGAAGATGGAAGAAAAGATCAAAGGGCTGAGAGAAGTAGGATGCTAAAATGGGTATACTATGTAAGGCTAGAAATCCCATCAGTCAACTATGTTCAGTCAACTCAGAGGGTCCAGAGGATCCTTTGAGTGTCCAAAATGATAAGGAATATCCTGTTGATATAGGTAAAAGCATCATAAAGAAGCTCAATAGTAGCCATTCTCTCTAGTTTAGAGCTAAGGGTAAGAGACGTTGTTACAGAACCAGGCTCCCTTATAGCAATGGATCTGACAGGATCCCAACATAATTGAAACTATGTGGTGGCACTTAACCATCAGAAACAAAGTGAGTACAATTATCATAGCAAATGGCAAAAGTCAGAGAGGTTACCATGAGCACTTAATGTACAGAGAGCTATAGACATGGTCAATAGAATGCAACATCTCCAGGGGCAAGATAGGTGGGCAGCCAACCAGGATACTGTATAATCCAAATAATCAAGAGAAATTAAGGGTGGATTATCAGGAGGTCCAGGGTAATTCTCAATTAAACTAAAAATAAAATTAAAAACCCTTGTGCAATTTTCACATCTGAGCAGGTTTTCAGACCTAGAGCACATTAACAGAAGAGGAGGCTGAGTTACTGGGAAAAAGGATTGTGTAACATCACAGCAAGTGTATATGATAATGATTTTCCCAGCCCTTCCCCAAAGGGGACCATTTACTCAAGTAAACATACACAGAAGAGAAATGTCAAAACACTTGGAGGACTTCTGGACATTTATACTCCTTGACAACCAAGTAGACATTCAATGTAAGCTATCCTCTGTTATTGGCCATACCAGTTATGGCACAATAGTCACATGGCAAAGTAGCTATGGTGGCAGAGATGGATGGTACACATGGGCTGGATGGCACAGGGCCCCTTGTACTCAGTCTTATTTAGCTGTTGCTGCTGACCAACATCCCACCTGCCAGTAAAAGGGACGAATGATCCTCCAAATGGCACCATCCCTTGAGAAGACCAAACATCTGCTTGGTAGTAAGTTGGTTACATTCTAATTTAAAGGGACACTGATTCATTTTCACTGGAATTAAAACCAATTTTGGATATAGGTTTTCTTTCTCTGCCCATAGGGACTTAGCCTGTACTACTATACAAGGGCTTACAGAATCTTTGATCCACCAACATGGAATCTCACATAAGCTAGGCAGGTACCCACTTTAGAGTGAAGAAGGTAGAGCAGTGGGCATATGAGTATGGGGTCCACTGCTCCTAGCACATACTGAATAACCCAGAAGCTGCAGAGCTCAGCCAACCTTTGGGAGGCTCCCTGAGGTATTAGCTTGGAAATGATACTCTTCAAGGACAGTGTGCCACCAAGTTAGAATAAATGGATCTGGAACAAGTGGGTGGAAGTATAAGGGGTCCAACTGTCATCACTCTTAGTGACCTACTATGAAAAATTGTGTCTCTCTTCACAAATTTAGGCTCTTTACGTTTGCAGGTCCCAGCCTGCAGAGAAGGAATATTTCCCTCTGACCAGGTGTCTACTGGGGTGTCTCTTGGTATTCTTCTACTCAATTTTGAAAGCCAAATGTAGAAGTCACAGACTGAAAAGGATGGTGACCAGGGTTTTATACCTCTCAAGGATGAGGGTCTGATCTGCCTCACAAGACAAGGCACTTTGACCTGCAGACATGCTAGCTGAGGGTAAGAGGAGCTAGAATGGATGGTAGAGTAGGGAAACGATGAGTGTGTGCTGTGGCTCTGGGACCAGCTGCATTGCAGGGACTGAGGCTCATATTATAACCTACCACTTGTAAGTTTCCCCTTGAAAGAGGCTAACCAGAATTCTTGGGGACATGTTCCCAAATGGGGTGCATTTCATATTTGAAGACAGCAGATCCAAGAGTGCTAGGAACAACCTGTAGTGGATGCTGTGTTACACTGTCCAGGCCATCCTTCAGGATGGAGACACACATTCCCTCCCCCCGAAATGGCAGGTATTGGACACTGACAGTGCATAGCAGAACCTCTCTAAGGAATTGCTCTTGGCTCAAGAGGGCCTTCTTGCCCAAGGTCACACCTCCTTCATAGTCAGTCAATATCCAATGGCTGTCAATGCAGAGGTACAAAAGCCAGGTCCTCTTGCCTCAACACTGGACAACTGTGAAGAGCCATTTCAGATCCAGAGTCACCAGCGGAACTGGCTGAGGCCTTTGTCCCAACTGCTTCACAGTTCCATTTATACCTCTGCCTAATCCTGCTTCCTTCACTCTTTTGTGTATGTGGTTCATGAGACCACTGTCCCAAGAGTTCCCTGCATGCAGACAACCATCTCAGAGTCCGAGGGAGTGGACCTACAGCACCAGGATAGAAGTCTTGTACTTAATGGATAAAAGAGAAACTACTCCCCGCCACCAACTTGGCCCTTGATGGCAGTAGCAAATGCCTGGATTTTTGTGGAGGTTTGTCTGTCTCCAAAGCACATAATTATTATCAGTAAAAATAAAAAAGGGTGAGATGCCAGGGAGGGTTTGCATAAAGGATCCCAAATTCTGATTTTCCCAAGCAAGATCATCTACAGAGATATCCTTGACAGCAAACTCCCACTAAAGCTTTAGGCATATACTCAAGCGTGATCTTTGCTAAGAGGCAAGATTTTTTGCTCACTTCTTTGGATTTTCATGACAAAGTGTCACTCTTGGGGGAAAGAAGGTCAGTTTCATAAAGGAAATAATTTTCTGCTGAAATGTTTGAAAGGGTTTCGGTGATCTCACTGGTCTCCTGTATGGAGAAATATACCAGAGATACCAGCGAGAAAATCATCATAATGATAAAATGCAGACCTCTACATAGTGCTGAAAGGGAAGAATGGGAAACAGAGCTTGTGTCCAACTGTCTCTGTTTCCTGAATAGAATTTTTAACCTTGGCCAGGGTGTTTTCAGAATGGCTTTATACTAACTCGTAACAGAGATAAAATCTCCCTGTTAAAATAGCCATAATATTAGTCACCTCAAGGGGATGCTGTCAGGCTTTGTAAAGTACTTTGTAGCTCCTCAGATAAAAGCAGAGATAGAGCTGCAGTGTTATTATTTCTCAACTTGGAGGGCTATTTGGCTAACCCTCTGCATGAACTCACTCTAATAAACTGACTCAAAGCCTTATACAGGCTATAAATCCCATGGCCTGCTTCATTTCAGCAATGACAGGGAAAACAAGATGACCACTTGTTCTGTGGGCCCCGGGAAGTGTGACACTCCCACCCTGGGGTAAAAGAGAAACCAAGCAATGAATTTCAGATGGTGCCTAATGAGATGTGTCATTGCTGTCCCCTAAACCCCAACATCTTTGGGGAAAAGCATCTTAGATCCTCAATCTGTAAACTATGATGCTCCATGATCCAACCCCAGCTTCCTCTTCCTCCTCTTCCTCATCATCTTCTTGACTAACAGAGGCAGGGATGGCAAACTGTGTACCAAAATCCACGCTCCTTCTTCCTCAGCCTGAGGGTGGTGCTGGGAAGCAGCTGTCCAGCCAGGAACTGTGCTCCTCACTCCCCACTGCGTCCAGGGAGGGCTGTGGAACCTGTTTTCATCAAATATGTGTTGCTTTCTGGCCTGCGTAAAAGTTAAGAGGGGCTTGATTTTTCCCACTCCCATCTGCTGACTAAATGCCAAGGGGTCTGAGGTTCCCAGGGATGGCAAAATCATTGAATTGAAGAATCCCTGAAAACAGGAACATCTGCATACAAACGCTATATGAGTAAAAAATAGACTATTGTATTAAGCACTGAAATTTGGAGGTTTATTTGGTACAATGTCTAGTGTTACCCTAACTATACAAAAACATTTTTTGAGCTATTGCTATGTACCATGAACTTTTCTAAGCCTTTATCCTAGAGATTGCTTTTAATCTTGACATCAAGTCTACAAGGTAGCTGCTATTATTATCCCCATCTTCTATATGAGAAAATGAGGCATAGAAAAGTTCAGTAAAATACTGAAGGTGACAGTGCTGGTAATTGGTGAAGCTAGAACTGGGACCTGGGTCTATCTGATTTCAGTGCCGGGGCTTTACTGCCTCCCAGATGCTGCCTCCAATTACTTTCTCTCCTCTTTCTCCTCTGTGCTCCTCAGGCTACAGCCTCACCAGAGCATGCAACTCATGGCTGTTCTTCCTGTCGGGAGTGAATTTCCTTTCCTCCATCATTTCCTGTCAAATCCAACAAGGCACTGCTGAACTCTCAGCTGCTTCTGAAACAGTCCTTCCTAGTTAGGATTCAGCCCTCCTCTCCCCAGCTTCATTCTATCCTTCACTTGTCCGTCCAATACCAGAGAGGAATATACTCCCTCGTGGGCCTCTGGGCACAATGACTTGTCCATGTGTGGGCTTCCCAGTTGAGACTGTAAACCTGGGAAGTCAGTGCTACCTTACCTATCCCAGAGCTTCCAACATCCAACCCCAAGCAGAAGTAGGTACTCAGGAAATGTTTGTGGAATACTTGCATATGAAACACAGAGCAGTGAGACAAAGGACTGCTTTCCTTAATAATATGCTGAGAGAACCACCACACCCCAGGATCAAATGATGGCACAAACCCAGAAGAGTCTTAGTGAGGAAGGACAGGCTTCTCCATGCACTGCAGCTGAGCACGGTGTTAATGCTGACTCCAGTTGCTGTCTCTAGTCACATACAGGGTGGGAACTGGATACTTAAGGCTGGCCACATTTCAGGAACATAGGGATGGAAGGGATCCTTCCTAAAACTGCATCTACCCTCCATGCACTAGTCACAGTTCTCTGATGCCTGAAATTTTACAATTAAGGGTTCACTCCTAGACAAAAGTTGAGCATTTTCAGGTATTCATATCCTGATGCAAAAGGGTTTACTAGGCTATTTCCTAAAAGTGGGTTTTGAAAGGGAGACAAGAGACTATGAGAACCCTAGCATAAGGGCCCCATGCATGAAGAGGGAAGGCTCAGAATTCAGCATTGAGGGAAAAGAACAAATGGGGCATGAAACACCAGGTTTACCTGCTTTGCAGGTGTGCTCAGGGTTGGTATGAGTATGAGATTGGATCCCCAGAAGATTAGATACCTGTTTATGGAAGGGAGACAGCCAGTGGCAGCCTCTTTGTTTTATCCAAACCTGAGTTTCTTGAAAGAGGACTCAAAAAATCCTACCCTTGCCTTTGGCAAAGATGCTGTGGTAGGCAGGAATATATCAGTCACTAAAGCTGCCCTGGGCCAGCAAAATCCACATAATTGGTTTCTAGAGCTTACTTACTACTTCAATCATTTTCAGGAATCGCCTGTCACTATCTCCATCTTGCACTGAAAGATAAAGTTTGCGCAGAGTAAAATGAGGAAAAGGCCAGAATTTGCTAGAACAATACTGATCTTGAATTTTCCAGGACTAAAGGCTATTATAGCTGGCTGTTAGCGAACTGTGAAGGATGACTATACATTGATTTTTTCATTACAGATAGCTAAATCAAACTAAAAAAATTGATCAATTCTTATCTCCAGCCTTAGAGGCTATGGAGAGTGTAAATATATATATATACACATATATCACTTATATATTATATATAAATATATATCATGAATATATGTATCACATATATGTGTGTGTATATATTAAACATATGTATATATTACTTTTTCTCATGTACTTGATCCCCAGCCTTTCTTTTCCAAATTCGTTTTGACAGGCTGAAGCAAGTTACCTGAAGCAGTTATTTCTTTGATTAGTATTTTTTAGCAATCACAGTTGCTATCTTCTGAATCCTATCCTCTATTATGCCAAAGTTCTACTCCATGACAGGGACCTTACATGGGCCTGACTCTATAGTATGGATTCAGATGTGCCATGAAGTCCCCAAAGGCTAAATAAAATATTTCTTCTTCCCAACCCCATTATTACCAACTCCCCTAACAAAACCTACAATTTTATGCTCAGAGCATCACCCTGTTTGGCTTCAATCAGATTCCAGTGTAAGATGTAAATCTTCATGGAGGGAAAAATCCCTTAAACTATTAAATGAACTGAGAATATAGAAGTCAGATTTTATTAAGTCAACTATCAAACCAATAATTTCCTCAACTCCTACTATGAGCTGGGCACATTGATTTGGTAAAGATAACCCTTGATTTTAAGTCACAGGGAGAAGGAGGAGGATATTAAGGAAAGTAAGAGAACTGCCACAGCCAAGAAGACATAAGAAGACATGACCACTAAACATAGTGTAGTATCCTGATAGGGACCCAGGAAGAGAAAAAGGACATTAGGTAAAAATAAGAAAATATGGGCTGGGCGGGGTGGTTCATGCCTGTAATCCTAGCACTCTGGAGGCCGAAGTAGGAGGATCCCTTGAGCTCATTAGTTCAAGATCTGCCTGAACAAGAGAGAGACCCCATCTCTGCTAAAAATAAAAAAATTAGCCAGGTGTGGTGGTACATGTCTGTAGTCCCAGCCACTCAGGAGGCTGAGGCAGGAGTTTGAGGTTGCAGTGAGCTAGGCTGACGCCACGGCACTCTAGCCCAGGTGTCAGAGTAAGACTCTCTCTGTTTCCAAAAAACAAAAAACAAACAAACAAACAAAAAAACAAAAGAAAGAAAGAAAAAGAAAATATGCCTAAAGTGTGGACCTTACTTAATGACGTCTCACTATTGATTCATTGATTGTAACAAAAGTATCCTATAATGTAACGTGTTAATAATTGGAAAAATTGGAACTGGGAATGGGGGAAATATGGGACCTCTCCGTGCTATCTTACCAATTTTTCTGTAAATCTAAAATTGTTCTAAAAAATAAGTCTATTTTTTAAAAGAAAAGAAAAGAAGGCTGAGAGCATCCATATTCCTTTTCTACTAGTATCTTAATTCCCTTTAAGAAATCACCTCTCCCTCAGCCTCAGTCAGCAGCTTGGGTGGGATTGATCCCACACTCAGTACCGGGGAAGAGCTCTCATTGGCTTAAGTGTAACAGCATGCCCCACCATGGCCACAGTGATTGGTGGGCATGTAACCAATCAGAGCAGTGGGATTCTAGGAGCTGTTTGCTGAGGCCTTAGGAAAGAAAAGCTTTCACCCTTGCCCTGGACAAGAATAGGAGAATAGGAGGCTTCAGACGCCGCAGCTATCTTGTTACCAGGAAGAGAACAAGACCAAGAGACACTGGGACAGAGCTCACATCCAAAGGGCACAAAGCTGAGAAACAGATCCCGGTGCTATCAGTTGAGCTTCCCTGACAAAGATTGCTCCTGCGAATAGCAGGACCTCTGGGTTTCTGCCACTTACAGTGTAAAAACTTCTAACTAATCATATGAACTTGCTCAGTTCACTGTGTGGCATGTGGCCACCTGACTGAGCAGAGCAGGACACACCAGGAGCAAAGCCCTGCTGTGCTGAAGTCACAGGGCCCTATGGCAGAGCCAAGTTTATTGAAAGGGCCACAGATAGTCACAATTTTCATTGTGCTTGATTATGACTTTGAAAACAGAGCAACAAGTAGAATGAGGCAGTGTTAGGCAATAGGCCCCTCTGTTTTTATTCCAAAGAGTCTATCAAGTGCACGTTATCTTCCAGTTCTGAGCCAGATCAAGTAGAGGTAAAAAATTTAAGGCCTTATTTGGGTTCCATATTGGGTTTTCAGTCAGGAATAGAAAGCTGGCCTTTAATGGGTGTGGAAGGAGGAACCATTTCTCCCTGTATCCCTGAGGTTTAGCACACCAGCGAGTGTTTAATAAAAGCTCAATAAATAATGCTAAATAAAAGAAATGCTGCAAAATGCCTTTAACTGTAAAATAAATTATCTAGATTTTTTAAAGTTCTGTTGTAACAACGTGTCTAATCCAGTGTCCTCAAAACAGAGGCTTTGAGGCAAATCACAGGACTGGATGTATGCTACCAACATTTTAATGGGGAGCTCAGTGGATTTCTCAGAACTCCACCTGAGCAGTAGAATGCTCTCACCCTGAAGCGTGTTTTTCAGTCTTCGGGAAACTAGCCGTGTGATTCAAGAAAGCCTTTCAAAGATGACCAGTATGACATTCTGCTTTCTGCTTTCTCTCACCAGCAGCATGTTAAAAAGTGCTGTGCTGGTTTAGACCTGCTAGTTCAGATTGATGAGTGAGAAATCTGCTGCTCTGTCACTAACTGCATCTTGCTAGACAGGAAGCAACTTTTCAAAAATAGCAAGAGACTCAGGCTGTTGAAAAAAGAAAGTAAGATAGAACAGTTAACAGTCACCTTTCCTCTCTTCCGAATTTGCTGAGCTGAGAGGGTGAGCACATTTTCTGCTGCTCGAAAGCAATGGCTATCTCCTTAATAATACCTAGAGCATGTGGGGCTGTTGACCTGCTCTTGACTGTAGCTTCTATTTGCTGATTGCAAATCCTGAACAACAGATACATGAGGAGTTCAAACTGGTTTGGCACAATGTTTGGGTTTTGTGAAATGTTTTGAAATATGTTGTCTTATTGTTAAAGAAACAACTCACAGACCCAAATGCAAGCAGACTTGTCATGTGAATCACCATATTTAAAGGAATAGTTTAATGTTGGTTTGGGATCCTAAAAACTGGAATTTTCTTCATCCAGCCATCATCTACCTATACAATCAGTTCTTTTTTCCTTCCCGCCTTCATTTATTCAATATTTATAGTGTATACCATGTAGTGTAGTGTTTACATTGTGTTTACATTGTGCGAGGTGCTGGGGATATGTAATTACTCAGGCTGACCTAAACCCTGTACCCAAAAAGTTCATGCCTCACTGAGTCAACCTTCACTGTAGCATTAGTTCCTTCCTGACTATCCCCCTGCTGTCAACCATTGATGGGTAAAGGCAACTGTGGTGGTTTTTAAATATGTTGACAATTTTTGTGATACTCTTCCCTTCAAAAGGTGGATTCTAATTCCCCTCCATTTGAGAATGGACTGGACCTAGTGACTTACTTCTAACAAATAAAATATGGTAGAGGTCAGTGTGTGACTTCTAAGACAAGGACTTTAAATGCTTGTGGCCTCCTCTTGGTTTTCTCTCTCTCTCAGAACTCTTGCTCTGAGGAAAGCCAACTACTGTGTTGTGAAGACAGTCACGACCTATGGTGAGGAACTGAGGCCTCCTGCTAAATGCCAGCCATGAATTAAGGCTTCCTGCAAATAGTCATGTGAGTGCCATCTTGTAAGTAATTCATCAAACCTTTACTACCCTGTAATAAGTTCCCTTCTAGTTACATTAGCTAGCATCAAGCCTTTGGATGACTATAGCCCCAACTAATATCCTGGCTGTAACCTCACCAGAGATGCTGAGCCAGAACTGTTAGCTAACCCATTCCTGAATTCCTGGCCCTGAGAAACTATGAGATAATAATGCTTTGTTGTTTTAAGCTGTTAAATTTTGGGATGATTTGTTATGCAGAAATAGAAAACTAGTATGATGGCTGTCTAACAACCACAGGTTTTATGAATACTGTGGATTGGCACTCAAGATCCTTTCCAACCTTATTCTAGAGTGTCCACCTTTACTACAGAGACTAGAAAGCTGAAAGCTACATTTCTGAAACTTGCTTGCAGCTAGGGTTCCAAATGTGATCCAGATTCCACTAATCAGAATGCCTTCCTGTGAGATATGGAAGGGGCAGGCAAGGAAAGTCTTGTTTCTGTTGTTGCCACTAGCAAGCTCCGGTGTAGAGGGCTTTTGTGTGTGTGTGTGGTAGCTCTGACATGGGTCTATGAATCCTGACTAGTTTTCTGATTACCAAGAGCCAGGATTCAGAGTATCCATTTCTCTGTTGTGGATTGTAATGGGCTTGGTGTGGCTCTGCAGCTGATAGAAGTAGAGGCAGAAAGGGTTGACATCGTGCCCCTTTTCCTTTAAGTATTTCTCCTAAGAACAAGGACATTCTGAAAAGAATGATTTTAAAAATCATATTAATCCTACTATGTGTGTATGTGTGCACACAATCACTAGGACTGTATGTGTACAGATGCTTGTGCACACATGTGTGCAAGAGAGAGAGGCTCTGTGTTTTGACTCATGAATCAAAAAATAATTTCAAATAAAACCTCAAGAGCCAGATTTTTCACATGTTGTTCTCTGCTGATAAAACAGAATTAACATTTCTATTTAAGTATATTTATGTTTATAGGCTACAGAAAAACTGCCCTGTTACAATAATCTCACCTTTTCCTCCAAGCCCACCTCAGATGTCACAGCCTCCACAAAGCCTCTGCTGCCCTAGCCTCTTCCACCAGGTGAGAGCTTTGCTGCTTCTCAAATCTCAAAGCGCATTCGCTCACTCTCCTCTTATGGCTTCCATTACATCTGCCATGAACTCCTATTTTTCCACTTGATTTTTCAGGGCCCCTTGTACATTTTAATCTACTTGAGCAAAAGGGCTGTGTTTTGGTCACAAAGTCACGGCTATAGAAGATCTGGATTTGAATCTGACTCTTCCACATTTTAGTTGAACATGTTATTTAACCTCTAAACCTTAGTCTCTCATTCCAAACTTCCTTATAAGATTGTGGAAGTAAAGGAAATAATGTGTTAAAGTTTGAGTCTTTCTAAATGCTTAATAAATGACAATTATTTTTGTAGCTATCATCATAGACTCTTTTCATATAAATGTGCAATAAGAACTTGCTTAATTAATACGTATTCATTAGTAGCTGATACTGACTTAATGTCTTATATCTTTCCCCCCACACCTATAGTAGATGTTTTAATCCAAGAAGAAAAAATATGCTTAAGAACCAGGCATAGATTCCAGTGAGAAGATGGTTCAGGTTTTCAACAGCCTTTCTATTTTCCCTCAAATAACTGCATCGCAGTAACTACTACTTATATCAGTAAGATCAGCATTACTACAAGTCTATCAAGCAGTTACCAGTTTAATAGGTTCCTTGAAAGTCTCTGAAAGCAGGAAGAATCAGGGTGGATGCAAAACTTCCAGGTCACTGTTGCTGTAAGTAGATGCTCCTGGGGAACCTCTGACCATGAAAAAACTGTTCAAACCTGATGGTTCCACACCAGCCTCTGACATGCAGAGGACCAGGGAGCTGCCATCCTGCTGTCCCTGGTTCCATGTCTAGCATCCAAACTGTATATTAAAAAAATCATATAACATGAGGACAATTGTTATATAGCATTTGGATAAAAGAAGGAGTACTTCCTTCATTTTACACCAGTTTTGCATTACTCTTGTTCACGGACATTGTGCTAGAGACTGTGGAGCCTTTCCCCTGTCCTCCAGAATAATACTTAAACACACATACTCGCAACAAAAATATGTCACCACCCACAGGCTCTTAAACCAAAATCAACAATGAATCATCATGGTAGAGGAGTAGGTACCCTAGGCTAGGGATTCAAAGACTCCAACTTGAGAACTCATTACATCTGTTGTTTGTTGGGCAACTTGGGCAACTTACAACCCCTCTGGACCTCCTGTTTTCTCCTACAACTGAAATAATAATACTTCTCCTGTTCACTGTATAGAGCCCAGTGAGAATTAAAGTGCTCTATAGCTCTTAAATGCTATGCAAACATAGCTTCTATTATCTACCTGGTTGTCTAACAGTCTTGCTTCCTTCCTTCTTTCAGAGCAGAACACAGTGAAAAGGAGAGACAGCACACAGCACAGAGATGCATCATGAGAGGCATGCAAAGAAAAACAGAATTGGTATAAAGCACGTATGTGTATCACCTCGAGTCACACAGAGGATGTTGCCTTCTGAGAAAATGATGCTTTTGTGGCTTTTTGAATATTCACCCATACCAGGCCTCCCACTGTATTCCCACTAGGAATGACTTTTCTAGGCTGATTGCAGGACTGCAATGGCTTCAGTTGTCAAAGTGAGTGGTTTCATTACCAGGTAACAAGTCATTCACCCAAGATTAAGTGGCTGTCAGTCTAGTCGAAGCTTGTATGGAACCATCAGCACCGGAGATGTGTAATGTAAGACTTAGCACACTCTTGTCCTATGACAGGTCCCTTTCTATTGCCGCTAATAGCAAGCCACTCTTTTACTTCACGTCACCCACCTTCCATGAATTCACTCTGAGGGTCATGACCCAGATATGAGAGGGAATAGAAATAAGGAAATTTTCAAAAGCTGCCCTACCTGGTATCACTTCTGAACAACTTTCTTGAGTTTGCTTTAAATCACCAAAACATGCTTAGAACTGTATTTGCTTCACTTTGGAAGAAAATAGGTCATAAAAATGTTCATCATATGCCTGCATATGTCTCACAGAAAAGAACATTGCTTCTTGAAGTCAGCAGCTGTGTCTTACGATTTATCTCTGACACAGGATAGGCACCCAATGTGCATTTACTGAGTTGAACTAAATTGACGCAACACTGATTTTCAGGTCAAATCCTGTTACTTGTGTAAGTTGGTATTGTATTCATTTTATACTCTCTTACCTTGGTCTCCCCTCTTTGGTCCTAGCATTTAATAGTTACTCAATACCTCTTTTAGTTTCTTTAACATTTTTGGCAAATGCCTGCAATCATGTAACCACCAGTGCAATCAAGGTAAAAAAGAGTTTTATCCCCTCAAAAAATTCCTCTGTGCTTCTTCATAGTCAATGCCTCCCCCACCTCAGTCCCTGGCAATGACTGATTAGTGTGAATTTAAGTTTTCATCTCACCTTAGTAAACACCTAAGAGTGAGATTGCTGGGTCAGGTGGTAAATATACATTTAACATGTCAATTTTATTATTTATTAACTTTGTTTTTTTCTTATAAGGAACTACCAAACAGTTTTCCAGAGTGGCTGTACCATTTTCTGTTTCTAGCAGCAAAGAGTTCCAGTTGCTCCATATCTTGACAGCATGTGGTGTTATCCGTTGTTGTTTTTCATCAGCCATTCTAACAGGCATGCAGCCACCCAGTAAATTTTTATAAGAGGATTGTTGAACAGGGAAGAAAGAAGACACACCCAGTTTCTTATAGTGTGTGAAAATTTTGTGATAATCAGGCCAATGAAGACAATTCAGAATGAATTCCATTGATGTGGATCATTAAACAATAACATTGCTGACCTATTAATTCCCTTGCCTGGAGGAAGAAAGTTGAGTGTGGAGTTTCTAACCCAAAGCCTCTCTACTACTTTCTGCTTAATGGTAAAATTGTCACTGTCACTAGCAGGATCTGTTGGGACCAACATCCACTTTCCAGCATGCAACAAACAAATAGAGCTTTACTGAATACCCAACAGTGTTTCTAGGAAAACTTCAAAGCCAAAATTGGTTTTTGATATTCTCCTGGCTACACAGTTGAATCTCACATATTTGATCACCACCCTGTACAGCATTGTGAAGGCTCTAAGAGCTTATTTTATTGAAATAAAGTTTGCCTTTCCTCTAGAACTGCGCTGGCCAATATGGCCCCCAGCTACACATGGCTATTGAGCACTTGTAATGTGGCTAGTGCCACATGTAAAATTTTTAAACTAAAATGTGTATGAAAGAAGGAATGTAAAAAATATCACTGATTTTTATTTATTAATACATTGAGTACATGTTGAAATGATACCATTTTTGAAATGTTGAGTTTAATAAAATATATTGCTAAATCAATTTCACCTGTTTCTTTTACATTTTCAATGTAGCTACTAGGAAATTTAAACTTCCATATGCAGTTGCAGATGTGGTTTGCATTATATCTCTATTAGAAAACACTGTCCTAGAAAATAAGACTATTACTGAAAAGTTAAATTTTGGATCAAAGAGGCATTTCAAAATTTAGCGTTGCTTTTAAATAAGTATACACCATTGTTAAGTATAGTAAGTTAGATATTTAGTAATTAAATATTGGGTTTAAAAACCTATTCATTCTATATAAGTATACTAAAATGGATATATCAATTTTTAAAGGAAAAGACATTTTTAAAAAGAATATAAGCAAAAATAATAAAAAATTAAATGTAGGAAAATTAAAAATTTAAAACAACTTTGGCTTTTCTTTTTATTTCAGAGTATTATGGAGATACAAATGCTTTGGTTACATACATTGCCTTTGCACTGCCTGAGTCAGTGTGCCCATCCCCCAGACAGCATTCATTGCATCCTTTAGGTGTGAATTTACCCAACCCCTCATCCCCGCTCCAACCTGCCCAACATCCTATGTATATTACTTCCCATATGTGCACATTAGTGTTGATCAGTTAGTACCAATTTAATGGTGAATACATGTGGTGTTTGTTTTCCCATTTGTGTGATACTTCACTTAGAAAAATGGGCTCCAACTCCATCCAGGATAATACATTAAGTAGTCCATCATTTTTTTTTTTTGGCTGAGTAGTACTCTGTGGTACACATATACCACATTTTCTTAATCCACTCATGTACTGATGAGCCCTTGGGTTGTTTCCACATCATTGCAATTGTGAATTGTGCTGCTTAAACACTAGAGTGCAGATGTCTTTTTTATAGAATATATTTTTTTCCTTTGGGTAGATTCCTAGGAGTGGGATTGCTGGATCCAATGGTATGTGTACTTTTAGTTCTTTGAGGTATCTCCATATTACTTTCCATAGAAGTTGTACTAGTTTGCAGTCCCACCAGCAGTGTATGAGTGTTCCTATCTCTGCATCCACACCAACATTTGTTGTTTGGGGACTTTTTTATAAAAGCCATTCTCACAGTAGTTAAGAGATATGTCATTGTGGTTTTGATTTACATTTCCTTGATGATTAGCGATGTTGAGCATTTTTCCATATGAATGTTGGCCATTAGTCTATCTTCTTTTGAAAAGTTTCTGTTCATGTCCTTAGCCCACTTTTTAATGGGGTTGTTTGATTTTTTTTCTTGCTGATTTTCCTGATTTCTAAATAGATTCTAGTTATCAGCCCTTTATTTGATGTATAACATGCAAATATTTTCCTCCATTCTGTAGCTTGTCTATTCACTCTAATGATAGTTTCTTTGGCTGTGCAGAAGCTTTTTATTTGATCAGGTCCCATTTATTTAATGAGTGGATTAATATAAAGTGGCATATATATACTGTGGAGTTCTACTCAGCCACACACACAAAAAAATGGTGATCTAGCAACTCTTGTATTATCCTGGATAGAGCTGGAACACATTCTACTAAGTGAAGTATCACAAGAATGGAGAAACAAGCACCACATGCACTCACCATCAAATTGGTATTAACTGATCAACACTTAAGTGCACATATAGTAATAACATTCATCAGGTGTTGGGCAGATGGGAGGGGTAAGGAGAGGATGGGTATATACACATAATGGGTGTGGTGCACACCGTCTGGGGGATGGACAGGCTTGAAGCTCTGACTTGGGTGGGACAAGGGCAATATACATAATCTAAACATTTATACCCCTGTAATATGCTGAAATAAAAAAAAGAAAATTATTTTGTTGTTTTATTTTTTTAAATCTATAAAAAAATTCAAGAAGATGGCACCCCTAAAACAAGAATAGAAGCTTATGAAACAAAAACAAGAGAATATAAAACTCGAACTGGCAGATATAAAACAATTATACATTTTAAAAATGAAAAACATGGCCATTAAAAGTTTTGAAAAAATTCTCAGATAAATCAATTGAAAATAAATGCAATGAAAGAATTAATTAATTAAAAGCTAGAATTGAGGAAATCTCAGATAATGCAGCAGAAAAATATAAAGGGGTAAATATCATGAAAAAATTAAGATACACATAGATTTTATTGAGAAGTTTCAAGATATGTCTAATAGAATTTTCAAAAGGTGTAATATGGTTAAGGATTTTCCAGAATTTTAGAAAAACATAAATCTTCAGATTGAAAAAGACACATGATACAAGAAGAATCGATACAAATTAATATAATTTCATACACATTGCTATAAAATTGCAGAATATCAAGGAAAAGAGTTACAAAAGGAAAATAAAGATTACCCACAAGAAATGACAATCAGTTGGCAGCAAAATTATCATTAGCAATAAGAGATGTAAAAGACAATGGAAAATATCTTCAAAGTATCAAGAGAAAAATTATAATTCTCTACCTTAACTAATTGGAAAGAGTGGAAATAGCATTAATAACATATCCAGATGCAGAAGTGAGAATTATTACCTACAGATCTCTGAAAGAACTACCATGAAGGGATTTCAGCAAGAAGAGAAATTATTCTGGATGGTAAGAATGGAATAAAAGAAACAACAGTCAGCAAAAAAACTGGTAAAACTTGTTTATAAATCTAAATATATTTCTGTTATAAATAAGAATAGAAAGTATACCCTCCAAAAATACAGAGAACATTTTGCTTAAAGATATAAAAACCATTCTGTGTTCCAAGGACAACTCATTTCTGAACATTGTGTCAATGACACTAGCTTAGAAAATAAACTATAAAAATTACTGGTACAATTTTTAAAAAATAACCTAGCATTAGGAATGCTTAAAGACAAAATATGGTAATATATACATTTTTGCCAATTGAAGTTGTGTGTGGTATTGAAGGGCTTCCCATAGTCTAGTCCTAAGGATGGCATGGTCAAAGCTGAAGAGGGTGTTTATGGCAGGTAACCTAGTCGAAACAAGGCCTGCAAAGCAAGATTGCCCCAGGCCATCTGAGTTTTAGATCTACTTCAATTACAGTGAGAAATCTCCTGATATAATATTTCCAGTCATTAGATTTCATCTGTTATATATTGTCTTAAACAGTGACTTAGAAAAATAACTCTCAACACAGCACAGAATCAGAGTATAATTGGAGTGTCTTATAAATCCTTTAGATATTGCAGGCATAGTGAATAGAGATGAGTTTCATTTGTATGCCCTATCATTCATCATAAAAAGGAAATGTCAACATGCCCCCCTCCTTCCTTTGTCTGCTCCCTACCTAACAGGAGCCTTTAAGCTCTTTTTGTGTCACCTCTGGGGTAATTAGCATCACTCAGAAAATATCTGAGCAGGAGCAGTAGTAGGGAGAGCATGTAATCTCACTCAGGAAAAGTTGCAATTAGGATTTGTGGGCAAATGCAGAATTCTTAGAAATTTTACTTCACACCGAGACAAAGCCACATTATCACAAAGAGAAATGGTAATGAGTAATTTGATGCCAAATATATGTTATATATTTTTATATGGTATAGGTATATAGTTATAATTATAGTTATAAAACTGATAAACGCAGTCATAGAAAATTTTGATATAAAAAAGAAAAAAACATAATCCCATCATCTTAAAGTAATATATATTGTTTGGGTTTATTTCCTTCTGGTATTTTTTTTCTATGTATACTTTTTCATGGCTGTAAGTATATAGCATTTATACATTTTTTATTTGGATTTAAATCACAAACATTTTTCCATGTTGTTAACTTTCACAGCTATAATTTTTAATGATTATTCCATTAGGGGGATATACCATGATTTATTAAACCAGTCACCTACTCATGGACATTTTTAGCTGTATGATATTTTGACCATTATAAAAATCAGTTCCATGAACATCAAGCTTATAGCTGTTTTCCATATCTAGCTTATTTTCTTCAGATAGAGTCCCCAAAGTGGAATTACTAAATCAACAGGCATGAAGGTGTTTATGATTCTTAATATATATTGCTACAGTATTTCCCCAAAATGTGACAATTTGCAGTAACACTGTGGAAGTGTTATGATTCAGTCTGCCATCATACATTGTGAGAGTCTAAACTTTGAAGAAGCATCTCTCAAAGTGTTGTTCCTGGACCAGAAGCATCAGCATCACCTGGGAACTTGTTATAAGTGTCAGGTCTCTGGTCAGCTCCAACCCTACTGAATCTGACCCTGTGGGGTTAGGGCCCAGAAACCCGTGTTGAGCAAGCCCTGCAGGAGATTCCGATATGCACCCAAGTCTGAAAACCATTGGTCTAAAAGCAATAGCTTTCAAATTTATCTGTGGTTCAGAATCACATGTGGAGCTTCTAAAACCTACTGAGGCCTGAGACACAGTCCCAGAAGTCCTGATTTAACTGTCTAGAGTGGGACAAAAACAGCAGGTATTTTTTTAAAAGTTCCCCTCCAGCGATTCTAATGTGCAGCAGAGCTGAGAACCATTAGTCTCAAGCAGTGCTGGTTGACACGTGATTCTTGAATCTGCAGCATCAGCATTACCTGGGAGTTTCTGAGAAGTACAAATCCTCAGGCCCTGCCCCAGGGTCCTTGGGGTGGGATCCAGGAATCTGTGTTTAACAACCTGCTAGACACTAAAATTTGAAAACATGCAGCCAATGGGCTGTTTGTATAAGGATAGTTATTCTGATGCATAAATGCCTACACATATATGAATGTAGGCATATATACTCTTACATTCATGTAAACAAATGGAAACATTCATAGATATACTGATATGGACAAATAATTACATATTTAGATATATAGAGCGCTGTTGGCTAATTTCATAAGGAGTGGTGTTTAATTGTACCTCATTACTGGTTTTATTATATTTCTTTTTCTTTCTTTTTAAAGAGATGGGGCTCTCACTGTGTTGCCCAGGCTCATCTCAATCTTGAGGGCTCAAGCAATCCTCCCACCTCAGCCTCTGAGTAGCTGGGATTACAGGTGTGCATCACCATGCCAAGCTTGGTTTTATTATATTTCTTTAATAACTAGTACAACTAAACATTGTATATACTTGTTCACTCGCTGATTTTTAAGAATAATGACTTGAAAAACAAAGTTTGAATGTTTTAATCTATAAAATTATTTTCAAGCAATTGGCTGATTACTAAATTACGAGCTTATAAATTTAAAAACAGACAAAACTTTCCACAAGCATATGAAGAGACAGGAAAAGTTATTTATATACAATTGTGGCTAGGAGAATTGCTAAAGAAAACATTTCACCTTAATTAGCTGAGAATAGAAAGCTAATATTAGATGAAACTAAAACGATAGATGAGTTCACTGTTCTTTTTGTTTTTTTAACTTGGACTATGAGAAAGGAATCCATAGCTGAGGCTGTAGGGCCAGCTGCCACCATGCACAGCAGGTGTCTGAAGAGCTGAGCCTCCTGCTCCTTTACCCATGGTGGCAAGCACTGCCCACAGCCCATTACCCCAGCTAAGGTGATCTGTGACTCTGACCACCACAAAGCCAAGCGAAAATGAGGAGCTGGGATGGTGGAAAGGACTTTAGGTTGACAATCAGGAGGGATGTGTGGCTTTTCATCTTCTGAAGATCTTCTTGTTACTTGCTATTAATAAATTTTAGTTTATTCCTTGAAAAAGTATAAAAGAAATGTTCATTAAAGGCTCATTGGCTGCAGTCTCATTTCAAAACAGCAAACTGGCCAAAATTGAAGGTTAGTGTCCTTCCTAGTTTTAGAACTGTCCCAATTAGACAAATTCTCAAAATTATTTACATAAGTGATTATTTTAGCTGGAAAAAGGGGGAAGGCTATTGTTTGATTCCTCATGTCCTCTGCTCCTCCTCTGATTTATTATGTGTTTGTTTGTTTGTTTGTTTGTTTGTTTATAGAGCCAGGGCCTTACTCTGTTACCCAGGCTGGAGTGAAGTGGCACAATCATAGCTCACTAGCTCACTGTAGCCTTGCAGCCTTGAACTACTGGGCTCAGCCTCCTGAGTAGCTAGGACTATAGGCACCGCATGAACCACCTCAGCTGGCTAATTATCATCATTATTGTGTTTTTTTGTAGAGATGTGATCTCACTATGCTTCCCAGGCTAGTCTTGAACTCCTGACCTCAAGCTATCCTCCCTTTTCAGCCTCTTAAAGTGCTGTGATTATACGTGTGAGCCCCTGCACCTGGCCACTTCTCTCTCTGTATCTTTAAATATCATTTGTGATCTTGAAAAAATGTTTATCTATAACACTGAAATACCTTAAGATTTCTTCTTGAGATCCTTGACCCCTCAGTGGAGACATGGATGGGCTTTAGAAGGTCTCCGAACCATTTACAATATAAACAAGTTGTATGCAGGTGTGTTGTGCATCTTTTTTGGAGTGAGATCACAGCTATTATCAGATGATCAAAGACCACTCACCAAGGGAAAGTAACCTTCCTTCCAGGACTGAGTTGTCAGAGTACATACAGACGGTCAGTTCAAGAAATGGATGGAAGACAATCTGCTTGTAGGTCCTAGACCAGGGAGATAAGGTGCTAAAGCCTGGACATCTGAGGTTGGATGGACACACATCAGGTCTGGTTTTGACACTCCTCCCTCCCTAAACCACCCAGGAAGTGCATTCAGAGATGGGTAAACTCCTCATGGCTCTTCCCTCCCTCTTGCAGTGCTGCCTCCACATGCCCCGAGAATCTGACCCCCCAAATAACCCTCAAGTTCAAGGAGTGAGTCCAACTGATCTAAGCTGGAGACAGGAACCCTGAAGGCAGTTGGAGCAACAAGTCAAAGCTCTCAAATGTCCCTCTTTATTCTTCATTTTCATTCTGGCAACTTGCTAGAGCTATGGTATGATTAAGAACATGGGCTTCAGGGTCACTTAGGCTCACTTTCAACATTTATTTCCAAATTATATGTTCTTTGGGAAGTTATGGCAAGTTATTTAACCATCTGAGCCTTATAGTTTTTTATGGTTTCCTCAACTACAAGAAAAAAATACCAGTAGTATCTCCCTTATAGAGTCAAAATGAGGATTAAGTGAGATAATATATGAAAAGAGATCGATACAGTATCCTTCAGATAGGTATGTGCCAAAATAAGTGGCAGATAACAATCATCACCATCATCATCATCATGAGAGCTTGGCTGGCCTGACAGAGAGAATAATTCCCATGGAAGAGTAACGTCAGCTATTTGGGTCTGTGGACTCTATGTTAAACTAATGTTTTTTAAACCATATGGTTTCAACGCATTTTGTTTAAAGAGTAGTAACCAATGGGAATAAATGTTATGGAACATTCCATGAAGACAAATCAGACAATTAGGTACATAAGTACCCATCATCATGTTAGAAATAAACTATTTCACATGACATTGGGGGTTAGACACGCAGAGTCCTCTACTTCTAATATCATGGATGAAATAACAAACACACTTCGGAGTCAGTGAAAAGGCCAGTCACATGCCGGCTGAAATACGATAGGTGATTTTGTAAAACCAGTGTCTTATCAGCTATGACCAATGAGACCCTTTCTAAGATCACTTCATTGTGGTGGTTGTGGTAGGGAGGAACCACAGTTACATTTCACTGAATATTCAATATAAAAATTTACACTATAAGTACAACTAACAAAAGGCTTAAAAACCATTGATCACTAGTGGTTTCGTGAGTCGCAAGACCTACATAGCAGGTATGCTGTAGGAGGATAGCCTCTGCTTTGCAAGGGTCCTAGTTTTAAAGGATTTTTTTCAAGAAGCTTCTTCAGCCACTGAGAGTCTCAAGATCATCCCCAGCCGAGTCCCTCTCTCTGGGGTCTCCCGACTGGCCTTCAAGCTCATAGATCACGGTGAAAGGAGATTGGTAAAGGCAGGATCCCAAACAGTAGGTCACTCTCACAGATGGACCTCAAAGCAGGACCGGTTGGTCTTACAGCCAGTCCCTCAATGCCATCAGCGCCCTCTAGCGTTGATGTCATGGACAATCCCCGAATGAAAGAAAAAGAAAAGGAAAAGGCCGGTTCTTGTTCTTTCTTGCTCCAGAATTCTACTTCTGGCATCCACTAGTCTGCCTTAGTTTTCCTGCCTCCACCAGAGCATCCAGGTGGTGCAAAACTTCTCAGAAAATAATAGTAACTCAAGAATAGCTTGGAGCCCTGTGGAATTAAGTTTTATCTTTTGTCTTTTCTCCTCTTCCTCTAGTATGGCCAGGATCCTGTAATCTTGTCTTCACAGCAGAGGAAGCCTTAAACATAGACAAACATATATCTAGCTGTGGATACAAATGAGCTGCTTGAGGTGTTAAGATCCACAAGGGTAGGGATCATGTCTGTTTTGTTTCCTGTTGTAAAACCAGCACTGGTCACATGGCAGAAACTCAGTTAAATTGACTTATTAATTAATTCAAGAATTCTGTCTGAAAATACCTTCCTCCATCCCCAAAACAATTCGTGGTGCCTGATATTCCCACCTATTGGCTTCTTTTAAATATGGCATTATATTCCAGGATTGAGATTCAAATGTTATCTGTAAAGTACAACGTTTTAAGCTAAGATGACTCAATGAGAACTTTATTTAGTTTATTAATTAACCAGGCACTTAACAGGGTCCACTGAAAAGGAGAAACAAACCAGAGAAATTATGAATTGCAACTTTTGACAAAAGCGCTGAGCTGAAAGTAGGAAGTTATGGGTTCTACTTTCAGCTCCAACAAGTAGATAACCTTTTTTTCCTTATCCAAAAATGTAAATAAATTATTCTGCTTTGTCTTACTGATAGGGTTGCTGTGAAAAGCAAATGAGATAGGGAATGTGAAAACTCGTGTTATAAAGAGCTATAGAAGTACAAGAATTTCACACTAGCTGAATCCAGTAGATGTGTATGTTCAGATGGCAAAAGATATCTGTTCTCGGATTTCTGGGCAATCAGAATGTCAGGTGAGGACACTTGAGAAGGGGACACAGAAAAGAAATAAACAGGGATCAAAGGCAAACTCTGTCAATTCTTAGTTTGATCAAAGGCAGCCTTGTTATGTGCAAGACCATCAGCCAGACTAGGAAATACCAGGTTGCCGCCTATAGAATTCAATCTTACGGTAGAAGCACAGTTAAGTTTCCAGCATCCCTAGGATTTGCAGATGCATTAGACACATGACTTGTAGCAACAGGATCTGCCCCAGCTTGCCAGGGGTCACTACCAATGACTTCTGGGAAGCCATTCCCTGGAGCACACCTTGAATACTAAAATATTCTTCAATCTTTCCACTAGGAAAATTCTGATTCCCTGTGGGTCTTGAAATCAGCTGTAGTCTGATTAAAGGCAAACATTCAACTTTTCCTTTGCATAAAGTACCCTTATAACCCTAGGAAGCCCTCCTCCAGCCTTCACACAGCAGCTAGATCTGACAAATACAGTTAAATGCTCCCAGTTACACATTGCTGCATTTCATGTTGGGAAGGGTAGTATTTCCAAATTCTTGAACTTATTTTCTAATATGGAATCACTTGACTTATTTTGGGGAGTGAGGGAATTAATGTTAAAGTTTAACTATAATCCGGGGCCCCCAAAGAATCCACTTTTTGAAGCACCCAAGACTTGTGCCAACATAATTTCAACTCCAAGGACATCAAAAACAGATTACAGGAATCCTCATGTCAACGGATGTCAGATTGGCAAAGCCATAATCAAGAGTAGAGTTGACATTCTAACTCTGTTTGCTACGTTCCACAGTTAGCTGGACCCAAGTCTAAAACTGCATCTTTGCAGATGGTGCCTTTATTGATGAAAGTTACAAAAAAGTAGGAAACAGAAAAGGATGACATCATTTCTGTAAATTGAATAAATTCATTTAAAGTTGGATGGAGAGTTATCTAATTTTTCACATGCTGCTGATATTTAAAAGGAAGAATTGTTTGGATTTCTTTTTAACAGTGAAAATGGTTGCTTAGCAACTCCTTCCTGCATTGCATGATTCTGTTATGATTTCCACCTGCTGGAGAAAAACATCAATAAAATTCTCCCTTTGAAAATCAGAAAAGTAGGAAAATGAGCCACTGATTCAAATGAATGCATGATATACTTGCAAGATTCCAAAGACACATATGCATTTACTTTAAAACAAAAAAAAGATGTTAATATTTTACAAACCATACTTAAAATTTAACAATAGTCTAGGCATCACAAAATGAGGTTTATTTCTGTATAATTTCTGTTGTAACTGAAAATACAGGCACAGTTTATTCAAACAGAATATACAGCTGCCAGTGTGACATAATCTGAGGGATACACAAAAGTTCTTCCATCCCCCAGACTTCTCACCGGCACTCGGCTCCTGAAGTTAGCACCCTTGGAGGCAGTCTCCGAGTTCAGCATTTGTATTCATAAGACCCTGTTAATATGATGTGTCATCTGGAAGGGCTAACACCTTAACACCCTGTGGTATGAGCTATCATCACACTATATATTTGGGCTTGCAGATCTAGTGTTCAAGACATTTATTTGCTTCATGAGGCAATTGAGCTTAGGGTATGCTGCCCTAGTGATGCTTCAATCATAATTAAGGTGTCTAACTAGTTTATGTGGCAAAGGCTGCTAGCTGCATGCCTACAGCCATTTTGTCCTTCTTCCACAGCGATAAACCCTGAATTTTTACATTTCTCAGTCTGCCTTGCCCAGATGTAACCATGTGCCTAATTTGGGCCAATAAAATGTTAAGTACAAGTATTGTGTAGCAATAAGAAGTCTTTAAAAACATTGCTGGCCTACACCCTTGGTTCTCTTCTTTTTCTTTCTCCAACTACCTGAAATAAAGATGTAATTGCTGGAGCTCTAGCAGCTACATTAGATTGTGAGGTAAAGAGCCAAATGTAAGGAATAGTGGAAACAAAATCTGGAACATGATTAATCATAGTGTACCTTCTGAAACAGCTGTAGAGAAAAATAAGCCTCTATGATATTTAATGCAATGTTATTTTGGGTTTTCTGTCACATGTAGCAAACCTAATTCTAATTATAGTAGGCTAATGCAATAAGACAAAGCTTGACTTAGAAGTTACTAGGTATATATTCCTTATACTTTCAAAAGCTATATTACAAAGCAATATGCCTAAAACTCAGTAGGAATGAATATATGGCCACTCCCTCCTTTATGAATTCTGATTTTTACATATCTAATACTGTAAAAGGCGGGTCAGTGGGGAAGCAAGAAGTTTAACCTGAGACCTGTAGCAAAAAAGCTGGTAGTGATCACAGCCCTGGCAGAGCGCAGGGATAAGCTTTTGACATAATTTAGTTACTTTGGGGTTTTATGGTCCCTTAGGAGTTATATAAAGCAGGTTTAAAGAGGTTACCACTTGGGTGGATTTAACTTGCCAAGCAATTTATTGACAAACATAGCTTAATTATACCTTGAATTCATTTCCAGATTTTCTTTTTCTAAATCATCTTAAAATATTTAATCTACAACCTTCTGAACCCAAGGATTGAAGACTCCCAGAGTTGCACTCATATTGGCTTCCAAGCTTAGTCGTTCGGGCAGTTAATCAGTATGTAATCATGGTTAAAGAAAATGCCCTTTGCCTGGTTCATGTATGTAGAAAATGGGGCCTGATCTGCTCATATGTCAAGTGCAGTGTATGCAGTGTTCAGGTGTGGGCTCTGAAGCCAGACTGCCTAAACTCCAATATGGCTCTGCCATCAGGATATAATCTTGGATAAGTTATAAACACTCTGTGCCTCAGTCTCCTCACCTGTAAAATGGAAATGACAATCACCTATACTTTATGGGATTGTTACAAGGATCAAGTTAGATAATACATAAAAGTGTATAGAATTGTGTCAAGTAGGTTGTAAGTGCTCAATAAATCACAGTCGTATCTCCGCCACCCAGCACAGCTCAGGTGCAAAGGGTTAAGAGCAGGTGAATGTCTGAGCATTGATGGTGGGACAAGGGCAGCATTTCTTACAATATCTTGCTTCTGTCCTAAATTTTGCTGAACTGCAGTCCACAAGAAAGAAAAATAGAAAATATAGGAGAGTTAGTCAAGCAAGAAACTGAGTCTCACTTCATAGTTTAACATCATTTGAGCCATGGACCATTTGGTGAACACCATGGTATCTTTCTCAGGACAATGTCTTTAAATACAGAAAATAAAGTACAGAGGGTTACAAAGGAGGCTAATTAGATTGGAATTGCATTATTAAAATATTTTTAAATGTACAATTGTGATTATGTAGTACCTGTGCTTATTTATCAACACATTAAATAATAAATATCTAGCTATATTAACTATATTTTTTTACTTTCTCTGTTCTTGATGTTCTGGAATTTGGGGCCTTAATCCTGGAGAGACTGCCCCTCCCAGCTAGCTAATTCCCAGAGAGAGCAAATGACACCTCTGACAACACAGCTTTGATATACAAGCCAACCAATACAGGGCCACCCCCTCCCAAAGCATCTCCTTTATCAAACTCTCACCAAGCCAACATTCTCCCTGTCCTAAATCACCCCAGGTGAGGTACCAGGCAACTAGGAACCACCTCTATGGCCCAGAGCCCACCAAAATTATTCAGTCTAAGCTTACTCAGCATACTTACCCTGCCTCAGCCTTTCCTTCCCATGAAAACCCCAATAAAAGCTGTGGGCCATGCTCTCCCCTGCTCCTCTCCTGCCTCCTGGCCAATGCCAGTGCTACCCTGTGTGGTCCCGCATGGCCTGTTATGCTTCCTGGTTTTAGAGATCTGTGAGTATAAAACCTTTTCCTTCAAGACAATCATTTCTGTGTCTGCTTATCTCACCATACCCTATTAAAACAAATTCTAAGTACAAATTTTAGAACACTAGCAGTGGGTCCAATAACTTTATCATTTCGACATAATGATGGGTATAAATGACGTGTTGGAATATTTGCAATGACTGTAATGTGGCATGGCCATATCCTTCATTTCTTTGAGTGACAAAGTCACAGGTACGGCCAATCCTACTATGGTATTATTATACCTATATTCATTACTGAAGAAAATGTTCTATTTCAGAGAGAGGTTAGTAAAAATAAAAATGTATTTTTGCCCATCCAAGTTCACTGATCCCTGACTTCAGCGGTCCGTGCATGCCAGGTTGAAAGCTCCTGTAAACAGATGAAACTGACTTTGTACTGATCACGAAGCTGGCAGCTCTCCAAGACTCAGGTCGGATTTGGGTTCTGAGTATTCCTGAAACTTCCTTCCAGTCAACTACTAGGGAAGGGATGCTAATGACATTACTAAGCTTCACCACCCAAACACACAAGACTTCTTCTGAGTAATTGTTCCAAATCAGAGAGAGACAGTTTGCACTTTCTTAAAGAGACCATTGTTCCACCTCCTACAGGGCTTCCAGCATCGTCACTGCAGCTGCCTCTGCCCCTAACACAATGGCTCTGTATGATACTGCTGCTTGCAAGGGAGCATCTCAAAATTAATCTCAAAAAGACTTGTTTTTGCCACAGTACCTTTTAAACATTTCGTAGCAGAAAACTGGTTCAAAAGAAAATTGCAAAAATTGTATTAAAATTGAAAATAAATATACTCTGACTTAGCAATTCTACCTCTGGGAATTTATAAGCATACCTGCTTGAACAGGTAACACATACAAATTCATTGCTGCATTGTTTGTGATAGGAAAGGACTGAAAACAGCCCATTTATGTCCATCAGTAGGGGACAGGTTTAAACTGTGGTCCACCCATAGGGGAAGACTATTTGGATTTTAAAAAAGAATAAGGAGGTTCCCTATGCCTTTTAAAATATGTTACGTAAAAAAACAACATGCACCATAATGTAGGTATAGTATGCTGCTACCTCAGGTGCAAATAATAGGAAATGAGAATATATATTCGTACGTGCATAGAGAAAGTAGGACATACAAGAAATTAATAACAGCGGTTATTTGTATATGGTACATGGAAATCATGTAGATGTTAGGCAAGGCCAGGAGGGAATTTGTTCACTTTTACCTTTACACATACCTGTATCTATACACCTATAGACATATTTAACCTGAGGCCATATGAATGTAACACCTATTCAAAACATTTTT
>VBSM01000272.1:16972261-17016856 GCA_008086735.1 Cheirogaleus medius | reverse complement strand
TCAGTCTCCTCCCCACTCCCTCCAACTGTCTAGGTGTTTTATGCTCAGGAAATACAAATTAATGTCAACATTAGACCAAGTAAAACACAATTAGGAAGGTAAATCTATCAGTAGAAAAATCAGGCATTCATGAGCATAAGGTTCATATTTCTTGCTTCTGTCCTTTGGGGGATAGCTCTTCACCTAAGTCTAGCATCAGGACCTGCTTGGTGACCATTTCCCCCAACTAAATGGAGGATGCTGGAGGTAGAAATTAGATGACAGTAAGTGATGGGAATGGCCATTGGCTATAGGTATTAATACAACACTAGGCACTGTGACTGCAGTGCTAAATGACACTCTGACTAGAGACGGCCCAAATTCACGTCAGAGAGGGATTTCCAAGCAAGACGGCCCAAATTCACGTCAGAGAGGGAACGTCAGAGAGGGATTTCCAAGCAAGAGGCTTTGCTTGAAGATACCAGAAACAGCAGACCTGAAAGGGCACCTTGAGTTTAACAAGGCCTTGCTTGAAGAAATAGGTGGACTGAATCTGTAGACCTGCCTGAGGTAGGGGAGGCCTGGAGAAGCCAGTGCCCTCCTGCAGGCGCCTGCCAGGCTCAGATGCCTCACGGAGCATAGGAGAAGTCCCTTTACCTGACAAAAGGCAGGGCTGATACAAGGTTGGCTAATCAAAGTGATTAAAGTTGAGAATCATAAAAAGTGATTCATAAATAATTTAAATATTCTGTTGTAAATAAAAACATATAAATGTGCACTCATCCTCTAATCTCTTGATGATGTGTCAATGCCTCTGTGTATGGGTCCACTGATTGGGGTCTCATCTTCTGTGTGGGGCACTGCCTTACCTCATAAGGAAAATAAATTTTGAAACTTGCATGTGCTGTTTCCAAGAAAATTATTAATTCACTTAATCTATTGTTACATTTATCAGACTATGTTATAATTATTTGTTTCTATGTCCATTGCTAGAATGTGAATTGGGGAAAGGGGCACAGATAATGCCCAAGTTTTCTATGTGCCTCTGCCCCCCAGGAGAGCCGATTAACCTGGGCCATAGTATGAATTCAATAATTGTTTTTGGGGTTAATTCTCAAACAATACTATGAAGTAAGTATTAACTCCTGGTTCTAGGTGAGAAAAGTGAGGCTCTCCAGAGATGAAAATCACACATTTAGTGGATGGCTGAGATAGTATTTAACCTAGGTATTCAGTCTGACTTTAATAACTCATGGTGTCTCCTAGTCCAGACATGTGATAACTTACATTAGAGGGTCCTGAGGAGCCATGTACAACTTCCCTCGTGCCATGACAGGCTCCCCAGAGAACGTGATAGTGGAGGTTGGGATCTCAGAGAAAGGCTGGCCTCAAGTGGCCAGGATTAACAGCCTTTTTCAGCTCAGCATTTATGTCACAGCATAAAAAATACCCCAGTTAAGACATATTGACTTGATTTCACAGACATCAATACCAAACAGGCTTTGGGGATAGCTCTTCACCCAAGTCTAGCATCAGGACCTGCTTGGTGACCATTTCCCCAACTAAATGGAGGATGCTGGAGGCAGAAATTATTGCTGTGCCCACCTTGCCCACCTCTCTACCCAGAGGAGGGCTTTATACCATCCAGAGTTCGCCAAATTGAGCATGAATCACAAACCTAGAAATTAGGTATCTGTGGCTGGGTTGGGTAGCCGGAACAACCTCAGGTCACAGAATTTGAAACTGAGATTTGGAAAGTGTCTTGAAAATCATCCAGCCTGACTCTCCCTAGATTGTGTTTAGTTTGGCTTGGTAAGGAAACTGAGACAGAGCAGGTAAGGGACTTGATGGCCTCTCCCAGGGCCATGGCCACAGGAGGAACAGCTCCCCGGGGCAGGCTGGGGAGAGGGGAGGCCATGGGAGAGTGGGCCAGGGCAGCAGGTGGAAGGTCAGCGACAAAGAGGGGTTATTGCCATGGTGGGAGAACTCAGTCGGAGAGAACAACAATTCTGCAGATGGAGCAGAGCCAGTCAGGCCAAACTAGAGGCACAGGCCAGGTAGGCTGTTCCAAGAACCCCTGGCAGGAGCCTCTGGCTGCCAAAGCACAGGGCTGGCTGGCATTCAGGGAGGGCACACACAGAGGATGAAGTTTGGGCTGAGCAAGCACAGCAGCTCCCCACACCACCGGCCTAAGATTGTCGTTTCCAGGAAAGGGCCCTCTGCCTATAGCCTTGGACTTGAGCAAACTTCCTGGTGAGAGATGTCCTCCTCCTTCCAAAGAGCAGGGCTCCAGGGATATCTGCCAGCCAGTCCCAGTGTGTGGGAGGAGGAAGGTGGAAGGTGAAAGGTGACGTGGGGGCTAAAATCCTGACGCTGATTTCCCCACCACCACCTTCCCACCTGCCCACACAGCCCTCACCTCTGACTGCCTCGATGTGAAAAGTCCAGACAAAGCGGGCGCTCAGGGACAGGGGATGGAACAGGCTGCAGTAATCCTCTATCAGTGGAAATACAAAAGCGCCAGGGTGCTTGTTTGGAAGCACGGCTGTGACTCTCTCTGAACCATGAGAGTCCACAGGAAGGAAGGAGGAGGGAGGCACCTTAATGATCTGCAGAGGGCACGTGCCTACGAGGAGGCATTGGAAATCAAAACTCAGGTAGGTCTGCCTAATAGAGGCACTCAATCAGCCCACTTTCGCCCCGTCAGCACGTGTACGCTGAATAGTTACCGTGTGCTGGTACTACATTAGGATACAGAGGGTACGGAGATGGACAGGAAGCAGTTTCTTAACCCTTAACCCACGGAAGCACGGCACCCAGTGTGCGGGTGTGTGTGGTGTGTACGGTAGGGCAATGCGACAGATGCCGTCGGTGCCCAGTACACACCCCTGTGGCACTCACTGCTCCAGCTCATGCCTGTGGTCCTATGGAGCCCACCTGCAATTCTCCACCAGTCTCCTTCTCACACTGTGGACAGGGATTCATTTAGTGCCTCCAGGAGTGGCTCTCAGCCCACCAGCAGTGGCAGATGGGGGCTGGAGGATACACTTCAGCTTGCTTCTCCCCAGATGGCCTTACTCTACGCTGCCTCCCAGAGCTCCCCAGTAGGCTGTGTCTCAGTTGCCTGCAGTGGTAACTGCTTATAATATATTTAATAATATACCTTCCTTTGGTTTCCTTCCCTTCCCTCTCCTACTTACCCACTACCCTACCAGTACTTCCTGGAACCACTTCCCAAGAAGTGGGTGTAAAATGAGTGAAGGGGGTGGGAGAAGCGAGTCAGAAGAGGTACACAGGGCCACATCTCCCTGCCCTGGAGGCCTCCCCAAAGAGCCTCATTTTTCTCCTGGAGGCTGAAAACAGCCTCAATGTTTGGTGTCAAATGGAGCATAAGAACAAGGGATGAGTAAAGTAAATCCCTTAAATCCAATTTACTTCTGGTAAGATTGCAATGAATGAGAATAAATGTTAACTCTAGTCTCCTAAACAATGCTTACCAGGAGATTGTGCTGAGATTTTCAAAAAACTAAGTCGAAATGAATGCTTTCCCAGGAATATTATATTCCCATTATAGTGAGAATTCTCTTCCCTTTTCCCTGGAAAAGTCTTAGCATTAGCCCCCACACAGCCTCTTAATGTTTAATGTTTTGCTAATACAACCCCACCCCAAACTACCCAAGAGCAATCTGGAACAGAAAAAAAAAAAAGTTCTATTTTTAAAATGCCGGCCAAAAAAAAGCTGCCTGTGAAACTGTACGATAGAAGCTGTTCACATCCAATATCTGAAAGAGCTACCGTTGGTATGAATAATTCAAAAACAGCTCCAGACAAATGATCCTGGGATTATATGGAAATAGAAAAAACCTCCAGAACCTGACGCTTCTTTTATTAAAGGCTGGCTCACATTGAACACTGTTTTCTCTGGGGTTATTTCTACTACAAATGAGCAGTCAATAAGGCAGAATCTGCTCAAGATAGCACCCATGTGAGAGCTAGAAGAAAAGTCATTTTTATCTTCTATTCATTTTTACCTTGTAAATTATTAACTAATGTGGATTGGGTAAAAATTAAAAGTAAGCAAATTAGTCTTCATTTGTTTAACTTAATTATTTAGTAGGCTCACAAGCTTCATTAGAAAACATACACGGGGATGACTCTTCCCCTAAATATTTCTGCTTGCTGCACAGATCTGCCACAATTAAGAAATGCTGGCCGTGTCATCCGTAAGTAAATCAGAGCTTTGGTGGCCCAAATCATGCAGTTGACATTATGCTCTACCCTGACTTTGTTAATTATGGCATTGCTGCCAGAATGTGTCAGAGGCACCTGAAAGAGTGGATGCTAGGTGTTGAATTTTCCTGAAAGCTGAAAATTTATATAACCTTTGACGTTATGCATCTTCAATAAAAGCACTTGTAAAAAAAAATCCCTCTCTTACAATCACATTTGGCTCTCAATGTGTTAATAAAACCATTAGGCAAAGGTGATTTTGCAATGTCAGAAGGAATGACTTTGATGGCAAGGGAATCCTTGATGAAAAATTTCACTGCCATTAGGAAAAGACGGTATCCATAAGAGGTAAATAGGACTTCTCGGTTTCAATGTATTTAAGTTAATGGATCACTTTGTACTAGAAAGATGTCAGTATGTAAGAGCTATCAGATAAAATGAGCCTGGATATTTAAGCACATGTTTTATAGATTCTTTAGAGAATATCCCAAATGAAGTTTTCACTTTGTGCATAAAATAAACAAATTGAGAATTGACACCAAGAAAGAGTAGCAGGGACATCCATTTATTACTTATGCCAATGAACAAGTTTGTTTGCTTGATACATCATCTTTCAAAATATTCCATGTGATAAGATAATTGTGTGGGAAAGTTGGGGCACAGGATAAGTAAGGGCAGAAAATAAAAAGAGACACAGGAAGGAGGCCATAAGATCATGTACAAGGCCTTCTTCAAATTTGGCTGTGACATTCCTAGAAGCCATAAATAAAGAGGAAAACATGATTAGTTATAAGACTTACAGGATCCCTAGGGAACAAAAAGAGAAAGTGAGGAATAAAGTAAATATAACAATATAGCCAGGTAATCTACCTTCCTAAAGTCAGGTGTTATACAATTTTAGTTCAAGAAATGAACAGACTAGAATGTATACAACACTATAAATTAGTGGTTCTCAAGCTGTGGCTTGCATTTAGTTTAGAAAGTTTATGTCATGTTCTTTTTAGTAAGTTTTGGAGAGACATTCAGATGTAAAAATTATGTAGACAAAATGACCATGCAGAATCCATATACTGGTTATTTTGAAATAAACTGATAAAATGTTTACTAACAGTAATTATGTTGTAACATTAATTATTTTGCTACTTCTCTCTCCTTAATCCCCCTCGCCCAAACTAACCCTCACCAAAAAGAAAGAAAAGTTGTCCGTTTCACTGAGATTTGTCTAAGGTCACAGTCCCTTTGCAGGATGTTTTAAGATTTAGGTTAAACTCAGCATCCTATTAAGGAGTACAGAGTTCTGAGAAAGAGGACAGATACCTTCAGAGAAATTGGTACTTGTTTTTCAGAGGTCTTGTATTTTCTGGCTTAATGTAAAAACATAACCTATTATTCTGTCTCAAGATAGATACCATGAGGAAGAGGGGAAGCAAAGGCTGTGATTGAAAAGTAAAGGGCTCTGTGTCAGCTGGTCACATTCCCTACAATCTGCTGAAAATGATAGTCTTTTATGCTTGAATGAATATTTTAAACTCAGTCCGAATTCCAGGAGCAAATAAATAAATCATTTCCTTTTGCACTAAACAAGTGCTTCTATCTATTCACCCATCCTTAAATTAAAGGAGCTCAAATGGAACCTCATTTTGATATGAATGCTTAACTCTAGTAAAATTAGCATAAATTCCACATTGACATATTAAAGGGAAATTACACAAATGTAAAAAATGGATAGAATGTTCTCAAGGCTAAATCCTGGCATAGAATGAGTATGACTTAATTTATAGATGCTAAAAAACTCTGTGTGAAAAACAGGGACACAGCCTTTGTTCATTCATTTTATTATAACTGACATTGACTTTAATTATTTATGATAATTCTTCAAAGTGTATTTTTAGTAGTAATGAAGTCTTAGGAAGCTGAGCCTACCTGACAGTCTTTGACTATTTAATCTTGGCTGGAAAATGTGATGAAATCACAAAATTCTCATCAGTGAGATGATACAGCTGATGAATTAATAAAGTGAGAATCAGCATATTTCCTTTATGTCTGAGGCTTTTATTTATATACTTGAAAATATGTTAAACCAGTACAGTCGTTTCCAATTCTAATATTATTGTCTTATGGAATGTTTTGGCTTAGAAGTTGTTTTGTCCTGATAGATGAGAAATCTAAGTCCCCAGAAGGTAAATGACTCATTTGAGGTTAAACACAGAGTGAGTGTTGAGGCCAGGCTTGAGGTGTGAACGGGAACACACCCATGATTCTTGTCCCCTGCTCTCTATGGCACCAACCCTGTGTCAGGGCAGGTTTAGGGGAAGGCTACATTATAAAGCAAAAGAATGGAACACCCTTCTCTTAATTCTTTTATGTGGCTGAAATCTAAAGTAAGCTTCATTGGCCACAGGTGATGAGGAAGGCCAAGAAAATAGTGTCCGTGACCATATCCCTCTTGGTATTCTACTCTACTGTATTTATACTGCCTCCTCCTTTTTTCACAATTTGAATTAGAGCAACTTCAAATGTTTATTTTCACAGCTTTTTCCACCTCACCTCCACCTAAACCAATGGCATCGTTTTGCCACACCTTCAAGCTAGAGCCGATGCCATGTCCCAAGTTGAGCTCCAGCCTCCCTGTACCCATGATGTGAGTGAGCAGTGAAGAGGTTCTATGATAGAAATGCCAAGGTGTAAAGGAGGCCAATGTAATTGTCCCATTCCAATCACAATTGTGTACATTTCTCACAGGTTCTCTTCCTCTCCATCCTACCTCAATGTACCTATCAAAATCCTCTTTGTCCTTTAGTTTTCCCCCAAAATCTCCTTCATGTAGCCTTCTTTAAAGCAGAAATAGCTTTTCAATGCCTCTGAAGATTATGGTACAATGGTAATTATTTTACATTATGGTGGATGTGGGTCTAAACTCTCCATCCTATTCCAGGTTATACTCACTTTGAGAACAGAGATTCGACTCAGATCTGCATCCCACATTGACCTATATGTTCTCTTCCATATAGTTGATGCCCAATAAATATTTGTTAAATTTATTAATATTTATTGAATTTATCAATGTATATCTCAAGCCTGGTATATAAGATCAATAAATATTTTTGAATGGAAGAATGGATGGAAAGTTGGAGAAATGAATGAATAAATTATTAAATGCATAAAAATTAATGAAGCCTTCCACTCTTTCTCCAGATAAGTCTTTTTCCTGTGATATCAAAAACATATTTAGTAAAGAAAGGATAATCAAGAGAAATTATTTCAAGAATCAAAATGTTCTGGTCACAAAAACTTCTTTTACAATTCATATTCATTATTCCTGTGGAAAAAATCTTTGGAAATTTTAAGGCTTCTTATGATACCTTTTTCTACCCATGTGATAAAAACATTTCACTGCTTCTGAAAATGCAAATGGTTGTTTGTGATCACCATGGATAGATTAATAATAGTACACTGAGAAGAAGACATTTGACTCCACCCATAAGTACATGGCCATAAATGCCTTCCACAGCCCATGCCTTTTTCCTGGCCTGACCTCTTCTCCACCATTCTCTTCAACACGCTCTTTTCCCCTCTTCATTTTCTGTCTATATTGGTAGGGAATCACCATAGCAACAATCTGAAATAAATCAATTCAGCTACTATTTTCTGGATGTTACAGCCTTGTTCAGAGGTCAGATTTCAAAGAAAGCAAAAGACTGAAGCTCCTGACAGATGAAGGAGGCAGAATTTTCTGCTAACCTGAATAACACCAATGAAAGGAAGCAGAAGGTGATCTCATCGCTTCAAACTCAGTGAGACAGCGGCAAAAAAAAAAGAAGAATATGATCACTCAGATGCTTTCCTTCTGAGAAGATTTTTAACCATCTGTGAGCAGTACTGGAAGAAAAGGTGGAAACAACTTAAGCAAATTAAAAAAGGATGAACATTTTCTTTATTTGATACTACACTTGATCTTAGCCAAAAGGCCGAGAAGCGATCATTTTCTTTATTTGAAATGAGACTATTTCTTCATATCTGATTCTTTAGTGATAAAAAAATTTCCTTTACTGATGAATTATCAATTTATTTTCTCCTGTAGGTACTGAAGTTGTCTTTTCTACTCAAAGAAGGTACCAACTTCCTACCCATTTTATGCAATTATTTTAAATGCAGCAGGAATTGTGTGCGCACACTCGTGTGTGTGTGTCTATAGGTATAATATAGCAGTAAGGCTGAAAAACAGAACAGAAATTAGGAGATCGTGGAATTACTTGTGGCTCAATTCTTTACCCAGCAATATGACCAGGAGCAGGTCACTTAACATCCCTGATACTCAATTTTTCATCAGCAAAATAAGCCAATAATATCCATCTGTTTACCTTACATGGTTATTGTGAGGACCCATGAGAAAGGATTTGTCAATCATAATTTTGTTCCACCTGTGGTCAGTATCAGAGATCCTGATGATTCCTAAATCATGTCAAAGTGTTGCTAGCTATTCTCTTTTTTCCCCTTGATTGTGACTTTTGTTAACAAATCCTTTTCATCAGATAATACATAGTAAACAGCATTCAAGTCCTTGTACCAATGGTTACAAATTCTAGGTCAGTTAGAGGAGTTTTACTGTATCTTAATCATTTCTTAATAAATGAAGTACTGTGCTTGCACATACAAAGCCTTCAAGTCTAGTGTGCTTGCATATACCCAAAGAGTCTTTAGACACCTGTATTGCATAAGGATAGGAGCAAGAGATCAAAAGGCTTTAGATTCAGTCCTGAATCTGCAAATGAGTGAATGTGCAAGCTTGCATGGATCACTTCACCTGTCAGAACATCAATTTACTTCCTGATTTCTATCATATTTTTCTGTGGTTTGAATATTTATGTCCTCTCCAAAATTTATGTTGAAACTTAATCCCCAGTGCAACAGCATTAACAGTTGGGGGCTTTTAGAAAGTGATTAAGTCATGAGAGCTCCTTCCTCATAAATGGATTAGTATGCTTATAAAATAGCTTCAGGACAAAGAGTGTGCACCTTTGCCTTTCTGTCCCTTCTGCCATGTAAAGACACAGTGCTGGTCCCCTCTGCAGTCTGTAGCATTAATGGCACCATCTTGGAAGCAGAGACCCAGGCCCTCACCAGATACCCAACCTGCCAGCACCTTCACCTTGGACTTCCAGCCTCCAGAACCATGAGAAATAAATTTATAATTTACCCAATATCAGGTGTTTTGTTATAGCAGCACAAATGAACTAAGACATATCTCTTGGCTCCAATATTCCTGTAGAGCACAGCAAGAATTGACAGGTTAGAATTTTGAAGTAAGCACTTTTTCCTACTTATTTTGGAGATAAGTACTTACATGTGGAATTTCACAGCCTTCTCTCTTTCTTCTAACCTGTAAAGACCACTCAGAGTTTAGCTTCCCCTCCCCAATCCTTGTCTGCTTCTCTGAGAAGAACAATGACAAATGCTGTGTGTTTAGAGCAGCCATGGAACATTAGTAATGAAGAGAGAATGTAACATGATATGAGGTGTCATGCAGGAAAAGGCAATGAAGAGAAGAGGAACTGACTGATAAAGACGAAGGTCAAAAAAGATGAGAAAAAAGATTCTGTGGTAGTAGGTTAAGAAGCTATAGAGAGGTTCAGTTTATTCAAGAATAGGAAAAATGCTAAGAATTTGTGTGGATCAATTCTTGTACCTCCCTAAGTGGGAGAAATACAAATGAAGATATTATTTAGGCCATGAATCTTTAAAAGTGGCCCTTCTCTGGACCACATGAGTCACAACTTTACAGGCATTGCATACCAAGAGTGCTGTGAGTGACTTCTTCACATCTCACATTGGCTATGTGACACTGAGAGAATGACTTCAGTATTTTGTTCCAAAAACATAAATTGTCTCTCTTAAGAAATGTATGACTGATGTATGACTTTATAAGTCTGATGGTTGATAAATGCAACAACATAGCCAAAACAGTTTGCCCAAATGTGATTGAATATTTCTTATATTTCCACAGAAATTATTTTGGGCATGATAACAACAAACAAATGGCCATTTAAACTACCAAGACCTAATACATGTATATATCAATTATAGGAATATATATTGAAGGCTTACATGTATATCAATTATAGCACCCTTTCAGGCTCTTTCTCCATAACTTAAAAGGATTATTTAATGATCAAATTATTAAGACCAAAAAAGACTCAGTGGGATGTGAGAAAGCTAATATTACATATTTTGGGACATAATTTGGCAATACATTCCAAAAATAAAGTAAAATAAAATAAAATGCCTGCTCTTCAGTGCATGGCCTACTGCCTTGGCACTTACCATCATGCATATCTAAACAATGCAGCTTCTTGCTAACAGCCCGTGGGGCCTTGGAGACCAGCTATGAAGAACACAAGATCTTATGTTCTCTTGAGGTATAAACATCAAGCAGTTTTAACCCCTGAAAAATCCTTGGGAATCCTCAGGAAATAGATTAGTTCAGATCAGTTTAATTCATGATCATTTCAGAAAACAGTCATAGTTTTTTTTTTTTACTGTGACCACAAACCAAAAAATAAAATTGAATCAGATAGCTGTTCTCCATTTTCAAGGAACTATGTCAACCAGTTGTTCAAAGGAGGAAACAGAACAATAATGTAATTAGAGGTGGGACTGGTGAGGATCTGAAAAATGCAAGGTAAGTGATTACTCCATGCCTCAAGTTATTCAAATCAACTGAAAGACAGATAGACTAAAGCAGAACATTAATCTTTAATGTTTTTTCCTTTAGCAACAACAGAGAGGTACAACAAGAGCCAAATAAATTGCATGTATGGTAATCAAAGGGCAATAGAACATATTCTAACATGTTATAAATAATTTATTACATAAAAGTAGGTAAATTCATGATCAAATATAATTAATACCCAGTGTATGGTATGTCTTGAAGTAATTATTGCAGGATCTATCCAAGTACCTTACACATAGTAAATGCTCAGCTGATTGAAAGAAAAATATGGCTTTGGATAGTAATTGATTTATCAAAATTATATATCTAACTTGCAAAGAGAATTTATTGAAATGCTTATTTTCAATTTTAATTAACAAAAGATTTTTACTGTTTTAACAATATTTAAAGAGAATTTCTACTACTCTGTTGGCTAATAAGAAACTTATCAAAGCAAATATGGGCTCTATTCATAATTATAGGTGGAAAATTCTTCTTGATTGTCAAAATTCTAAACAGTATTTTTACTATTCTAATAAACGGTCCCAGCTTTACTGCTTAAATCTCTCCACTGTATTCCCACTAGTCTTAATATAGGTTGGTGCAAAAGTAATTGCTGTTTTGGACCATGAATTTTAAATCATTATAACTAGGCTGAAACACGTCTTTATTAATCTAAATAGGAACCATTACAATCAACACTCTTTTGCCAATGAGAAATAAATTTGTTTATCCCTATAGTGTAAAAATCCGTGATTTGGAATTCTATGAACTCTTGGAAAGCATTTTCTGCATCATGCTGGTTGTGGAAGTGTTTTCCTTGCATAAAGTTGTTGAGATGCTGGAAGAAGTGTTAGTTGGTTGGTAAGAGGTCAGGTGAATATGGCGGATGAGGCAAAACTTTGTAGCCCAATCGGCCCAACTTTTGAAGCATTGGTTGTGCTATATGCAGTCAGACCTTGTGTTGGAGAATAACTGGGCCCTTTCTGCTGAATAGTGCCAGTTGCAAACATTGCAGTTTTCTGTGTATCTCATCGATTTGCTGAGCATACTTCCCAGATGTAATGGTTTCACTGGGATTCAGAAAGCTGTAGTGGATCACACCAGCAGGAGATCACTAAACAGTGACCATGATCTTTTTTGGTGCAACTTTGGCTTTGGGAAGTGCTTTGGAGCTTCTCCTTGGTTCAACCACTGAGCTGGTCATCACTGGTTGTCATATAAAATCCATTTTTCCTCACATATCACGATCCGATCACAAATGGTTCATTGTTCTTGTTACAATAAGAGAAGACAATACTTCAAAACAATGATTTTTTTTTAATTTTTGGTCAGCTCATGAGGCACCCACTTATTGAGCTTTTTCATCTATCCAATTTGCTTCAAATGCTGAACGACTGTAGAATGGTTGACATTGAGTTCTTTGGGAACTTCTCATGTAGTTGTAAAAGGATCAGCTTCGATGATTGCTCTCAATTGGTCATTGTCCACTTCTGATGGCTGGCCACTGCACTCCTCATCTTCAAGGCTCTCATCTCCTTTGCAAAACTTCTTGAACCACCCCTGCACTGTATGTTCATTAGCAGTTCCTGGGCTAAATGCATTGTTGATGTTGCCAATTGTCTCCACTGCTTCACTATCCATTTTGACCTCAATTAAGAAAATTGCTCCAATTTGCTTTTTGTCTAACATCATTGCTATAGTCTAAAATAAATATAAAATAAACAGCAAGTAATAATTCTTTAGGAAAAAACATAGAGCAAGAAATGCATATTATAATGATGTATAACATAACCACATTTATTTACAAATGTATTCCAATATCAAATGGCAAATTTCAACAATGCTAAAAGTGTGATTACTTTTGCACCAACCTATATAAAGACCAAAACCCTTAATATGGCCTACAGGGTCCTGTGTGATCCATCCCTGTTCACCTCTCCAATCTCATCATCCACCTCTATGTCCTTATTTAATGATCCCAGCCTCCCTGGACTTCCAGGTACCCCAGAATGACATTGCTCATGTTCTTACCTCTGCATATGATCCTCTTTCCCATGATCCCCTTTGCCTGGGTAACTTCTGAACATTTTTTCTATTCAGTCTCCAATACAATTTCCTCAAAGCTTTCCTGGAACCCCCAGATGAGATCTGGTCCCTCTTGGGAGGGATGTAGTTATTCCCAGGCCTCTTTTTCTCCTATGTGTCTTCTGACTGGGTCAAGATTGCAGGGTCCTGACCAACCTTTCACTCTTTCACCCAGTCTAGTTCTCAGAATTGTTTACACAGCTGGCAATCTTGAGAGGTGAGGTAGTCCTTCCTTTTAGACAAGAATCAAGCTTTCTTACTGCCTTACTGCCCACACATTGGGCCCTTTGCCCTGAATTTCTCAGCTGTGGCACAAAACCACTGGGTGCCAATTTTGCTGTGAACCTAAAATGCTCAATTTTGCTGTGAACCTCAAATTGTTTTAAAAAATAGTATATTACTTGTTTAAAAAAATTTATATTCTATTATTTTTTTAAAAATTGACTTTAAAGTACTCGGTCATAAAACCTGGGTTTGGATCCTGGCCCTGTTCCTCACTGGATGTAGAACTTTAAGCCACATGTCTTCATTAGTATTATAAAATGTGATGAGCACTGTATCATGTCTTATAACTAATCCTCACTCGACCTATGACACAGTAGTATGAAAGCACTGAGGGCAGGGCCTAGTGAAGACTGTAAGTTCTCAATCAATGTTTGCTTGAGGCCCATTTCCTTGCCAGTTGCTCCAAGTGGGGACAAGTGGGAGAGGAGGATCTTTCTGTTGAGCATCACCCCTGGCAGGTGTCCCGGCCCAATACTCCTGGGTTCCTGGGCTCCTAGCAAGCCCGTGGGACATTTCTCCTGCTGGCCTTAGCAGCAATAGCCCAACAGTTGGCAAGTTGTTACCATCCCTGGCTGCCAAGCAGGGTCAACCCAGCCAAGTAGGACTCTGGCAGACTGTAGCCCAGGGGAAAGTGCAGCCTGCCAGGCCTCCTGAAAAGGACCATTTGGCAACCTGACAGTAAGGATATGCATAAATAATACCAAGGAGGATGAAACTGTTCATGACCAGGCATGAGTAGCTGGGATGCATCCAAGTCGCACAGCATCACAGTAAAAGGGCTAACAATATGCCATCACATAAAATATATTTCTTCAAGTAAAGCTATTATCAAATATAATTCTATTAAAAAGAAAATAAACACAAATATAACTAATTCATTTTTTTTAATTTTGTTACTTCAGAACCAGAGCATTGACAGACTTTTCATCAATATATCGATGAACAAATGCAAATAAAAATCTAGCATCCTTCCTACACAATACCTGAGGAAGAAAAGTGTTCTTTGATTTCATGTCCTTTTCTCATTCAGAAAAATCAATTTTATAAAGATATGAATATGAATGTATAGATTTACTTAAATATTAGCTTGCCTTCTTAAGGAAACAAAGGCATTTGTTTCAAAGCATCAGAGAAAAGATAATTGTTCCATTCCAGGCCAAGTGAAAAAAGATCCTAAATCCAGTCTTTAGGATCTCATTATGTTGGAGGTAAATAGCTGTTTTTCATATAAAAATCAACAACTAACTTATGACAAAATCCTCAACCTGCCTCTCATCAAAGAGCACTACAAATAAATATGTATACAAGGTTAAGTATGAAATATCAGGTTAAGAGTAACAATTCCAGTTACAAAAGGGAATAGTCTCATTGGAAAGCACTAGAACATACCTACCAGGAAAGCTCAGACACCAGGAGTGAAGGAAGATAACATGAACATGACACATACACTGAATCAAGAACACACACGTGTACCACAGCACCAGGCCCATGGTGATGGCCAATTCTCCTTACTCAAGTATTGGTCAAGCCAGAGCCAGTGACTACTCATCTAAGGTTCCCAGTTTACCTTAATACAGGTGTGTCTTAGCATATACATAATATTTAGAAAAAAAAGGGTTTTTTTGAAAGAAATATAGGAAAAACACACAATTCTGATCCAAAGGATAGAAGTTTGAATTCCAGTGTTATGGTATTAATCATGAACCCTTAGGTAAGTCTTATAATCTTTCAAAATTTTATATGTTTTCACCTACCAAAACAAAGGTAGTAACATGGATAGTAGTAACAAAGGATTCTAAGGGGGCTGACATTTTTGTGAAGAAGGTCAAGTGTCCAGCATATTTCTGGGAACCTGTGTGAGGCTCTTCCCTCATTTACTGACTCTGATTGACAGTGTTGCTGTAGAAATTCATTTTAACCTTTGGTCAGCCCAGGAAAGCCCAGATACTGAGTCTGTGTGAAAAGACTAAGCCTTGAGCTGCCCTGCATGGGCTTTGGAACCTGAGCAAGTCACAGAGCATCTCGGGGCCTCTGTTCCTTTACTTGTATATTGAGGGTAATACTTATAATATATTCACTTCCCAGAACTCTGGTGGATATATTAAATGAAATTAATCTCTAATTTCAAACAACTCTGTAAACATAATTTTTGTTATATATAAAGATGAAAGGGAGATGTACAGAAATATAAAGGGTTATATTGAGATGATAAAAATCCTATGCCTATTTGTTTTGCTTTTAAATTTTTTTAAAAAAACTTCATCAAAAACCTTGGGGTTTTTTTAGAGATTCATTACACTTTTTATTCTGAAATCATTAGAGATGAAAAATAGATTACTTGAAGCAGTTATTTGTTACTGATGCTAGAATCATGCCATTCATAAAATAGGCACTAATAAGCTCATGACTTAATCCAAAGAGATAAGGTATATGGCCACAAAACTTAAATAAGAAAGACAGTAAATCAAAAATAAAGAACAGCTAAAATTATAGAATTATTTGACAAATGCAATTAAAGTGCTAAAACAGAGATACCATCCCAAATTTTTTGTTTTCTGTTTTTAAAATCATCATTATCCTATAATAAATCTGATAAAAATTTGAAAATTCAAGGAAAAAGTTTAAAAGACAGATCTTTAGGTATTTTTCATAGGCTGATACATGATGTATAAAGGTCAAATCACTGACTGTGAAATATTCTCTAATACTGTTTGTAACCTTCACTCATAAAGAAGTATGAAGGTCACATCAATGGCTCTATGTATTATTTTTCAACAATAAGTAAAGTTGAATCATGTGAGAAATTTTCTAAAGCTGACTGTATTTCTTAATACCAGTGGTTGGGGCATCACCTGACACAGAAACATTCTTTGTGACAGCTTCAAGATAAGGTAACATCTGAACTTAATTCATAGTCCTGCCCTGTCATTCTTGGATTAAATGAGTTGCTATAGTCTCAATGTTTGTGTCACTGCAAAATTCACATGTTGAAATTCTAACTTCCAAGGGGATGGTATAACGAGGTAGCGCCTTTAGGAAGAGATTAGGTCATAAGGGCAAAGCTGTCTTAAATGAGATCAGTGCCCTTATGAAAGAGACCCCAGAGAGATCTCTCACCTCTTCCACCAAGTGGGGATCCAGCAAGGAGGCAGCTGTCTGGGAAGACACTGCTCTTCAGACACCAGATCTGCAAGTGCCTTGATCTTGGACTTCCCACGCTCCAGTACTCTGAGAAATAAATTTCTGTTGTTTGTAAGCCACCAGTTTATGGTGTTTTATTATAGCGGCCCAACATACTAAGGCATGAATCTCCTGCCTCAGATAAAACATTCACATTTTTTTCCTATAAAAGTAGCAGCAAAATAGTCTCTGAGAGGAGCACACCCAAAACTCCATCAGCAAAAACCAGGCATGGCCCAATGATTTAATTCAAACTGGAATTCTTCCTGTAGGAGCACAGCAAATTACTGCTTCTGGTTGTATGATTTGGGGAGTTCCATCAACTTCTATGTACTACACTGCATAATCTCTAAAACGGGAATAGTATTGCCTTTCCTCAAGATGCTGTACTAAGATACCCAATTTTCTTACCAATAAAAAGATTTTACCCTGATAAAAGAGTCAGAGTACTAATGAAGAGTCAGTGTACCATAGTAGTGAACACACAGACTCTGAAGTCAGGATGCCTGGGCTCAAATTCTTACTCCTGCCACTTATTTGGAATTGTTACCTTGAGCAATCCATTAATGCTTAACCACTTTGTGCCTTAGTTTGTCCATCTGTAAATGAGGATAATGACAATACCTACTTTATTGGATTGTATAAAAATTAAATGAGTTGTTATTTAAAAAGCACTTCGAGCAGTACCTGGAGCATATTAAGTTTTGCATAAATGTTTAGTCAGTAAATAATTAGTTATTATCCTTTTCCTCAAAGGTGCTTCCCACTGTGTTTGCCCAACGTGCATGTGGTTATAGCTTCATGGATGCCAAAGGGTTCCATGTAGCAGAAACTACTTTCTAAGTTTCCCCTTCTTCCTGGCCACATAGTTAGACTACATTTCCCAGACTCCCTTGCATTTGGTATGGTCAGTGAAAGTGAGAATTGATGGGTGTTATACTCCAAGCTTAACCCATAAAACTTTCCATGCACAATCTTCCATAGTCTTTCACTTTCCATGGCTTAATACAGATAAACACAGTATGGGAGGAAGCCATGTGCTAAAGATGGAAGAGCCACATGATAGGAGGAGCCAGAGTCCCAGCATCACTGCATCTATGGGAGAGCTGCCTAGAAACATCTGCACTATCTTGTCAAGAAATAAACGTTGTTGTATTAGGCTCCTGAGATTTTGTTGCAGCAACTAGCGATACTGTTTGAACCACACAGTCTAATAGTTCTTGCATGGAGTTCATACTTGGTCTGAGGTAAAGTCACTTTAACATTTCTGTTTGCTTATAGGGATCCAAGGGAATGGAACGCAGTATGGGTAATTTTTGCTGGTGGAAGGGGGCCTGGTCTTTTGTATGGATGTATACTGAGAAAGGCAAGTTTGGGTATGTCATTTTTTGGAGAAATGTTAGTCATCTGGGTGTTAGCAAGCCATCTGCTGAGAGTTCCAGAAGGACAGAGAAGGCCACTGACAGGAAAATGTATCAGCTTGTTTTGTATAAGTGTGCTTCTGATCACTCTTGGGTTTGTTCCATGACGCTCTCTCCACAAGCAGAACTGTTCTAAATGTTTAATCAAAAAAGCTGAATCCATTCATGCCAATGAATAGACCCTTAGATTCTCTGAACATTGCACAGACCTAGGTATCTCCCTTGTGATCCCCTCCTCACGGTGTTCACATCTCTGTGTAACCATCTCCCCTTGAGAGGGGAAGAAACTTACGAGATGCTCCTAACTTAAATAATATAGTAAAGGTTATGGGATATCATTCCCATAATTATGTTTTGGTATATACGACTCCAACTTGGTATGAGCTTACTCTAGAGACTCTCCTTTCTTACTTGATGATGTAAGCAGCCATATGGGGAAAGCCAGCATTGCATAGAGCTGCAGGCAGCCTCTAGGAACCAAGGGCAACCTCTGAGAATCAAGGGCAGCATCTAGGAACCAGTCACAGGCTCTAGGAACCAAGAACAAAGTATCTAGGAACCAAGCATAGACTTAAGGAATCAAGAGCAGCCTTTGAGAACCACAGCCAGCCAGTCAGAGCTGCAGGCAGCCTCTAGTAATAGCAGGCAGCTTCTGAGAACCAAGGGCAGCCTCTCGGAATCAAGCACAGCCTCTAGGAACCAAAGACAGCATGTAGGAACCAAGGGCAGCCCCTAGAAACCAAAGGCAGCCTTCGGGAATGGCAGGCGGCCTCTGAGAACCAAGCGCAGCCTCTGAAAACCACAGGCAGCCATCAGAGCTGCAGGCAGCCTCTAGCAACAGCAGGCAGCCTCTGAGAACCAAGAACAGCCTCAGCGGTGTGCTAGCAAAGGCAGGGCCCTCAGTTCTCTCCACAAGAAAAGTAATTCTGCCCACAACTCGGATAAGTTCAGAAGTGAATTTTTCTCCAGCCATGCTTTCAGATGAGAACACAGCAGGGTGGACACCTTGGTTGCAGCCTGAGATACCCTAAGCAGAGCATCCATTTAAGCAGTGCCTTGACTATTGACTCAAGAAAATTGTGAGTTAATAAATGTGTTGTTTTAAGCTGCTACGTGTGTGGTAATTTGTTACAGAGCAATAGGTAACTAATACGCTCTATTAACAGAAAGGGTGGCCACCCTTGCCTTCCACTCTACTAACGTTCGTTACTCTTGTAATGTTACTCATATAACATTAGTGAGGCACTGGTACAGAACCCCATTCTAGCAAACTACAAAATGCTTTCCTCACTTTCCCTGTCATCCTCTGGACAGGTTTAAGCCCCTAAAAGGCCCCATGTATTTTTCTCTGGAAGGCCTCAGGCCACATCACATAAATAATATCATATGCACCCACATCATGCATTAAATATAATTTTCTCTGCAGGGAAATTAAAATGAAAATTTTTTATTTACCATTTTGTCTTGAAAATTAGTTGGCTGAAAAACTCATTTAATTTAGAATGTCAATGATTTCTTGGCAATTATCACGCATACTTGGGAATTTGTGAAAGAACATCTCACCTTCAAATGTTTTCCAAGACAATGAAATTTTTATAAATACTAAATTCAACAATTAATGAAGCTGACATAATGTTATTTTAGGAGATGTTTAATTAAATATTTATTAATTTCATTTTCGAAGGATTTTCTAGGAATTTTAAAGCCAATAATTTTCTATTCAGGTCTCAATCTGTTCTGTTTTCCCCTGAGAACTACATGTACCCTGGGCTCTGTGCCAATAACACCTGATGAATAAAAGGACTCTGCTTTTCTTGCATAATTCCTTTCTTCTCTTAGCAAATGTCATGTATAGGTCAAAAGTAGTGCTATTAGAGAAAAAAGAAAATAAAAAAGAAGGAATGCTCACATACACATGTAGCGAAAACTGAAACCAAAGATTATAGTTCTCAGAGCTTGTTAGCTTAAAATAAACACGAAGAAAGCAAACATGCACACACACACATGCACACAGATTTTCTTTTAAACTTTAAACTGAGGATGGTGTGGATTAATGTTCTCAAGCTTTTGTTTATCTTTCCAAAAGAGTCCTTGGAAATGGTAACCTTTCTCTACTCAAGGTCCTGAGGTCAGAAGCAACACTTAGATTATGCTTTGGAATTCATTATCTCTAAAAGCTAGATATGACATCTGTCCAAATGAGCAAGTCACTTCCTAACTTTGAGCCTCACTCAGTTGCTTGTAAGTAGGAGAAATTGATTAATGATCAGTAAGACTCCTTCCATCTCTAAAATCCCAGGAGTCTAAATATCCAAAGAAAGGAAATGGAATTGAATTAGACTCTGAATTTTGGCAATCACATTATTTGTCTCTGGTCACACAACTTCATTATTTTCCAATCCTTCTCCTCCTGGAAATTATGTAATAAAAAATCAATAGTGATTACCAAAGGAGGTGCTATAAAATTAATTGTGCTCACTCAATCATTTAGGGGAAGAAAAAATCTAAATAGAAAAGGTCTTCAAATGGCAGCATCTTAATCCATGCCTAAATATCATGGGGAAAGGGTATGAGTTTTTAAAAAAATTTCCTCCAAATCACATTTCTTAGTTACTTAGAGCTTGAAAGGGCTGGATTGTGTGTAGAAGAGAAGCTAAAGGAGATGACCCCAAGGTAACTTCCAATTCTAAGCTTAAATCTTAAAAACAAACAACAAAAAGACTACCTCAACTGAAAAACAGGCTGTAAAAATTCCAGAAGAAGCTCTGCTAACTAGCATATGATCTTCAGTATTTAGTAATACATGTAGTTTACAAACAGGGAGGGTGAGAGTCTACGGGTCGGGTGGTAGGGCTAGCAGAAGAGACTCCATGGCAGCATAATCTCAGTGTGGGGGATCAGGTGCACTCTACTTTTTTGTGCTTATTGTAAAGCAGTGGATTTGATATAAGCCATAAAGAATAGAAAGAAGTTACTCTCTGCAAAAAAATTAAGCAAAATCAAGTAGACAAATGAAAGCCTGAGCATTCCTGTTTAGTATTATGTGCCAGATCCAAGGCTAAATAATGTTCATTTATATTTAAATTTTATCCCTTCACACCTGTACCAGTTGGGATCTCAGCAGGAATAACAATTAGCACAGCTGGTTCTAAGGAACAGATCTTAATGAAAGGAGTGCAGAAGTGCAGAGAGGGTTAAGGGAATTAGTAAGGGATGGTGAGATACCCAGAGGTGAGCAATAGTTGATAGCTGTTACCAAACCCCAGAAAAATGTAGTGGTAATGGAGCCCAGTGAGAATTGCATTTGCTGAGGAGGTCTATCCTGGAAGCTGAATTCAAGGCTAGGCACTGAAGTGGGCAGAGAGCAAGTAAGTCCCCCACTTCCCTTTCCCATTGCCTTCTGATCTGCCAGTGCCTCCCGCTAGCCAGCCTCACTGACAGCCAACTGGCCAGGGAGCATGCATGATGCATTCATAGGGCCCAGGCACCCAGAGGACAGAGGAGGCAGACAAGGGATTGGCACAGGGAGAGAGGGATGATGGAGAGAAACCAGAACACAACCTTAAAAGAGAGACTATGAATAATGTTATTCCTGTTTGGCATATCAGGAAGCTGAGTCTCCAAGTAGTGAAACTACTTGTTCCAGATCAAACAACCAGCACAACATGGCTGAGCTAGGATTTGAACCCAGGACTTCTACTTCCAAGTATGTGCTCATTCCTCTATGCTATTCTCATGGTACCTCACATTCACAACCCCTTTGCTATTTCCCAATTCTTTCACATATTTTACCTTATCTGCTCCATAGAATAACCCTGGAGGGTAAGAAAGTTTGATTTTACTTCTATTTTACAGATGAAGGCACTAAAGATCAAAGAAACAATGAACACTTTTCTTCTAAAAGGTAGGTGATAATTAATGGCTTTGATTAAACAGCAGAAGGAAATTGGCAATACAGGGTGGAGCCTGCCTAGCACATAAGTTAGCAAAATAGAAAACATGAAGCACAAGCATAGATGTGATGATATTCAAAATTAAAAATGAGAAAGACACTAACAGGCATTTATTATGATAATCTATATTAAGTTAGCATATGTCTTTCATCATTAGTCTAAATTTTATTTTTCCCTAAGAATTTATAAACAAAGACTAGAATTAACTAGCTAATTAAATGTTGCTATTTAAATAGTACCTTCTAAAAAAGATCACCCAGTAAAGCTATAGAATTGATCTTAAAGGTGTGATGCAAAACCATTTCCTTTTCTCTAGCTCCTTAGGAGTGTGGGCTTACAGTCTTTATTATTTAACAAAATGGAAGGGATTCCTATATTGTAACAAAGGAAGAATAATTTGAATTTATAAAAAAATCTTAACCAGAAGTATGATTCTAATGGAAAAATCCCTATTTCTGTAGAAAAGAAAATCAGATTGTATTATGCTCTATTCCTGTTTTTGTATGTCATCTGCAAACATATCCCACCTAACTAAAAGTAGATATTTCTTAGAGATTGATATACCCTTTTTACCTTTTTATCTGACTCTTGCACTTCCTGGCATATAGTAGATGTTCTATACATATTAGTGAAATAAATCTATACCTGAGAAGCTACAACGTTTCCAAATCTATGTGACAGAGAAGGTGCATAATGTATGTTATTTCATCCTCGCTTCAACCCCATGAGGTTGACATCATTATCATCCCCATTTTACAGATGAGGAAACTGAGTTTACTCAGATAGCAAGTGGTGTAGCCAGGATGCACCCATGTCTCCAGTGACTCTGTGTCAAATGTCGAATGCTATGTCATCTGTGCCTCTTTGCCCCTTGGAGATCTAGGTATTTTGGGTTCACAGTTCCACCAAATCTGTGGTCTTTGAAAGTTAAACTTCTCCCTAAAACTTCTGCCAATTCCCAAGAACTTGCATTCTATCACACATTGTCTCTACGTGGCCTAAGTTGTAAAAGCAACACAACAAGCAGCAGAGACTGTTTTGAGGATGACATTAGAAAGATAGACGGGTGCTTACATCATCAAACTTGCTAGCAAATAACTGAAAAATTCCTATTAAAAGTTTCTGTTTACTGTATGATCCCATTTACATAACATTCTTGAATTGATACAATTATAGAGTTAGAGAACAAATTAGAGGTTCTCAGAGGTTAGAGAGGGGAAGGAAAGGGTGGGGTTTGGCTACAGCAGTACAACACTAGAGATCCTGTGGTGGTGATCATGCCAATCTACACTTGTGATAAAATTGCGTAGAGCTAAACACACATGCACAAACATGATTGCATGTAAAACTAGTAAAATGTGAGTCAATGGATTGTATCAATGTCAATTTCCTGGCTGTGATATTGAACTAAATATACCAAAGACATTACCACTGAAGGAAACTGGGTGAAGTGTATATGAGATCTCTCTGTATTATTTCTTACAACTGCATATGAATCTGTAATTATCTCAAGATTAAACAATTTAAAAAATTTTTCTATATGCTAAAACTGCTCTTTATTATGAGGTTTTTCTTTTAGACTCCACCCCTCCATACACTGCATGACCTCCCTCTCCTCCCCTGGGATTTTCTTCTGGGAGCTTTATATGCCTTTCCCCTGTATGGTGCAGAGAAACTTGGCCTTTTCCAGCTCCCACCACCAAAGATGCTTACCCAGCTTATGATGGTGCTGAGCAAACAAAGAACCCTACCTCCAGTCAACTGTGCACAGTCCTCAGAAGACAGTGGGGTTACAAATAACAAAACATCTTTTCAGGTGCAATTGGACTTGCTAATGATACTTAGGGGAAAATGGCTGGCTCTACAAGACTAGCCCTGGGCTTCTCAAACTCTTAAGTGAAGGCAAGACACAGAATCAAGAATTGTGTCTTATCTCACAAATCGACAATTTTGGTACAAACTAGTTATAATCCAAACTTTCTGCTAGTTACAAGATATGTGACTCCAGGAAAGTTATTTGATCTCCGATGGCCTCTGTTTCTTCATCTACAAAATGAAAATGTTAATTACATCAGAGATGTGCTGTGATTTTTTTTCTCCTCTATCTTTCAAATTATCAGTGATGTTATAATACTTTTTCATTAAAGTTAAAAAATGTGTTGTTGTTGTTGTTGTTATTGGACATGTGTTGAGTCAATGTGGTTGTTTTAAGCAATGGATAAGGATTTTAGCAGATAGAGATGGAGATAAGAAAGAGACAGTGTTCTAGACTGAAGAACTAGGATGTGCAAAGGTATAGAGGCAGGAAAGGAAAGGGCATGTGTGTTCAGGAAACAAGGGACCACCCATTTGGATAAAGCATGGGGGAGTATGTAAGAATTGTGGGAGAGATAGGTAGAAAACGATGATTTGGACTGTATTGTGCAGGGGAAGAAGTTTGCTCTTAAAGCATCATGGGAAGATAAAGTGTTCTATGTTTTGGGAGAGGGAAGGGGAGTGATGTGTTTGGAGCAGATATTTGGGGATCTGGCCACAGGAGCAAGAAGGATTGGAATGTTTGTGAACTGGAAGACTAGGGTGGCTGGCAGTGGCAGGCCTCTCCCGCCAGAGTCCAGGAAAGACAGGACGTGGAGGGGGGTCAGTCTGGAAATGAGGACGTGTGCGACAACACTACACAAGTGTGGGATTCGCAGAGAAGACTTGGAGACTTGATAAGAGGATTCCAGCAGATGTTACTAGAAAAATATCGAACTTTGTGTGTTCTCAGATAATGAGAGAGGGAAAAAACATATTTCTAATTTCTATTCCATGATTAAATGGATGAGAATATTCTTGTCTGCACTAGGTGAAATGACATAGCCAGTCAGAAATTAATTCTTAATGTCTGGATTTCTATCCATTCCTATGGCTCATATATGTCCACAACCAATTCTAATCTTAGTTATTACAAATTTTTATTCCTGGAATGTCCTTCAAATTCACAGCCTCCCAAATTTCTCTTATGAATGTATTCTCTGGTAATCCCAGCTCATTGTCCCATGAAGTTTTAAAAACTTTAACATGTGTCTTTGCCTGATAATAAAACAGAACCATCTCACTAGAGTGTGGTTTATTCAGCCAAACTAAGATGAAAAAAAAAATTCTGAGTTGCTTTACAATTTTATGAAGATGGTAACCAGGAATGGATGATTTCAGATATATCTCTCCATAGCCTTTCAAATACTCTATAATAAAAGTAACCAAGGTCTCTTTTTAAATAGACAGCAGTAATAACTTATGAGAGATCAATGATAATCATTTATCACATAAATAAGCACTGTGGAGTTACAGAACTCCCAGATTAAATGAGAAACATTTATTACACTTCTGCATTGCAGCAAAATCTTTGGTACACATTGTACAAAAACCCAAAGGCAGCCCCCCACTGGTTTTTAATTAAGTGTCATTCCCACTGAGTTAATAAGCATACTATCAATAACATGACTTTACTTTAGAGTTTTGATAATAATAGTTCAAGCTATATTTTGTAATTACTGATAATAGATTTGATAAAATTCCCCAATTGCCACCCTCTTCTCTACTAACAGGACTAAAGACTAAATACACTGTGCCTTCTGTGCCCGGGAACAATCAGTCTTTCTATTTCTAGAGCTTTAATAAACATAAGTCATGTGAAATTGATGTTCACCTTGAGAATAACATACAACTGGGAAGTTCAATCTTGAAACACAGATTGCTTTATAGCTAAAAAAAAAAAAAGTACTATCAAGATCAAAAACAACTACATTTTCCTGAGCTCTTGTTTTGTACATGGCATTGTACTAGCAGCCTTTAAAAGCATTTCATGAGTGCTCACTGCAAGTAAGAATCAGCACAATATACAGAGGCATAAATTGGGAGGCAGAGAAATTAGATACCTGGCCCAAGTTCCCACAGCTTATCAGTGGAGCCAGAATCCCAAAGCCTGTGCCCTTGCCATAACTCGCAGACTCCCTCTGCCTGGTGGAAACTTTGTCCGCATTCTGGATAAATGAAGTAATGGGCTCAAGATGAACCCTGGCTTGAATGATATTACATCTACTTGGCTACAATGAGGCTCTGCCAACAACAGGCATTCAACATATGCTTGTTAGCTGTACGGAATTCCTTGTTGCTAAATTAAAAGAAACATGTCAGCATCATGTCCATTCATCTCACCTCTGTGCCCTCTAATCTGTGCCACACAGGAGCCCAAAACAGCACCAGTGTCCAGTGTGGCTAGTGGCCAAGTCAACCACTTCCAGCTTCCAGCTAGGGGACGCTGGCTGACCTCCTTATGTTAATCACCAGTGTTTGGCTTGGCCTAGTTTTCTGCCCTTCAAGTAGGATCAGCCCAGGCTGAAGACAGGTGTTTTGCAATAGTGGTGAGCTGACTTCAGTTAACTTGGAATCATTGTATCAACAGATGATGACCAAAGTCCTTTATCAACAAATGAAAACAAACGCCAGTGTGTTTCTAGAATGATCACCTCCACCTAGGTTGACAGAAAGCCTAGGGTGCTCCCAGATGTCATCAGATGTGCTCTTATCCACTTCTGTTGAATTTCCTAAGAAGCAGCATCATTTGAAAAGCACCCAGCTTTTTCAATTCAGTTTAATTCAGTTCAGTTAAATTGATGATTTATTCAGAACCTACCCTGTTCTGTTTCAGGCACTGGAAATGTAAAGATGAATTAAATGTAGTCTGTTCCTTCAAGAAGAGTAGTGTTTTGGGGAGGAAGACCCCAGAGGTAAAGCGGTGTTTTCATCACATCATATCAAGGTACACACCATCCACACGACTCATCACTGTTGATGTTGACCTTGATCACTTGGCTGAAGTAGTGTTTGTCAGGCTTCTCCACTTTAAAGTTACTCTTTTCCCCCCTCTGCATACTATAATATTTGGAAAGAAGTCACTACGTGCAGCCCTCACTAGAGGAGTGGGAACCTTGCCTTTTTGTGCCTTGGTTTCTTCATTTGTAAAGTTGAAGATGATAAGAATAGAATGTACCTTATGGGTATGTTGTGCTTATTGAGCTAATCAGTGTAAAGCATTTAGCATAGTGCAAGGCACAGAATAAACAGTGTTATTATAACAACTCATTGTTATTTTCCTTTTATGCTATCTTCTTTGTGGAAAAGCACATTGAGATAGTCATTTGTACATTTATTAACTCATCCATTCCACAGACATGTTTTGAGCATCTGCTCTGTGCCAGGCACAGATCTAAGTGGTGTTGCAATGGTAAGCAAAAACAAATACAGCCCCTGACCTTATAGAACATAGTACAGTCTCACAGGAGAGGGAGATACTAAAGAAGTAATCACACAAAATGAACATATTCACCCAAACAGTGAGAAGTGCAGTGATGAAAAGTTACAGGGTGCTACGAGGGCATGTTTCAGGGGAACCTGCTTATTTCTTCCCTGAATACATGCCAGTTGAGCTGATGGCAGAAGGATGAGGCCCTGGGGGACACATGACAGTAAAAACAACTGAGAGAAGGGCAGTACAACAGGGTGCAGAGTGAGGAGGAGAGGACTATGATGGCAAGGGATGATGTTTAGGGAAAGTGGGACACTGAAAAGAAGACAGGTCTGAAACACAAGGTACATAAAAAGATCATGCAAGAGGGTAAAAATAGGTTTGGGCCAGGTGGTGAAGGACCCTGAAAATCAGTGAAGGGGTCTGGACTTTATATAGTAGAACCTAGGAAGGAGAAGAACATCCAAGCAGGCCTGTCCCTAATATTCTCATGGCCCAGGGCAAGAACCTACATGAAGTTCCTAAATCTCTATGTTTTGAAGCTTTTCATCACCCTACCAAGTCAAAGACAGGCAACTCCAATCTTTAAGGAGGCCCCAGTTTCTGACTTCTTTCAGGGTTGCCCTTTTAGGACTTGAGGCTGAGTGGTTGAGATGCAGAATTCTAAGACTCACTGGAGCTTGGTACTTGAATGTGGAGGTGTGGGGAGAGCCTGCCTCTAGCTCCTGGTCCCCAGCCTTGATTTTCCTGTCCCTTCTGTTCCCACTCTAGACCCATCCCCTGCCATGATGGGCCTCACCTGCAAGTCTAGGGACACCCCAGCCTATCTAATCAAGCTCCAAACCATCCACCATCATCACACTTAGGAAAAGCAGCTATGCCTTGGCCACCCCACACAGATCCTAGAAGCCAACTGTCTGTAGTGATGTCTACAAGGGGATATGTATTTCAGGTGGGCAGTGTGAACTCTTCTCCTAGAGGGAGGGCCATGACTAGAGTGGGGTCAGGATGGGGACCTCTAGAACAGGGGATAGAGAAGAGACCCAACCAACCAGGGATAAGGGCAGAACTGACTTTAGGTGGCCATTTCGGACAGAGATGTGGGTCATTGGTATTTTGGATATCAAATGTAATATGCAGCCATTGAGAAGAAGAAAAATACAAAGATATTCAATCTGTTGCTTATTTTATTTCAATTACATTCCCATTAACACCATCGTTGCGTTACCTTGAGCATAACGTATTCACTGCCTGTCAAATTTAAAGTACGCTATTTTGAAAGAAGAGGAAAATCTAGTGCCCCTACCTTTCCAAATGCAATGACTGACTGAGATAAATGCTGCTTCTCTCTGAAAGTTCAAATAAAAGAAAAACCATCATAATAATAAACATCATCACCATTCATCTTGGTAGTAATTACCCATTCATGCCAACCTCTCTCAAGATTTAAACTCTAGTTAAAATGCAGAAAGATGAACAGATTGAAGAATGTAGCTTATTTATTTACTTCTAAAGTGGAAGTGTCATTCTGCCACCCAAAGACTTTAAGACAAATCTGACAGCCTAAATTACTCCCTCCCAAAGGAAATGGCTTTGGTAGAATAAGACATTAATAAATAATCTGAATTTTTCTCCTTTGTTTTTATTTTATTCACTTATCATTTCTGCTCCATCTGTATTTCAAAAAGCAGCTTATGATGAAAATCATGTACAACAGAAGACAGTTAAAAGTGAAGTTAAGAAAAAGATAGAAACTTTTTATTGAAAATAAGGAAATAATTTTACCAGGATTCTGAAATAAAACATTATTCATGTGAAAACTACATTAACTCTGAGTTTCCTAGCAGCCAAGGCAAAGAAAAAAAATGGGAGGAGGATCATATATCTCTCATAGACTTCTAAGGAGCATATTCTCAGTTCTTTAAAAGTGACACACTTTCGCTCGTCCCCAAAGTCTTATACCAAACAGTGCCTCCAAGTAGCAATGTTGAATGTTGCAAAAATTTCCTTATTTTATTATAAGCCCTGCATATAATTTGCTATAAACTGAATGTTTTTGTCCACGCCCCTCAAATGCATATATTGAAATACTAACCTCCATTGTGATGGTAATAGGAGGTGGGGCCTTTGGAAGGTATTTAGGTCATGAGAGTGGAGCTCCCATGAAAGGGATTAGTACCCTTATAAAAGGGACCCCAGAGCATTCTCTAGCCCTCTTTCCACAACATGAAGATACGACAAGAAGTCAAAAGTCAGCTGTCTGCAATCCAGAAAAGGGCCCTCACCAGAACCCAGCCATGCTGGCACTATGATCTCAGACTTCTAGCATCCAAAACTGGGAGAAATAAATTTCTGTTGCTTATAAGCACCCAGTCTATGGTACTTTGTTATAGCAGCCTGAACTGACTAAGATATAATCTAAATGTATAACAAGAAGACATATCTGTAGAGAATAAGCTAATGCCAAGTACATTCTTCCTGAAGAACCAGGTTGTTACAGTGTTCAATATAAGGAAATCTAGAATATGGAGAGCCAGTATATCCCTTCTGCTCTCTGCCAAGCATAAGTTACTCCAGGAGTGCTTGGTAACCAATACAAGACTCAGCTTCAAATGCTAGCACTGATGTTTACATAGAAAATGTGTTTCAAAGTTCTTCCACAAAGGTTAACTAAGAGGAAATACACATTTAAAGAATTTCAACCTCAAAAAAAAAAAAAGACTTAATTTATCATACCAGTTATAAGAGATTCCAACAGCCAACTTGTGCCCAGACAAAAAATTGAAAATGCATGCATACCAACCTCCTTTCAGCAGGCTGGATTTATGCAAAAACTGAGATTTTTTAATTATCAAATGACTACAGACAGTCATTTTCCCTTTCTTTCTAAGTAATAGAACCCCTAATTTGTTCAGATTGGCAAGACGCTCCGCTCGAAACAATCAGAGACTCCCTTGCAGCAATGGTTGGGCATGTTGGTCTTGGGACACAGCTATGGCCAAGGAGTTTGGAGTGAAGGTCTACTAGAAAGAGCTTCTGAGCTACTTGTTAAATGGGACAGACTCAACCGACATTTGCATTTCAGTTTTTACTCTTCATGCTTCATGCTTCATCTTGTTTGAAAGAAAACAAGATGTCTGGAGAAAGAACAGCCATCTGGAGACAATGAACATAAAAGCCAGAGATAAGAACAATGAAAACAGAGCTAGAATGGGCTTGGGTGCTTGATTCCTTAAGCATCTCTGACAGCTGTAGACTGCCTACCCCCACACTCCTATGACATAAGAAATATAAAGCCCCTTATAGTTAACCCCTCTAGAGGAATTTTTGTTATAATCACCAGAACATAATCTCTAACTTAAAACAGTCACATATCTGCCTCTCTAAATGCTAATTTCATTGGTTCTAGCCAATGAAATATAGAAGAAAGTGATGTATGCTATTTGCTGGTCTGGTACATAAAATCCTACCCCCAGATTTACCATACTAGTTTTTCCCCCATCCTCCAGGTGAATGTGTAGGAGGATAAGCTCATGAAAAAGGACAGAGTCATACAAAAGAAGAAGCCTAGGTCCTTAAACCATGGAACAGAGCACTGTACCAGCTGGAATGGGATAGGGACACACACAAGAAGAAATGGATATTATGTTAAACCATTACCATTCTGAGGTTGCTATTAATATCACAGTAGCCAGCCTACTATGAATCTAACTCTGGGAATGGTCTCCAAAGCAAGCACTGTTGGGGGTACACAGGATGATACACTAGGGTCCAGGAAGAAAATACTAAACTTCTAAATAACCACATTCTTAATTAATTTATATAATTTTGACCATTTAATATATTAATAAAGTGCTACATGTGTATAACAAATAAATATACTTATATAAAGATATGCACAAAAAACATTTTTTACTAATGGGATGCACAATTCTCAAAAGTCATGGATACCATTGTATGACAGCAGCGGTTTTTAAACATTTTTAAGCCACAGAACTCATTCTCCAAATGAGAACTTCCCTACAGAAAACAGGTGATGGCAATGGTTTTCTGGTTCATGTGGGTGGGGAAGCCTGAAACCCCATTCTTCTCTTCTCCACTGCCTAAGGACTGGGGCTACATGGGAAAGAAGAGGCTCAATATTGAGATTTTGCATAAGACTTTGATTAAAAAGTGGATCTGCTCATTTTTTAAAAAAATCATGCTCTATAGAATCTATGGAGCAAAGCAATGTTGGTGACATTCTAAAGACCCTTACATTTGACATAGCACTAGTTTCTTTTTTGTTGGTTTTCATTTTCCAAATCTCTCTCTGCATAAAATTTTACTAGTTGATGGAATGTGTCTTTTGTAGTAAACTCCTTCAAAGTTTGTGTGAAAAGGCAGGAAATTTATATAATTTTTAATCCTAAAGAAGGCATGGACATGATATCACGTTCATGATCTATGGACAATTTAAACCAAAACTTACCATCTTTGGTTTTAAGCTTTGGCAGTCTTCACAATATTCAGGGACTGGGGAAAAGGATTGGTTTTACAAGACTAAAGAGGACAAGGCACATACTACAGAAAGGATCCCCAGCACCCAGCTAAAATGTCCTCTACCAGTTACAAGAAACATGTCCATATTGAGCAGCCTTCTATTCCACACCAATTGTTCTAAGGCCTTGGCTTTGAAATGTTGAACATCTGGAACCAGAGAACATTCTAGTAGTGTGGCCAATCTTCGGCCACAGCAGAAAGCAAGAGCTTATCTAGGCCTAAACAGGTCTGGGCTCCCACGGAAAGACCTGTATATATCTGAAACTGAGATCTCCAAGGTTCAGTTCTTGGAGCTGTGATCTGCTTTTATGGAAAGCATATGTAAATACAGCCGCCAAGTCTCTGCTATCCTGGGAAGTTTCTGCAAATCATCTCTCCTCCTCAAGTTTAAACTCTGTTCTAAGAACATGTCCTAGAATGGTTAGTAAGAAGAAAGGCTGCTGGCTAGTTGCTTTTTCCTGATCGTGATAATTTTGTTAAGAGTTCTGAATACTCCCTGGGTGCTATAGATTAGGCATAGACTCTGTTTTCAAGAAGTTTGCAATATAAGAAAAAGATGCCAGAGATGTTTCTGCCACAAAGATGCCAGGATTACCTAAGTTCAAGACAGTAGAAATGCTGGTCAGTATGTGTATGGTTTATATTCATAGATCAACACAGAAGCTAGTGGTGGGGTAAGAGCAATAGTTAGTTATTAAAAACCCAGGCTTGGGAGGCAACTGGGTGGATCCAAATCCTGGATCTGCCTACTCACTAGCTGTGTGATCTTGAGCAAGTCATTTCATATCTCTGACACTTATTTCCCCAACTATGAAATAGGACAGATGATAATTTTTAGCTCTTTTGGTTTTTGGATATTATGGGAGTATGTATTAACATGTAAGGTGTTAAGAACAGTATCTGCAAGGTAGTAAGCATTCATAAATGTTGTTTGAGGTCATGGTTGTGGCTGTCATTATTTGAGTAGTCGTATGGAGATAGAGGCTTTGGAAGAGGTCAGAAAGCCTTCATTAGATTCCTGGTTTCTTCTGGATCAGGGGAAAGTTCTTTAAGGCTGTTGACCAGCTGATTCTACTCTCCATTGCACCCAGGATATCTTCCTACCTTTCTGCAGAAAGCCTTGAAAGCATTCTTCTTTCCCCCATCTAACAAGCTTTATCTCTTGCCTGTTTCCCTCTTTCAAGCCCACACTTACATCATTTGATTTTGGTACCTTTAAATTCCATTTCATGATTGTTGTTTTTATAAAACTAACAAAAGGCATAGAAGGTTTGCTATTTTGCTTCAGGAAAAATAAATATATTTTAATGATGTTTTTAAATATATTTTTAGTAAATAAACAAAATCACTGTTTATCTTTTTAATGAAATTATTATTTTAAGTTCCTTTGTGCCTCAATTTGGTCATCTCAAGGCAGAGCAGGATGATATTGATACATTGTAGAGTGATTGTGAAAATTAAGTAAACTAATGTATGTAGAAGCTCCTAACACAATGGCTAGTAAATCTGTTGCAGAGTAATTTATGGACACTGTAAAAACTCTTTTGTCTTGTTTTTTAATTAGCTGGCATTACTGTCCATGTTTGATGCCTTCTTTGATAGACTGCTAGCCCCCTGAAGGGAGGAACATGTCTCTTTCATTCAGTGCTGTGTCTCCAGGCCTAGCAGAGTACCTGGCACATAGCAGACACTCAACAACTATTTGTTGAGTGAATAAACTAAGTGACTTCCCAATATCACACAATCCATTATTGGAAGATCCAGTACCAGAACCCAAGTCAAGAGCTCTTCTTCATGGAGTCACTGTACTCCGTAACTCTTCACTAATTCAGCTTTTACAAAGTTTTAAACACTTTGCAATGACCCAGAGTTTCTAGTATACACTTTGCACAAAGGACTCAAAATTTTGTTTACTAAATGAATAAATAAGTGAATGGACTATTCAGAAAGTAAGACCAAAAAGGATTAAGCAAAGAATCATGGAATCCAGAGCCTGAAATTGGAAGGGACCTCAGAGGATCTGGGTCAGGAAGCACAACTCGTCCCTGACATATGAATTCTCTTCATAAAATCACAACCAGTGGTTGCCCAACTTCCTCTTAAAACACCTTTAGCAACAGAGATAGTGGAGGAGAACCTGGATAGAGCAAAGAAGAAGAAAGTTTCAAGGGAAAATATCATGAAATGCAGTGACTAAGGAAGCATTAATGACACTCATGAGGGCGTTAGTTGGGGAGCGTGCTGAGGATTAAGGAATTAGGGGAAGGCAAAGTGTCCAAGGCAGCATGTGGATACTACTATTTCAAAATGTTTTGCTGATGAGCAATAGAAAAATATTTTAATTAATTAACAAGAAGCAATTCCTTGATGTTAACAAAAGTATTTTGGGGACACCCAAACTTCTGCTCTTCTTTCCACCACATCTCTAGCCAACCTGGGTTTCCTATATCTGCTCACTCTTCTCAGAGGCTGGTTGCAGACAGTGATCCTCCCCAGGACTGTCTCAATTAAAACAGAGAGCTCAAGAAGAGACTTCTAAGACTCAGATTATTTCCAAATGGTGTGTTTGTGTGGTTTGGTTTTGTGTATTTTTATCCACTTTCAATTCCACAGAAGATCTGTGAAGGTTTACAGAAAGGTTTATACATTCACGATATTCAAGATGTTCAAGATAAAATAAAAATGAACAGATGAGAAAACCTAGGTGAAGGGTATATATAAGAGCAGGATGCTAAGAACAAGAAGTATGGCTCTTTCATAGAAAAGCCTATTAATAGATGCTACAGGTGGCCTGAGGTGCAATGTTGACTCTGAACTTCAAAATGGCAACAGCACAGTGGGGAAAAAACTAACTTATGAGATTCATAACCATCATGAGCTGAAAATGCAGCCTCTGCTGAGAAGAAGCTTACATTTCTTCCATTTCTCCCACAGGTCTTAAAAAGGAGATGGTGTTGGAGAAAGTGAACAAAGGCTTCCATATTTCCCTATACCAGATATCAATGTGAATGTTGAAAGATTATTTCTTGTAGGATCCCTAAATACAAGGTGATTGCATGAGACAAACGTGATTGGCAGAAAAATTGATTCTGGAAGAACTAAACAATAGGACAAAACACTTGTTATGTTGATCAGATAAGAGGCAATAGAAATGTTTTCACTATGGCTTCCAGTTGCTCTAAATAGGATGAATATAAAATAGATGCCAAATTTTAATATCTATGACAGAGAAAATGTTATGTGTTTACTAACTTATGTTATGTGTTTTATAACTTATGTCCTTCCTGGGTACCCAGCTAGGCTCCCAGACACCCCTGCAATTAGTTGAGTCTCCCAAACAAAATCTGGCCCATGGAAATTGGGCAGAAATTATGAATACCATTCCCAGGACTTGCCTCTAAACTCACCCAAGCAATCCTCCATGCTTTAATTTTTTCACCATCCAAGTGCTAATTGGGGAGGATAAGACCTAGAAAATGACAGAGCCACAGTCAAACAAGAGAGGAAGCCTCTGTCCCTGAACAAACACAGGAAGCAGATCCCCATCCCTTCACAAACCCCAAATGAAGAGTGGGCAAGTAATAAACTTTTATTATATGAAACCACCAATATTTGGGGGTTGTTTATCAACAAGCCACTTTCCTCCTCTACTAGTACACTGTCCAGGGAAGGTGGTTGAAAAGCACTTTCCAGCCAGGTATGAACCATATAACGTGCTTTCTGGTGAAGAGCTAGGAATGTGGAAAATCTTGAAGCATTGTATGGAACTGACTTTTCCAGACGGGGTTTATCATTTTTAAAGCATGAATTACACACAAGCCCTTCCTCCAGGGTGCCGGGGCTGAGAGACCTGACCACTTAGTTTTGCATGATTTTATTGCCAAATTGCTTCAGTTTTATCTGAGCTTCAGGAGCAGGTCGGGATGAGGGGGAAGAAGAGGGGAAATGGCAAGGGTGAGGAAAAGGGATATTGTTTCTGGCAGTTTAGAAACCAGGAGGAACTTTGAAGTCTCAGGCTTCCACTCGCTGCAGAGAGCTCCAGAGCTTACCAGTTCCTCTTTCATTAGGTTGCGGGTGCAAAGGAGCTCAGAATTTAGCCCAAAGAAACTATTTAAAACCATTTAGAAACGAGAAGTCTTGCGTGAAATTAAACCTATGTTACTGATAAGTGTGAAATACAAAAGATTTATTCCCGCAACAGAGAACCCCAGAAAATGCAGTGTACTGTTTCTACGGGAAGACCACCCAGACACCCAAGCCGGCAGACAACACAGGCCTCCTTCCATCACTCCTCAACTCAGAATTGAGGTCAGTAAATTAGCAAGTGTCAATGTTACACAAGCCTCTGGCTAATTTCTTTTTTTTCTTCAGGGTGGGGAGAAGAAGTAACAATATGATAACAAAATTATCACTGGTAGCCAAGTACAGAGCTGAAAGGAATAATCAACTAGAACTGTTATTTGACTTTCTATTGTTTCCAGCAAGCTGATGCTGTCAAATATTTGCATCTGTTCTTAAACTATCACTGCCTCTTCATTTTTCAATGTAGAAAAAGAAATGTTTAGGGGCCTTTCCCCTTATTATGGTATCATTCATCTTGTTCACTACTTCAGGCTCTATAGCATCAGTGCAATTTATATCGTTAGAGATCATTGAGTAAGCGGTAGTTAATTAGACTTGTGAGTCTTCCATCACTAAACGCCTTCCCCACCCCTCCACCCCCCTCACTCGCCCCTGCTTCTGACAGGAACCGATGATGTAATTACTATCTCAGCCCATTGCACCCGAGGTGCCAAGGATATCACTTCCCATTGGAAGTGCCATAAGGGCAGAGCTATCTTTGAACTCAGTGTTGCTTATTAAATGAACATAAACCAACTCAAAGGACAATAAAAAGCAATTCTTTAAATGGAACGTCCCTATACGAATATTCATTTGCTTCTCTGTGACAGAGGCTGTCACAAGGCTTATATGTAACTTCTCTTTCTCTTCCTCCCTTTGAATATGTTTGCTGTCCTGATGATGAATCCATAGTCGCCACTGCGCAGAAGAAAAACGGCCAGAGCTGTTCTGTATGCCACGGCTGCAGGTCACATCTGTCACCCTCTTGCTTCTGTTTTCCTTTTAATTATCTCACTTCAGTCAGAAACTTGACTTCAAATCATAAGCCTAAGGAGAAACTAGATTTTAATTTACAGGAGCGCAGCTAAATATTTTTGTTCTAACGCTATATTTCACAATAAAGATGGGAGCCCCAGGGCTCTTTAAACCAAACGGCAACCATAAACATTTTTCTTCATGGCATGGTTTTTTGCTTCAAATCAAACCTGAGTTCACCTACAGCCCATCAACCAAAAAGTTATTATAAGATTACATTCCCCTTTTCCAAACTGCCACCCGGCACACAGTAGCCTGAATTAATCACACATTAGAGAGGAATTTTCTTAAATGGGCCATTTCTTTGGGAACATCTGAGGCTGATTTAGGCCTCTAGCTGGGGCTAGTTGACCATTTCAGAGGCTGGCGGTCTCTATTCCATTGAGGAAGTGCTTTCTCTTTCAATTTGTTTTTCCTCCAGGCCTGCAGGTCCCACCCAGAGAAACTAAGAAGGTCAATAATCTGGACTACATTAAGGTCGCTCAAACAATCTCACCCATTCATTAAGCACAAGGACTGTCCTGGGGTGCTACAGCTTGTGTTGCCCGCGGATGAGTTGTTCCACTCCTTGAGCCACAGTGAAAGGGCAAGCAAGGCTGCAGGTCAGCTCCCAGGTCAGCCACACTGCAGGGCAGATTTCACACCAATTAAGAGAACTAAGGGCCTCAGGATCAGAGACAGGTAGCAGAGACAGGGAGGGGACCATTAACGTCTGTTCTTCTGCCTTCTGTCCAGCAGCTTTTGTCAGAGATATTAAAGTCCCTTCCAAAGGGATATATTAGTTCTATATGTCCAAAGGTCTGGGTTAAGTGCTTTTCTTTTATTTCTTTTCTTTCAAGGAAGAAAAAAAAAAGACTTTTACAACTTCCAACCAGAAAGGTGAGTTCATGTTTCCAGAAAACTGATTGAATGAACTAAAAGATGGCATTGTTGTTGCTGATGTGTAAGAAGTTGAAAAAATCCAATTTTATGGGTCAAGCTAGGTGACACAGTGAGGCAGAAAAGTAAACAAATGGCAGAAAGCTGCGGGGTTTGTAGGTTCAAATTTTAGAGACGAAGGGAGCCAAAGAGATCCTTAAAACCAAGCACCAACTTGGCCAGATAAGCCAGGGACAAGCTCACAGTAGCAGCACGAGCTTGTGGCAGAATGAGGGCAATAACTGAGGGCTGTCCTCAGACCATTAAGCATTCATTGTGTGCCTATGGCATACAGTGTGCCATACAAGGGGCTCTTAGGCCACTGAGAAACTCTTCCAAAAAAATCAGCATCATAAGTGGGACTCATCACACCAAATTTCAAAATGGACTGATTGTATGGCTTGCTTTCAATGAATTAAGGGGGGGGAAAAAAACCCAAGACATAATGTTGCATTACATTAAAAATTATGTCATTTAAATATGTATAAATGCAAAACTAAACCCCTTATGCTTATTGTTCTTTTAAGCAACTATCAAACTAGAACAAATTTTCAAGTTAAATGCAAATAAAACTACAAAACCAATAAAATCCAATTAATAGTATTACTTTAATGTGACAAATGTATATGCTTTTGCTGAAACTGAATCACTTCTGGGAATGTGCATGTGGTGCTGACTGCTAAGGTGCAGGTTCCTTGGGGTTGAGCAGGCCCCATTCCACTGTGTGTGACACCATTGGGCCAGGTTCGGTCTTCCTCCTTAGACCAGGAAGTTGGGATCATTTGGCACCAACATGAGCAGAACGCAAGCCCAGCGTTCAGTTACAGGATGGTCCAGAAGGTGCTTAGATTAATTTGCAGATGATCATCAAAACAAAAGCCTTAACTTTTAAGATTCTCATAGAACACACATGCAGTCCCAAGAATATAGCCCCAGACCAATTTGAGAGATACTGGCAATTTATTATTTAAAGTTATTTTTTCATTGTTTCTCATTCAAAATCATATAATCAAAAAACAGAAAGCTAGCTCAAATATAAATATGTCCAATAGAATATGATTAAGACAAAAGAGTTTTTTTGAACAGTTTTATATCATTTCAAATTATAGCATCATTTTAATATTTGAACTCCATCCCTATCATAAATCTACTCCATCCATTTGCTGGTAAGGGATTAGAGGACACCCTCTATATTCATAAAAGCTTTGTTCTAGAGCTTTCTGGGAATATTAAAATCATAAGTGTAAATCAAAACTGTGTGACAGTTACATAAAATGTGGGCATATCAGCAGCAGGGAGGCTGGCAGCCAGAGCAGTGAGGCCAAGGCAAACAGGTGAAACTGTGCCTTGCAAAGCCACATCAGTGAAGTTCACTGTAAGCCTACTCAGTTATCATAAAGGACCTAGTCATTTTCTTATGCAGGTCATTTTCTTTTAAGCTCCATTGTCTACAATGTCACACTAAAATTCCCTTAGCCACAATTTCAGATTGGATTTTGTTTTGTTTTGTCTTTTAAGTATAACAAAGGATCTCAACTTAATACTGCAGGTGTAGAGAAGGGCATGTTTATTGTTAAATGACCCTAATTCTCAGAGTCACAATCCTTGGGCCCTTTTATGCCAGATGCAGCACAGTCTGTGTCTGTTAGGATTCAATTAAGTACTCATCCATGGAGCACCTTCTGTCTGCCAGATACTGAGCTGGGTGCCGGGGGTACAGTGGTGAATAGGAAAGGACAGCTCCTCATAACAGTCACAGTCTGCACGAGGAGACCAGACCCTGAACCACCACCATGTCAGGGAATGTAATGCCACAGAAGAATCAAAAGGTGAGGAAGGAGCACTAAAGAGGAACAAATAATTGTGTCTGGATTGGACAGGAGGATAGGCTTCCTGGAGGAAATGACATTCTTTAAAAAAATAAAAAGGAGTTTTCTAGAAAGAAGATCAAGTAGTGGCCAGGCTGAGTAATCCCAGTCCTTTAGGAGGCCAAAGTGGGAAGATCACTTGAAGTGAGGAGTATGAGACCAGCCTGGGCAACATAATTAGACTCCATCTCCACAAAAAATTAATTTTTTCAGCCAGGCATGGTGGCGCGTACCTATACTCCCAGCTACTCAAGAGGCTGAGGCAGGAAGATTGCTTAAACCCAGGAGTTTGAGGTTGCAGTGAGCTATGATCATACCACTGTACTCCAGCCTGGGTGACAGAGCAAGACCCTGTCTGAAGAAAAGAAAAGAAAAGAAAAGAAAGAAAGAAAGAAAGAAAGAAAGAAAGAAAGAAAGAAAGGAAGGAAGGGAGGGAGGAAGGAAAAAAAAGGAAGAAAAAAGAAAGAAGATTATCAAGTGGGAAAAGACAGATGCAGAGAAAACAGATGCAAAGGTACATAAGTATAAAACAGTATAATGTGGTGATGACGATGATAATCACAATAGCCAACCTACATTAAGTGATTCTGTGTGCCAGGCACTTTGGGTGTACTATTTCATTTAATCTTTACAACAGATTTATCCCTATTTTACTGGTGAGAAATGTGAACTTTAGAGAGATTAATCTACCCAAGATCCTATAGCTAATAAGCAGCAGGGTTCAGGTCAAATCAGGAACAAGGTCTTCAAAGCCTACATTTTCCACTTCTCCTCTGCTGTTCACAAAGCTAGAGAAAGCTATAAATAGTCTGATACTGCTACAGCATGAAGTCAAAGACAGAAAGAAGAAACACAGCTGATTGCTGGAATACCACCTTTCTACTAACACTTATATGTGTGACTATTACATATAGTAAAATCCTCTCAAATGTCGCAAAGGTTAGGAGTGATGCTCATCCACAAACCATGTGTTAATTTTTATGCGTATTAGAGACTCTGGTTCAGTACCAATCCCTGATTTCATTCTTGTTGGAAAAGGTGAGACATTGTTTGTTTACTTATTGTTTCAGATATGAAATGAATATGATGAACATCTTCATAAGCTGTGCATTTGTAAATAAATTCACAAATCATACAAAATTCTTTTGTAGTCCATGCATCCCAATCCCATGTTCAGGAATCATGACACACATTTAGGCACTCACACATGAAGGCATGCACATAAACACACACACATACACACACACACACACACAGCAGCCACACCAAACATTACCAAGGCTGTCTCTAGAAACTAGTAAAATAATAGAGAATATGATTATTTCTTACTGGGCAAGTGAAGCATTTAACTGGCAAAGCAAAACAAAACAATGACAACAACTGGCATGTTTTTGATTCATACAATTAAAAATAGTCTCCAGCCTTATGTGCTTTCTTAGCTTTTGAGAAATTTTATTTGCTGTTTTTCAAATGTGACTATTTGAAAGTTAAGGTGTAGTTGTCTCCCAAGTTGAGAGAATGTGAATATCATTAACTTAAGCCTCCCTAGTAAACCAAGAGTTAACTCTTGTGGGCTATAGGATCATTTCCTTATAAATTCCCTGCCCTCCTCAAGTGAGCCTGACTGAAAAGGTGGATTTACATATTCAAATTACCACACTTGGAGAAAGGCCTTGTAGAGGAGCTAATCCCTTCTCCCTCACCAAAAGGGAAAGATTATAAAAAAACAGCAGGCATGGAAATAACTTTCCATCAACCTACTCAGTAAGTGCTGAGTGAAAGATTCATTCACCTGGGTTTCACTCAGCTCAAGAAAGCCATACGACTGGAGAGCTCATGTCTAAAGCTTTCTGGTTGAGGAAATTACTAACCCCTTTGTGCTCAGTGTTTGTCATGGTAAATTAAGAGAAATTATACCTTCCTTGAAGGGTTGTTGGGTGGATAAATTTAGATAATGCTTTAAAAGGGTCTAGCACAGTCCTGGGAAGGAGGAAGCATTCAATATGGGTTGGCCCCACCCACTTTCCCACACAAACCCCACTCCCTCCTCTACCATCTGGTCCAGAGGGCCATTTTTCATTATGGTAGTTTCTTAGACATCTGAAGACAAAAATAAAACAATAAAGCACAAGGAGTTTATAGCATAATCTTTTGATGTTTTGGTGACTTCAAATTGTTGCTTCTGTGACCAAGTGGTAGGCCTGTGAAATCATCAAGATGTTCAGACTGAGCCCAGCCTTGGGGGATGAAATTCATCAATAAACTATTGCCACTGAGTTTCACAGCTAATAAAGCTATGTAAATTACCAAGAGTCGTTTTAAAAGAATATTTCATAGCTAATACAGCTATGTAAAACATTGAGAATCTCTTTTTTTAAGAAAGACTCAACGTAAATAATCAAAAGTATAAGGTACTTTTACAAACCAAAAAATATTTTTTTCCTTTTCTTTCCTCTTTACTTATTTTATGTAGGGAAGAGGACCTAAGAAGTTAAACCCCTTAGAGACCAAAATATTTCTTTACTTTTGAATAGGAGAAACTATCATAAATTTAAGCTTTTATCTCTTCTAGTGTTGTTGCCATCTTTAAAATATTTTATTTATTCTATGATAAGAAAATATTCAGATTTACAAGGAATGAGTTATTTAAAAAAATACTTGCAAATCAAGTAATTAATTTTAACCAGATCTTCAGTGTCCTTACTGCTGACAGAAAAAGGGAGCTGGGAAATTTAATCTCACTTTGTCAATATTTACAATCTCTAAATAAAACAGCAATCACAATGGCAGCTTCTCAGGGCTCCTGGCAGGCCACTTACATTATGCAAATTCTTTTTTCACTAACTTGAACTAGAGATTAATGTCCTCTCTGCCAACCTGGCATTAAAGTTCTTTTCATGCCCATTGGTTATTTTCTAGAAATTTTTTTGAAAAATGACAGAAGTAACATCCACAGTCTCAATTCCCACAACCATGCTGGAGTAGCCCTATGAGTAGGACCTGGGTGTGGCAGTGAGTTCTTAGGGTGCAGAAGCGGACTGCTATGCCTATCTGTCACCAGCACCCAGGACTTCCAGAGCATCCAATGAATAAGTGAAGGAATGCAGATAATCTTGGTGATTAGAAAGCTCAGGCTTTGGGTGCCCAGACCCCCACTTACTAGAGGCCCGATCTTTGGTAATTTGCTCACCCGCCCTATACCTCAGTCCCCTCGTCCATAAAATGGAGTAACAACAGTACTTAGCTTGTACGTTGTTGTGAGGATTAAATAAGTTAATAAATGGAAAGCACTGAGAACAATTTTTGGCACATGGTAAATACTGAATAAAGTATTATTAATATCGCTATCAGACTCAGTCACACAAACCTTAAACAAGCTGGACAGAAGCTTCTTTACCTAGTAGATAGTCAAAAAATAAATGTAAAGACTTTTTAATCACATTAAGCAGCCAGGTAATGTCTTAGTCTGTTTGGGCTGCTATAAAAAATACCATAAGCTGGGTAGCTTACAAAAAAAAAAATTTATTTCTTATAGTTCTATAGGCTGGAAAGTTCAAGATCAGAGTGCCAGCAGATTCAGTGTCCGGTGAGGTCAACTTCTTGGTTCATAGATGTGTCACCTCACCTTCTCCGCTCTCCCACTTGTTAACCAAGCTGCAGCTGTGTCCACAAAATTGGCAGAAAGGGCTGGCTAGCTCTCTGGGATCTCTTTTGTAAGGGCACTAATCCCATTCATAAGGGCTCTGGCTTCTTGACTTAATCACCTCCCCAAAGGCCCTACCTCCTAATACCATAGCCTTGGGCATAGGATTTCAACATATGATTTTTTGGGGAGAGGAACACAAGCATTCAGGCCATAATAAGTAGGTCAGATAAAAAAAGAAAGAACACCTGATATATAAATCAAAATCTCTTTAGAAAAAAAATATAAGTGATCATTTGCAAAACAACGTAATATTTGATTCCACAAAAAGAATCCCTTTTGGAGAGTCATTCTAAGTAATAGGACTCTCTGGTGACTCTAAAACAAAACTTGATTCATAAAGATACAAACAATAAACAAAAAAGCATCCACATTAGCTTTGCAGCACACTGTGAGCAGTGGGTCTTGGGAAGGTCACCAATGAGCACAAACTGTGATATCGTGATATAATAAGAAATATTTATTTGGTCTTTGGCTCTGGCTACTGGCACACAGCTCCTAAAATCCTTGTAATTACTGAGTGATAGGGATGAGAGGAGTACATTTTGCTCTTCATAAGCCCCCTTTAACCATACCTTAGGGTAGGAGCTGGTTGCCAGAAAGACCAAGGTGTGATTAGAGGATAGGAACTTTCAGCCCAACCCACCTGGGAAGAAACGCTAGCTATTGAATTAATCACAGTGGCCAATGATTTAATTAATCATGCCTACCTAATGGAACCTTCGTAAAAACCTTAAAGGATAGTAACACATTGAAGTGCTGAGAGGGCAGTGCACCCAGAGAGGACATGGAAGGTCTGTGCCCTTTCAACCCCTTTGCAAAACATGCCCTATGCATGTCATCCCTTTGGCTGTTCCTGAATTATATGCTTTGTAATAAATTAATAATAGTAAGTAAATTATTCTCTTGAGTTCTGTGAGCCATCCTAGTAAATTATCAAACATAAGGAAGGGGTCATGGAACCCCAATTTATAGCTGGTCAATCAGAAATATAAGTGGCCCAAACTTGTGATTGGTATCTAAAGTGGGGGCAGTCTTGTTGGACTGAGCTCTTAAATTGTGGGATCTGACACTAACTCCAGGTAGATAATGCTGGAATTGAATTGAATTGTAGGACACCTAGTTGGTGTCTGGAGAGTTGGAGAGTTTGTTGGTGGTATAAGGAAACGCCCCAAACATTTGGTGCCAGAAATGTTCAGTGAATGAAAAACAGATTCTAGTAGTGGTGAACTCACTCTCCTCTCTCTCTCTCTCTCTCTCTCTCTCTCTCTCTCT
>VBSM01000272.1:16926149-16972220 GCA_008086735.1 Cheirogaleus medius | reverse complement strand
CACACACACACACACATACACCTCCTCCTACCTCACTGGCCATTCCTTCTCAATCTCTTTTGCTGGTTGCTCCTTATACTCCTGACTGCCAGGTTCAGAAGTACTCTGAGGCTAAGCCCTTTTTCACTCTCTTCCTCCCTTCTCCAGCTCCCCTCACTCCTTGGATAATCTCTTCCAGGGGCTTTAGTACCATCTATACATACACAACTCTCACTTTTATATCTCAAACTAGGATGGAGAACCTGCAGCTTGGGGCCACATGTGGCCTTCTGGATCCTGGAGTGTGCAGCCTTTTGACCGAATCTGAACTCAACAGAACTAATCCTTTTAATAAAGAGATTTGTTCTGTAAAGTTTGGATTCGGTCAAGGGGCTGCACTTGGGACCTGGAGGGCCACATGTGGCCTTGAGGCTGCAGATTCCCCACCCTTCTAGCAGATATCTCAAACCAATCACTGCCAAGACAGAGCCCCTGTCTTTCCACTTGAAACCTGCTCCATCCTTAGTCTTTCTTATCTCAGTGAATAGCTCTGTCATTGCTCCAAAGTCAATCCACCTTAGTTCCTTCACCTCCCTACCCTCATTCTTCCCCCTTTCTCCAAATCCACATTCAATGAATTAGCAAATTCTATTTTCTCTGCTTGTGAAACATATCCAGATCTGACCCTTCTCATCATTCCTGCGGCTACAAACTTGGGCTATTGCAATAATCTTCTAACAAGTCACTCTTCTACTCTTTTGTCCCAATAATCATACAAAATGATCTTTTTAGAAACATAAATCAGATTACATAAATCCTTGGCTTAAAACCTTCTGATGCATCCTGTCACACTTACAAAGACACCCGAAGTCCTCATTGTGTCCTAGAAGGCTCTGTGTGATGTGTCGCCTAACCTTCGCCACTCCCCCACTTGTTCACCAAGCTGCAGCCTCTTGGATTTTCCTCAAGCCACCAAACTTGTTTTTTCACCCCCACCCAACGTCCAGCCTATTGCCTGGATCATTCTTGCCTTAAATTTTTCCATGACGGGCTCCTTCTCATTCACATTTTTATTCAAATGTACTGACTAACCAATCTAAATTATCCACTAGCATCACATGATCACTCTCAAGCCCCTAGCATCACCTATAACTATACATTTACTTGTTCATTGTGTCCCTGTGACAATGTGAGCTCCACTGGCACAGAGATTTTGCCTGTCACCTCCACTACTGTGTCCTCAGGCCCTACAACAGTACCCAGAATGTGGCAGGTGCTCAGTGGAAATGCCTTAATGAATTAATCATCTGTCTTCCCCTTCAGCCTACAGCTCCAGGAGAGGCAGTTAAGCAACAGTAGGTAGTGAGTGTTGGGAGAGCGGTGATTTTAATAAATAATCTATGAGAAAAAGTCATACATTTATATGACAAAAGGCTTCTGATTCTAAAATACCACCATACAGAGTCAGATAAACATGTGTTCAAATCCCATCTCCATAACGTATCTATGAGTGACTTTAACAATTTATTACATCTTTCTTCATTTCAGTTTCCACCTTAAGAACAAGTGATGCTATTGCTTACTGGATAAGTCATTGGGAACATAAATATGATCATGTTTTGATTTCATTCACACATTTTTGATTCAATCAACAACATATTTTTCTTGAGTGTTTACTATGTTCCAGACATTGGGCTAACTACTGAGAAGTCAACCAACCATTCAACAGTGAGCAAAGCAGATATGAGCCAGGACCTTGGAAGCTTGGCTGGTAGAGCATTATAATAAAGCATGGTCTTGGTTCCAATAAGGGAAGTACAGGGTACAGTGAGCACAAAACAGTGGGTTAAATATGTTATAGAAGGGAAATCAGAAAGGGCTTCTTGAATTTAGTTATGTTTAAGGAGAAATCTAAAGGAAGTATAACAATAGGTGTTACTTAGGTGGTGGTCATGGGAGCCAACTAGGAGATGCAAAGATCTTCTGCCACTTTAGAGGAGTATAAAGAAGACAATATGGCTAGACTGCAGGTGTGGGAAAGTGGTGGGCAAGGAGGCCACTGAGGCGAGGAGGAGCTCTGAGAGAATGGGTAAGATGCGTTTATGCCATGACAGTGCAGCAGTAGAGCAATGAACTAGCTATACACACATGGATAGATACCTAAATGTGTTGAGGGAAAAAGGTAAGAAAGAATGACAACAATGTCACAGTAACACACAAATTTTATAAAGAATCACACACATCATGATATTCATATACAACACATTCGATGCCTTGGGGAGGAGGCCTGAGTGTGGTCATTAAGGAGTAAGAGGAAAATAAATTCATAAAACCAGAGAGGGATCTTGCCTGGACTGCTGATGAAAGTGTTCAATGAGCTGAGGAATGAGTTAGCTCAACTCTGAATCCAGATCCAAAGGGAAGGAACACTCGGAGCAGGAGAGTGGAGAAGGCCAGGGACTAGAGCACCAGGAGTTCAAGCATAGAATACTGATGGCACATTTGGGACAGGACAAATGGTCCTTTACAACTTGCTATGCCCTTGAGGTCACAGCCCATTTGTTTGCTCATTTCTGAACTGTCTGCTCCCCCCGAACCATCCCTGCGAGGCCTGTAGGCCAAGGAGCGCAGAGACTGGACAGCAGCTCTCTCTGCCTCCCTAACTAGGGCCTCAGAATGACTCAAAACAAAGGTGTATGCAATTTCAATATACATTAAGGTAAATCAATGCAGTGTTTCCATTTCGAAATGGGAAACTAAAACTCTTCAGCATTATTCCTTCTTTAAAAAAATGTATCTACTCCATATTTAAGCCTCAGCAGCTACTGGGAATTTCAAGTACCCTTTCTGATGTAGGGAGAAGTGAGCACCGCTTCTGTCTCAGCAAACCAGCAGCTTAGATGTGAAACACCATGGACGATGTGGGGTGAAATGCCAGCCCTGGGAAGGTTCCTAGTAGCTGAGAGAGGAGAGAACACAGGGAGCCCAGGCTTGGGAGGAAGGACTGGGAATGAGCCGACGCCACGGAGGTGACATGGCAGTGGCCTTGGGTGTGTGCTGGGCCTCAGAGGACATTCTGGGAAACACCTGCATTATGGAATTTCAGACTTGGCCCAGAAAAGGAAAATAAAAAACTTGCTTCATAAATATTTTATTTCAAAATGGTGAGCTTTAGTTTGGACTTTTTGTCCTAAATTTCCCTATAAAATGTTTGCTCTTTAGTCTAGGAGATGCAGATCCTAAAACACACTTGAATCAAGTCATAAACTATTACAACTCCATTTTGTGTTTAATTTAGTCACCAAGTACCTCGAGAGTGGAATATGACACATTCCAGGAAGCTTTATAAATGTCTATCAAATCATATGACAGTGTCTAAAAGGGGAACATATAAGTCAATTTACCTACAAAAGAAGTAATTCTCCAGGTTTTCAAAATGTAAAATGGACAGTGTATAGATCTCTTGCAAATATACAATTGTGTACACACCTTACAACTGAGAGGACATTTAATATTATAATATTAAACATTGTTTACACTAATTCGTAAGTAACTATCAGGTGGAATCTTTGTGAACAAAAGTGGGTATTTTCTCAATGATATGAATCACAGACACACCTGAAATATATGATTAATTCACAATAGCTTGACCTCTGGTATAAAACTAAATGAAAAGCCTAGCATTAGTGGCTAGTGTAAGATACAGAGATGCTTGAAAATGCACTTTGATTTGAAGCAAAAAAAAATGGAGAGGAAAGCCTGTGGAAATGGCAAAACATTTTATGCAGCCCTTACACAAATGAATTAGATCACTACAGGATTATTATATCAGGAATAGAGAACTAAACTTTACTGCTACTGGTTCTTCTGAGAGAAGGAGAAAGAAAGAGAGAGAGAGAGCTCCTCCAGACGACCTCATTCAAGGCAAAAATGTCAGAATTCACCAGAAATTTTAATTGCCCCTACATAAAAATGAAGAGAAGAAAGCACAATATCTATACAAATCATAAGTCTGAGTAGCAGCTAATGTTGTTAGCAGAATCAATTCATTAATTACGGCTCTGTTTGCACATCTGTCAAAGCTAATTATTAATTTTTTAAAATGGTGTTGCAACTGAAGCCATTAGTGCCATTAAAGGGTAAAGTATTAAATATGCCACAGGTGAGTATGAATATATTTCAGTGCTCAGGAAATTTAGTTTAACCAACATTTGCCCAGGTGAACACATGTGATCATTATAAAGCATTTCACTAGGAAAATTACTATCTTTCCCAATCAGAGCCTAAATAGAAGCCTAATTCATGAATTAACAGTTATTCTTTCCTGCTATGGGTATTAGTTGCTATTCATTTCTAAGCTTTTACCATACCTGCTCAATCTCTACAACTATTTTTTCCTAAAATTTTGAATAGATTTGTCTTTTATCACTCTTCTCCTAGGTGCTTAGAAGGATAAATACTATTATCAAGGTGCACTGCAAAAGTTAATACATTTTAATAGGATTATGATAACAGAATTTTTATCCACTGACTATTGCAAAGAGAAGAGAGAAGGAGATTTCTGTTTTAAGATTAGAGTATAGACTTTGAAATGAAAAGCGGATTATCTTATTAGCTTGGCAACTGATGTACAGCACTCAAAGTCATGTTTCTTGTTTGTAAAAGGAATCATTTCAGGTGAACATACTTTTGGCTAGCTACTAGTATGACATTCATTATAGCAAAAGAGGAAGAGAAAATACACAGACTGCCATTCTGCACTTCTCACACCAGATGTGATTACTTTTCTCTGAATCTGAAAGGCAATCAAATACCTCTGCAGCTAAAAATGTGCAGCTGCTATTTGTAAGTAGTAGATAAATGAAATTGTATACACGAGCATACTCTCTTGGAGATTGAATAGAAATATTTGCACTTCAACCATAAAATAATTTAATGAGTTTAGCCTTTCCTACACTTAAGAAAGACCATGTTTAACTGAGCATGAACTAAGGACAAGGGGTCTTAGCGTTAAGAAAGTGTTAATCCCAGAAAGACTTGGGGCTGTATTTGGTGAAACCTGAAGACATAAGGCCAAAGTCTGGAAGACAGTACATGGGCTTGAGCATGTGATCCAAGAGGGAGCATCACGAGGCTAGCTAAGACCAGCTCCCAGAAGATCATGGAGCTCAGTTGGCAAAGAGGGAATGAAGAGAAGTCAATGACCAGAGAAGGCTGCCATTATAATGAAATACATTGGGATGGTAGCTGATGCCTACTGAGCAGCTCTCTCCTCCCCATGAAGTGACAAACTACCAAACATACACAGAACACTTCTGATATGCCAGGCTACATTGTGCCTGATTCATTTAAATTTTCCTCTTGACCAATCGTCTCTGTACTCCAAAACGGAGCAGCTTCTCTGTCAAGGATTCATAAATAAGGACACTATCTATACGCATTTACTTTTACTATTTTAAATAGAAAAACATTAAGATTGTGAGTTTTCATTTGATGTCATAGTTTCTAAATGTAGTTTTAATAGCTGCTTTGCCAAGTTCTAAGGTAAGAGGGTATTTTAGAGGAAGAATTCTGTAATTAATTAGCAAGAAATTAGGAACTATAGTATAATAACTGGGGGCTGGGGGAAGGGAGATTTTCAAAATATGTAATAACCAGTGTCCTTGCTGTGCCAAGCATTAATTGTTTGGTTGTTGTATTTGGGGAGTGAGTATAGGGGTGCCAGTCCCAGGGGAGAAGACGCTGGGAGAGTGGAGGCGAGAGTCCTCATGGGGCAATGGTTACTACCAAGTGATGGGGCATAACTTCAATACTGTAACTACTGATACAGGTGCATACTAGATAAATATCAATTTGGTTATGATGAAAATGGGTTTACATCAACCAACAGTAGATGATAAAGGAGATGCTTTGAAATGTCATTCATTATTTGACTCATCCAAGGTTAAATCCTATTTTTCCAAACACAACTCCATGAAGTTAAGACCTAACAGAGATCAGATGTCTTTTAGAAGTTTTAATCTCATCGCTTTGTTCAGGGAGTCTAAGACTAAGGGAATCACAAAGATTCCCTGTACTCTATGCTCCTCAGTAAACCCACCCAGGGGTGATACATTGGCTCTCTCTGTTTTGTAGATGTGCATAGAAAGACAACAGTGAAGGAGGAATTGCATAAGATGTGGTCTGATATCTGTTCTCCTAACACTTCTCCAGGCCTAGAACCAAAGGAATCATCAGGGGTGCATGTTCACCTAAAATTTACAATAGTAAATAGGAACATATCTTTGTTCAAAGAAACAACAGATTCTGTCTAGAAAACTCCAAAGAATTAAAAAAAAATAAGATCCTAAAGATCACAGACATGCCTCTGAGCAACTTCCCTACCCTGCTTTTTTAATAATATCTAATCTCTGATATCTAAGTTCTATAATATCTGTAATATCTAATGTCTATTTATTTTGCCATACAATGAGCACTGAGGCCAGTAATTGTCTTTGTCCCCAGTGTCTGTCCTGGGGTTGACATAAGCAGTTTCTCAAACAATGGTTGGGGGAATGAAGGAAATGCTACTGCAAGAATGGCTAAGAGCATGAGTTTTGGACATTACCAAGAGGAAACATACAGGAAAAAAGCTCCAATCACAGAACTGGGAGGCCCAGACCCTGTTCCTATCACTAACCCATCAATTGCCTATATGACTGGAACGGGCTACTCCTGAGCTTCCCCAGCCTCCCTTTCACCTCCCTATCATGAGAAGGTAGCCAGCTCCTGTCCTGCCAGGCTCCCCAGCTTATGGTGATGGCCAGTTTGGAGGGCAGGACACAAGACAGCTGACTGACTACCACTTAAAGGTGAGGCATTTCATGGGAAATGGGAGAGCCCAATCTCAATAAAAAGATGTAAAATCTTCATACACAGAGTATCAGCTATGATCAAAGAATTCGTTAGCCAAAGGAGTTGGAAGTGGTGATATAAAAGCCTCTAACTTTTCTCTTTTCTAAATGATTAATCTCCAGGACATTCGGCTAGATTCATTTTCAGACAAAGGCTAGCTGGAAACAAGGAAAAGACTAAATGCCTCTTGCAAAATTGTCATGAGAATCTAATAAAATTGTAAGAATCATGCAGGTTTATATGCCACCCTACACCTTCTGGCTGAGACATGAGTAGAAGATTCTGAAGGACAGAGGAGATTAATACAAATCCAGACGTTTGCTTCATCGTCATTGAAAAGGTATCGAGGTGAAAAGGAATCAAAAAGTAGATTAAAATGGGAGAGAAAGTTTGAACTACCACAGAGGGATTTTAAATAAACTGTCCTAACTTTGAGAAATAAGTAAAGCCCAAATAAGTAACCAGCAAATTAAGATCTAAACCATCTGATCATATCCATTGAAATCTGATCATAAATCCATTGAAAATGGTATATGATAATAAAAGTCCATTGAAAATTTAATTTGACAGTACATTGTAGAGATCATGGCACTTTAGTACTAAATACTTTAGCATGTATCTCCTAAGAACAAGGAAATTCTATTACATGACTACAATGTAATGTCCCAGCTAAGAAAAATCAATTAACTCAGTAATATTAACTTATATACAGTCTGTATTTAATTTCCCTTGTTGTCTCTAATATGTCTTTTATGGTCCTTGCACACAGCGGGTGTGGGGAGGAGAGTCCAGGGTCCACATAGCATATTTCTATGCTGTGTTTCCTGTTAGTCTTTCTATAGCTAGAACAGTCCCACTGCCTTTTGTTTGCCTATTTTTCATGACATTGATTCTATAAAGATACCAGCCACTTGTCTTATAAAATGTCCCACATTCTGGATATGTCTGATGGTTTCCTTATGATTGAATTCTGATTTAACATTTTTATCAAGGGTACTATGTAGGTGATATTGCATTCTTCTTACTGCAACACATCAGGAAGCAGATAATGTCAGGTGGTCCCACACTGGTGATGCTAGTTTAGGTAAGGTAGTGTCCTCTAGATCTTTCTACTTTAGAGGCACTTTTTCCCCTTTTGTAATAATTTAAGCCATCTGAGGGGTGACACTTTGATAGTGCGAGAATGTTCTGAATCCCCAAAGTGATCATCTTTGCCCAATTTATTAGAAATTTAAAAATAGTTATTCTCTAATTCTGTCACCTTATCTACATTTGTTAGCTCACATTCTATAAAGAATAGTTTTCTGCACCCCTCTTTCCTCCTTTCTCTCTCTTTCTTTTTAGTATCACTATGAACCCATGGACTTTTAAAAACTTTATTTAATGAGTTATAGTCCTTTAGTATCATTATTATTTTGATATTCAAATTGTCCCAAATTTTAGCCAAAGGGAGTTCCTTCAGCTGTCGTGTGTGTGTGTGTGTGTGTGTGTGTGTGTATTTAAATACCCTTTTAAGTTTTGAGAACTTCCTTGATTTCTGGTACTATAGACTCACTGCTATGATCTAAATGTTTGTATCCTCCCCAAAATTCATATGTTGAAATCCTAATTCCCCAAAGTGATTGTATTAGGAGCTAGAGCCTTTGGGAGGTGATTAGTCATGAGGGTGAAGCCTTCATGAACTGGATTAGTGCCCTTTTTTAAGACCCCAGAGAGCTAGCTCATAGCTTCTGCCATGTGAGGACACAGTCTGCAACCGAAAAGATGCTCTCACCAGAGCCTGACCATGTTCACACCCTGATCTTGGACTTCCCAGCCACAGAACCATGAGAAATAATTTCTTGTATGTTTATAAGCTACCCAGTCAATGGTATTTTGGTATAGCAGCCTAAACAAACTAAGAAATCCACCTCATATTTTTCTGCCCTTCATCACCCATTTATCCCAGGAGTATTCTTTCTAATCAATGTTATTGTAGCAAAAACTGATGACTTGATAAATTATAAAAATGACAATGCTGAAATACTAAAAAATACATGAAAAATTCATATTAGAGTTTCTGTGTGTCAATATCAATTATTAATATAATTTTGAAAGTTTCTCAACTGATGCTTTCCATATACTTTAGGAATTTGTTTTCTAGCTACATCTGCAAGAATTATGATACAAGTCAACTGGGGAAACCTGAGCAGTTAAGAAAGAAAAAAAGCACATTTTATTTCTTGTTCCTGAAAGCTGATGAGGCTTTTATGTTATGTCCATGTGAATCTAGACAATTGATCTTGGTCCATTCCTTCCAATTGACTAATTTTGCAAAAAAAAAAAAGGTATGAAGCTCGAGTCTATGTCAGCCCCAGCTTTGCCGTTCACGGGAGGGATCTGGCTGTCCCAGGTCTCGTGGAAAGAGAGGTCACTACAGGCTCGCCACAGCCCTGGACTTAGCTCCAGAATCGTATCATTTCACGTGCTTGCACCTTGGCTTCCTCATAGCTGAACTTCGTTCTATACCCCTTCTCCCAGTTCCTCCAATGTGACAACCCATTACGTGCTTCCCAGTTTTCAGCCCTGGACAAGCCTGACTTCCCTCTCATGGTGCACTGACTCCATGAATGGACCCAGAACCAGCCCTACCCCCAACTCTATGGACCACATGCTTATAAGAACCAACCTGCTGTCCAACGACCTTGTACACACAGAATCTATGCATTCCCCTTGATAACAAGTTACTAGGATGCACCTGAAAACTGAGTGACTGGAATAAAACCCCATTACAGCTCAGGATATAGAACCTGGGTTTAAATGGGGTTACTGCCTCTGTCACTTTCATGAGCTTCTCTTTTTCTGCCAAAACCTGAAATGATCACAGTCCTGTGGTTTTCTTTCATGCTATTGGCAAGGTAACCTCTGGAGTCACATAGACTAGCTCCTCTGATTACCAGCTGTGTGACCCTGGCAAAGTTACCTAACCCTTCTAGGCTTTGGTTTCCTCACCTGTAAAGTGGATATAATAATAGTAGCTACATCATAGGATCACTGTGAAGAGTGAATAGGAACATGTCTAAAGGGATCACACAATGTCTGACACTTAGTGATAGGTCAATTATATGAACTCTTATTATTATGGCTTTACTCTCACTCCCTGGGCAATCTCACCAAAGACTTCTCTAACTATCAGCTCTCACATTTACCAATACCCCTCATCCCCACATCTGTTCTCACACTCTAAAATTGCCCCATGAATATCCTACTAGACCTCTCCAGATTCTCAAACTCAACATTTCCAAACTGAATTTATCTTCTTTAGTAAACATGTTTTTCTGTCTCACAATTTTATTTTACCTTTTATTTTTAGAAAATTGTAGATTCATGTGTCATTGTAAGAAATAATACAGAAAGATCTTGTATATTCTTTACCTAGCCTCCCCCAATGAAGACATCTTACACAACGATAGTTCAACAATTCAATGGCGACATTGAGATGGATACAATCCACCGACTTTAATAAAATTCACCAGTTTTACATGTGCTGTGTGTATTTAGTTCTCTGTAATTTTATTACATGCATAGGTTCATGTAATTGCTACCACAGTCAAAATACAGAACAGTTCCACTGCAAGGATCCCTCACGCTTCTCTTTTAGAGCCACTCCCACCTCTCCCACTCTCCCCTCCCTAACTCCTGGCAACCACTAATCTGTTCCCCATCTCTATAATTTTGTCATTCCAAGAATGTTATATGAATGGAGTTATAGTATTACAATATGCAGTATTTTGATATATTGGGGTTTTTTTTTCCACTCAGCACAGTTCCCTAAAGATGACCAGAGTTGCATATATCAATCATTCCTTTTCTTTTTGCTACCATGTGATACCAGGATATTATGTACCACAGTTTGGCTAACCAGTCATGCATTGAAGTACATTGGGTTGTTTCCAGTTTGGGGCTATTATGAACAAAGCTGTTATAAACATTTGTGTATAGTCGTTTATGTAAACATAATTTTTATTTTGGTGGGATAAATGTCCGACAGTGCAATTACTGTGTTATATGGTAAGCACATGTTTAGTTTTGCAAGAAATTGCCGTATTTTACTCCAGAGTGGTTATATCACATTACATTCTCACCAGAAATGTCTGGGTGACCCAGTTTCTCTGCGTCCTCATCAACATTTGGTATTATCACTACTTTTTATTTTAGCCATTCTGATCAATATATAGTGATATCTCATTGTCATTTTAACCTGCATTTTACTAATGGCTAATGATGTTGAACATCTTTTCATGTGCTTATATGCCATCTGTATACCCTCTTCAGTGAAATGCCTGTTTGTGTATTTTGCCCATTTTCCAATTGGCTTGGGTTATTTATTGATGAATTTTAAGAGGAGTTCTTTACACATATTCTAGATACAAATTCTTTGTTAGATATGTGGTTTGCAATTATCATTTCCCAGTCTGCGGCTTTTCTTGTCTTTCTCTTGATAAGGTCTTTCATAGAGCAAAAGTTTTAAATGCTGATGAGGTCCAATTTGCTTAATTTCTTCTTTTATGGAACATGCTTTTGATGTCAAGTCTAAGAACTCTTCCCCTAGCCTGAGGTCTCAAAGATTTTCTCCTAAAATTTTTATAGTTCTACATTTTACATTCAAGTCTATGATACATTATGAGGTAATTTTTGTATAAGGCATGCGATTTAGGTCAAGGTTCACGTTTTTGCTGAAAAGATGTACAATTTCTCTCACATTTGGAACAAAGGCATTGCTATTCACTGAGCAGTTACCAAGGCCCACGGGTCTTCCTCTTCCTTCTCATCTCCTCCCCCACCTGATCTGTTTCTCTCCATTCTGTCCCAGAATCATTTTCTCAAAGCCACATTTTATCATGTCAGTCTCTGCCTAAATGCCTTAGATGGGTGCTGGCTGGTGACAGACAGACCCCTGGCTCCTTAGCTGGGCACACATGGCCCAGACAACCCAGCCACAGCTTCCCTTTTCTTCACCCCCATGTATTCACTCACAATGCTCCAGCCACACAAGATATTCAAAGGTCTTTCAGAGATGCCTTGCAGATGCCATATTTTTCCACTGCAAAGCCATTTTTTCTTGGGCCTCTCCCCTCAACCCCAGCTAGAAGACCACCTTTACTCTATGTCTTTCCCCTAAACACCTGCTCCCTACCTTCCCAGGCAGAATTAATTGCATCTTCATCTGCATATCCATGGGACTCTCTTCATACTTCTCTCTTGTCTCTATTTTTTCATCTGTAAAATGAGGCCAATAAAAAATATATCTTGGCCAGGCACAGTGGCTCATGCCTGTATATCTAGCACTCTGGGAGACTGAGGTGGGAGGATCACTTGAGGTCAGAATTTTGAGACCAGCCTGAGTAAGAGTGAGACCCCGCCTCTACTAAAAATAGAAAAAACTTAGCTGGATGTGGTGGTGAATGCTTGTAGTCCCAGCTACTCAGGAGGCTGAGGCAGGAAGATTGCTTGAGCCCAGGAGTTTGAGGTTGCTGTGAGCTAGGCTGAAGCCACGGCACTCTAGCCCGGGCAACAGAGTGAGACTCTGTCTCAAAACAAACAAACAAGCAACCAAACACGTATCTCATAAGGTTGTTTGAAAACTAAATGAGTTGATACATGTAAAGTGCAATAAAAGCATAATCTAGACCATCATCAGATCTGAATGCATTTCTTGTTGTTATAATTTGTATATACCTTTGTTATATCTTATATAATAGTTTATCATAGATGCTTTTTCTATGTTGATTATTTACTCCTCTTCACTAGGTTGTGTAAGATTTTGTATGGCATACCTTACTTCTACTATGTTAGTCCATCATGGGTTTTGATAAACATTTATTGAACTGAATTGATTATTTTAATTCAATTAATAAGCCAATTTAATGAAAAAAATTAACTGATTTTTCCCCTTGAGTCAACAAATTTGTTTTATTGAACTAATTATTTTGAGAATTGGTGGACATCCCTCCATCTCAATTTTTGTTTTAATTATGTTAATACAAGCATGACTGGTAAGTGACTAGCTGAAATAAAAGATAATAGGATTATTTATTCATGATAAAAAGTGGGGTTCTTCTATTTAATGCCCCCCAATAAAACAATACTCTTCTTTAAGAGCAGAAACTTGTGCTAACTCTAATAAGTAATATCAGGTCCATCTTCACTTTCTATTAAAATCTTACTTTTCACACATGCTTGGAAGAAGCTGTATCAAGGCCTAGTGAAGAAGAGTTAGAATAGTTAAATATTTAGGTAAATACTAAAAATACAGAATTCTGTTAGAGAAAGGTGATGAAGATGAGAAGAAGTTGGTGGAACACACTGAAAAAATGACATGCTCATTTGTATTATAGTTAGTGGTTATATAAAAATAAAACTATCTAGAAAACCAACAGTAAACTTTATACCATTGAAGAATCTCAGAATATATACACAATTAACTACAAAAAGAAATTTCAGAATCTCTCCAAAGCTGTGTTCAAAGAATTTCTGGTTGCTCCTTTCTGCCACCCAGCCTGGCTCTGATGTCAGCGTTCACCCTCCCCAGCCCCAGGGTGTGAAGCTTGGCCTCAGCCATTTCCAATGCCAATGTCTGGTCTAGGTAGGGGTCTACAGCACAGTTCTGAGCAATGAGGCATGAGAGAGTCTACTAGGAAGTTTGTCTTGCTCTTTAAAAAGATGTGGGAGAAAGAGCTGCTTCATTTTCCTATCTCTGAATGTTGTTTTATGAAGATGTTGGCTTAGAGCCTTTGAAACCACCTCACAATAAAAGACACCTACAAGCCGGCACTGAAAACAGCAAAGCAGCAAAGTGGAAGGATTTGCATCCCTACTGATGTCACCAAGTCTCTGAAGAAAGTCAGGACTCTCTGTCTCAGGATATCTCGTTATTTAAGATAATAAATCCTTTATTGCCTGGCCAGTGTAGTGGATTTTCTGTTTCTGGCATACAAACATATCTTAACTGACATAGGATTTGGATAGAGCCTCCAACTCTGCGTGACATACTGATTTTTAAGAGGAAACCTGCAGTTTAGTTGGCTAAACATGTAATCATACAGTGAATATTCTAGACTAGAAACAGTCAGGCTTACTGTCTAACCAGTGAGAAGGTGCGGTATAAGGAGCACAGACTCCAGAAACAGGGAACCCACATTCAAATCGAACCTTTGCAACTCACCAGCTGTGTGGCCTTAGGCAAGATGTTTTATCTGAATGAATTTTAGTTCCTTTATTGTAAAATACCCGTGGTAATACCTACCTCATAGGTTGATAGGGAATATTAAATGCTATAATGTAATAATAAAGGGCCTGTCAAATTGGAACCCAAATAAATGTTAGTTTCTCTTCCCCTAATTAATCCTTTGCCAAGATGAAACACTAACTGAGTTTATTAGACCATTAATTCAGACACTTTCTTTCCAGCAGGAAATACTCTGACAACAGGGCTGGTGTCATCAAGAGTAATTTCTGCTGAAAAGGTTCCAATCTTAACGTTTCTCCTGTGAAGCCTACCATGGTGCAGAAGGGATCAGGCAGGGTTACTTCCAACCCTAGAGAAAATTGATGTGATGATAACCACAGTGGAAGGGTTTATATGCCCTTGATTGTTTTATTCTCACACCTTAAAAAGGGTGTGTGGGTGGAATTAATGGGCTCCAGGGAAGTGTGCTTGTAGTAACTTTTTCACCAAGTTATTTCCAAATTTTCTGTTACATTCCACTAAAAGCTAGTCATAGTCTACTGATAATCATTACCAGCCTCCCAAATACATTTAATTAACACTCTATCTTAAGGATACATTGTGTTTGGAGTATAAAAACAAAAATAGGAGTTAGTGTTAACAAGAAGCACTCTTTATTCTTGGCATAACATGTTTATTTATTGTAAATTTTTACAATAAATAAATACAAGTTATGTTTACTTAAATAGTTATTAGTCTAATTGCATGCTTGCCCGATTAACAAGGGTAAAATCGGTAAAATTTAACTGTAAGAGAATTTGACGTCAAAAGCCTTAAAAATGCATGTATACTTTGTCCTAAAATTTTTACTTCTAGGAATTTATTTTTAAAAAAGAATTAAGGATTTGTACAATGATTTTTCAAGAATTTTTCTTGCAGAAAGAAAACAATCTAAGCATTTAAGATTAGAAGATTAGTTAAATTATGAAATGTCTATCCACTGGATTACTATGCAACCATTGAAGATGAAGTTATAGAAAAATAGTTATTGACATGGAAATATGTACATGATATATTGTTAGAATTTGAGAGGTCATAAACTGTACATAGAGTGCTTTACGGTTTTCATAAAAATGTATGTGTTTATAAAAGTTTCAATAACTATATGCCAGAATGAATATAAACAGGGTTCTAAGGTTTTTTTATTTTTCTCCATTTTGATTCTGTGTATTTTCTGCAGTAGCATGAATTAAGTGTATGATAAAGAAAAATAATTTTTTAAAAACTCAATAGAAGAAATAGTAAAGTACTTTCAAGCGAAATAGCCAATAGACCTTTCCATTATTAATTATATGGATTCTGAGTTCTGGCTTCTCAGATTTTTGTCAAAATCTGATTTAATAATTTGAAATTTAGGAGAATAATGACCAAGTCCCAGGGCAAGAAGATCCTAGGCTTGCTTTTTTAGGGGACGTAACTGCTCCCTAGTTAAAAGCCCAGGGTGATTTGGCTCTTCCTACCGAGTTCATCTTACCGTGAACCATAAATTGGAAAACTGGTGAACTCTGCATCAAGTTGAAGGTGGTCTCTTTATTCAGAGATGCCCATGCCCTTGCATGGAGGCTTAGGGAAGTCTCAGGTAACTTTTCTGCCTGTGCTTAGTTGGTTCTTTGTGTTTCCAGGGAAGTTTATTTCAAAAGCAAAGAGCTGTTTGGTACCCACTCTGCGATCCAGCTCCTTTCTGTCACCTCCAAGTGGATAAAAGTTCTGCCCCCTACCAGAGCCCTGCCTGCCATGCTGACCTGAACTCTATTTATAACATTATTAATAATTACTATTGTCACTGATGTTTATTGGCTTTTTGCCATATTCCATGCACTCCGTCAAGCACTATGTGTGTGTGTGTGTATATATATATATAAAATTCAACTCTTAACTGAAACCATGAAAGATTAAAGCTATCATTATCCACATTTTATAGATGAGGGGACAATTTACCCAAGATTATATCGGTAGTAAGGGCTAGAATCAACATAGAAAACTAGATCTACCTGGATTTTATTAGAGATCCCTTAACCATTTAAATGAGGATTTTTATAATTCATTTGGAGAAGAAAGGTCAATTGGCAATTCTTGGGTCTTCCTAGACCAGAGTAAAAGTGATTCCAAGAAAATACTAAACCACTTCACAACCATAGGAGTGATTCTGCGACACAGCTGTGTCCTTGGCTGCTGGTAGCAAAGAAGGCCAAGGCATAACCAAGGGTCTTTGTGTGCTCAGCCCACACTGACTTGCCTAACCTTTCCAAACCTCAGATCCATATGTAGAAAATGAGCTTGTCTTAAATACCTCATTTGTGAGTATCAAATGAGACAATGTGTGTGTAAGCACTTTTAAAAGTACAAAGGGCAAGGAATCTTGATTACTCTTGCATGCAAATTAATTTCTGCCCTCAAAACCCCAAAGCAATGTAACTTTTATATAGCATTTTACAAAAGACTGAGCGAGGGGTTTCAGAAATACAGAGAAACTTTAATGTAAAAAAGTCCCATGTGTAATGTTTCCCCATGTTTAGCGTTAATAAGCCCTGCAGAAAAGTCATTGACTCAATGCTCCCTGCTCCCATATAATGGTTTTGATTTAATGTTTCCTCTCTAAGTGCATGAATTTTTGAACAACAGGAATTTTTGCCACAGGACTTAAGACTCTCCTGTGACTTCATGTTAGGAAATCCCCTTGGTCATTTTGGTCTCTGCTTCCTGGGAGCAAATCAGAGCTTTGGCAGTGAGTTGATACACAGTCCGTTTTAACTTAAGATAATAGTTGGCTCAATAATTCAAAAATATCATACCGGGGCTTAGAATTATAGTTGCAAAAGGACTAAATTTTAATAAAACTAATATATTGGGGTAGAAAGAAGAAAGGGATTTTTCTTTTCCATTTTTTAAAATTAGCTTTTTTAAGTTGTAAAAGCAATACATGTCCATATTTTAAAATTTACAATTCACAATTGCAAAGATGGGGAAACAACCCAAGTGCCCATCAATACATCAGTGGATTAATAAAATGTGGTATATGTATACCATGGAGTTCTACTCAGCCACAGAAAACAATGGTGATCTAGCACCTCTTGTATTATCCTGGATAGAGCTGGAACCCATTCTACTAAGTGAAGTATCCCAAGAATGGAAAAACAAGCACCACCTGTACTCACCATCAAATTGGTATTAACTGATCAACACTTAAGTGCACATATAGTAATGACATTCATCGGGTGTCAGGCAGATGGGAGGGGGGAAGGAAAGAGTGGGTATATACACAACTACTGAGTGCGGTGCACACTGTCTTGGGGATGGACACGCTTGAAACTCTGATTCTGGTGGGGCAAGCACAATATACATAACCTAAACATTTGTACCCCATAATATGCTGAAATTAAAAAATTACAATAAATAAAATAAAATTCAAATAGTACACATAAAATGAAAGGGAAAAGTACTCACTCTACACACATTTTCACTTCCCAACATTAAACCCTACCGACAATTTCTCATATATATTATGAGAATTTTTCTATGACTACATAAGCAAATGGATATAAATATATACCTATGTTTAACATATTCAGTAGCATTCATACTATAGACTGCTCTGAAAAATGCTTCTTTTTTCCTAAAAGTATATTTTCACAGTTTTTCATATCCACATGTATGGCTCTAACAGTTTTAAGCTCTTCTCTGCAGTACTCCACTGAATGGATATACCATATATTGTTAATATTTAAGTATTTTTCTCTGGATGGATGCTTAGTTGTTTACAGATTTTCAATATCACAAATAATGCTGCAGCCAACATCTTCACCACGTCTGCTCAGTTATGTGAGTACATCTGAAGGAAAATTCTTAGAAGTAAAATTGATAGGTCAAAGATGTGTGCATTTAAAATGTTGATGGATATTGCAAATTGCCACCTAAAGGTAGGTGTACTAATTTGCACCTTCCCCACCCTTGCTGTGTGAGAGCCCCATCTTTGCCAACAATCTGTCTAGATAACACATGAACTTGTTAAACTGAGATACATAACATCAATGACTCAGTGGACACTAGATTAAAATAAATATATTTAGGTCTTAGATAACAAGAAAGTGGAAATGGCTCTCCCTAGGTGCGCTGTGAATTGCCAGGCCCCTCACTCTGAGAAGAAATCACTTCAAAGTGAACTAAATCTCATAAAGGGGGGCTTAACACTCATGGACTGCTTACTGTGTGCCAGGCACTGTTCTAAGCACTTTACATACATTAAGTCACCTACACCTCCCAACAACTCTATAAGGAAGGTGCTTTTATCATTCCCATTCCCATTTTACAGATGAGAAAACTAAGCCACAAAAAAGTTAAGTAAATTTCCTAAGGTGACTCAGCTGGTAAGTAATAGAGCTCAGATTTGAAGCTAGAAGTTTGGATCTAGAGTGAGGTGCCTTTAGCCACTTATGCATTCTGCTTCTGTGCTCCTAATGATGTACTAAACACATTTATTAAACATCTACTATATACCAGGAATGATACATGCACCATCTTATCCTCACAGCAATACAAATAAATATTATTTCCTTTCCACAGAGATATTAAAGTGGCTTTCCAAAGTGACAGAGAGAATGTGGACCCAGGGATGCCTGATTCCAAAACCTGTAGTTATTCTACTACACCATGTTTCTTTATAGGAACTGGTTATCATAATACCCATTTTACAGATAAGGAAATCTAGACTTCAGAATGAGATGTATAAGGAGGCTAAATGGGAGTCATCCCTGCCAACAAACAGAGCTAAAGGTTCTGAACATTTAAAGTTCATTCAATCACATACCTGTTGCCATATAACAACAGATAACAACAGGGGCAATTTGCTGTCTCCCATAAATTATGAGCTCAAATTGTCCAATGTGGGCCAAAATTTAAGGCAGAATTCAAGTCTACCACTTCTAAATATCAACAGAGCCCAATTTAAAAGAATGAAATAGACAAGGATGAGCAGGTGGATGCCTATACTGCAGAGACATACATCACTATGATATTGTAGCAACATATTTTGAATCTCAATGTGCAACTCATAATCAGTCCACCAAATATTAGGTTTGGTGCTATTCCTGAGTTTACAGCTGTATTTCCTGACAGTATATAGAAAAGTTCAAGGAACCAAGGGAGATAGGAAGAGCAGCATGAGGAAGAAGAGCTTCAGTGAGGAGCCTTCTGGGTGGGCAAGCCCTGCCAAATCCTGCTTCTGCTCACACCCACCTTGCCTGGCTCAGTATCTGAGAGCTCAGGTCCTGGGTTCAAATCCACTCTGCTACTTACCCCCTGTGCAACCTGGGACAAATTACTGAATCTCTCTACCCACAGTTTCCTCATATGTATAATGGGCAAAAATCAATAGTACCTATCTCATTAGACTATCTTAAATATCAAACATTGCCCCATACAGATAGCTGCCTTGAAGTTTGAGGGTAAAGCACAGATTTACAAAAGTCCACATAGACAGACTCCCTCCCTTTTATGGTTCAGTGTCTTATTACTTTTTTGTTTTGATATAACCAGGAAAACATATTGTCCTATATCTAAGTCTGAAACTAAAAGTAGAATTTATACTCATTGGCTTATGATAGCTCCACACTCTAGAGGTCAGAGTGTGCAAATCCTGTATTTCCATGTATGGCAGCCCGTCAGGAATGAGGCATCAGATCTATGTTATCACTGTCACAAAACAGACAACAACATGTTACCTGCTTATCTTTTGATTGTCACAGCTTGTTAGGCACAAGTTAGTATATGTGGTTATTTAGTAGGCTTTGGAGGTTAATTTGATTATCTTTTAAAAATCTTTTTTTTTTTTGTACACAATGGATGCTAATATAATATTATGTTTTCCTGCACTCTACAGTAAAACAAGTCAGCCTGGAAGAATATGCAAATTTGACCATTATGTTGTTCAGTTTTCAGGGCAATTAAATATTTGCTTTGAGCTCCTCACATTGCATTGCAAATTCCTATAAAATTTACTGCTCATTTCTGTACCTAAAGCTTATTTAGCATTAAGTCTTTGCTGTTATTTCCTTTTCATTGAAAATTGAGCTTCTAAGTATATGTCAAAAATGTATTTTATATGAATCTTTATTTGAAAAGTCTTCTTTCTCTTTATGTTGTGACTTTGTCCCTTTGTTAGTTGGGTAGTGGGAGGCAACGGTTTCAGATTTGTCTATGAGAAGGTGTCTGCAACTCATGATAACAGTGTTGGCTCTTCTATCTATCCTATGAACAAAGACCTTTGATTAGATGGTCCAGTCCTGCCAGCCTCTGCTAGTCAGAATCAGGTCTATACAAAGCCAAGAAAATTTCTTGAAAAATAAAGTATAAGAATAATAATAATTTATTCAAACTGGCTGTTAGAAATTGTGTGGATCCAAAAGAAGGTGTTTTTACGGTTGAATTTAGAAAAAGGAACCTAAATTTTGTCAGAACGGTTATGTCTGTAAACATAATTTTTGTCTCCATGCCTTAATCTTTTGTTTAAGGGATTATAGTCAAATCGCTAAATGATAGTAAATTAAAAATCAGGCAAAATTTGAGAAGTTGAACAAGCAGTACCTGAAATGAAAGAAAAATGAAAGATTTATCTGGCATCCATTTGGGAAAATAAATGAAATGGTTCATCTGTAGACACCTCTTAGACTCTTGCCATCTTCCCTCAACAAAAACCTCTTCCTGTCTATTTCTGGTTCCCACATACCAGCCTCCCATCACCCAATTCAAACTTTCGAGTCCTCTTTGAGTACTATCTTCCTCTCATGCCTTCCTCTAATCGCTCTAAAATCCTATTCACCCTTATTTCATATGTCTTCATGTCTTTTCCATTCATTTATTCCTAATGCAAGACCTCGTTTTCTCTCACCTCTAAGAGCAAAATAGCCTTCTAAGTAGTCTCCCTGACTCCTGACTGCTCTGCGTTCGGTGCAGCTTCATTCACCTTCGCAAGAGCCCATTTTAATCATGCCACTTCTCTGATCAAAAGCCTTCAAAGGAAAAGTTAAACTCCATGGCTACGGTTCTTTGACCAGCTCCAATTTACTTTTCCAAGCATATATCCCATTAATCTCCTATGTATGCTCCAAATTCCAATCAAGTTACCCCATTCCTTCTAATCACCTCTAAACCAGCTGGTTCTGCTTCCTCCACATGGAACATTTTCTCAACTTTACAAATTCCCACCCATCCTTCAATCCCAGAATTAAATATTACCTATTATATCTATAAAAATAAGCACTTCTCATATTCCTTAAATGTAGCATCAAAATTGCTCTGGCCCTGAGTCCAGATTATCCACACAATAATATCATAGATGGTCTTTTTATATGCCATAAAAAGAATCTTGGAATTCCCTAGGCTATAAGGAACCATTGAAAAGTATTAAGCATTGGAATTATACATCAGAGTTGCATTTAATACAGATGATGCTGTGGCAGTGGAGAGACTGACTGGGATGGGAGCAAAGAGAATAGAGATGAGCAGTTACCAAACCTGCCTAAGAGAGAAGACTGGAAAAAGTGTCCATTTGGGGGGAAGATGATGAGGTTAATTCTAAGTGTGTTGATCTTAAGGTTCTGGGGACTAGGGTGTGACAGGTGAGGCACCTAGAGTACAAAACTTAAGGAAACACTCACTCTGTGGTGCCCACTGTGCGCTGAATGACCCAGAGAGTAAGTACTTCCTTAAATTCTTCACTCTAGGCACCTAGCTTGCCTTTCCCTAAGTTCTTATGGGACATTTTGTAGAGATAACACCTTGGCAGCCAAAGAGGTACCCCACTTAGATTTCCCTTCAGGAAAGAACTTGCTATTCAGCTGCAAGAAGTGCAGTTAGCTGACAGCCTTCAGGATTTGCCTCAACGTGTGAGCCACAACCATGCTCTTCCTAGGGACTCCCAGCCAGTGGGTGAGCATGGTAGGGGTACTACACCTGGCCATTTCTGCCCAAAGAGGGAATCATTTAACAGGCAGTCTTCCCTCTGGAGGTTGCCATTGGATTGGATGAGACTTTGCCAGATCTGCATTATGTGATCTGAAGGCTTTCCCTGCCCAATTTTGCTTTCTCTCCATTTATCTTTAAAGCATTTGCTCTGCTGATTCTGTCTCAGTGTCTGTTCCTAGAGAACCAAAACAACATCCCCAGTAAACAATTAGCCATATCAATCTGGACCTGGAGCTGGAGATAAAATGATAAGCTAAAGTGATTTGTTGTCTAGTGGTTAGAAGGCTAAGCTCTAGAATCTTGGTTCAAATCCCAGCTCCTTCACTTCTAACCTTGTACAATCTTAGACAAGTTACATAAACTCAGTACCTCAGTTTCTTCATCTGTAGAATGGGGACATTAATATTAAATGAAGACTATATGAGATAATGCATTTAAAGCATTAAGTACAGTGCCTGGTGCAGAGCTAGACCATAGTAATTGCACAGAAATATGAATTAAAATTATTGTATAGACTTTGAAATGCTGTTTACAGAGGTTGTTTGGTATAATAAAATATTAATAGAAGAAATGTTCACTTTATCAAATAATTTTCCACAGGATCTAATAAGGTTAATGAAGATTAATTAAAAACATATAAAACCCAGCACTGTAATTTTTTTTCAGTTTCATTTGCTTTTACTTCCAATATGGCTCCTCTTCTCTCCACAATGTCATCACCACCTTTGTCTCCTGCCGTGATATGCTTCGTCTTGTCTTTCTTTCCCATCCACCCAAAATGCCCATTCCTCTCCTTTCCATCATCCTTGCCAACAATCTCCTCCACGATGTGGTTGAGAACTCACCTACCCCAGATAGTGTTTCTTGACCAGCCTGCCCTCCCTACCCCAACAGTGATTGTCCCTTTCTATTGGCAAACCCTCCCTAAGGATTGTGTCATTTTGAAACTAAGTAAAACAACAACAACAAAACATGTAATTCTCAAACCACATTGAAAGCATCTGTGACTCCATAACCAATTGTTAATAAAGAAATAGCAGGAATAGCAACTCCTATTTCTTTAGGCAGGACTTCCCTCCTCCACCCACCCTTTTGTCCCAAGGCAAGAAGATGGCTTGGCAATGTGATGCTTAATAAACACTTACTTAGGGGATAAATGTTTTCAGCTGTGGATGCATGGTCAATCTATAAATTATTTTTTCATGTGTGTTCTCATTCTATATGTGAGCCTTAAAAATACATGTTTGGTAAGAAAATCTCAGTCTTATAATGGGGGAACTATTGTACGGGAGAAGTGTTTTTACAACAATTTTAGGTATTTTGCGTGATATAAATTTGTTTTACAAAATAAAGATCTGGTCTGTAACACATCTAAAAGCCAGTAGGAAATCAAAATTAGAGACAGATGGCAAATGCAGCATTCTTTTCTCTCACTATTTAGTACATATGATATTCCCTACAAAATGGCACTGAATGTTTTCCTGTTACCACACAGCACCACATAAGCTCTGAAAAATAAAACCTCTTTTCATGCCGATGAAACTTCAAACAAAATAACCAACTTCAAAAGTAAGGTGAAAGTATTCTGTAGTGTGGTTGAATGCAAGGAATGTTTTTGCATAGTTTAATTTTTTACATATGCATTAATTCATATTGCAGTACATACAAAAAAAGTGCTACTAAATTTTCAACCATCCTGTATATTCAATTTGAAACCTTCATGAAGATATTTACATTCAAAGGCAAAATTCGTACATTGAGTAGGATACAATCTTAGGCTCATTTATAATATTGGAAATGAATAGTATCTGGAATAGAAATCAGTTATACACAGAGTAATATATGAGTATAACATTAATAGCCTATGCAGGTTTTTAATGGCTCCTAATATAATATGCCCTTTCAAAGAGCCATCCCTACATATTGAAATGCATTTTTACTGTATTGCTTTGAGTAATTATAAATTGAACATGGTTGATAACATCAGTATTAAAAGTTATGTAATTTTTTGAAATACACATAATCCTCTATAAGTACATGACTCTGTAAGTGATAAAATATTAATCTTGAATGCTAAAAAGTAAAAGTAGTTTCACATTGACTTTTAAAATATTCATTTTCATTGTTACAGCTCAGTAAAGTATCTTACTGAAGTTTGCTATCGTCCTTGATTCAAAGTAAATCAAAATAAATTGTTGGTTTTATAAGTATAACCATGCAAATATAATAGCCAATATAAAATGATTAACTCATTTACTACCTCATTTTAAATATGAAAAGGAACTACAAGATGACATTAATACTATCCTAATCTGTTCCACTTAACAAGTTAATATTTAAGATGTTTCCATTTTCAAATATCAATACCCACTGTACATTTAGAAAACTCACTTATGAAAATCTATTTTATTTAACTTCTTAGAAAACTACTAGTTCAACCTACTTTTCTTTATGAATTCTACCTGACTTGCTTGCTACCTTATTTTCTCATCTTTACAACAATTAGTAATTACTGATTTCAAAAAGCAAGAGCATAATGCAGAATGAAAGAATTATTATAATCTGAAGATAAGAAAGCAAGTTTCTATTACACAACTGAGCAATACTCAAGACAAGTTATTTTTCTTAAGCATATCACACATTATAGTCATAATTAGCTCACCACCACAGCCAGAAATATACATACATATTTTTTGAAATAAGCCTTTTAAATAAAGTATTGCAAGCCTCTTTCTAGCTTAAGGATTTAAAATAGCAATTAAGTCTGAACCTTAAATCATTTGTCTCTATAACTAGAAGAACAAGTCCCAAGGATGTAAATTTTACCCAATGAGACAAGGGATGCTGAATGTATTATTAATTGCTAAGTAATTTCTTAATTTTAAACTCTAGCACCCAACACTGGCAAATAAATAATGTGATTTATGATCCTGCACTCACACGCTGTTTTACTGGAGTTCAATAAACACATGCACATCCTGAATGTACAGTATGAATGTGATTCCTACAAGCCAGAAAACATAGCAGGATTTGGCTATAGCAAATCTACCCCATCTACTTATTATTCAAGCACTAGTATTTGGAATACCTAAAATGCCTGCTGAACACTGCAGTTCAACATCCCTCTGGGGTTACTCTAAAGCAGAACCACAGCTCTTTTCCTCAGTGCTTACTGAGTTTTAAGAAGGCAGGTAACATGGGGTAGAAATTCTTGTGCAACAGCAAGATAACTCTCCTCTCCAAATTTTCAAAAACCAACACCTCCTCCCCATACACACACATACACACACACAACAAAGGAGGGTTTTTTAAATAGAAGTCTAAAACATGCTGTTTGCATGCGTTTGAAAAATGCAGTTTTCCTCTACTTGCTGTTGATGTGTAAAATGTTTACAGATCTGATTAGAAAATCTAGATGTACATAAAAAGTATTGCTTTCAAATGAGGTTCCTTTAGTGAAATCTGCCCGAATAGACATATGTGTACATAAATAATACATATTTATACACACATGCCTACGTTAATAAGGACACATGCACACATATACCTAGACCAATAATTAAGCCCACACTGTTCCATAAGCCCCCTTTGACATATTTTTTGCATGCAATGTTATTCAGAAGAGATATTTTTAAAAAATAATAAGCAGCTGCATATAATGCACATCAAAGTGGCATGTTTAGAGGAGCAAATACATTACCAGACGCATTTTGAAGTTTCTGGAACACCTGCAGGTAAAAGGAGGCTGTGAATCGGATGCTGGCACCGGGTATTCCTCAGAATTGCAGAGCTCGATGTGACTGTGGGGGAATGAGAGGCGAGTGTGAGGCTGGAAACCTTTGAGTTGAGCTCACTCTAAGCATCAGAAAGCCTCAAAGAGGGGAAAGAAAAAGGCAGCCCACAGACAGCTAGATGAGAAACTTCTGGCACCTCTCCAGCTCAGGAATGAATTCTCTGTAATTTGGAGATGTGTAGTGATGGAAATGAAGAGAAACTTGGATTTACGGGTGAATTTGCTCAGCCATGCAGAAATGGGCAGGTAACAGTCTCTCAGCTCATTTTAAAACAGTCATTCAGGAAAAAGACTGAATCAAAAAATTAACAGGCATCCTTTTTTAAAAAAAATAAAAAGGCTACTCCAGCCAGCTTCCCTAGATGCCTTTACAAACTTCAAATGGATCATTCCATCAGCTATTTGTTGCACATTTTATTAATCCCAGTGAAGAGGTAAACTGGAAAATCTAATTCCTTTTATGTAGAAAACTGGATTTATTGCTTCTTTTTATAATACACTTTAGACATATAAATACATAGATTTACTTACAGAGTTCTCGTTTCTCGTGTAAAACCACTACTGTTTGGTCCAGATAAAATGCTAAAAGGCTTGTTCGCAGCTTTTCAAAGAAGTGAGGGGAAAATGTTTAATACTCAGAAGCTGAGCTGAGTACTGATATTTAAATGTACAATTTGAAGCAAAGAGAGTATAAAGGAAGAGCCCTGAGCCATTAAGTGGCAACTAAGAGATATGATTATATACAAGCATCGAGCAGGCAAGTGGCTCAAGTCTATAAATATATACATAATTAAGGATAGGAAGAAAAGAGCTTTGGCAAATTAAGTTCTTAGAGACAATAGCTGTGATTCTGTTTAGGCTTACAAATAGGCTAATAATTTCTGGGCAGCACATGTGGACGTCACCTTGTCTGAAGAACTCCTAAACCTCACAAATAGAGAGCGAGGTCGAAGGCATTGCACACCGGCAATCTATATTCAAATGTAATGAGGAGAGGGACGATATTACCATGAGGAATGTTGTCATATTACATTGTGCCTGTGTGGCTTAACTACTCATCCAACCTTGCAAATGGCCATTTGCCTGGACTCAATAGCAAATGTGCTATCGATGGGAGGGAGGAGGTGGGAAGCTGATTTTATTTGTTTTACAACAGGCGCACCTTTGGGAGGCTTGAGGATAAAATGCCTGGGCTGAGCGTGGGAGTAATTCTTTTCAAGGCCACATTTATCTATAATAAATTCAAAGTAGAATTAATGATGGCCAATTAAGCTATTTATTATTTTAACTCTTGAGGTCAAGGGCAGAACAGTGTTTATGTTTATTGCTAGAGAGTCGATGGTCAGACTGCTAACGAAGGCCAGGCTCACCTTTAAGCATGCTCGATTAACACACCCTGACTGAGGAACTGCCAGTCCTCCTCACAGTCCAGTGCTCAGTCCTTTTTGTCTAGATTTTTTTCTTATCTCTCCACTGCCATTTGCTTCATCCATTCATTGAACAAGTATCTACTGAGTATCTACTGAAATCTCTACTGAATTAGACACCACATGCCGTGGAGAACACAATGACCCTTAAGACCCTTCAGCCTCCCTCAAGGGACTGACCATTGTCAAATAGTACCACAATGGACTCAGTAGAGGATGGACACATCACAATGACGTGCAAATACCCATACTCACGGCCATCTCTTCCATTTTGGACTCACTGTTGGTGGTATAAGGCAAGCAGAGTTTGCATGTGTGTTTTAAAAAATCTCCCCAGGAGATTCTGATTAAGTCCCCTCCCTAACCCCGTAGGAGCAACTGTAACTCAAGAGCACTGTTACAAGGACCTGGACTCATTGGAAGAGGAGGGTGTCCCGTCTACCACAGCCTTTAGACATGAACAACACGGCCACTCAAGCTGACCCACACTTCTGTGTTCTTGTGGATCCCTCCACCATAGGGAAGACCCATACTTAATCAGTTTGACCCAGGCCCTGAGTTTACAGAGTTCTAAATGGATCTGGAAGCCAAAGCTTCCAAAAGAAAGCCCAAATCTTTTGGTTCATTCATATAACCTCTCTGGGCCCCTGTTTCTTTATCTTTATTTAGTATGAGAGAGCAGGGCAGGCTTTGAGTCTACGATTCCTCTGCCAAAACAGATAAGAACATCCTCTCTGAGGAAACCTGAGCAGATGGAGGTCAGCGCTCCCAGGAACAGCTCCCCCAAGATCTACTTCTAAATCTGTGGTGCTGGAAGGACATCTATGTCACACCTCAGAGAAATAAGCGGAGAATATGGCCACACCATCCTCAGGTGGCCAGTCTGCCTGCTCCCCACCCCACTGTCAGCACAGGCACCCACAGTGAAACCAAGAATAGCTCCAAACATCTCAGAGCAGAGGGCTCGCTCAGCTTCCACTCACCCCCACCAACCTGCTCTGCACCAGCGCCACCTCCATTCACTCAGGAAGAACCCAACCTTGACACGCATTGTCGTAGTCTGCTTTATGCTGCAGTAACAGAATACCTGAGACTGGGTAATTTATAATGAAGAGAAATTTATTAGCTCATGGTCTGAAGGCTGGGGAGTCCAGGGTCAAGGGGCCAGCATCTGACAAGGGCCTTCTTGCTGAATCATAACATGGTGGAAGGATGAAGGGCAAGGATGAGAGTGAGAAAGAAAGAAAAAGAGAGAGAACAGAACACACCCTTTTATAATGAACCCACTCTGGTGATAACAACATTAATCCATTCAGGAGGGCAGAGACTGTATAGTCTAATCATAAGGCCCCAGCTCCCAACACTGTTGCATTGGGGATTAAGTTTGCAACACATGCTTTTTGGAGAATATATTCAAAGATTCCACCTTTAGCCCCCACCAAATTTATGTTGTTCTTACTATGTCAGACACATTTATTCCATCCCCAAAGCTCCAAATTCTTAATTCCAGCACCAACTCAAAAGTCTAAAGTCCAGAGTCTCATCTAAATCAGATGTGGGTGAGACTCAAGGTATGAGACATCCTGAGGCAAATTATCTCCAGCCATGAGCCTATGAAATCCAAGTTATCTGCTTCCAAAATACAATGGCTAGACAGGCATAGGATAGATATTCCCATTCCCATTTTTTAAAGACAAAGCCCATGTAACCAACTAAATATAAGACACCTCATATAATAATTCTACTAAAAAATAAATTATTTTTTATCTCCCTTAGTTCTCTGTTAAGAACAATCAGAAAATCTTGACCTTGAAGCACAGAGATAAGGAAAAGCAGAAATGTTTAGAGATGGTAGCACTGCAGAGATATTAGGGACTGATAGACCTAAGTTGAAAGTCAAGATTCACTATTTAGTAGCCATGTGTCTTTGTGTAAACCACTTAAATTCCCTTACACTGTTTCCTCCTCTATAAAAGGAAAACATGCCTATCTTATCAAGTTGCTTCGAGAGTTAAAATCTGAAAAGTGTTTGGCACATCATAAGTCACTCAAGAAATAGTAACTCACAATAATCAAAAGTTCCAATTGTCTTTGATACCCGCATTAGCCTGGAGCTCCTTGGCGACAGGGACTTGTCTTAGTCACTTTCATATCCCTCATATCTAGTGTACCACCAGCCTCCATATCCATCCCTCAAATTCTTAGTGCATACCTATGACTATGGCCACGTTCTGATTTACGTGCTTGAGACAACAGTAATGAGCAAAACAGGTGTAGCTCCTGCCCTCACGTGGATCCCCATCTAATGAGGAGATGAAAGTTAACTAGTGCCATGAACAACCAAAATAATAATAATAATTAATTCATTAATAATAATCTTTTTAGTCGTTCCTCTTTTTGTCTTTCATAACAACCCTGACAATGTCAAGGGCACAAATGAAAAAAAATGTGTGACGGCTTCAGATAATTACCTTCAAACCTGGGGGCCGACGGGCTGTCCCTCATTAAGTGGCAGGTCTCTCCCAATGCACTGTCCTCTGAGACCTGTCAGGCTAGCCCAGGCAGCCCTTTGATCTGTTCTCACAGTCCCTTCCATCCCACCAGCAAAACATTCTGGTTCCTAGCCTCACTGTTTTACATCCAAGCTGTCTGAAATGCAATAACATTTTTTTTAAAGAGCAACTGGGATTTTAATTAAAGTTCCAGGGATCCAGCCAAGGATATTTTTCTAAAAGAGAAGCAATATCTGTTTTTGGAGACAGAACATTTCATAACAGAGATTTCATATACTGCGATGAATGACAAATAGTGAATGGGCTGTACCCCCACAGGAGTGTGTATGTATGCGTGCGTGTGTGCATACTCGTGTACTTGTTTAATGCTCATCCTGCCTAATGAGGACAGAGACAGGGAGACAAATGCACTCCAGTTACTTAAACCATTCAAACGTTTAAGGCAGACAGTTAATGGAACAACATAAGGGCCTTTTTCTTAAGGGTAGGAGATTACCTTTTGTTCTCTCTGATGATTCCATTTGATTTAAAAGGCTTTGGCTACAAGACTCTCAGCAAACAGCATTAGATAAGAATCAACTTCTGCAAGTGCTGGTCAGCAGATGTCTACCACGTACCTAAATCCAGACAGGGACTATGTGGGATACTGCAATTCCATGCCACTCACACACAGTGGTAAGTGGATTTAAAATCAAATGAAATCTTGATATCATAGCTGGTAGTTTGGCAAGATTATTCCACCTATGACTTCTGTTTTTGTAAATTCACACTTGCTGCTTGGCAAATCCCTGCTAATTCCCATTCATTAAGCCAGTCAGGGACTGTAGAAAGTGAACTCCAAAGCCACCCAGCTTCTTCCATGAACCTGAAAAGCCTACACCCATGTCAGTGTGGGCAGAGGTGTGCTCATGCCCATTTTGGGCCCGTCTGGGCACCCCTTGATATTGTGAAGTGGAGGCATTGGTGGAAGACCCGTTAGGAGCTGCCAGGCCACATCAGGCAGGAGGGCTGGAGGCTTGGAGGCTTCTGCTGTCTACCCATCCCCAGAGGCCGTGGCACTGCCGCGGGGCCAGCAATCACAGATGTTTGCCCGGCACAGACAGCAGAGGGGCAGACCGCCATGGATCTGCTGAGAAGCCTCAGCCAAGGTTCTGGCTGGGCGCCATTACTGGGTCTGTGGACTTGGAACAGGAAGTGGGGGTGATGGTATTAAATCCCATTTCCCTGACATCGTGGATGTTATTTTTTTGGATCCAAAGAGCAAAATATAAAGAGGTGATTTTATTAGAGGGTGATAGTGCCACGCTAGACAGACATCTCAACCCTAAACACTTATTCATCTAAGGGAAAATTGATCTGATTCTACCTCCATGGCAAATAATCTAAATTAAGCTAAATTATTCCTAGTCTAGCTTTTTACATCAGTTCCAGCTGGTGATGTAGTAAATATAAAATCATGAGATAATATAATACATATAAACACATATATATCATTATATTTATATTATTATATGTTTTGCTATAAGACAAATGTATTTTTGTCTTTAAGTGACAACAGCAGATGACAATACTTTCAAGCCCTGACTTCAAGGCCAGCAGTGGACATAAATTAGTACAATGTGCAAGTACCACCCACAGAAGTCCAAGGCATAGAAAGAGTGTGTCTAGGAGTCAATTACCAACCAAGAGGCAAAAAGTGACATCTGTGAGGGTCACTGATTCTCAAACTGTACAGACTAGATTTGGGGGGTGGGGAGGCTTCCACAGCAGACACAATTGATCCTCACGCCAAAGGAAATGGGTCCGTGTGCCATCTGGTATAGGGGAAAAGCCCTGGACAGAAGGGTCTTGGTCGCTGCTCCATCAGCTAGCACTGCAACATGAGCCTCAGGTCTCCCATCAGTGCAGAGGGGACCCGTGTAGGGGGAAGTAATGCTGTGCCTACTTCACAGTGTTGCTGTATTAAAAACCACACTACGTATACTAATTTGTACACCAAGTGACAAACAGTATACAAACGTATTGTAGCCAAACTGCCCAATCTCATCCCAAGGCATCAGAGTGTCACTAATAAATCACTACTGTTGTATCAGCATGTCTTAGCAAAAGGGGGATGTGCCTGTAAAAACCCTCGGTGCGTGTGGGATTAAGCCATATGAAAAACGGAGGCAAAAAATCAAACTTCCCCCCATGTCTGACAATGCAGCCCAGTCAGGGGTAGTGCACTTCAATTAAGTGCTAAGCTTCCAGAGAGCCTTGTAGATTGACTATCAAAGTTCATGCTCAACTGAACTGAAACCTTGCAGAGTGGCCACCACTAAGGCTCACCAAGGAATTCCTCATATAAACAGTAGTCGATGTCAATTAACCTTTGTGAACATGAAAAATAAATGGAAAGGTTGAGGAATTAACAAGGAGACAAACACAGATGCCAGACACAAGCATAATGTTACTGTAAATGCTACAATCACATGGTGGTTAATTTTAGTACACTAGGAATGGCTCTCATGATAAAAGATCTTTTCTATAAATGGAAGTGTATTAAAAATAGGGAGTGAGTTTAATCTATATTTTTCCCTATAGCACTCTGATTTGTCCCACATCTGCAGTGGGAGTGCAAATATTTATTGAAGATACCATATTGGTGCCTTCTCAATGTGTGAAGAATCAGTAAATATATTGCATTCAGCTGTGTATCATTCAACTTGCTTAATTGAAGATTCAAGCAAAATTAATTAAATTTGTAAGTTATGAAGACATCTCTTCCCCTAAGGAAAGAAAAAGATTCATGGAGTATAGAACTGATGGAGAATAGCATCACTGAGCCCAATACCAGCCCTCGGGCAATCATGCAATTGGAGCCTCCACCCCCACCCCTTCACCTGGCCCCCTTCTCTTCACATCCCCACCTCCATCCGGCACTACCTGAAGCATCACAGGCATGTGTATGGATAATCCAAAAGGCAAGTCCTAGCTCTGTTCAGACCAGCATCAATGCCCACACATGCCACCACTGCACACCCCTTGGGCATGGATATATGCACACTAGTTATATAGCCCTGCTCCATGACTTTGGACCAAGAAAGAGGTCTTCATAGGCCTTGGAAACAGCCTTGGGGTCATTTATGTAGAGACTTCTGGAGTCTGGGTTAGGGAACATAACCTAAAAGGGAGGCCAGAGACTCCAAGTGGGTACATCCCTTGGTTCCTTGGATGCTTCACCCCATAAGGAAGGACATGAACAGAGACAGACATAAGGCAAACCTTCAAAGGCATAGGGTCAGGGAAAGGCAGGGATTCTGGTTACATGGGTCTAATGAGGTACTTCTTGAACCCATCACCCTTCCAGTTAAACTCTCTTCCCCTCCTGATTCCCTTAATAGTAAAACTTTTGAACAAATGATCTATATCCATGGTTTTATTTATCTATCAACTTCTCTGTTAAAGTCTTTATTTTTGTGATTTCTCACATTATAATCTGTGTCCTTACTGCCTAGTAAAATTATTTTCACTAAGAACACTTATAACTTTATTCTTATTACATTCAATTGCCCCTGGTTCAATTTTGGAAGCAAGTTTTGTTTTGTTTTGTTTTCTGCTTTTAACTGCTATTATCATCCTCCACCTAGGCCCCATCTAGCCTTGCCCTGCCCATATGTGCCTTTAATCCTAATCCTGTTTCTTCTGCCACTACTTTTTTTCCCCATCATCCTCCTACATCTATTCTTTGCAGGTGAGTCCTGCTCTGGACCAGGTATCCTTCCAACTCTGCACATAAATGTTCATTTATTTCCATAGTTAGCAGCTCTCAAATAGTCTTGTTCAATTTTCTTGGACCCAGAATGCTTCTCTCCACCTTTTGACAAACCCAAAATTTTTAATTTTCAAACACTTGATGCTTATCTTCTCTATGAAGTATTTCCACATTAACTCCACTAAGACCTAATCACTCCAGATAATATACAATAAAATAATGCCAAGGCTGAGGCCCTATCTCTGTGTGAGTGAAATGGAGAAGAACACGGAGATGGTGAAGAGGGTTCCCCTTATTTGCCAAGCCAAACTACCGGGCACTGTGTATTCCTAGAGTAATCTTGGCCACACTGTGACCAGCACAGGAATCATCTGGAATCATGTTAAAATGCATATTCTGACACAGTAGGGTTGGGTGGGCCTGAGAATGTGCATTTCTAATAAGCTTTTAGGTGATGCTGATGTTATTGGTCAGTGGGTCACACTTGGAATACCACGTGCCTAGAAGGCTGTATTGCAAATTTTTCTGAATATGAGTTTGGATTTAGCAGGAGAGAGTGACATGATTGATTAGTAATATCTGTCATGAGCATTGGAAGAGAGAATGCCAACATTGATCAAATTATTCCATAATTCATTGATGTATTCAACCATTATTTATCATCAACAATGTGTCAGGCACTCTGAACAGAGTAATAGCAGAGAAAGTCACTATCCTTGTGGAGCTTACATTCTAGTAGGATAGATGATTAAAAAACAAACAATATTCTTTTACAGAGTGGTAGGTGCTACAAAGGTGAGGAAGGCAAAAAACAGGTGATGCATAGGGAGTCACTGGAAAGGGCTACTCCCATTCTTCCAACCAAGGGGTCAGGGAGAGTCTCTCCACTGAGATCATGGCTAGGCTCAGGCCTGAAATATGGAAACATCCCAGACATGTGAATACTACGGGAAGCCTTTCATCAAGGAGAATGGAAAATACAACAGCCCAGAGTCAGGAGGGAGATAGCAGTGCCACATATTTGCCATCCTCAGGTAGTGAAAAAAGCACAAACATTAGACTTGGGCAAATGTGTGTTCCGATGCTAACTGTCCGATCATGCTCAGGTTATTTAACCCATTCTTTATTTTTTTTAAATGTATTTCTTGATACTCTGTCAGAAGCTTTGCTAGATGCCAGAAATACAATAGTAAATAAGATAGCTGTGATTCTGCTCTTGTGAAGCTTTCATTTGAGCCCTATAATCCTATTTCCTCATCCATAAAATGGGTAAAATAATACTGACTTTGCAGAGTCATCAAATGAAATAACATTTTGAAAATTTTAGCATACAACACTTAGTAAATACCCAGTAATTATTAGAATCCCTCTTTCCCTTACATATTTGGCAATATAATGTTGACAAAATTTATATGCCTTTTGTGTACTTAAGGTTGATTTTTTTAATAATCTGCTTTATTTTTCCCCTTAGATTATAACTTCTTGAACTTAGGGAACATAATATTTTTTAGCTGTTTGTCACCTTAGAGAGTACTTGATTCATGCAATTCTTCAACAAATATTTTACTGAATGCCAAATAAATCAATAAGTAGATTAATTGTTTAGTGATTGTGTCATTAAATAAAGAAAATTAGAGCAAGTAAGAGGAAAAAAGGAATGATAAGGAAGGGGAAAATATTTTTATACTTAGGGTGGCCAAAGGAGGTCTTACTGGTAAGGTCACATTTTGGCTGAGGACTGAGGATTGAGGGTGCAAACTATGTGGATTTTAAGGAAAAAAGTTTTCAGGCAGAGGAAACAGCAAGTGCCCAAGTCCTGAGTCCCGAAGGTTCAGTGTTTTGGGGAATAGCAAGAAGGCCAATGTGGCACATTCTTTCATTTTATAAAGAAGAAATTGAGGCCTGCAGAATTCTCTGCAGCCCTGAGTTTATCAATTAAGTTCATTTTAGCTGCTATAACAAAATTAACAATGACTCAAACTTAAGAGAAGTGTGTTCTGTTTAGATCAATTACAATACCAGTGTCCCAGGGCACCAGGGGACTCTCTTCCAAGCAGTGATTCAGGGACCCAGGCTCCTTTTGTATTGTGTCTGCCATCTTCAACATGTGTCTTCCAGGCTCACTTTGGTTGTCAATCTGACTCACATTTGGTGTCAATCCCCTGTGTCTGATAGGGAAAGATTATGGAAGATCATATGTAGAAAGGTTTATAATGGCCAAGCCTGGAAGCACATCATTTCTGTTCACACTCATTGGCTATAATTTAGTCACTTGACTACCACCTACCACAAAGGAGACTGGAAAATACAGGCTAGTGCAAAGATGAGGAAAAGGGATTTGGTACCAGCTAGCCAGTCTCTATGAGCCCAAATCATTTTCCTCCTAGCCCTGTGCTTTCTTCTTTTGCAATACACATATGCATTGAAATGATGCTCTCTATAAAGTTATCTCTAACTTAAAGATCATTGACACTAATAATAGTGATAAAATGAGACTGGACATAGAAGAATTCCTAGTTATTTGCTGCCAGCCAAAACACATTCTATTAGTCAAGTAGTTTAATGTTACTGAGATGGGAGTAATGGTGAAAGAGAGATGTCTATAATGGAATGAAGGTATTTATGCAGACTCAAACAGGGAGAGGATATGATGAGAAGAAAGGAGTGCATAGGCAAAAAATCATATCATAACCCCCACTTCACCTACCTCCACTGGTTCACAAGATCTAGCTACAAGTTGATAAACAATTGCTCTCTGAATTATCTCATCCCAGCATTTCACATCAGCAAGACTATTGTGAAGATCATATGGAGATTACATAGACAAAAATAAAATTGAGGTATCATTGTTGTTATAAAATTCAATTATAAATAATGGGAAGAAAATATCAATGGTTGGCCCATGCCTATAATCCTAGCACTCTGGAAGACAGAGGCAGGAGGATTGCTTGAGCTCAGGACCAGCCTGAATAAGAGAGAGATCCTGTTTCTGCTAAAAATAAAAAACTTAGCTGGACATTGTAGCACGTGCCTGTAGTTCCAGCTACTCTGGAGGCTGAGGCTGAGAATCGCTTGAGCCCAGGAATTTGAGGTTGCTGTGAGCTATGATGATGCCACTGCACTCTACCCAGGGCAACAGAGTGAGACTCTGTCTGAAAATAAGAAAGAAGAAAGGAAGGAAGGAAGGAAGGAAAGAAGGAAGGAAGGAAGGAAGGAAGGAAGGAGATCAGTGTTAGAGAGGCAAGAAATTAGAGTCAGACAATGTGAATTGTTTTTTACTCTATAGAAAGTCTTTTTAGATATAAAAAACAGTCTAATTAAGACTTTCAAAAGCAATATACATCTAAGAAAAACATGATTACCAGAGAATAGGTCAGGATGTAAATAATCACTAATGAACAAAGTATATGGCCTGAAAATTCTACCCTTTCATCTTAAACTAACAAGCCAAAAAAGGCCTTTTTAAAAATGGTCTTCCATAATTTTAAATTTCTCAGGATGTGGCTAAACTTATAAAATTAAAGCCAATTGAACCCATCTCATATGGACATCTACAGTAATATCAATATTATGGATATATAAATCAAGGGTTAGGATGAATGAAAGTGGTTCAAGTACTTCTTTGATAGAAAATATTACTTAAAATGCTAATAGACTGGGTTTTATTTAATACTCATTAGTAATCAGAAAAACATTATATAAATTAAATCTACTACTGATTTTAAATTGAGTAATGCAGATAACAACTTGGAAGTTCCCCTGAAAATAAATATAAGTCATGAAAATATTTAAATAATATACAATAAAAAATTAAGAAAGTGTCTACTAACTCAGAAAAAAACAATAAAAGCTGATTCAGTATCATTTCATTTCAATAAATATTTGCTGAGCACTCTCCATGAGTGCTTTATTGCTGACCACCTCCTGCGAATGACCCTATTAACCCTGATACCTGAAAATAGTCGTAATTCCTCCAGATTTGAGCATGAGCTTTATAACCTTATTTACATCTGATATCAGAGTTTTCCTTTTACAAGGTCAGATTAATGATGATGTGGAGAATTGCCATGGCTTTGAGGGTAGGCATGATGGGGTTAGTTAAGTGGTAGTAATATATGGCCAGGAGGTACCCACAATGCACAGAGAGTTCTCCTTCCTCAGAACTTATTATACTTATTTCCTGTTCCACTAATTTGTCAATTAGTCATTGATCATGTGCCACCTATGACATTTCCTGTCTTGTCAATCTATATTAATACATTAGTCTTATGCTGGTTTAATTTTTTCATCCCGTCTCCCTAACACTGAGGACAGAAATCATATGTTACATGTTTTAACTTCTTCAAAATCACTTTTGCACACAGTAGGTGACAAATTGTAATATCTGTTGGTGAAATTAATGAATTCAGAATCTGTGAATTCTTTTCAGATTAGGCCAGACTAAACTGAGATTAGCTCAGACTAAGATAGAATATAGTTTTGTCTCTATAACTAAGGATCTACAGCCTCTGTTGGAAGTGTTGAGGTTGATTTGTGTCAGTAATTACATGCTAAAAAGCTTTGAGTAGAAGGAAATACAGAGATGGCGTGGAGAGAATGGACCAGAGGAGAAAAGGAAAGATTGGTGGATTGAAAAGCACATCACAACCAAACTTCATAAACTCCACCTACCGAAGAGCTGACTTTGAAGAAAAGACTGGAGTAGACAGAATAATGACTTCCCAAAGATGTCCACATCCTAATCTCTGGAAACTGTGAATGTGTCACAATAAATGGCAAAGAAGAGTTAAGGTTGTAGGTGAAATTGTTTGCTAATCAACTGACTTTAAGATAAGGAGATTTTTCTGGATAACCCAGGTGGGTCCAATGTAATCACAAGGGTGCTTAAAAGTGGAAGAGGGAGGAAGAGGAATCAGAGTCAGAGTGATGCAGTCTACGGAGGACTCGCCTAATCATTGCTGGCTTTGAAGATAGAAGTGGAGGGCCACAAGCCAAGGAATGTGGGCAACCCCTAGAAGCTGGAAACATATTCTCCCCTAGAGCTCCTAGAAATGAACACAGTCCTGCCCACACCTTGATTTTAGCCAGTGAAGCCTGTGTCATTTCTGTTACATTTCTGACTTCCAGAAATGTAAGTTAATAAATTTGCATTGTTTTAAGACACTCAGTTTGTGGTAACTTTTATAGCAGCAATAGAAAACTCATGCAAAGGCCAAACATTTTAAAGCCTTAAGATCGCTATTCATTTGACATTAATCACAAAGTCACTTACAAAAAAGGTAAGGAAATAAAACTGTACAATTAAAAAATGAGTTTTCAACATCAATAAAACAAGTGAGCCAAAGACAAGAACAATAAAAGCAACAATAACAACAAGAAGATTCCAATAGAAAAATACTGTATTTATTTCCAAGAAAAATCAGAAAACCTAAAACTCAAAAGCATTTATGTAATTCAAAATCTGCCCCCTTTGGGCTGCTGTGTGGCTCTTTTTCTTTCACAGTGAGGTAAATTGTAAAACACCTTTAAAAATGTGATAAAGAATTGTCTCAGAGAAAATGATAATGTGCCTTAGATCCACCTCTCCTGAGCGTATTGCTTTGGCGGAGTCCCAAGTCCTACTGTAGCTTTAATTTTAAAGAGCATAATATAATATTTGCTTCAGGTTCTCTGATGAGAAGAGGTACTGTGTACTAGGAATAGCAAGCAGGTAGACTGTGACAAGGTCGAAATAAACTGTTCCCAGGGTAATAGCAAAACCCCAGCTGTTCATCACTTCATCACATGCAGTGTAGGGGGGCAGAGAGGGAGGAGGGGGATGGTACTTACCGTTATCATTGATTCGCTAAAGTTGAGTTTAATTCCCTCTCTTAATTTCAAGAACCTCCAAAATTCAAATTCCACGTATATTATGTTTAACTACAAATGAGACATACAAATAAGCAGGCAGATATGTAAAGGGAATCATAAATCCACTAACAAAAGCAGTGATTGCCCCATTACCAAGGGCATCATCCACAACTGGCTACAAGACAGTTCAGATAGGCCAAATCCTAAACTGACAGGTGACTTCTAAAAAGCATCCCACTTCTGTGTGTTTTTAATTATAGGGAAAGGGTGCAAGGAAGAGATCAGAGACAGAGGTTCTAGTGTTGTCTAGCCCAATACTGATCTTTGTGAATCTAGGTTTCCTAGCTTGAAAACTAAGGCAATTAAACTAAGGTAATGTGTCCCAAAGTTTGAGATCTATATTAGCAGAAGCTGTAGATGAGTTGAAAAAAAGTATTAAATATGTTGAATTCCAAAGTATGAAAATTATTTCCTTTTCAATATTCTTTTTAAGTTTTCTATGAAGGTCAAGAAAAAAGTCTCAGTTTAGTGCTAGGATAGTTTTTACGCCTCCATAATACCAGCAAATCTCCTTTTTTAACAAAAAGAAGTAAGGCTTCAAGCACAGGCCTTTCAAAGGCAAAGCTAGAATTTAAATATTATTTTATCTTTATTGTATTTGATTTTAAATTTAAAGCATATAAGACTAGTTTCTTTTCATTTGTGGTATAATGTGGTTTAGTTAAGTAAAAAGAGGCAGTTGATTTAAAGAAAAATATTAACTAAATAATATATAGATGTTAATTGCACAAATTGGACATCTTGAAAAGGCAATATCCAACTGACTTCAAGTATGAGAAACAGTGAATTAAGTTATTTCTAGGGTCCTTTCCCATTCTGACATTCTATAAGCCAATGATCAGAAATTTTGCTTCCATTATCAGGGCAAGTTTTTGACACGCAATCTATTCCATTTATTTGCTAAGGCAACTTCTGGAATTTGTTCTGCTATTGAATTAATGTATACATGTCTTGTTTTTCCAAGATAAATAAGTAGCGAATTGCCCAAACACAGGAAAAGCAACATGCATGTCTCATTAATGTATATTGAATGAATAAATGGATCCTTGCTTCTCTTATATATGGATGTTTCTGAACGTAAAAAGAATACTGAATTTAAATCCAAAACTAAGTCAGAATAACCATATTGTCCCCGCCCCCCGGTTCTTGGTTTGTTTGTTTGTCTGTTTATTATAAGAGACAAGGTCTTGCTATGTTGCCCAGGCTGGAGTGCAGTGGTTATTCACAGGTATGGTCACAGCTCACTGCTGCAGCCTCAAACTCCTGGGCTTAAGTGATCCTCCCACCTCAGTCTCTCCAGGAGCTGAGACTACCGATATGTGCCACCATGCCCAGATTGTTCTTGGACTCTCTAGGCACCTACAGTTTCAATTAAGTGATGAGGATATCCCAGCCCAAACAGCCCATCTAAAGTCAACTGTTGAAATGTGTTTCTGTTCCTGGAAACACCTGCATCTCCTATTATATTTTCTAGCAGGCCCACAAAGATAAGAAAGAGGACAGAAAATATGTATGATAAGCAGGGTGGACAGGGTGGGTTCCAGGCCAGCCATATTTGTGTTTTTGAATAGGTGGTTCTGAAAGTGATATTCCTAAATTGGTTGGGAACATGATTTCTACCTTCACAAGACTCTCACCATATGGACATGTATGTGTTCAATAATCAAAGTAGATTTTAAACAAGATTCAAAAATAGTATAAATAGTGTATATATAGCATACAAATTATAAGATTGCAAATTCATATTTTTAAAAAATTTAAATCAGATTTAAAAAATAATGGTTATTGTTTACTGTATTCTAGATCTTATGTTAAGAATTTTATATACATACAATTCTCAAAAAAAAAAAAAAACTTTCCCAAGGTAGATGCCATCTTTATTGTAAGAATGAGGAAATGAAGCTCAGAGAAGTTAATAAATTGCCCAAGAGCATGCAGGTAGGAAGTAGCAGATTTCAGACTTGGACTCAAGTTTTCTTGATGCAAAAGCCCCTGCTTTTTCCATTATCTCACTTGTGCCTTATAATGATAATGATGATAATAATCAGTTATTAGAATCAAGATGACTTCAAACAATAGTATCATTATCATTAATCATTATATGCATCATTATAATTAATTATAATTTTTCAGACCTATACAGTGCTGCTGCTTTAAGCTATTTGAGCCTCATATTTTCATTTCAATCATCAAAGACCCATGGAACTTTATTAGTCTTTGGTAATTAAAATGAAAATATTATTTTCATTAATATTCATTAATATTAAAACATGGTAAAATTCCCATATGTGCACATAAGTGTTGATCAATTAGTTCCAATTTAGTATTGAGTACATGTGGTGTTTGTTTTTCCACTTAAGGTATAGTGATAACAGAGGAAGTATGCTCAAATACTTACCCATACCTCCTTGAAAAATAAAGAAAACAACAATGTAGGTAGGTAGGGTGGGGGTATAGTGGGAAAGTTTTCAATGTGTTGTAGAGCTTTGTTTTGTTTTATGAAGCCATCTGAGAAAAGTTAGATAAATTATTTCATTATTGAGACAGAAATACACCATTAAAATCAGACCAAATGTATTTTATAATTTTATCTATAGTCATAATTTTTCTATAGAGCCACTGTTTGACAGGATTTAAGCAAAGGGATTGAAATCTGACCCTGAGCACTTGTCCTAGAGGTTAGTGTATTTTTCTAGTGGTATCTCAGATTACTCTACAAAGAATGACAAGAAATTTCCTTAATATCACACATAATCCATGCTAAGCTGTTTGTATAAACTAAGATTCCTTCTTGGATTCCACTTCTCTGAAGCATCAAAATATCACATAGATTCCTGTGTGTAGTGAGGTTGATCCACCCTTAAAAAGTACAGCTACAAGTATAGACACAAGATACAGACTTAGAAAATATGCAGCAGTAGTCAGTAGAGAAAACTTAAACAGTGGGAAATACTTTTTCCATAATGAAGGATAATGCCAAATCTAGCACACTGTTGAGGCCTATATATTTTCTAATTTACATTTACAATAGTTTATATGCCCTTAGAAAGATAAATGTCTTCAGTCATTGTCTCAGATCTCAAGTTGCTCCAAAATTATGCACTCTGATACAGTTTGAAAGCTCATCCTGTAACTCAGAATGATATTTCATTACTGGCATGCATTATCTTTCTTTCCCCAATAAGGAAGGTGTAAGAAAAAGGTGGATGTCACAGATTATTACTGTTTTTAATAAGATTTTAATCTATCAGATCAGTTCTTGCAGTACAAAATCAGGAGAAAGGAAAAAGGCCTGGGACTGGCCAAAAGCCAAGCCCAGCAAGAAAATCTGTGAAGTATAGGAACTGTGTTCCCTATGGGCCTTGCAGAACAATGACTTGTTGGGAAGGGGAGTAGGGAAAGAGTGGAGGCACAGTGAATGAGGGGGGTCAAAATGGAGGCATTATCCTCCTGAGCAGAAATTAGTTAATTCATGAGCCAGGCTGCCTCGGTCAGCTACTTGCTCATTGTGTGACATTGGGCAAGTTGCTTAATCACACTTGCTTCAGTTTCTTTGCCTGTAAAACAGGGTTAATAATAGTACATATCTTACTGGTTTTCTCAGAAGATTATATTAACATTAATACATGTAAGTGCCTACAGTAGATCCTTCAGCACAGTAAGTGTCCTGTATTGTCCATCATCATTGCACTACTACATTGATGGTCTTTATTTATTTGCAGGTTTTGCCCTGCCTCGTTGTATCCTTAAAAGGCAGAAACTGTACTTTATGTACTCTTACTTCCAGAACCTTGAGCAATCCACAGCACATAGGACTTTAATAAATTTGTACTGAATGAATTAATTAAGAAACTAATGCTACTACAATGATTCTTATTAATACACGGCTCAACTCCTTTACGTGGATGCACTGAAGCATGTATTCATTAAAATCAGAAGGAAAAAAAATAGGCTTTATTCATCCCAACAGGACTTGAGAGTTACTTAAATTAAAAACACATACTGTGCATCAGGAAAAAAATGATAAAGAAAAAGGAGTGGGGGAATGCACAGAGCATTATCGCTTTGTGCCAAGAATTTAAAACCCAAATCTGGTCTTTCATACACATGCTGCAGAAGATTAATAATTTCTTCAATAGCTCTTTATGTTTCCCAGCATCACTAATGAACCTGATGAGAGAAACTTAGCCAAAGTGGTTAGTATGATACAGAATTTGGGTAAGGATTTGATGAAGGACATTGTTCTTGAACAGCCCCTAAGAGTTCCTCGTGTGTTCGGCCTTTATAATGCTACCTCCTCTGACTCTCTGAGTTTATTTCCCAAAACAGTGCCACTTGGACTTACTCTCAATTTAAAGAATTTTAAATGATCATGCCAGATTTTTTAAAATAAAATATATTATTTAACTTTATGATTCTAAAAGACTTGAGGAGGAGACAGTGTAATAAACATAGTATTTTTAAAGCATATTTTATAAATCAAAGCTCATTTTTCTCTTATGTGACATAATCTATGTGTGTGTGCGTGTGTGTGTAGTAGGGATGAGGGAGAATTTTAAACAATACTTTATCTGAATGCCAATGGGTGGCTAACTTTGCTGGTTCACTTTGTTTAAAGCTGAACCTAGAAGAAGAACAACAAAAACTCTCATTTACCTCCTGGGAGCTAATTAGTGGGAACTTGCATGCTAAAATAGTCATCTCCAAGCACCACATGTACTTCATTTAAAACTGTAATTTACCTCTTGTGTTTGAATTTACCAGACAGTTCTCAAAATGTGCCAATTTGTGGTGGTTGGAAATTAGTATGGCTTAATATTTTCTGAACTTTGTTTTCAAATTCAGTTTGCAAAACTTTCAGCCACTTGTTAGTGTGATGGCAACAGAAAATGGTTGCTTTTTCTCTGTTTATTTCCATTTTCCTCTAGAAAACAAGATGCAAAGACCCTAAACCAAGGAACAGTTCTACTGTCATTTAGAGCACATAATCCCTCTTTATATTGCTTCCCTCTTATGAATTGATCAGTCTCTGTATTAAACAATACCAGGTCATACTAAATATTAATAACAAAGAGGTAATAAAGTCCTTGAACCTCAACTTTAATCCATTAAGGTAGCCTTGACAAAAATTCAAGGGTACTTTGTTCATACTCTTATTAAAGATGATTTGATCTTTAAAATGTAGTGGTACCAAAGGTAGCAATCTCAAAATAAATTGCAAGTAGACAAGTTTACTAATATAAAGTTCATGTAATTTCCCAATAAGACTAAGAATCCAGTTGATTGGCTCCTCAGAAATTCCTAATTGACTCACTTTCAGGGTGCGAGTTTCAGACATATAAATAGCCTTTATGAGAAAAGCATTTGATGATTGTGATTAATTCAATTCTGGGCACCTGGTGTCAAAAAATAAAAGAGTACTTGATGACCCCCAAAGTTCAGTCAATTGTTGTACTAGTTTGCACAAATGGAACATCATCTCAAAACATTTTTTCAGTCAAATCCAGATATTTCTAAAAGTCATCCCACAAAATGAATATCATCCCATAAGTATTAATAAGTATAATTAGAAGGGAAAAGCACTTTTATTTTTCTAATTAACTTCATAACCAAGACTGAGGTCTTTCCCCGGAATATTTGACTCTCTTTGTTTTTTTTCTAATGTCTATTGCTTCACACATGCAACTCCTCCACCTGGCAGGGGATAATTTCAATGGCATTTCAAAATATGAATTTCCCTCTCCCAGGTTTTAAACCCTAGAGCATTTCCTATTTCTGCATTCTTCAAAGGAAACGTTCCGGCAACGCCAAATGTCTGCCTCCATGTTGGATCTCACAGTCTCATATATTTGCCAGGAAGATGGCTGGAAATAATTAAGATCCTCAAAACCATTTTTCTGGGTACTCAGATTTCTGCCACTCAAACTTTTAATTATAAACTGACATCTAATAAAGCAGAATGTCAGAGAGCTACTGCAACTACATTCGCCTTACAGTTTTACTGTGGACCTTGCTGTATCAAAAGCCTGCCTTGCCTATCATTTTTAATTAAATAAAAGGCAAGCCCTCCCAGAGCAAGAATTACAATGAAAGCCGGCTTTTCAGCGGAGCAGCTGTGTAAACGGGTTCTAAAATTAGTCTAGTCATTTCCAAGCTGTGTTTTACAGCTTCAATGTGTCTTCTTGCAGCCCATGTCAGGATGAGAAAATGAATTTTCTCAAGAACATCCCAGTCATTTTGGGTTCAGTCCATTTTAATGGTGTCAGAGCTAACTCAAACCTCTCAGTCCTAAGCAGTCTGGGCACAGGAAGACATGATCAAAAGGTGCCATTTGAGAAGAGTGTTTGCTTTAATTTAGATGGTGTTGACAGACACATGGGTACTGTAATAAAACCACCCGGCCTCTTGCCCAGGGAATGTATAATCTAAACAAGACAAACAAGAATATAATGAACAACTTGGGCTGACAGGCAGTAGTGCTAGCTTCAGATTTCTGGCTCCCTGGGAAATTTTTATTAAGACGGTAAGGAGGGACTTCTTCAATTCCTATTTCTAATACTTGTTTGTTTGTTTTT
>VBSM01000272.1:16884851-16918363 GCA_008086735.1 Cheirogaleus medius | reverse complement strand
GCAATGTATGTAACCCTAACAATATTTGTACCCCCATTATATGATGAAATAGAAAAAAAGAAAAGCTTTGGCATAAAAAGCATACTAAGCATTGAATATATTTAATTTTAACTATGGAACTAAAATTAAAGATGAGGATAGGGCAAAAAATTAGTATGAAAATGTTAGATGCTCTGACAATGTAAAAATGATATAGCTAACAAAGAGAGCAGGAAAGGGGGAAGAGCAAACAGAAAGTAGAATAAGGGTACTGATCACTTCATAAGTATTGGAGCTGGCAAAATATAGTAAAAACTTATGCATAATAAAGAGTATAAATATGAACACCAAGACAATTCACTAGTGAGTAAATTAGTAGTGGAGAAAAAGGCGGGTAGAAGAAGAAGCTGTAAGCAGATAATTTCGGTATTGCTAATGTTGGGTAATAATACTTAATATGTAAAAGAAGATGATACTAAGGGTATTATTTAAATGTATTTCTATAAAAGTAACCACTATCACGAAAATAGAAATCTTCTCAACCCAAACAAGTATATTGAAGAGAAGAGAGAGAGAGAGAGAGAGAGAGAGAGAGAGGGAGGGAGAGAGAGAGAGGGAGGGAGGTGTGGGTGGGAGGAGGAGAGGGACGGAGAGAGAAAGGGAACAAGAGCACACACAAAAAATACTACATAGTAAAAGATTTGTGTGTAATTTGGGTTTTTAAAAGCATATGTATTCGCTATATAGTATGCTACTTTTCATATATGTAGTGTGTTATTTTTCATGTAAGAACGAAGGGAATATGAATTAGTTCCAATATTTGTTTGTATTTTTTAAATTGGAAGAATAAACCAAAAATCAGTTTTTTGATGGTTACTTATAAAAATGAGGAGGAAACACAGTATAGAGGACAGAGATGGAAGCAAGACCGGTATAAGTACTCGAATATACAGCTTCAACTTTGGAATCATATAAATTATGTAAAAGTGAAATGAAAATGTGTAAGTCCCCCCAAAACTGAAAGCACAATGAAAAAAATAAATCTAGCTATATATGAAGATGGTGACATAACCAAACGGAGAACACAATTCTTCCTAGTGACTTTAATACATTAATACATAGTCATTTGAAGGAACCTCCATAGTGAAATATAGTCTAATAGACAAATAGAACTGCAAAGAAATTTTTAAGCTTTGTTCAGTAGGCATCTTGTTAGCAGTAATAGTGATATTAATATTTAGGAGCTATTTTATCTATGTTGTAGGATAAAATAAATAAATTTTTTGTTAATGGATTTAGGAACCAAGATTTAATGTTCAGAAGGAGAGCTACAAATAGTCAATAAAATAAGTAAAAAATTATAAAGTTAAATTTGAATTGGAAACATCAGTATGAGTTCATAATTATTTTTTATTTTTAAAAATACTTGTTTCCTAGCTCTGTCCACCAAAAGGAACTAGAAGCAATGATAATTTCCAATGTCCAGATTATCATCATTTAAATATTATTCCCACTAATGGGAATTAGAACTTCTTAGAGGAATGACTTATTAGAGATCCGGGGTAGGAACTGTACAAGTTACCCAAGACTAATAATGTCATGTCCAAAGGACACAGGAGTCAGCATAAAAAGACCCCCATTGGCTGAAGATAGTCCAGACAATTTAAGCATTAGAAAGAATTATGATTGCAACTGATTAAAAGGTATTAAATATAGAAATCCATGAGTTCATTTAAAAGAGTTAAAAAAGAAAACAGAAACATTTTATTGGTCATTTTGGAGAGAGAAGTAAGGCACCAAATCTATACTCAGAAAATTACCAAAGAGAATGAGTTAAGATTTATCATCCATTTCCTACACAAACTATATTTTAGCTCCACAGAAGTATTCCAGCTAGTAAATATAGAAAAATGAAAGAATTAGAAAAATCACCCTTTTGAAATCCCAAATAAAATAATTGATTCAAGCAAAAATCATCAATGGATGAAAGTACTAGGTAAAAGATTAAGGAGAGGGATCAGGGTGTTATCACCTAAAACCAGCAATCAATCTTAGCATCACTTAGAGAGGGACACCTGGTCATTGTATACTTCCTGACGTGATACAATGGGAAGGACACAGCAACATCTACGAATTACACTTGCTTTTTAAAAAATTAGCCTGAATTTATTAAAGCCTTTAGAGTAAATTCTTTCTACCTTACAAGAAATATGGGAAATGAAAGAACAAGTTAAATGATATCATAAAAAATAAATAGATGAATCCTGAATGTGAGCCATTCTATGGCATGGTTGTTCAGCAACAAATCAATGGTATGGGGAAAATGTAGGAAAGGATATGGAACTGTCCTCTATTTTAACATTTAAGATACTTAACAACAATAAGCAATATGCAGGCCTTGTTTGGATCCTGACTAAAACTAACCAACTGGTCATGCATTTCAGGTATGCTCTTCATTTACTAATTTGCCCTTGGTAAAGAGGGTATACCCCCCCACCTCATTTTATGACATTTATATTTTCTTGACACTAACTCAAGAGTAAATATCATTCTGACAATAATAAACTGTTGGAAATATTTCTTTTAAAGTCAGGAATGAGATATTAATAAATATATTCATTATCAGTGCTTCAACTCAACATCATATCACACAAGCTAGCCAAAGTAGTGAGACAAAGGGGAAATGGCATCAGGACTGTAGTAGAAGAAGAAGCAAAACTTCATTATTTGCAGGTTACATGAATTTCTACATAGAAACCTTGAAAGAATCTATGGATGTAATAATAGAGTTTAGCAAGGAGTCTGAATACAAGATTAATACAAAAAAAATTCAGTTGCTTATATATATCACCAACATAGAGAAAAAACATTTTATGCAGTATCAACAAAAACATAAGGTACCAAAGAACAAATCTAACTAAAGATGTGCAAGACCTTTATAGAGTAAAGTTTAAAACTTTATGGAAAGATCTTAAAAAACTGAGATATACTATACTGACGGATAGAAAAGCTCAATATCATAATGATGTCAACTTATTGACATACTGACAAATTCATTTATAGGGTCAATTATAGACTAACCAAAGTCTTAACAGGATTGTTTAAGAAACTTGAATCATTCTACAGTTTACATTTTAAAAAGTCATTCCTGAAGAGGTATAAGGTGGGAAGACTTGTCTTACCAGATATCAAGACACTTTACTATAGAAAACTGCACATAAGTGTGGCAGAATACTACCACAGGGATAGATAAATTAATCAATGAAACAGGAAAAAAAGGGTACCTTACATACATATATGGAATTTTGATCTATGACAGAGGCAGTGTGACAGATCACTATAATAGATTTCCTTATAGAAAAAAAACATTTTGAGCCATATTTCATATACTTCACTCAACAGAAGAAAAAAATCAATTCTGAATGCTTTTAAGACTTTAATGTGAATGGCAACACTGTAAACATTTTAGAATAAATATAGAATATCTTAAGGATCTCAGTATACAGAAGAATTTCTTATAAAATCCTTTACAAAAAGATACAAAATAGTTCAAACCACAAAATAAAATATAGATAAATTCAAACACATAAAGATTAAGAACTTCTATTCACCAAAGGACATCATAAAGAAAGTGAAAAGATAAGCCACAAATGGGAGAAAACATCTGTAGCATCCATAAAGGGCAAATAACTAGTATTTTTTAAAAATCATAAATTAAAGACAAAATAATTCAAATAGGTAAAAAAAAAAAAAAACTACAAAAAGAAATAAATAGGCATTTCCCAGAAGTAAACATAAATAGTCCATGAACAGATTTTTAAAATATACCTTAGTGTAAATAAATGAAAGAATAAAAATTAAGAACCACAAAGAGTTATCAGTTTATACTTTATTTTTTAAAAATGAAGAAATATGACAGCTTTAGTGTTTGCTAGAAAGAAGAACCACAAGAATTCTTATACCCTTACAACAATATGAGAAAATCTTAGATATTATTGAGTAGAAAAGACACTTTGCAAAAATTACAATCAATATAATGTCATTTTGTATAATGCACCAAAAAAGCAATCCTGAACAACATACTGTTTAGGAATATATATGTTTTTCACATTTAAAAAGAAAATGCAAGGAAATGAAAAACACAACATTCAAGGAAGTAGCTACCATCTGAAAGGTGGCAGAGAATGGGATGAAAAAGTGCACACGGGAATAACATTGATAAACAGTTCTCTTTCTTAAGCAGGGAGTCTATTCATGAATGTTCATTTTATTGTTATACTTTACCGTGTACATTTTGATGCATATTTTAGCACTTTTTAAAGAGTTTTTGAAGCACTAGGATATCATCTCCTCACACCAGCTACCTGTAAATAAATACTGCGAATGGAGCAAAATTTATAAAATAAAATAACCTTCATGAATGATGAGCCTTCACAAATGGGTCACTAATGTAAATTTGAGCACTTCTTTCACCAATATAAACACTAGAGAAATGAGAAATCTAAAAGAAAGCCTGTACTTATTATAGATAATACCAATACATCAGTAAGCACCCACTACTTGGATGCATACACACACACACACACATATATATATATGCACCCAAGTGTGTGTGTGTGTGTGTGTGTATATATATATATATATGTATGTATATATGTTTGGCAGGTAAATCAAGGTTGGGGGAATTGAGCTCGTAGAGAAATTAAAGAAATTCTTTAATTGCTGTGGAATAAGAAGGATTCTTATTTAGAATTAAAATTGGACTGATATTTGGAAAGCCAAGCCAATTGCTAAAGCATTTGGTTTTAAATCATGCCTCAAACATTGTAGAAATGGAAGGAAGCCTGAAGCAATGGAAGTTCTCGCTTGTGGGTTAAGACAAGTACCAATGCTCTCCAAACATGTCTTAGTAATTAGTGGCTGGCATGACTCCATTCAAGTCTGTTGCTTACCATCTGCGATGTCTTTTGTTAGTCAATCTCAAACTCCTTATTAAGAAAGATGACTATTCAATTAAATGATATTTTGAGCTATTGATTACTGAATCAAGTACCAGTGCCACAAATGGAGGCCATATTTCTTGATCCTCACTTTCTGTGAAGAAAGGAGATAGAGAGGTATGTGAAAGAGAAGATGGTCCACCTGGTGTTGAACAAATACAACTGGGTCATGTCATTCACATATTTGACTGGAAAAAAAGTGCATTTGTGGATGATACACAGGCCCCCTCAAAACTGCCTTCATATGCACATTTTCATACCTTACTTGAGCAATAAACATCTAAACCTATCACACGATGGCACTGTCTGCTTGCAACCAGTTCCATCTTGGCAGCCGTCATCTTTATACAGCAATTTGTGCAATTATGTGGATACTTTATTACATTTTGTCCTTATTGGTCTTTAAGATGAGTGGAAAATGTAAAAACAAACGTGCAAATACTATTCAGATACAAAACTAGATAGGAAGCACAATTCTTGTAAACTTAATGTAATTGGTACAAAGTTGGAAATCACTAGGTGTTCTGGAAACAGTGAATCTTTAGGCTCACTTGGAAGCTCATTGGACTAAAGCCACATGCCTGTATCTTCAACTGTGAAAGCAAATAAGAAAATTAAAGAACATGCATGAAATTCTGGCACTGAATAATGAAAGATAATGTCTACAAAGTGCAATGAAATTAGAGATTTTATATATTTTAGCTGTTCAATAAAACTGGCAGTTGTAGTGGTTGTAGTAGTACCTACCATTAATATATGCCAGGTTCTAAGTTAAATCTTTTATTTATTTTCCTGGCTGAGTCCTCTCAGATTTATACTCTTCTGCTTAACTTCTTAGTGCTTGAGCTCAGACATCAGCCCTCTTTTCTTCTCCCTACACCTTCTCCCTATATGATAACATCCATTCCTGAGGCTTTAAATACCACCTATATACCAATGACTCATCAGCCCCAATATCTTCACTGAACTCCAAATCCTCTTTCAACTGCCTACGTGGTATTTTCACACAGATGTTTAATGTCTAATAGACATTTCACACTTACAGCTAAAACAGAACTTTGATTTATATACACTGTATCCAGAGTACCCTCCCCACAAAAATTCTGTTTTCTCCATGTTAATAACTGGCAACTATCCAGTTGCTGCTCAAGCCAAAATTCTGGAGTTATCATTGATTCATCCCTTTCAATCTTCTCCTACATTCAATCCACAAGCAACCCTGTAGACCCCTACATCCAAAACGTATCCAAACTTATCTTAACTTTATCTTCACCACAACCACTCTGGTACAAGACACCATCCTCTCTTGTCTTAAACTACCAAGGTGGGCTTTTAACTGATCTCCCTGCTTCCACTCCTACTCTTCTCCAATTCAGAATAAGACTACCATGACTACTATTCAAATTGTCATACGCAACTTTCATCAGTTTTCAGGAATAAGGCAAAAAAAAAAATAGTAAGGACTTGAGCATAAAGGGTAAGAGCTAAGGTGCTCATGTTCACACAATCAAGGCAAGGAGGGTGCTGGGGTGCCTGAATATCCCCTTCCCTTTCCTCTCACATTCTGAGTTCTAGGCTGCTTGACACCTATTTGAGGTGTATTCTGTTTTTCCTCTAGGTTACTTTTAGTTTTAATTTTAATAAGATTTCACCAAAATAAAAATATGAAATGGGTAGAAGGGGGATAAGAAGGAGGATATTAATAAGCAGAGATGTATTCTGAATTTTCCTGAGTGCTCCACCTGTTATTATTTATACTAATAACCTGATATTGCTGCCATCTGAAGACAGCCCATTCAGTTGAAAGGAGACCTCACGGAAGTGATTTCAGACATCAAAGAATAAACAGAAGGAAAATGATACTGCTGCAGCAGCCCCCCTAAACCTCTATGAGCATAGGCTCCTCCTCGCGTTGCCTCTCATCTGGAGGTGATTGGGCAGGGGAATGAGGGATGGAACTAGAAGCAATAATATGGACAACTTTAGGAGGAAATGAAGCTATAAAAGTAGTCAAGCAAGACATACAAGGAAATCTATTTTGGTTTTTTTTGGGGGGGCGGGGGTATTATTGAGTTCCTTACATTTATACAGCCACAATGAATCTGTAGTGGTAAAGACCAAAATATCAGCTACCTTATGGGGGAAGAGCAGGTGGGTATATAATGAAGAAGGGGCATGAAATATCCTTCTGGGGTTCTATACCTTGATTTTGATAGTGGTTACACAGGTATGCGCATATGTATAAACTATCAGCTGTACACTTAAGATTTGTGCCCCTTGCTATACATACATTATAAATAAATTTAAAAGTAAAATTTTAAAAATCCTTAACAAATGATATCAACAAAGTTTATCATTTCATGTAAAAGACTGTGAAAATTGTATGCTAAACCTTAAACATGATGAAGTCAAAATCTTGGGCTAACTTATAGAAATTAGCATGTCCTCCTGAGGCAAAATATAACTGTCAGGAAATGGCTAAAAGTGATTCAAAATCTTTAGATGAAAGGATTTGGGTTCAAAATAAATGTCAGGATATGAATAAAGGTATGCTATTTTCGTTTGGTTTTAAATAGTACATTTGATGTAGTGCTAAGCAGCTTCCCTCAAAAGTCAGCCAGATGTGTTAAGAGAGAGGTGTGCAGGAGCACAAGTCATCCCTTCAACCTCTCCTACCTCTGAAAATTCTGCTGCCCAGAACTGGGATTCTGTCATTTTCATAGCCTTCAACATCATTGCCTGGCTCTGCATAAGCAAATTCTGGTGCCTAATAGTCCTTGACTTCAGTGCTGCATCACAGCATCATCCTTTTAGAAAACATCTTTATCCACAACTAAAGGCAAGAATTAAAGTCAAAATTCAGTAGAGTGTGGTGTTATCAGATCCCACAGCTCAGCTGAGGTGACAAAACTGGATGAATAGGTTCTACCTAGGCTCTGTCCCCACATACCCCAGGCCTCAGCAAGTCTGTCCCAGCCCACTCCTGCTCCTGGCTGCTGGCAGGAGTTCTTGAGAGCCATGGCATGGTACATTTTAAATATCTAAGTGTTGAAGAGGAAGGGCAAGCAGCAGGTCTTAGAATGGAACGAAGGAGTATAGATGACCACACCAGCTGTCTCTATTTATTCACTCACCTCCATCCTCAATGCACTCCAGTCAGTCTTCTGCTCCATTGTACCGCTGAACTATACACAGCAAAATTACAAATGGCCTCCATATAGCTCGTGGAAAGAAGGCATTTCTATGTTCATAATGCTTGACTGCTCAGCTGCTCTCGACCCTTTGTTGATCCCTCCCGGAACTCCTCTCCCTTGGTCTCCATGACCTTGTGCTCTCCTGGTTTTTCCTCCCATCTCTTTGGTTTCCTTGGGTGGCTTCTTCTGCTCTATTTATCTTAGTTATTGGTGCTCTTTGAAGTTCTAGCTGAATATGCTCTCTTCTCAGTCTCACTCTGATCCTTGGTAATCTTACCCCATTCCCATGTTTAAATCTCTGAGATCCTACTTGTAATGCAATGAAAGACAAACATGGGTATTTTGACTTAATCAACCACAAAAAAGCCCTTTGTTAGAAAAGGAAAAAAGAAATGTGGGAAATTTTAATCTACTCCCTTCCCAATGCATCACCTCGACCTATTGACAGGATAGAGACTGACCATTCTCTTGTTTTAGAAGTTGAACTACAAAGTTAAAGATTAGGTGTGTGAATTCCAGCACAGAAGGAAGGCACAGCACAGAAGAATTGACTGGGAGGAAGGCAGTCAATATGAAAGGAAAGAGGGAGAAGAGGAGAAGAGAGAGGTAGCTGAGTGAGAGGTTTTTCCTGAGCAGGAAGATTAAATATGATTGATGAGTACAAAAACACAGCAGATGACGAATTTGAGAGAAAAGACCTCTTTGTCTACCTAAAGCACCATGGCTGAGCCTTACCATACCACCTGAGATCTTTTCCAAGGAACTAGTCTAGTTGTATCAGTATCTAGTTGAATGGTACATGAACGAAGCTCATTAGATACTATTTTGATACAAGGGGATATGCTCATAAGTAAAAATTACTGAGTATTCTAACTAGTACCTCAATGGCATAAAGAATTCCTCAGCCTTCAGTCAGTAAGCATTTTACTTCTTGCTCAGTAATAAGATTAGGTCTACTGCCTTTAATATGAAGAAATTATATTTGTCTACCAATAGTTTAGCAAATTAGGAGAAAAAAATGGCAGACTAGAAGCAGCCTGTCAGCACACCTCTCTCAAGGAAAGAAGTAAAAATTGCAGGCAGCTGCCTACGTAGGGACCACTCTTCTCTGAAGGAACACTGTGAAATCACAGAGAAGCAACACAGGATGCTCAGTGTGGGGGAAAAAAGGGTGACAAGGCAATATATTTAACAGGATCAAAATATGCCCTGGGAAGATAGGAGGATAGAGTGCTGGGGTGCTGCACTCAACCTGGGGGCACTTTGCGAGTTGTGAGATGGCTCCCCTCCACCACCACAGACCTCTACCTGGTTGGACTGGGGACCTACTTGGAGTCTGTGCCAAGTCATTGCACCAGACAACAGGTGCAGTGGGCATTGGGCAGCAGCTAAAGCCATCCTGAGCTCTCAGTTGCAGAACACAAGGTCAGCACCAGGCTGGGGAGGGAGTGGCCTAACTGGAGGCTACCCCTGAGCCATACGCTGTGACTGGAAGCCAGGCGCCCTCTCCTATAGTGCAATGTGATCTGAGCATGGGCACTGACTGGAGCGCAGCAGGCTCTGACCTGGGAAACTTTGGGGCAGCTGCTTTGGCAGGTCCAGGGGGCAAGGGGCAGGGCAGAGAAAACTCTGCAGTCCCTGGGCTGCTGTAACTGACCTCCACTCACATGACTTGGCATCTGCATGATCCCTGAGCCTGTAGAATAGCCTGCCCTCCAGGCCCCAACTGCCTCCTGCGTGTTCAGCCCTGACCCTGCCCTCCAGGTCAGATCAGCTTGCTGCCTGCACCGCTCTGCTTCTGGCTCGGATACCCTGCTCAAAAGCCCTGCTTTGGGCTCCTCTCCAGTCCCAGCTCTGAGGCTCTCCAGAGCTCCTGCCAAGCCTAGGACACTATTTCCAAGACTCCCGCACTGCACCTGGGCCCCAGGACCACACCTCAGAGCCTCCACCACTGCAGCAGAGCTGGAGGAACTGCTCCAAAGTCCATCGCCCTGCCAAGGACCGCACCCCACCCCCATCCTCAAGTTGCCAGTATACTGTGGCCTCGTTTGAGCAAATGCCCACAGCCTGGATACCCATAACCACTGCCTACATAGCTTACCCAGCTGCTACTGGTCATCTCTGTGGGGAGACCCCAGGTAGAGCAATCCCCACAACAGCAGCCTTAGGGAAGAGGGTCTCGCCTAGCTCCCAACTCAAACATCCTACAACTCTCTGGTCAACAACCCAATTCCCAGCACAAATAGCATCCAGCACAGGCTTGAAGAGAGGCAATCACAGGTGAAGAAAACAAAAAAGAACAGCTGTATTACAGGCTTCTAGTATACATGACCCTCTCTGCCACATAACATTTCACAATAGGGGTGAAAAAAGAGCCATTTAGGAACTTCCCCTTCTTCTAATTAAGCGGGAGAGTTCCCAGAAAAGAACAGGTGTCCTGCAAACCTATTAGCCCAGAGTCAAGGTTTCAGATGAGAAGAAAACAGCAAAAGAAACCTTGCAACATGAAAAAATCAAAACAGATCAATACCCCCCAGAAATCACAGTGGAGCTACAATAGTGAACTCCAACTACAAGGAAATTGTCGAAATGACAGAAATGGAACTCAGAATATGGATGGCAAATAAGATGAATGGAATTGAAAAGAAAGTTGAAAATCAACAAAAAGAAGCCAAAAAAAAAAATTCAGGAAATTAATGAAAAAGTCACTAAAGAACTAGACAACATGGGGAGGATATAATAGATATAATAGAACTTAAAGAAATGAAAGAGTCATTTAGGGAATTTCAAAACACAGCAGAAAGCTTCAGCAACAGATTAAACCAAGGAGAAGAAAGACTCTCAGAGCTTAAAGATAAGTCTCTCAAGCTAATCCAGTCATTTAAAGAGACAGAGAAGAGAACAAAAAAGGCAGAGCAATCACTTAGAGAGATATGGGAGTATGCACAGTGAAGTAACATACAAATTATAGGCATCTCTGAGGGAGAAGAAGAAAGAGCTAAAAGCATGGAAAATCTGTTCAAGGGAATTATTGAGGAAAATTTCCTTGGTATTGTCAGAGATCCAGACATCCAGGTACAAGATGGTCATCAAACACTGGGAAGATTCATAGCAAACAGGACATCTCTAAGACACATAGTAATCAACCTGCCCAAAGTCAAAATAAAAGAGAAAATTTTACAAGCAGCTAGAGGTAAACAGAAACTGACCTACAAGAGAAAACCCATCAGGCTAACATCAGACTTTTCAGCACAAACCTTACAAGCCAAAAGGGAGTGGGCCCCCGTACCGTGCTCACCATCCATGAAACCTTGCCCACAGCCGGCACTCATAGTCCACACGATAGTTTGTGCTGTGCATTGACGACGAATCCGTTTTGCTCTTGTGTGATGAGGAAAGCTTTAAAGCACTGAAAGCTTGTTTTACTTTACAGGCAGCTTTACTTCTAATGTAAATCAGAATAGGTAACATATACATATATGTTTTCATTACATTATTTTTAAATGTTCACAATTTTATTTGATAAATGAAAAATTAGAAAAGTCATATCACGGCTGTCGGCTAAACTCACTGTGCATGTTCATCTGTGGCTATCGACTATAGTCAATGCTGATATCGAAGTGGTTAAACAATACAACTGCCAGCCTAGAATCTTGTATCCTGCAAAACTAAGTTTCACAATTGATGGAGAAATTAAGTTTTTTCCAGACAAGTTAACACTGAGGGAAATTTTCATAACCAGACCTGCCCTGTAGGAAATACTCAGAATGGCATTATACATAAATCAGCACAATAGATGCCCACCAATGTAAAATCATCCTAAGAAGCTAAAGTTCACAACTCCTATAAAACAATAGCACAAGAAGGGAAATAAAGCAACAAGGTACTACCCAATATGATGAACAGAACAGCATCACATGCATCAATTCTATCTCTTAACGTTAATGGTTTAAATGCACCACTCAAAAGACATAGGCTGGCTGAATGGATGAAAAAACACAATCCAAATATCTGATGCCTCCAGGACACACATCTAAACCATAAGGATGCACACAGGCTCAAAGTGAAAGGATGGAAAAAATATTTCATTCAAATGGAAACCAAAAGAGAGCAGGTGCATTCTCATATCAGACAAAATTGACTTTAATTCAATAATGGTAAAGAAAGACAAAATGGTCATTATATAATGGTAAAGGGGGGCAATTCAACAAGAAGACATAATAATCCTAAATATATATATGCACCTAACATGGGCACTCCCAGATACATAAAATAAATTCTACTAGAGCTAAGCAAAGAAATAAATAATAACATTGTAATTGCTGGGGACTTCAACACCTCATAATAACAGCTGGACAGATCATCAATGCATAAAATATATAAATAAACACTGGACTTAAATGGGACCCTAGAACAAATGGACCTAACAGATATTTGCAGCACATTCTACCCAAAAACTACTGAATATACATTCTTCTCATCAGCTCATGGGACATTCTCCAAGATTGATCATATCTTAGGCCACAAAATATGTCTCAACAAATTTTAAAAAATCAGAATCACACCATGTATGTTCTCAGACCATAGTGGATTAAAACTAGAAATAAATTCTAAGAGTAACACTCAATTCTACACAAACTCATGGAAATTAAACAACCTGCTACTGAATGATTATTGGGTCAATAATGAAATTAATATGGAAATCAAAAGATTCCTTGAACTGATCAACAAAGGAGACAAAAGCTATCAAAATCTATGGGACTCAGCAAAAGCAGACCTAAAGAGAAAATTCAAAGCCTTAAATGCCCACATCCAAAAGTCAGAAAGAACATAAATTAACAACTTAATATCACATCTCAAGGCACTAGAAAAGAAAAAGCAAAACAAACCCAAAGTCATCAGAAGAAAACAAATGACAAAGGTCAGAGAAGGAACTGGAGACCATTATCCTACGCAAAATATCTCAAGAATGGAAAAAGAAACACCACATGCACTCTCTAATAAATTGGAACTAACCAATGGGCACACAAGGACACAGAGGAAAGTAAAAGTCATTGGAATTCAAGCAGGGGAAGGGAGGAGGAGAGGAGGGGCAAAAACCCACCTAATGGTACAATGACCACTATTCGAGTGATGGGCACATTTATAGCCCTGACTCAACCCATGTATCAAAAACACATCTGCACCCACTTAATATTTTAAAATTTAAAAAATAGTTTAGCAAATTAATACAAATTATTTTTTTATCAGAGATCCTTAGAAAGTCTTAGAGGAGTGAGGAACAAGACAGAAATGATCAATATTTAGTTTAGGCTTTTAAAATAAGAACCAATGCCTATTTCAACATAGAATGATAAGTTATTAATTCTTTAATATGTTCTTTTTTGAGTTTTAATGTCCCACAGAAGAAATACAATATGAAGATGAGGATGACTGTCTAATGCAATGTCAATAACATAATTAAGCAACAGCTGTCAAAGCCAGAATATCTTCACCTTCTAGGAAGAATTTTGAGAACAAATAGTTTGAAACAGTAGGATGCTACAGTTTGAAAATCAAGTGTATTGTCCTACTCATGCTCCTAATAGAGAAAAAAGTGTGCAGAAGCCAAGAAATAAAATAAGTAATAACCTAAAGATTCGTCCCTCACATCTGAACCCTGTTCTAGTACTCTGTCCATCACACACCGGGACCACCCACAGTCGCCACTACTAGGCTTGCACTGACCTCTCACATCTCCAGAGCAGGTGCTTCCCTCAGTGCCCATGGTTATTCCCCTTCCTCCCCCACTTGGTCTCCAGTGAGTAACCATAAAAATAAGCAAGATCTGGAACTGAGAGGTCAAAACCACCAAAGCCTTCATGTAGTTTACTATGTTTATAAAATAAACACAAGCTTTGGTGCTGATGGCAAACAATCAACAGCAGGAGCAACTCCTATCACAAAAGCACCCACCACATATATTCCAAATCCAAGTTTTGGAAGAACATGTGGACCACGTCACCATGTTATATAAGTAAGCAAAATATAGCTTCTGTGTACCAGCTCCTAGGTTGTATACTTCTTCACTGTTTGAGACCCAGTAGCTCTAAGGCCTGCCCAAGCTCCAAACCCAAATTTTTACCCATCCAATTATTTTTAAAATAGCCCAAACAAGCAGATTTTTAGCAACTCAAAACCCAGCCCACTTTGCATACCCCAGTGAAACCTCACCCAATAGCTGTTACCCATTGGTAAGATAGAGCATTGTAGGGAAAGGCTCCCAGCCACTGCTGCCAGCAGAGCTCTCTGACTCAGAGACTCCTCATGGTGCTGCAGAGCACCCTCACTGGGTGAGCCCCCTCCGACCCCTTCCCCTGCGAGTTCCCCTACCCCCCCCCACTTCTGAATGGTGGCTCCCCTCACCTCAGCTGATGATCTCATGCTGTGAGGGACCTCCCCTCTCCTACGACCCTGTCCAAGTACCACCCAATAAAGCTGCTGTGTGTTACTGCCTCTCATGGTAATACCGGTATCCTTTTCCTAGATCAGCCCCAAATCCCTCAAGCTCCTATGTACCATCATTTCATTTCATGATTTAATACGGTCTCATAGCCAGCTGGTCACTGAACTCTTCCTATTTGTAAGGCAGCATGTTACACAAGGTACAAAGTGAGGTTCCTGTCACCAAATTTCATACCCTCTAGTTGAGGGGATTAAGAAACTCACCCACAACAAGTAGAAACCAGAGGCTTTGAAGACCAATAGTAAAATTTCAGTTCCACGATTTATTAGCAAGATGAAGTTCCTTTACTTTGCCAAGTTCCTGGCTCCTCTCCTGAAAAATGGGGATAGTGTTACCTTGTGCATAAGGCTCTTGGCAGGATGGAAGGAGTTAATATGTGCCTAGGGCCTGACACAAGCTTTCATACATTTTACAAATAATCTCTCCTTCCCTAAATATAGTATCAAGCAAGTGAAAAATGAGTAGGGCCTGCTCAGTTTAGTTTTTTTTATTATTTCAGCATATTATGGGGGTACAAATGTTAAGGTTACGTATATTGCCCTTTCCCCCCTCCCCCCTCGAGTCAGAGCTTCAAGCATGACCATCCCCCAGACGGTGCCTATCTCACTCATTATGTATGTATATACCCATCCCCTCCTCCCCGCTCCCACCTGCCCGACACCCGATAAATGTTATTCCTATATGTCCACTTAGGTGTTGATCCGTTTATACCAATTTGCTGGTGAGTACATGTGGTGCTTGTTTTTCCATTCTTGGGATACTTCACTTAGTAGTGTGGATTCCAGCTCTATCCAGGAAAATACAAGAGGTGCTATTTTTTTCTTCTTTTCAGAACTTGTGGCAATAATAATTGAATAACTCTGGTTGTTTTTAAGGTCTGTCTCTGCCATTTGACAATTAATTTCAGAATAAAAATAGGACTAGCACCTGTCTTGTTCCCTCAATGCAACAGACACAAAATATTTGTGGAATGAATGAATGAGTGAGTGAATAAAATATTAATAGTAAAGACAGTAGACGCTTTTGGATCTGAGAGGAGGGCATGATCGCTGAGGAATGGCATGAACAGAGAGGTTTATGAAGGGTCAGTACTTGACAGAGCTTTCTTGAAGAATAGTTAGAATTTACCCCCATGGAGCGGGACAGGGAGAAGGTGTGGGAGAAGACGCTAAGGCGGGAATGGTCCACAGTCTGTTGGCAGAGAGTAGACAGCCTGGCTGAGAACATCCTCGCCATGGGGAAAATTAACATTAAACTTAGGAAGGAAGCATAGAACTGGAGTTAGAGGGATATTTTTCGGATTCCCTCACCAATGAAGTATATAGAATCCAGTCAAACTTATGCACATTCCTGAGGCCCAAAACCACACCATCCCCACAGTTCACACTGTGAAACAGGAAACATCAAAATTCATATCCTCAGACCAAGTCACAATATACTATATTAATTACATTAACTGAACGCCCAGGATGAAAATTAATCCTAATTACCAGATGATTTAATGGAATTTCCTGAATAGATACAGGCCTTTTACCTTTAGGGGTTTAAAATTTACTTAGGCTGACAGAGCCAAATCCAGATAACAATGGTACAAACATCAACCACCTTTCCACACCTGTAGGCTAATTATAAAAGCATTTATTCTCCAAATTAGTTGCCATCTGAAGTCATGAAAGGAGCAGTTAACCTAAAATACCCAGGAGCCTTAATGATCTGCTATCCTGTTAGCTAGTAATCTAATCATGGATTCTCCTCAACCAATGCCTAAAACAGTACTCTAAACTCTTCAGGAAGCTTAGCTCCAATACTCAGCACATTCTCTTTTAACAAGGAAAAAACTTGCCCAGTTTTGTTTGCATTCACGGACCTTTAAGTAAACTGTCCGTTCTGATGGCTGCTTTGAAAAGCAGCAACTGAATTTCAGCAATACAATTTTTTAGGGAAAATTCTACTAGGGCAGGAATTCTAGATGAGTTATCAGCATGGATATGATGCTTAAGGACATGGAACAGGAATTGCTTTTTGAGAGAATATGTGCGTGAAAAGATACAGAGAAGAGAACCAAGGCCTGAGTTTTATGAGACAACCCATGCGTGGAAGGCCAAAGAGGTGCCTCATTGTTTCTAGGCAACATCCACCTGGGCTTCTCTTTGTCATTCCATGGGACTTGAGGAACAAGAGAAATCGACAGGAACAGCAAAGCTCATGCTTCTTGGTTTGCCACATAAAGTCCTTTGTCTCTGATTCAAGCATCTTTTGTCTTCTGCCAGCATCCGTGAAACTGTAGCAGGCTAACTTATTAGCTTGCAAGTAGGTTAAAATCCCAGACGCTTTACTGTTCTTGACAAATGGTAAGTAAATGGGTAAGAATCACACACCCTGTAACACCCTGCCTTTTCTCCAAACAAAATATTTTTTTGTATGAGTATTCATGTAAATGTCCCAGTCCTGCTGTGTGACTTCTGAACACGCATTATTAAGATGTTTTGGTTTTGTTTTAAGTAAAGGCTTCATGAGGCAGCTCTTGCATGATATTGTTCTCTCTTCTGAGGCTCTCTGGGGCATCTATGTGCTCCTTCAATTTATCTCAGACCAGTCCCTTGGGGTCTGGGATGGTGGCTCCATTTTTTCTTTGTAAACACTATTTGTATTATGTGGCAAAAGGCAAAATTTATTATTAAGCAATTAATAAAGGATGTATTGTTTTAATTGTTTAAAAAAAAGAGATAAACATACACAAAAGTATAAAAGGTTATAATCAAAATTTTAACAGTAGTTATCTCTGGATGATGAAATTATGCAAGATCTTTTTTCTTATTTTTGTTAATTCATATCATCTGTATTTCTAATATAAACATGAATTGCATTGTGTAATGTTTTAAAATAGAATAAAATAAGAGGTTAATTAAAACCATAGCTTCTCACCTGGCAGGATAATACCTGACTCACGGCCTCCCACAGCCTTTATGCCCCAACGCAAACACATAAATAATCGTACCGATAGTCTCCTCATCCCTGCCTCTATCCCCTCCCCTCCTCTCCTTACTGGGGAGAAAGCAACCTACAAGTAACTAAGTATTAAAGTAACATTTGGTGATTCAAATTAGTTTGGCCAACACAACCTTTACCGGACTCTTGTTAAAATGTACACAAAAGGTTTTATCAATCCCGAACACAAATACAAGATCTATTTTAAAACATCTTGTGTTTCAGCTGAAGCCAAAACAATGACAGCCCTTGTAAATTCCCTAAGGTAAGACCAGAAATGCACTGAGTGATATATAACAGCTATCTACCAAGAAAAGAGTAAGAAGCCATTTATGAAATCTTACCATGTAGGAAGACTAATGTGTCTATTAAAAGCAAAAATGTGAACTCCAGGTCCTCTCATCGGGGACGAATTTAAATGCAGTTTTGCTAAATTAGTTGTAGAAGAAATCTAAAGGAGAAGACTAACAATGAAGTCATATAAAACAGCACATCCTTGGTAGAAATAATTTATATGGTACAATTCCAATACAAGGCAGGTGAGTATTGTTTAAACAATAGTTTTTTGAGGTATTACTATATGTAGGAATAATGCCTCTTTCATCAAATCTATATCATTTTAATAATAAATTGCTTTCAAATTTCGCTTTATTGTTAAGAATAATCTATTTTTTTAAGTCAAGCATTCAAGAAAATGTACTTTATAAGTGGAATGTTTTTCTAAACTAAATCTGACTTTAACCCTAGAAAGCTGGTACTAAAGGCCAGTGTGGTATGATGAGCAGACAGTAAGTGACTTCTAATTCTATCAAAGTCATTATAGATAAACACTTCACCACATGGCCATTTTCTGTTCCCTAGTGTATTCTCACTTATGTTTCTAGTGTTTAGAACTCTTCTCATGCTTTTAGGGAGCAGTATATGTCAATCACTTGGTCACTTTGGGTTTAAATTCCAGCTCCTTTGTGCCTGCTACAGAAACAAACATGAGAGTCTCTTAGAAGCTTGAGGAAATGTGCTTCATTTAGAAGGCAGGAAGGCTTCCCCTTAGAAATGACCTCAAATATTCCACTGCCTGTTTCCATCCTCACACTTCACTCACCCAGCGCCCTCACCACACACACGTACATACATACACACACTCTCTCGCGTGCGCTTTTGAATTAAAACATAATTAAGCAAAGAAGATATTTAACAGTATGGAAATATTCTGTATTTACCAAGGAGGACATAATTTTCCTCTATACAACAAAATAAAAACATCTGTTAATCCAGTTCCTCCCTTTAGCTTTTACAGTACGAAAGCTCAGAAGTTCTGTAGGTAACAACAAACACACACCCAAAGGCACAAAAGGATGAGAAAAGCAAAGGCCAAGTAGGCACAGCAACAGCAGGTGGGGAAGGTACCCTGGGTACTGTGCTCGAGGCAGCTAGCAGCCTTCAGTGTTTTGCAAGACATCAGGCTTAGTTACAACAGATGTTTCTCAGCCACTAGAGAGGTCTGGGTACCACGCATGCCCGCCTGCCCAGCGAAGGAAACATTATTGCATGGAAGAGTTAGTACACTCTGTCGAAGTCTCTTGTTCTCTTTTTTCTCAGAGCTCTGGAAAACTGAAAACAAAGGCAAAGAAAGTGAAGCGAGTGAGGGAGAAGTTGATCTATTTTGAATTGACTGCCAATCAAAATACGGCTTTTACTCTGGCTTTGTGAGGGACATCGTAAAAATATGACCAGCCAATATGCTCTTGGGTGCAGGGAAAAGAATATTGTCTCGGAACATCCTGGGACACTGCAAGGAATAGCAAGTCCATGTCATTTTAATAAGCTATAAGTGATAAGTCAGTTTTCATTCATTCAGCTAACAAACATTTACTAAAAGCCCAATATGTTCTGGTACTGTTCTAGATGCTGAGGATACAGCTTTCAATAAGCAAAAAAGGTCCCTGCACCCAAAAGCTTACATTCTAGTAAAAGAGTCAGATAATAAATCTAGGAATAAATACATTCAGATAACACAAGTTCTGGGAAATAAAGTTAGGCAAGATAAAAGAATGGAAGAAGTTCAAGGGTGGTGGGCAGGGATGGGAAGGAGGGAGGATACTCTGGGTATTTTAGATTAGGGGTGGGCAGTGGGCAGAACAGACCAACATACACCAACCACAATTCCAACTAGGTCAACCTTAAGCTGCCTGCTAAATGTGATTTAAGGTATGCTTCCTGTTTAGGATGCATTCATTTATTCATTCAAACAAATATGTCCTGGACACAACTATTGTGTACCAGACACTGTGCTGGGCACTAAGGATGCAAGGCAAACAACAGAAACATGCTGTCTGCCTCCTGAGGCTTGGGTCTGTAAGGAAGGTAGGCATGAATCAAGTAAACAGCCAGAGAAACAAAGGGCTACAGTTGGTGACCTTCACCAAAAGTGCAATAAAGAAAACTACACTTATTTGCATTGAAATAAGTAAACACTAAAGCTATCAGAAGTCATCCACACTCAGAGGCTTTCTGGCTTCCTGGGCCAACTGAGGTCAGAGGGAAGGGGGTCATGTGGAGCAGAAAAACTGAGGAAGAGCTAAGGGAAGGGATCTGGACAGGCCCACCAGGGGTCTGGAAAGGTAAAAAGGCTTCCTGAGGGTTATAGAAAGGGGAAGTGGGGCCATGTGTATGAACCCAGAGACTCTTGGGACCGGAAGGCACCTTAGAAGAAGTTTGTCAAAACCCTCGCCCATCCTTAGATGAGGCCACCAAGGGCCGGAGAGGTTAAGGGCTTGCTCAAGGTCACAGAACAAGACAATGGGAAATTCACAAATAGAATCTCAATGAAGTGTTTATGTTAATATTTATATCTAACTTATTCGAGGTGGTAGGGAAGGTGAATGTTTTCCTTCTATTTCCAGAATTTGATTAAAACTAAGGAAAAAAAAGAAGGAATTAGGAGCTAGAATTTACTAATAGACTCAGAAATCTCACAAATATCAGAAGTATCTGTAAGCCCTCTTTAAAATAAATCAAGGTTTTATTTAAAAACAAAGTCAACCTCCAGACGCAGTAGACATGAAATCTTCCTGTTAGGAGAGGGATTTGCTGGGGCTCATTAATTCTGAGCAGGGTTGTTTTCTGCCCAGTTCCCTTCAGTGTATACAGTGTTTTCATTTTTCTTGCTCATACCTTTTTGGGCACTGAGCCCAGCTCTCAGAGACTCCTGGGTACAGGCATTTAGAGAGCAGCTGCTGTCAGGCCTGCCTGCTGGTGCCATCCCACAGCAGGAAAAAGGAAGATAAACCACATTTATTTCTAAGTGCAAACCTTTTAGTTACTTAGAATGGTGAGGCTCTAAATAACTGGAATGTTCTAAGCAGTAACTTATCTTCATCCCCTGACACACAGCGTTTTGTCAGTATGGCCTGGCTCGTTTGAAGTGGGGAGGAGTCCCAGCTAGGGGCATGATTCCTCAGTACAAACTGAGGCTGAGTGGAAGGATTACTAGTATGAATGTTCTAGAATCACTATTGCCTCCCCCTCAAATAATAAAGGAAGGTACTTTAACCATATTTCTTTGATAGTCTTTTTAAGTGTAGGTAATGAACTTTGACAATTCATGAAGATTGGGTGGTTTGCTGTTTCTTTCACATCAGTGTTCAGTTGCCCAAGCTCAGCTTCACTGGCCACAAGGCAGGATGCTTTTAGATAAGAATTAAACTCTGTTTTCCCCAAGGAATTCTAAAAAAAAGACAGAGGGAAAAGGAAAAAAAAAACCCTCCTCCCCTCCAGGTTTTTTTGGTTTTTTTTGTTTGTTTGTTTGTTTGTTTTTTGCCTTGTTTGCTGGAGCATGTAGAAGTTGAAGAAGCTATCAAAGAAGCTATCAAAGTGATCCAGTCTTCAGCCAGGTGCATGGGGGCAGGGTCCCACAAGATACTTCTCTGTATCCTACAAACAGAATGGCAGCCAAGCACCCCCTGCCCTTAGTGTCAGCCTTCCTTACCTGACTTTTTGCTCCCTGCAAAAATCAGTGAGGGTGAAAATTGGGAAAAAGATTTTATTCTACGGATTTCCTTCCTTTCCTCTTCATCCTCAAATCTTCCAGGGTAGAAAAGGGTCAGGCTTTTCTCCTATTTCCTTTGCTCTCTAGGCTCCTTCTACCATAAAAGATAAGGAAGGACGCCCCAGGGCTTTGCTATTATAGTCAGGAGTATCATTTCTGGTTCCTTACTATGCTGGAGGAGGGAGATAATATTCACAAAATCCTATCTCCAGACAACAGCGAGGCCATCACCTTGCTGTGTGATCCTACTTTGCATGTCAGAAACTGATTACGCTTCCCTCCCAGGTGATGGGCTTCTAAGACTAACTGGAGACATTCATGGACTCAGAAAAAGGGAAAAGCCCACTAATAATTTTCTAAATATTGCCCCAAACTTGTAGGTGCTACCCAAGTAATAGACATTTACATTATTTCATTCTTTGGCTATTACAGATAATACCGTAAAAATGGACATAAATATTTACCTGCATATGTGAGTTTGTCAATAAGATAAAATCCTAGAAAAGAACTGCTCAAAACTTTTTGGATAATGTTTGCAAAACTTAAAATCCAAAATGAAAGCTTAGGGCAGGGGGATTGAAAAGAAATGAAACTCTTTGAAATTGTATAGGAGAAGAGAACTCAGAAACATTACCAAACAATTTATCCAGGCTCCACTCATATTTCTCATGCCAAAGGTGCAACTCTTATAGGAAAGCACATGAGTTACCTGCTTTTTCATTTCCACAGGTCAGGTTTCTCATTCCACTTCCCATTCGGTTCATAGTTCCAGGCTATTCTGGATCATGTTCATTTGCCCTTCAGATTTTCCTTCTTTAAGATGAATGAAAAAAATTGCTAATGGGATGCAATGGCTTTAGACTCTAGGTCACCGTTTTCATGTCAGCCATGCCTGTACCAGTGTTTCCCGTAGAAAATAAATAACCAGACAATCACTGTGGTGACTTATTCTCTAGCTCGTTTCCTTCCCAAGCTCATTCCTTTGTGTTTCTGCATTCTTCCACAACAAATTACAAACATTGAACTAAAATTTCCACTAGAATTGTTGTAGGTTATTTTCCCTTGTGTGTTGGGCTTAGACTGCTCATGTTAACCTCTCCTCATTTTCCCTACCACTCAATGAATGTCTTTTCCTCGTTCACCTGCCTCACTTCTTTTCCTTTGTCTGGGTCTGTCCATGTAATTTATTCTGTCACCTCAGCAAACTTCCACACACACACTCATCTCTCTTTCTTCTAGGCACAATTCCTTAAATTCCTGAAAATTCCCTTTATATTCTTCTAACCTTCACCCCATCAGTACTCCCATCTATAAATTAAAAAAGGAATGATCATTTTACCCATTGTCACCATTTACCAGTTTGCATTTCTGTTGTGTAGATTCCTACTAAAATTTTCCACAGGGTTACAGTTGGGGAAGGAGAGGGACAAAAATGCAAGAGAGATCCACCTTAGCTCTATTGAAGAAACTAAACCAGGAAAATACTACGTTCAACCTTTTTTGTGAACATTCTTTAATACACTGGCATTGTTCTACTCCTATAATTGAAAATAAGGGTGGAATCAAAATATTTTCAGAAATTGTGAGATGACTCAGTTAGCTAAGGAGGATACTGCTGAGGTATAGATAATATAATTATCTCATGACAAGGACATAAACCCCCTGAACCAGATGGCCCTACAATTGAATTTCTCAAGAAATTCAGAAACTTATTACAGGAACCACCCTGTACGTGCAGATAGAAACTATGCTTTTTAACCAGAGCATAATACCTCAGAAATGTCTAAATGATTGGGTTTTATGCAAATCAAATCACCATAGACTAAGGCCTCTGCATCCCCATTTCCTGAGATAACAATGTAAAACTTCCTAGAATGAGGAGAAATCAGTTTGATTTTTGCAAGGCATGGTCTACCACATCTTCAGCACTGCCTGAGTACAGGCACATAGAATGTTAGTAAGGGCACAGAGGGTGGTATGGCGGTACTCAGGAAGCAAAGAGAAGGAGTAGTAGGGAAAAAATTTTAAGACTAGGGGACTGAAGCTAGATTCACTTCTGAAAAAGAAATTCTAGCCTCTCTTTTTACCACCTTTTCTTAGCATTCCAATCCCATCTCCTAGTCTTACAAGGTTGTGTGTATGTACCTGTTGTGTTTTAATAGGAATTTTCCCCCTCTGGCTCTCTGGCTATTCTTGTGCTGAATGTTACCTTAAAGGAGAAAGAGCCATATGTTGAAACCCACGGTACTGGCAGCCAGAAACTAAGGCCAAAATAATTAAGCATCTCAGTGCTCAAATAACTCCAAACTCACACTTATCTTGTTATTCACAGCAGCAGAAAGAGAATAAACTCAACCCAGAAAGTGCATAGCTTTCAAGTTTGGGGCTTAGTGTTTATATAATTTGAGTGTAGTGAAGAAATTTTATCTACTCTATGCCTTTTTAGATTTTTTACTGATTTTTGGAATATTTTGCCATCACTTAAGCCAGGATTGAGTCTCTTCAGGACTAGTTGGCTTCCTTACCTGGCAGTCGAAGTGGCTCTGACAGAACTGACTCACAGGGGCTGTGCAGAGAGAGGGTTGGCAGATCCACAGAGATGGCATATCATCTCAACCTAAGCTAGGTAACACTGTGCTGGTGCCTCTTTCGCCTCCCAAAATGGGATTTGAGACAGCCCAAGCAGCTTTCCTCACACGTAGTCAATATGACACCCAACTATACTGAAACCCTCAAGACTAGAAGCTCCTTGAAAGCTCTGAGATTGCATTTGTTTTTCTGCCATCATTCAGCTAATATGAAGTCCTCAATATCTGTTTAAAATGAAATTATTCGAATAGGCAAAAACAGAAGAACATTCCAGATGTTCCCATGAAAACTGACACTATCTGCTTCTCATGCCAATTCCCCCATCAGCACCTACCTACTGTGAGGACAAAACAGATAAAGAAGATAAATAATATTTTAATAATGTTAGCAGTACTATTAGTTACTGTTATTATGCATTATTACATGAAAAATATTAATTCGTTTAAATTAAATGCATGCACCCAAAATAATATGAATTTTTAAGAAGACATATGAACTAAAATTTACACATTAAGCAAGTTGAAAATGCTGTCTATAAGTAAGGAAGAGAAAGTGGAGTAGGGCATAGGGACAGAAGAAAATTAATTAAGAAATTAGTAAATAAATAATACTTAAGTAGCAATTAAATTAAATCCAACACTCAAGGGAATTTTTCATGAAAAAAACAGCCTTGGACTGGAAAATTGAACAGAGTTTTGGGGAAAACAAGATAGCCAATGGTGAGTGTTACAAGAAGGAGCCCTGCACACTGCCGATGCCTAGACAGAGCCCATGTGTGGACAGAGAAGGAAATAATAAGTAAAGCAACATCCCTCCCATATACAGCTCAGGGAAGATGCAAGCCTTGTAGAGAAGCTTCCCTACCTACTCTGCAGCTGCCTTGCAGAGCTAGCCGACTAGTCCTGCAGAGCTGGTGAGCAATTTCATAGCAATGTCTGCAGAGGACCGGCCACAAGTTGACAGCCTCTGAGCAAGACCTAAGAACAAAGAGACATTTGCCCCTTGTGACCAAGAGCTACAAAGACATGGCACCAAAAGCCAGCAGACCTGAGTGCCCTTATGGTAAGAACAAGAAGGATACTGCAGCAGATGCCAGAGGAGACTGATTACCAGAGGCTAGCTGGAAGCTCAGACCTCTCAGCAGATGCCAGCAGAGAGAGATGATGATGCTTGGGGACCAGATGGGATGATGTTCTGCTCGGCATATGCCAGCCTGGACAAATGAAACCCATAGACCTGGTGCTTCTCCTCACCCTACCCCTCCTCCCCAACATTTCCTAACTCTGCAAAACCTCTGAGAATTTATAGAAGCAGCCTTCATGAGAAGGATAATGGTGGAAGAAAACATTGAATTGACTGAGAAAATAAAGGAATAAGTGTATCCTGGGCTTTTCCCATCAGGGGCCATGAACTAGAAATTATATCATCCAATTGCTGCATTGAAACCTCATTCCTTCTATCATAATCAAAATTCTCTCATTAATTACATAGGTCAATTTCTTCACATGAGATGACTTCAGAGGCTATTACAAGTAATTTTTTTTCAGAATCAGTAGCATCTGCTGAACCTTTAAAGCAAACTCTTGTATTGAGAGAGATGAGAGGAGGTGTGCCAATTGCTGGAAAGGGTGCACAATTTGTAGTTAGCAGGCTTGGTTGGATCCCAGCACTTGACCAGTGACCTTGGGCAAGTCACTTAAACTATCTCCCTGCCTTTATATCCTCATTTATAAAGTAGAAATGGTGATGATAATAATGCTTATTTCACAGGGTTTCTATGAGGATAAAATGAGATAATGTATTCAAAAATGCTTTATAAACTATAATAAACACATAACTGTTAGTCATCATCATTTTTATCATCATCTATGAATAATAAGTAGCCTTATAGAAAGCATTTGTATAGGTTCTGAGCATCTAATATATTCACAGGAAAGCACTAATGTTCTAGAAGAATTTGACTTATCTGTTCTGTTTTGGTCTCCTTGGAATAATAATGCTGTCCAAAATCAATTATTAAATGGATGGGCAAATTGAATATCCAATGACTAAAATAAATTAAGAATAAGATTAAAAATTTAAGTCTAACTTTAGAATCATGGAGTTACATATATTGCTTACTTCATAATCGATAGCTCTGGCCAGCTTTTAAAATAGTGAAATATTTACTCCATCAAAAATCTTTCTAGAATATTTAAAGTGAGCACCCAAAGTCACGGAAATTTATATAGCCTTTCTGAAATTCTAAATATCATGTACAAATGATGTTTCATATCTTATCAGACTTTAAAAATATGACAATTATAAAGTGAGCTCAAAATTATTTCTTTTCATTTTATTCTATATTATCTAAGCATCATATAGGTACGAAATGACCTTTGAAAGTGGAAGTGCAGTGATTTTTTTAAGGAAGGAAATTCAATCAGAATTTGATAGAGAAGTGAATCACTCAACTTTTTGAGAAAATAAAATTCATATGTTTTATTTTTAAATATGTAAACAGACCAGAGCAAGACTATGACATACGTGTAAGACATCCAGGAAGAGATGTTCAATCTAGAAGTAGAAACTGGATTCTCACCCTCAGAGCAGGGACTTCTGCTATGAGCATATGGGTACTTGTCAATACCCTGGGATGGATGAGATAATTCATCAGTGAAGGTCTTTGGGAAAACTTCTTTAATGAATAGATATGAATATTGTACACTTAATGTAGTAAATTTTTTTCTCCATGTACTCCTAGCCTTTTGATGTTCCTTATTATATTGTTTTCTTATCATATGTTTATCTATCTTTTCTTCTCCCAACTTCATTATGAGAAACTGTAAGGGGAAGTCCCCTTTTTCTTACCTCTGTGTCTGAATGAATGTCAAATACTTCCATATAAATACATGCTTCTAAGTTACATTGAAGATACTTGACATCTTGGACTTGAAAATGTTCTTTAGTAAGTTTAAACATTCCTTCACAATCTTGTATATAGGTTATGTTTTTCTTATCTAACTCTATCCTCATAGTTTAAGCAAACGTGGAAGTCCACACAGACTCCTTAAAGGAATCCTATGGCCTACTATAGAGCCTGAACTGTTTTAGAGCTCAGAAAGAAACTCTTCCATCAGGAAAGCCTCCCTCCTGGCAAGACTTGCTTTATATTCACCGTACTCCAAAATATTTTAACTTTACAAACAAAATTACAAGTAGTGGGCTATGTAGGTGGCAAGCACAAAATATATCCTCACAAAGAATCAAGCCACTTTAAGATTGTCAATCTTCTAGTCCCCTATACTTGTGCTTGGCACATACGTGCTTGGCACATAGTTACCTCTCAATAAATAACTGTAGAATTAATTAATTATATCAGTTAATCAATTTAGTGCTTAATAACTATTTGCTAAATAAATAGCCTTTAAAAGCTGACACCTCCCACATCATTATCATCACACTGGCCCCTCCCTTGGCATCTGGACATATTTCCAACTTACCCTGGACATTTCAGCTCAGGTGTTCTACAGACAGACAGAAAGGGGGAGCTAGTAAACCAGAAAGGGTGAAAACAGGTAAGCTCACAAATTTCTGGTTGTTGTGAGTCCATACCTTTTTGTCCCTCAGAAAATCATATGGACAGCATTCAAGATTTTTCTCTCAAAAAATGAAGAAAAGACTATCGATATACAGGCAAAAGTGCAGAAAGTGATTATTTGGTAGAACTGTAGAATTCAGGGTGTTTTTATTTATCTTTTTTGGTAAGTTTCTATTATACTTAAATTTTTCTTTCTTTCTTTTTTTTTTTTTTGTTCTTCATGAACATGAACATTATCATTTGTTCTTACAAGGCATCTTTGTCTGCTTAATTGTTTTATTCTCTTTCACTCCTGTTTCTTCCTCATAGGAAACCATGATATTGTGTTGTTAAACATGTATTTTTGCTTTGATATAGGCATTTTAATTATATAAATAGTATTGTGATTTTTATCTCATTTTTACTTTTTTAAATTCAGAACTATATTAAGATCTATCTATAATGTTATGTACAAATCTTGTCCATCGCTTCTTACTGCTTTGTAGTGTTCCGCATTTATCACTTTTATAATTTTAAGAAAAGCCTTTAAAAAGACTTTTAAAAGCTTTCTTTTTAAAGCCAATTTGGGGTGAAATAAGCAAGAATAGATAACAATTAAAGTCTGTTATATTAGATAGTTCTTTCAATTTTGTTCTACCTTACAAATCACTTTTCCACATAAGGAATTGGAGACCCACTGATAATTGTTATTTTAACAAATTTTGGGAGCTGTGCTCTGCTTTTATACAGATCTTACAGAAACCTGGTTATTGGTGCTAGAATATCAAATCTTCCTCCTGGGGCAATTCCACAAATTTTAAATGTAAAACTTTGGGGGAAAAGGGTAAGAGCAAACATCACATGGACCAATTTGGTTAAATACACAGTTCACCTGATGTTTTGACTGAACTAACCAACTGAAGAATCATACTATTATTTGTGATGCTATGTTGATAGCAGAGGAATTTTTAAAGCACTGTATTTTCACTGGTCTATTGGTCACATAAGATTATGTGCTGATGGAAATACCAGGCCTACCGTTCTTGTAGGTTGAAAGCTCAATGTAGTTAAACAACTAGAGAAGGAATTGACCAAATACACTCCATGTGTCAGCAGGGCTGGATCCTGGGTTGAAATGCCCACTTTGGGGGGCAGATCCAAAGGTTATATCAGAATAAATATGACTCAGAAGCAGTTCAGCACCATGAAGCTAAAAAAGGGAAACACTAAGGAGTCAAGCCAGATAAAAATAAATAAATAAAAACTGGGATCAGAGACACCAGAGAGTAGAATCAGGAATGAAGAAAGCACAGCAGCATAGATCTAACCAGTCCCCACACTGTGCCCCAACCTCTCTCCTCCCTATCTTCCTCCCCCTCTCTCCCTCATGATCCCAGGTAATTGTTTATATGAGAAGTTTACAATATGTGAGCTTTTGAATGTTTGGTATCTAAAATTTTATTATTGAGTTTCTCCAGTTGCTTGTGTGCTTAGATGTCTAGGCTTTTTGTTTTCTTTTGGTCAATTAATGAAGAATTACTTTTGTTTTTTTCATAATTTTTATCTTTCATGATAACTATAGCTATTTAAAAGTTAGAATTTGCTTCATATAAAACTTCATCAGTGTGGAATATTTTTAAAATAAAGAATGAGGTTAGAAATTTTTAGGCTGCAAATCCCAAACTATAGCTCCTACCTTCAACCTGCACATAAAATTGTCAAAGAACTTGCCTGAAGGGACCTAGTAATTCAGGTCATCTATATCTAATATGTAAGAACAGTTAACATTTATTGGACCCTAATAATCTGTCAGACACGGTCCTAAGATCTTTACATGCATTGACTTATTTGATCTTCACAAAACACTACGAGAGAGATTTTCTTATCCCATTTTATAGATGAGGCCCCAAGATCACCCAGTTCATTCAGTGGTAGCACTGGGATTTGACCAGAATGTACCTTCTTAACCACTAAACGTACACTGCTTAGGATGTAAAGGATTCTGCCACAGAACTTACCGAGTTTTTATTACCAGTGAAATCTCAAATGTCAAGGTGAACTTTGTTTCACATCTTCAAGAACAACAACTAGTGACTTTCATTATAGATAGCAGTAAAGAATCTCACACCAAATATAAAACAATGAAATACATGATGAACTGTGTATGTGACCATGTACCTACCTCTCATTGACAAAAACAACAAGTTTGGGTATTATAGTAAAATAAGTTTGTAACAGAAATCCTGAAGGGCTTTCAACTATGTAGCTCTAATAAGAAGCAACCATAATCCTATTTATGCAAATTCTCTCACGATTCCTAAAACAGGTCAAATAAAGGATGTTACTTTTGAGAACTGGATTTTTTCATTTCATATACTGACTGGTTAATGAAGTGAATGAGAAAGAAGTAAATCTAATTCTTATTATTCTTTGTAGGTTAACTGTTTATTAGAACCCACAAACTTCACATTTCACCGTTAACCAGGATACATCAATATATCTTCTGCAGTGGAAAGTTTCAGGGTTTGGCTTCCAGTAGCTATTTCTCCCCTTCCTAGTAAGAATATTCTGATTTTCTTTGGGGGCACCACTCCCCTCCTTCTTCTATTTTCGTATGGTCCAGGAAGGGGTTACCCTGCCTGCACTATCCCCAGGTAGGTATATAGCCAAGGCCTGCCCAATTAACATAGTCTACCTCAACCTTCTCAATAACTGGTTCAATAACAGTATATGACCCAGGATAACCCAGTTGAAGCCAATGAACATCAGATCTAGAACCTCTGCTGGAACTCCAGACAAATAGGTACTCTCCTTCCACTGATTCTGCTAATGTAGAAGAAAGAATGCAAGTCAAGAGAGCATTTGCCATCTCCTAAGGAGAATCTATTTGAGAATAAAACCAACACAGAAGGAAGTAAGACTGAGGAAGCATAGCACTGATTCCTGGCAACATCATTTGAGTACCTAGGTCCAACCATATCTGACCTCAGATACCCTGAACTCTTCAGGTATATGATTGCTACGCAGGCATGCACACACAACACTTATGCATACACTCACACTCACTTTATTCCTGCATAAGCTAGTTCAATTCACCTTTCTCTCTCTTGCAACAAAAATCTTCCTTTTAAATTACCTAAAATGAAGGCATGAAAAATATGACATGGAGTTTCAGGGGAGAAAAATATCTGTTCTCTATCCATATTAGGTTCATTGGCTGGACCTTTGTAAATTAGACTGACAAAAGACAGATTAACAAGAGAAAAACAACAGAAATTTATTAACCTATGCATCACACATACACATGGGAGTGCTCAGTGATTAGTAACTCAAAGCGGTGTTTAGAACTTGGGTTTACATAGCATCTTAACAAAGAACAATAATTTAGTAGAGAAGTGACAAGACAAAGGAAAAGAACTTTGAGCTTCTAGGGGTAGCAAATTGTGGGAAGGCATATATATGGATAATTAATAACAGATAAGGGCTAAGTTAGTAAGGTTTGTTTGCATAGACTTTCTAGGCACCATCTCCTCTCCAGTGATAAGGTTGTATCCCCTTCCTGGTTTGTGAAGTGTGAGGGGACACCTTCGCAGGGGAATTTATGTTCTATTTGCAAATAGATAGGGGGAGGGCAGAGAGATCATTCTATGTCTGCTTTTCCTTAATTGCCTTCAACTCCAAATAATTCTTATGCCAAAGTGGCATATTTTGAACCACTTCAGGGTAGAACAGGGGGTGCAGGGTGGAGGACTCAGTCAACACTCAGTAAGGAATCTAAGAAAATAATGCTGCCTACACCACTTCTACTACTGTCTTCAGTATGTTTAAACAAAATTGTTCATAAGCAACACAAAGGCAATCTTGCAGTAGAAAAAAAAACCACTCACAGACAGACTGCACAATGTATCAGCAATGGTTGGGGAGAGGTGGAGTCCCGTGTGAATTGTCTTGAAGATAGCATGGGGCTGGCTGAGTGTACAGGATCATGATTTCAGGACACCTCATATACTGGCTGGCAGAACCACCTCTGCCTTGGCCAGGTTGTTTCCTTGACTTGATGCCCCAGATTAGCATTACTCTCTGATTTCTTCTACCCCAACCCTGACAAGCCCCTCTCTATTTTGGTTCTTCTCTAGACATACATTTCTGAAGCAAGTAGACCCTGCAGGCTCTAATGGACTATACTGCCTGGAGACACTGTGCTGCCAGCTCTGTCTCCACAGCTGCTTTTAGCAGCTGTAAGTTGTCACCCACTTCCAAAGATACAAAGATAACCTGCATTAGGAAGGATTCCAAATGATTCTATGCCACCAAAAGCAGGATTTATGGAATTGGTGCAATTCTACTAACTTCACAAGTCTACAATCTCTATACTAACTATGAGATATAATAGATAGCTGGGGGTAGATGCAAGGAATAAAAGTCATTATCTTTACCAAAAATCTTTTATATCAAAACCTAAAGAAGCAAATTCCTCTGTGAACTTAGTAGAATCCAACTCCAGAGGGCCAAAACAACACCTCTTTTGAATCCATAGAAGGCCATATTTTTGTAAACAGCAGTAATAGATCAAGATGTTGAAGCAGTCCAGAGTTGTAGAGTTCCAAAGCCCACCAGGGGAGGTAAACACAGGGTCCTCACACGGGGTCTGCTAAGGCCCCTTTGGCTCCTGCTTTCTCAGCTCCCTCCCAAATCAACTGTGAGAGAATTGTCTCACGTTTTCTACTTGTTTGATATTTCTTAATTTTGACTTGTTTTCCAGGTCATCACTCCAATTTCCAAATGATTTACAATCTTTAGAATTCTCATTTAGAAAGGGGTCAGGTCTATTAATCACCTATTCTGTGTCTTCATTTTATCTCTGCTTCATGCAGCCTTGAAACAGAGCTGGTGAACTTTATATTCATTACACTTATTCCTGCCCTAAGTGCCTTTACCCTTTTACTAATATCTGAACATGTCTGACTACCAGAACTTGAGAAATAATAGCTGGAGTCTTTATAGCATGATACAGATTTATAACATTTCCTGAAGTGTGGCCCTCTCTGCTGAATCAGAATCACATAAAAACCCTTTAAAAAAATTTAAAAAAAAAAAAAAGATTCCTGGAACTTACAACAAACCTGCTGAGGTCCAACTCTCTGAGAGAGAGACCCAGGAATCTGAAAATTGAACCAACAGGATATGCTGCTGCTGCCGCCGCTGCTGCACTCTGAAGTCTTACAACCAGAGGCTTGCATGTTGAAAAGGGGTTTAAAACAAATATAATAATCCTCTGGTTGAAGAACCAACCAGTGGGGCATGTATTAGTCAGTAAAGTAGTAGGTTATGTTGTAGAACTGGCCTTCATAGAATAAGAGGAGAGGGTTCCCAATATTTGGCTTAAGTATGGATTTGTGAAAAGAGCTTCACATTTCTGTCCCTCACTCTTAATATTTGAAAAATGGTGATGCTTTCATGTGGTAAAAATATCTAATGCTCAGATAACTCATATCTAGTCCTTTTCACCTTTGGGTTTGTGGGAAGTTTGTACTTTCCCCTTATTTCTCTCCACCAGTGTGGCGAAGGTAGGCACCTTTAAAATCCTCCCTATTTCACTTAATCTTTGATAAACCAAACAAAAATATACAATGGGGAAAAGAATCTCTCT
>VBSM01000272.1:16827963-16884751 GCA_008086735.1 Cheirogaleus medius | reverse complement strand
TGGGGGGGGGTGGAGTGGTAGAGGCAACGTATGTATTCCTAACAATATATGTACCCCCATTATATGATGAAATAAATAAATAAATAAATAAAAATCAAATCCTCCCTATTTCAGCAGGGTTTTACTAAAGTAACAGTTTCCACAAAGGACAGACAGTATTAGAATTTAAATGTCATCATTCTTTTTTCTGAAAAAAAAAAATTTCAGACTGCCTAATGTACAAGCAGTGAAAGCAAACCAGTTTTCAGCTGAATTTATTATTAGAGGAATGTATTATATGTATGCATCCTGCTCAGTTGTACTGTCCAAGGACTTCAATCAAACTGTTACTTGAACACCTGCTATGTGTTCAAGAGCAATGCTAGGCACCTTCTAATGGCATCAATAGAGGTCTGTCTGCTCACAGGTCAGGAAAGCTCCTTCAGTCCTTCAGAGAGAAAAGTTGTTCCTGCTTCTCTCACTATTTATCCGCCCTTGCCATTGCATATGCCCCCAGCTGGGTGCCTGATCCCAAACATCCACAGCCATCGGGGCACATATCTGCCATAGCACCATGGAACCAGGGAACCAATTCCCAGCTCTCTGAAAGCATCAACCAGAAGTGTAGAGTCTCCAGTTCAGGAAAGCTATTTGAGGCCATAATCAGGAATATATTTTCTTAGCACAAAAATGACATCCCATTGGGTATATTTGTGATGCTCTCTGCATGTTAGCCCTTTTCCCGTATACTTTCAGGGACAGATGGCAGATAACTGCTCTGAAGATGAAACGAATTGTAAGTGGATGAATTTAGTTCCATATAGCATAGGTTAAGAGATAACTATTATAGGTTGCAAATGGCAACAAACAAGACTTTGCCTCTTCAGATCTACATATTTTTTGAAAAGGATGAAAAATATTATTCATTTTTCCAGTGATTACTGAAAGTAACAGAATTCTTAATATATCTGATTATAACTATTATCCTCTTCCTTTGAGTGCAAACACATCCCTCTTTGTAGGAAGCAGTTTGCTGGTTCAATCTGAGCTCATCTGAGCCTGCCAGAGCCTATGCTTTCCATTATTTTATCTAATGGCTTTTGATGGAAAAGTCAACATCAAGCATAACTCTTGTACTGTAAGTAGTATCAAAATTACCAATATAATTTTATAGCATGTAAACAGTTCTCTATCTATAAACTCTATCACTGCTGTCCTGACAGTCACCTCTAAGTGTAAAATTTCAGTTTTATTCCATTATCTTTGCCATTGTCATATTATTTTTTGCTATCAACACAAGTTTCTGTGACTTGGATTCTAGCACATTTTCACACCAAAGTCAACCCTTCCTATTGTACTGTCCTTGAAAGCCCACGACAAAGAATAGTCCTTAAGATGTGGTAGTCTGAATATTTCTTCTAAGACTCCTGCTCCAATAAAAACCTTATAAGCAAATCCTCGTACGTTCTCACCTGGTTCTGTAGCAAGGCTCCAGTAAATTTAAACTAAGCAGCATGTAACACGTGCTGCGCTTCCTATTACTTCTGAGAACATTTGTCTTATTTCCTTTCTAATATGCTTCGTGCCTACTTTTCATTGTATTAGAGACTACTACTTAAGTGAAAATGGAGGAAAAAAATAAACCAAAGCATTTGTATTGATTTCTTTTGATCTGGGTCTTCAATCAAACTGCAGGTCCAACACTTGCTTTTTCAATATGCTTTTTAGCCCCTGTTGTTTCTCCTCTACCCCTGTTCCATGAATCCGGGCTCCTGACTTTCCTGTTCCATTAAAAGGCTATTACCTACTACTCTGTGTAGTTCTTTAAACTGAGGAGTCAGCAAAATCTCTCAACATAGTTTAATTTACCCTTCAATTAAATTTAGACATGAGATAAACCTTATTATGACTTTGACCTAAAACTACCATGGGACCTGGAAACAAATTTTTAAATTTCTATTTGCTGTGATATCTATATTGGCTCCAAATGAAAAGGCTAAATTTAATTTTTTTCCCAAGGAAACAACATTTTTTTTCACCAAGTTGTATTCTAAAGCCCTTGAAAGTTTTAAATAGAGTTATGAAGGGGTGGAGGTGAATTACCAAATGCAACAAAAAAATAAATGCTTTTCTTACCACTAGAATTTTATATACCGTCCCCATACTTCCTACCTCTAATATGGGAAAAGAAGGTTTTGGAGCAAAATCATAAAATGTTAGAGCTGGTTGAGACCTTCAGAACCATTCATATCAGCCTCATTTAGCAAATGAGGAAACTGAGGTTCATAATAGCACCTTAACAGTGATAATAACCAAGGAAACAAAAGCTAATATTTGAGCACTTACTATCAGCTAAACACTGTCTACATTATCTCACAAGCCCACAACAGCCATCAGAGGTGAATACTATTATAAATTCCATTTTAAAGATGGAAAAACTGAGGCATAAAGAAGTCACATAGTTAGTACTTAATTGGCAGAACCAGGGCTCTGATTCTAGGTCCCCAGCCCTACTTCCAACCTGTGACACTGCCTGCCAGCTTCCTGCTGGTCCCCAAACTATCAGGTGATAACTCCCCTTCTTTCTTCCTTATAAATTGCTAAAAGAGTATGATTCCAGTCTTCATTATGAGCCAAAAGTGTTTTAATATTAATACTATAACGTTATTTGCTTTTTGTACTCAAACTTTCTCACAAGTCTACAGTAGGGCTTTCCATAGCTTACTTGATATGTGAGATCACAACAGACTGAGTACAGAAATCAATCTGAGAATCCAGCCATCTCTATTAAGCCAGACATTAAAGAGATTTGCAAAAATAAATAAATAAAACAATGCCACTCTTCCAATTGTCTTGTTTTGAAAGGTGTAATTTTTTCATTAAAATATGATATTTATGTTTTAGTAAGTAATGTGTTTATTCATGTTATTCTTAAATGAAAAACACTTTAATTTATAACATGGTACATATCAATAGAGACAACACTCATATATAAGAGCTCTTTGGAGTCCTCAATAAGAGTGGTCTTGTGAATAAAAAGTTTAAGAACCATTGTTTTAGAGTATCTGCTACTAACCTTAGCTCCAGTGGAGTCTGGAGTCTCTCTCTCCTTGGCATCAGCTAAGACCAATAAGACATCAGGGCTTCGATACTCCTGGCACCAGAGAATAAGGAAAGGACAATGAGCATGAAGAAATCGAGATGAGTGTGAGTAGTGTTGCAAGTTTCTCCATACACACGCATTTGTAGGTCATTCCATGTGTGTGTGTGTGTGATGTCCTCACTTCTAGAACTCTTCAGAACCCCCAGCCTTTAACTGGTTAAGATCTTCAAGAACAAGAGATCCATGGTTTTTTCATGGATCTTTGGTCTTTCTCCAGTATTAGTGATTAACAGAGTAAATACTCCTCACAGAGTTAGCTCTTGAAGGCACTGAATGGAATCGCCATCCTATATTGACATAGAGTACCTGGCCAAACTTGTCTCCTCCCATCCCTCACCTCTACAGCCCCAATGCACCTTCATATATCACCTTCTTCGGCTGAAATGTCCTACCTGTCTCCATGACTTCTGATTTCCTGAAAAGAAAAGAGGTGTGATTTTAGGTCAGAAGCACTCCCACTTACCCTGTGTACTGAGTTCTACATTGTCAAGGGCAGGAATTGAGTTCTCTGATATAGGCCAGACTATACTAAAATAGTACAATCTGCAACTTCTTTCTATAACTCAAAGGGAAGACTGAAATTTGTCAGCCAGTTCCTACACACATTAGGTTAGGCCTCTTACATCCTTATGGCTATTTGGAGAGTTTCATTTGCATACATTAGCATTTTGGGGATAAAATCACCAGTTCTGTAGTCCTTCCTTAATTCTTTTTCTAGTCCCTTTTACAATGCACCACACTTTCACTCTTTGTCAAAATAATGTGGGCAAGTATCTTCAGAAGGTGAATAATAATAGCAGCAATATTGAGTGACGTGTGCCAGGCACTGTGCTAAGTGCCTTACATGTATTATCTCGTTTACTCAAATTAATCTTACAAAATAGCTATGACTGGTATTCCCATTTTACACAAAGGAAACTAAAGCTTAGGAAAGGAAGCAATTTGCCAAGTTCACCCAGCTGGCTGGTGATAGACCAAGAGGACTCTAACCCATTAATGAATAAGCACCCACAAAAAAAGGAGTGATTATAATGCATGTCATTAGAGGGGGATCGACAAAGAGGAAGAATTAAGATGGCAACAACCTTGAAAAGCAACTTTGCTGAATGATGGCCATGATTCCTGGAAATTTCGCAAAAACCATCACTGATAAATCTCTGATTGCATTTTCTCCTTAGTGGATTTTTGTGTATTTCTGCACATTTTTCACTAGCACTGCTACATATTTCTTGATTAGAACAGCACCAGATACTGTAATATCATTTTAAGTTCCACTCAATGCTCCCTTCTTGGCCTTAATTCAATGGAAGAATGATTTACTTGCACACAAAGCGTGTGCTCCTGTATATCAATGCCACCCTCACCCGCTCCTAGAAAGATTTAGTAGACACTATATATTAGACCAGCAATTATCACATAATGTCAGAACATTAAGCATTTTACATTTTCCAAACGATACATGAATAATTTGAGCCTTGTGTGTATACAGCCCTAATAAATCAAACATTTAATTTTCACACACTTTTGAAAGCTATAAAGGCATCTTTTCTTACTTTAAAACAGCCCACAGACTTTGCCTTGGTGTCTTGATTTATCCCTCCATGGATATGCTACTAATTCCTGATCCACAAATACTTGCACAAAAGCATCTGAAATTTTTAATAAATTAGACTTATTTTAAATCATATCCTAAAATCAGAAAGCATCAAACATTGTTAAAGCACTGAAATTATTTATGAACACAAAAAAATGAATCAGCTTTCCAGGCAAAAAGAAGAGATGCTGGAATGGCTATGTGGACAACTGAATAAAATTGGATAATGACAATTGGTCATGAGTTTCATTTCATGGACATCATTCCTCAAGTTAAAATGTAATTAAAACACAATGAAAACAAACGAAACACAGTCCTTAATACTGCTAACTTTAATAAATGCTGTTGTTTTGTTATTGTTGTTGTTGTTGAGACAGTCTCCCTCAGTCGCCCTGGGTAGAGTGCAGTAGCATCACTGTAGCCCACAGCAACCTCCAACTCCTGGGCTCTCAGGGATCCTTCTGCCTCAGCCTCAGCCTCCCCAGTGGTTAAGGCTACAGGCAAGCTCCACAACACCTGGCTGGGATTTTTTTCTTTCTTTTTGGTAGAGACGGAGTCTCACTCTTGCTCAGGCTAGTCTTAAACTCCTGAGCTCAAGGGATTCTCCCGCTTCAGCCTCCCAGAGTGCCAGGATTACAGGCATGAGCCACCGTACCCAGCCAACTTTAATAAATGGATGACTAAACTTGTACTTTTTAATTCCAAGGAAAGCATGTAGGTTAGAATTTTTTATTTTATCTACTTATTTTGACACTCAGCAGAGAAGCACTCCTTCAGATGACTGGGTTTGCTGTTAGTATTGATGTTACTATTGTCTTTAACCCCTCTCCAAATGATGCATATATCTGGACAGGAACCATTACCAAGAAAGAAATAAGAAATCTTTGTTCTGATGGCTGCTATCTTGTGACCAGATATCATTGATTAATTAACACATTTGTTTGACCAAAAATAAAGTAAAAGATAATCATGGAAATCTCCATTATGCAAACACTGACACTTGATTAAATATATTATTTTACCCAAATTCACATCCAGGTGGGCAAAGCAAAGTCAAGAATCAGGCAGGACTTCTTTGTTCAGTCAACTCATTTAAATATGTGAGAGCCTAGAAGAAATTAAAAGTTTAAGTTTTGGAAGTTTTTTCAACACAGGAAAGTAATATTATAAAGAGATTAAACCCTGACAAAAGAAGATTTGAGTTGCTTGGGGGAAAAAGTTTAAAACTAGTCATATAGTTTAACAGAGTAATTCCCATTTTATCACAAAATGCTGAAGCATAAACAATCACAGATGTAGTCTTTTAAAAAAGACTTTAAATGCCCTCTAAAGACTTTTTTCCTAAACCTTTAAGTTCATATAAAGACAATGTCACAGATATCAAAGTAAAAATCATCTCATATCACTTCAGTAGTCCAAATCTAAATAATTGATTTTACTTAAGTTCAATCATCATAACCTAGGTAAGGTATGTGCTCAAGACAAGCTGCTTTCAAAATTAACCTGAACAAATAAAACATGGGACTTCAGTAACTCTAGGACTCCATTAACCAGAATTGCCTCAACATAAGGGGAAAATTACTGCAAGGAACCAATGTTTTTGAATATTGGTTTAAAGGGTTTTACTAACACAGAATATCACCTCCAAAACCAACAACTTTGGAGTAAACATTTTTTAACTGTGTCCCATCTACCATCAGCTCACCAATTAATGACAACTCAGGAAAACATCTACATCCTTATGAGCAATCAATCTCTTGCCCTGACCATTAAGGAAGGCCTTGGACACCACACCTGCTATCTCTAATTGCCAAATCCACTCAAAAATTTGATAAACATTCATTATACACTATGAGCCAGGAACACTCACTAACTATAAGATATCTTGCAAAATGTTATATGAAGCACAAAGAAACATAAGGTATAATCTCTTATCTCAAGGAGTCTAAAATATAAACTAGAGAAGCAAGAAAAATATGGGAAAATTGGAGTAAAAACATAAATATCAGCTCAGGTAGCTATGGGACATGTGACAAAGCAGTACACCATTATCGAATCAGTGGTATGGATGGTGCTATGGTTTGAATGTGTCTCCCAAAGTTCATGTGTGGGAAACTTAATCCCCAATGTCACATGTGGGGAGGTGGGACTTAATAAGAGGTGATTAGGTCATGAGGGCTTTGCCATCATGAATAGATTAATGTCATTATTGTGGGAGTAGGTTAGTTATTGCAGGAGTGGGCTAGTTATCAAGACAATGGGTGTGTTAAAAAGTGAATTCAGACCCCTCTTGCTTTCTTGCCCTTTCACCTTCTGCCATGGGATGACAGCAGAAAGACTCTCACCAGAAGCTGGTGCCATGCTCTTGGACTTCCCAGCCTCTAGAACTGCAAGCCAAATAAATTTCTGTTTACTATGAATTACCCAGTTAGTGGTATTATGTTATGGCAGTACAAAATGGATGAAGACAGATGGCATACCAGTCAGGATCCAGTCAGGAACACAGAGATCACACTAGATATTTCAATAGAGAGAGTTTAATACAAGGAATTGTTGTGGAGGGTGGTGAAAACAAAAAGAGAATGCTGATATAACACAGAGATAGTAATAGCAGGAAAGCAGCTACCAACCCTTGTTAATCTGAGAAGACATAGTGGAGGAGGAGGGTTATAAGATTAAGCTTGAAAGATAATTTAGAACAGTGGAAAGGAATGGAAAAGGTAGGTTTAGTAAGGGAAAAGCAAAACATATTGGGAAACATAAACAAACCATTTGGCTAAGGCCAGTTTTCATGCATGGTATAAATTGATATTTATATTTTTTCCTAAGATTTCAACTATGAATTTATCTTTGGATGCTATATCAGCAAATCAACAATAATTATTTAGTGCTCATCATGAGGTTGTTGGGCTCTATAGAACACAAGCGAATAGAAAGTATAAGAAGATGCTTATAATCTCAATGCCAACATGAGACAAACAAATGCCACTCAAGATGGCATATAACTGGCAAGTTGTCTTTTCCAAAGATGGCTGCAACAATACTTCCCACCCCACATGCTATTATGCAATGTGGCTTGACACATCTTCATCAAGAGGCAAGAGGTGGAGTCTATTTCTTCACCCCTTAAATCTGGTTGGGCCCAGTGACTTGGCCCAGTTACTGCTTTGACCAATAGAACATGGCAGAAGTGCTGCTGTCCCGGTTCCAAACATAGTCCTTAACTGCTTCCTACCTATTGGAAGTCAGTCACTGTGCAAGAACAGTGACCACCATAAAGCCATCTTTATAAAAAGCCCAAGCAACACTGGAGAGATCCTGAAGGGTGAGATAGCACACGGGAAGCAAAAGAGGATAAGAACTATCAAGGCACCAGACATGCAAGTGAAGAACTATCCTGGAACCACAGTCATGCCTTGCTTAATGATGGGTGTATGTTCTGAGAAATGCGTCATTAGGAGATTCTGTTGCTATGTGAATATCATATAATGTACTTACACAAATCTAGATGGTATGGCCTACTACACCTAGGCTACATGGTACAGCCTATTGCTCCTATGCTATTATAAAAACCTATACAGTATGTTACTATACTGAATACTATAGGCAGTTGTAACACATTGATATCTGTGTATCTAAACATAGAAAAGGTATGGTAAAAATATGGCATACAGGATAAAAAATGGTACCTCTCTATAGGATATTTACTATGAATGGAGCTTGTAGGACTGGAAGTTGTTCTGGGTGAGTCAGTAAGTGAACGTGAAGGCCTAAGACATTACTGTACACTACTGTAGACTTTATAAACACTTTACACTTAAGCTATATGAAATTTATTTTTTAAAATCTTCTTTATTCAATAATAAATTAACCTTAGCTTACTTGATGACCAACCTTGTGTTTGTACAGTCTGTGGTTGACTGAAACATTATTATGTGGCACATGACTATAGCTTTTTCCCCAGCCACCCCAGCTATGCCACATTGTTGAGAGATGAACGGCCCAGTTGAGTCTTCCCAAAATTCTTGACCCATAAAATCATGAATGATATAAAATGGATGTTTTAAGCCCTTAAATTTTGGGGTTGTTTATTTCACAGCAATAAGACAATAAGCAATGACCAAGTGCTAAATTGTATAAATGGTAATTATTTTTTATATCTGGAAGATACAAGCACTAATTTATACGAGGAAAAAAAGATAAGATTCCCACTTTTAAAAAGTCAGTCTTAGCTAGGAAAGTGGTTCATGCCTATAATCCCAGCCCTTTGGGAGGCAGGAGAGTTGCTTGAGCCCAGGAATTAAAGGTTGCAGTGAGCTATGATGGCACCACTGCACTCCACTCTGGGAGGCAGAGTGAGACCTTGGCTCTAAAAAATAAATAATAAATAAAAATTAGTCTTTGTCCAAAATAAAATGTTATATCTGGGGTTGTAATGATTGACACATTATTCAGTTTAAATGCTGAAATGACACAACTATAAGTTCAAAGTGATGGAAAAATCTTCTTTCTAATGGAAAAGGCACTCACTCATCTTCCCAGTTCAGCTGGATCATAAAGCACTGGAAATAGCAAGGAGCCCAAGGAGGATGCAAAAGGAATCTTATGGTCAGGAAAGGCAGGAGGAAGGCCATGCTTTCCCTTTATTCAAACAGTTTGAGCAAAGTGAACAGACTGTAACTATCATAGAGAGAAATTGTGCCTGAGGCATCCCCGTGGAAGGGCTTTGACAGCAAGTTGTCCTGAAGTCCTGCAACTGGCAACAAGCCCCAGAGGAGGCTGACTCCAAGAAAAAGTTCAGCAGGAACTGGAAAAATAACTTCTACTCAAGACTCAGAAAAATCAAAGGGTTATATTCACTTCAACTTGATAACAATTAAAGATTAATAAGTTGCCTAATTATATTTTGGTGTTTCTTAAATCTTCTCTAAATTACAGCTCATTAGAAGGCAACATGTGTGGTGAATAAGACCAGACTTTAGAGCCAAGCGGCCTAGATTTGAATCCCAGGTCTGCCACTTGCTACCTTGGGACTTAGGGCACATTAACTGCCCTGAGCTCTAGAGCTTTGCTGGCCAGTACGATAGCCAATAGATACATGTGGCTATTAAACACAAGAAGTGTGGCTACTTTGACTTGTTTCATTAATGTGCAAGTATTATTTTCATTAATACCAAACTTTTTTGATTATTGTTCTTTGTGATGTCTTGAAATCATGTAGACTGAGTCATCCATTTGTTTCCTTTAAAAATTGCTTAGGTTAATCTAGGTTTTTTACATTTCTGTATAAATTTCAGAATCAGAACATCAATTTCTACAAAAAAAAAAACCCTGATGGAATTTTGAGTGGTATTGCATTACATTTATAGAAGATTTTGAGTAGAACTGCTGTCTTAAAGCTATTGAGTCTCCTAATTTGTGAACATGACATATTGTTTAATTTCTTTAATTTTTGTCAGTATTGTTTTTGGACTTTTTAGTGCAGAGGCCTTGGGCATCTTCAAGAATTCAAAACATAAGCCACCAATTAGAAGATACTATTTAAAATGTATACATGATTCAAAAGTTTTGTGTATGGAATATGTAACAGCTCTTACAACTCAATGAAATAAAAAAAGGCTCCCCCCAAAAATGCACCGTAATTGTGAAATGCACACTATGTTGCAAGACTTAGTACAAAAAAAGTAAAATACCTTATTATTTTATATTGATTTTTATATTAAAGTAATATTCTAGACATGTTAAATAAAATATATTATAAAATTAATTTTAGCTGATTTATATTTTTAATGTGGATACTATAAAATTTGAACTTCCATTCTTGTCTCACATTACATTTCTATAGGACAGCAGTGCTTTAGAGGGATAAAAATAAACTCAGTTGTTAGGGTTGATGTAAAGATTAAGTGAAATTATCCAAGCACCTAGAACAGTGTATGACATGTAAAAATGTTCAAATTCTTTCATTCATTCATTCATCCATTCATCCAACAAACATTAATTGAGCAACTACTATGTGCTGGCCACTCTTCTAGGTGCTTGGGTACAACATTGAGAACAGACAAAAAACAAAATAAAATAATGCAAAAAGGAAAGCCCCTCTGGATGGCAGTGGTAATTATCTAAGTTCAGTGATTATTTATGTAATATAATGTATCTGTTCAGTAATTCTAATAAAAGTAATTCTAACATCTATTGTTCTTGAGTATTATTTCATGGAAATGGATTCTGCTATCCCTTGCTGTTAATCTTCCCCATGGAGAGCCTAGCTGTCCAAAACATGAGGTTGTAAAAACATATATTCACCTGGGCACAGCAGGAGGCCCAATAGCAGTAAAGGCTCTAAGGCACTGGCCTTGCAAAACCCATACTAAGAAGAGATTACAAAATCCAGTAAGAGTCCAAAAAGGAGAGATCAAAGGGGGCAGAATGATGGGAAAAGAAATCAAGAAAGAGACAGGACATAAAGTTAGGTCCTGCAGGACACCTAAGCATCAAATGGCAACATGAGGGGAGCTACATCTTAGGCATTCTGATTTCTAAGAAAATAGCATCCAGGATGGGTTCAGGATTTCCATGTTAATATTTCTGGATCATATGCATATGTGTCTGGGAAATTGATTTGTCCTGTCAGATGCTAGCTGGCACCTGGAAAACAGCCCACAGCATGACTGGGAAGACAAATATTCAAGCCTTGCAAAGGCAAATCATGCCAGCACAGAGTCATCAACCACATTAATAACTTGGACCCCTCCAACTTGCTCCCTTTAGTCTCTGCCTACTGGTCTCCATAGTCCCTGCAGGCCCCTTCCCCTTTTCTTCCCACACTACAGCCAGAGTAGCAAAAATCTGGTCATGATACTCCTTGAATTACAATCTTTTAATCACTTTCCATTGCTCTAAGAATAAAGACCAAGACCCTTCATGAGGCTAACAGGGCTCTCGCCTACCTCATTGCACCCTCCCCCTTGCAGTCTATACTCCGGCCGCTCAGACCTTCCAGTTTCTCAGCCTCACCTCACCCCTCCATTCCTATCAAGGCACTCCTTTCACCTCTCAGCAAGGTTATTACTTCTCCAGAAAAGCAAATTCCTTCAGCGTACATAAGCATAGCACCATGTCCACTCCTCCATGGCTTCTATCTGTGTGTAATCCACATTCATTAGTGGGATTATTTGAGCAACGTCACCTCCCCCTCTACACTGTAGGCTCTGAAGGTAGAAAGAAACTTTGTCCTTTTGGCTCACCATTAAATCACCAGCATCTAGCACAGGCAATAGTACATGGTAGATATTTAGTTTTTTTTATTCCACATTCTGTGTGATGACTAAATGAGTGTGTGTGTGTATACACACACATATATATATAGCGCATGACACATAGTAAGTGCTATGTAAGTGATTGCTGACTATAAATTTTGTTCCACATAATAGACTTTTAATGCCAGCCTTGTGCTCTGTGAAATTCGAGCTTTGCGTACTGTGCCTCGCAGAAAGTCTTCCATTTCACTGCCATTAATGCTCCAGGCGGGGCAGGGTCAACATCAAATATCAAGATTTAAATTTGCAGATATCAAGCAATGCTATTCATTAAGATTTAGCACAAAACATTACTTAATGTTAAATATCAGTGATTACTTTTATAATTGTGATATAGGAGGATAAAAATTGTAGAATATCAGAACAATAGAGATGAGGAAATGGAGGCTCCGAGATGTGTGATATTTAGAAACATCAATTGGAAGCTGGAAGCTAAATGTTTGTATGTGCTATTTCACCTACACCTATTAACAACCAGGCATTACAACCTCATTTAACAGATGAGACTTAAGAAAATTAAATATTAAAAATAAAAGAAGCATTGATATTTCTACAAGGAAGATACACAAATGGCCAATAAGAACACGAAAAGATGTCCAGCCTCATTAATCATTAGAGAAATGTAATTCAAAACCACAAATGAGAGATCACATTCACTTGGATAGCTATAATTTTTTAAAAAATAAAAACAGAAATAAAAATAACTAATGTTGTCAAGGATGTAGAGAAATTAGAATTCTCATACACTGCTGGTAGAAATGTAAAATTGTACAGCCATTTTGGAAAACAGTCTGGAAATTTCTCAAATGATTAAACATAGAATTACCGTACGACCCAGGAATTCTACTCCTAGGTATGTACCCAAGAGAAATAAAAGCATATGTTCACAAAAAAAAAAAAAGCTTGTACGCAAATGTTTATAGCAACATTATTAATAACAGCCAATAGGTGCAAAAAATGCAAATATGCATTAACTGATAAATGGATAAACAAAATGTAGCATATCCACACAATGGAATATCATGCAGCCATAAAAAGGAATAGAGTTTTGACACATGCTACAACACAGATAAACCTGGAAGACATGCCAAGTGAAAGAAGCCAGACATAAAAGGCAAAATATTATATGATTATATCCATATAAAATATTCAGAACAGCAAAACTATAGAAACAGAAAGTAGACTAGTGGTTGTTTACGGCTGGGAAAGGGATAAGGAGAGAAGGAGATGATAACGAAAAGGGTGCAAGGTTTCTGTCTGAAATAAAGAAAATGTTCTAAAACTGATTGTGGTGATGGTTGCACATATCTATAAATATACCAAAAACCAGAGAATTACACACTTTAAATGTGTGTATTATATTTCAAGTAAGTTACATCTCAAGAAAGCTGTTTTTAAGCAATTTAAGTAATAATAAGACTAAGAAGGCTACAACAATTCATCACTTGATATGTGTTTGTTTTTGTTTTAACAATAAATAAATGAAGTTTTATCAATCTTCACACCAGCTGCTCTATTGACTATTATTTCAGTGGTACTTTAGCACCTTGAGAACAAATTCAAATATTTTTTCCAAACCTTTTTTAATGTCTTGATAGTTTCTATATTTTTTTTTAATTTTGTCCATTTGGTTTTCTCTACATAGTCACAGATTATTACAGTGATTCATAAAATGAGCTTGTTAAAAATAGTTTTCCAAACGAATTCTAACCTGGAGACAGCAGGTGTTTACATAGAAACCATTATTTCCAGGGTTCCTTTTGAAGACTTGCAGACAAGGCCTGCTGTTTGCCAAGGTCTGGGCTGGGTACTGGGGATGGAGATGAGTAACATAGGGCTCCTGGTGATAAGGATCTGTCATCAAAACTACTTCCGCTAGCCAAAGGCAGATGTTTGGGATCAACCTCCCTATCTGGGAACACTACCACCCAGCAGGCAGCGGAGCGTTTGCTCAGTGGACTATAGAGTCAACGCATGTTTTTGCAGTTATCTGTGATGAGGTGACAAAGAACCCAATCTACAGACTCTCCTGAGAGTTTCTATAATAGGATAGGCTGCTGTCTGCCTAGGATGGTTAAGGAAAGTTTGTCAAGTAAGTCAAGCACTGCATTGGTTTTCTTTTGTTTACTATCTCATGGGCCCTCTAAGAAAAATAAATTTATTAAATAGAATTTGGAATCTTCACCCAAAGCTTATTACATACCGCATGCCCAATGTGCTGAAAAGAATCAAGATGCAAAGTAAAACAAATGCCTTCTTTCACGGAGCTCATCTTCTCCCCACTGGTTGGGCAGGCTCTGGAATAGACCCAAGAATGGCATCTCATCCCCTGAGGAGGGACAAACTTGCTGTTTGAGGTACCCCAAGTGGAGACAAGTGGGTAGGGTACAGCTTCTTCTCCTGCTACTAAGGAAGGTGTGGTAAAGGATTTAACCTTAGCTTGGTGCGGTGGCTCACACCTGTAATCCTACCACTCTGGGAGGCCGAGGCAGGAGGATTGCTTGAGCTCAGGAGTCTGAGACCAGTCCGAGCAAGAGTGAGATCCCCATCTCTACCAAATAGAAAAAGTAAAAAAAAAAGAAAATAAAGAAGAGAAAAGAAAGAAATACTTTGGTAAAAAAAAGAAAGAAAAATGGATTTAACCTTGCCCTATCTTTGTTCTCCTTGGCCTTAGGTCACACTGGATAGCCTAACAATGTGATTTGGGGAGAAGGCTGGCCACACCAGATAGTCTTGGAGTGGGAGCTGGCTGCATCAGATAGTAACAATGTGATTTAGGGTGGGGACTTTGTTATCAGTGGTATCAGTCTCCTTGATTGGAGATTGAGATTAGCCTCTTGGGCAATCAATCATGCCTTGATGATTGGATCAATCATCATGGCATAGAGCTCCAATAAAAACCCTGAATACTGAGGCCCAGGTGGGCTTCCCTACTCCTTGTGTAGTGTCACACACACATTGATGCCAGAAGAGTAATGCTCTCTTGACTCCATAGGAAGAGGATGACCAGAAGCTTCAGGTTTGGTACTGTTCCAGGACTCTGCCCTGTGCATCTCTTCCCTTGGCTGATTCTAACCTTTAGCCTTTCTCTGTAATAAACCATAATCGTCAGTGTTGTTTCAATGAGTTCTGTGAGTCTCGCTAGAAAATTATCAAACATGACAGTGGTTTTGGAACTCACTTCAGTTCCAGAAGTGGGGGTGGCCTTATGCAGACTGTGTTCCCTCTACCTTTGCAGTTGGCTATTTTATGCAGCAGATCAGTGCACGGGCAGAGCTATCAATTGATTTGAATTAGGTAAACCCAACTGTAAGTCCTACCTTCCTCAGCACCGAGTGTATTTGTCCTCTCCCCTTCTCCCGTCCTCTTTCTTAATTGCTCTCTATTTATTCCTTACTTCCAACTTCACCACCGTCCCCACTTATCAAAACCTACTCTGGAAAAGACAAGGAGAATCTATTTATATAAAAGTCTATAAACTGATACAGCTTGAGGAATATAGATGAGCCAAGTAGTCAGGCCAGGTGGTATAAATGATGATTACCCTTATCTCCAGGACTTGTACATTTTGATTGATAGGCAATAAATAGCAATAGCACCAAACTGCCTAGGTTTGAATTGTGCTTTGCCGGTTACTAGTTGTGTGATCTTGGGGAAGTAGGTTAACATCTCCAAGATTCGGTTTCTCCATTTTAAAGTGTGGAAACAATAGTAGTACCTGCCTCCTATGGTTACTGTTAGAATTAAGTAATTGCCTATAAATACTTAAAACTAGTGCCTGACACATAATAAGCACTTAATGAACATTATCTATTACCACCATTTTAAACTAGGATGTTATTCTTAAGAAAAATTTTTTCATACTATATTCATGGAACTTTTGAATCAGAGTCACTGGAATCTTATCCCACTGATAATCTTAACATCACTAAAAATGGGATAATAGGACATTATATGTCTTGTTATATGAAGTAACAAGTAGATAATTCCACATATAAAAAATTCATGTCAAATTTTTAAAAAATGAAACTAAATCTCCTTAAGCCTCTGCATATAATTCCCATTTATAGGCAATATAGGAGTTAGAAGAACAAATTTGACAGCACCAAGAGACAGAATCAGCCAAATCTAGAATGTGGGACATCCTTACCAATTTGCTACTCACAATTTGGCCCCCTGCCTCCCCAACCCCTAGCAGATTCAGCATTTTTCAAAATGTAGAATTTCAGGCCCTACCCTAAATTGACTGAGTCAGAATCTATATTTAAACAACATCTGCAGGTAACTCATATGCACGTTAAAGTTGGAACAGGTCTGGTCTCTCTGACATATCAATGCCATTAAAGAAAATGGGGACTCTGATAGACTAAAGAGAATTTAACAAGCACAGCATCCAGAGACAACATATGGCCCTTGTGTGAATAGATATAAACAAATCAACTGTAGGAAGACATTTCTGAAATATCGAGGAAATTTGAATATGGACTGAGAATTAATATTACAGAATTATTAATTTTGTTGAGGGTGACATGCCATAGTGGTTATGTAGAAACAAGAAAAGTTGTTAGAGAAACATATTTAAATATTTACTCATGAAATAACCTGATGTCTGGATTCACTTTACAATGTATAAGGAAAAAGAATTTAATGGGGCCATAGACGAAATGAAAGATATTGATAATTGTGGGAACTGAGTGATGGGTGCCTGGAGGTTCATTGCTCAATGGTTTATTTTGGTGGCTACTTAAAAATTTCTGTGTAAAAGTAATTTTTATAAATAAGTAACACATAAATAATTACAAATGTTTCATTAAAAATAATCACCTGGGTGTCTGTTTAAAAATCAGATTTCCAGGCTCCCCAACTCAAAGTACTGAATTCAAATCCCAAGTGTGGGCCCAGGCAATTGAGATTTTAAGATGGTAGAATTCCAAATGAGAATAGCACCTGTAATTATGCCCCCTGGACAATATCCTACCCTGCTTAGGAAGAAAATGGAATGTAGTCTATGAACCTCAACTTCCCAGGCCCACAAAACTATTATTAAATTTACGTGATTTACGAGACGAGTCTCTGTTACTCAAGTCCATGAATGTTGTTCCTGCAGTGGAAGAAAATGAGAAAGAGGAGAGGAGGAGAGGGGAGGGGAAGGAAGAAAAAGGAAAAGTAATCAGAAAAAGAAAAGGAAATGGCAAAGACTCTTTTTACCCCTAGTCTTCTCACTCTGCCACAGTCAACTGTAGCAATTACTCCAACCACCCATCTGTCTTTGCCCTAACCTGACTGAACCAGGTCCCCCAACCACCAAGAGAAGAAATGGACAGAAGGAGAGGGAAAGTTGGGGGAAAATTCTGCTGGGGAAAGTGTAGAAGTTACTAAAATGGGAACAGATGGATTTTCCCTTAAAAATACAGGGTCCAGAGGCACCTCTCTCCTCGCCCAGATTCAAGCACTCAGGTAAATTTTCTGAATGAAATTTCAAGCAGAATTATAAAGGAAATTCTAAGTACATGGTTTACAACTTTAATGTGATGCCCAGTGCCTTTAATTAGATGTAATGTCCTTTTTGAAATCACAGTTACAGACACTTGCCATTTTCGAAATGCCCTCAGGTTACTCCCAACATATATGCCCTTCAAGTGAGTAGTCAATTTTTAGTCTCACATACATAATAATTCACCCAAGCCATTGCTGGCTGTACCCATCAGTGAAGGAGATTTACAGAATCTTCACCACAGTAAATACACTAGGTCAGCTCTGCGAGGCTTGAGGACAGTTTAAAGATGAAAATTGTGTAGATAAAGTGAGACCTGAAAGGACAAATATCCCCACAGGTGATACCTGAAAATGGTAAAACTTGAGCATTTATGTATCTCTCCTGGTAAATTTTAACTTCTTTGGTTTACTTCTAAACAGGTTACTTAAATTTTTAAAACTATTTTTGGATTTAAACTTATTCTTTTGACCAACGTGACAAGTAATACCTTTTTAATCCTTTTTTATCTTTTCATTTTTATTTTATTTTATTTTATTTTTCTTGAGAGGAGGGTCACACTATGTTTCCCAGGCTGGTCTCAAACTCCTGGGCTCAATCAATCCTCCAACCGCCCCCCCCCCCCAGGAGCCAGGATTATAGTCACCACACCACCATGTCTGGCCAATCCTTTTTTAAAATGGGATTTGTATTATTTGACAGCAAGAGGAAAACAAAGGAAAAAGTGAAGCCAATTCGTTGTTTTCCTGGGAAGTGAGTGGATAGGCGTGGCTGAGAGTTCATCACTCTGAGAGTGGCAGGCTTGTCACTTGGGTCCAACAATCCATTTTCATTCATCACCCCAGCTGAAGCCAAGAAGATAAGAAATGCTGATTAGACCTTGCTTCTCTCTCTAAGGCCTCCATGAATCAGAAGTCTCCATCTTACTCAACAACTATAATTTATCTTCCCTTTTTTTTTTTAGCTCTCTGTTGATATACAAGTATTGATTAACTAGACAGGCTGGGAGGAATTAGGGGAGGCAGGGCCTTTTCTGCTGAACTTGTGGTTCACTTACTAAATGACGGCTTCTCACTAGCTTCTCAGAGTGGGCCCACGCTGGCAGGATGACCCCACATCTATTGTGAGGCTGAGGAATGCTATTACTGTCGAGGCTGATTTAGAGAGAGGGCAGGAAGAGGTGCTTCTGTGAGTTTTAGGTAATAGTTCCCCATGACCTGGAAGGTCAAGTCACAACTTGTTAGCAGATCACAATGTAGTGCTGCCCACCTCACTGCCCACCATTCCCCTCCAAATCCTTCCAGCCTGCTCAACCTCTGTGGCTTCCTGGACCCCTTTTTCCACCTGGAATTTTCTCTTAGATATCCCCCACATCTTTCAAGGCCCAGCTCCAGCATCGTTTCCTCTGAGAAGTCTGTGCTCACCTCTGGCTCCCTCCTCTCTGCTCTCACACATCTTTCTATTTGCTTCTACTAAAGCTTACGTGGCTTCTGACCACGATTATTTGTGTGTGTGTAGGGGTATGTGTGACTATCAGGGTGCTGGCCCATTTTAATATGGAAATGGAAATGTTTTGTATTCTTCCCCTCTTGTGCTACAGTCAAAAAATGAAAGGAAATATATATCCTTTCACTATTTGGAGTGTTTGAAGATTTTCTTCCTGACCTCCAGAAACTTTGGGGAAAAGAATGAGAGGATAGGGGATGTCTTGCCTATAAGTTCTATTATTAAAAAAGAGAATAGAGAAAAATTTATGCAAAGAATAAAGAGCAGATGGTGGACCCTAGGGAGGACTAGGGGAAAGAGGAGCAGGTGGGGAGAAGGAGATGGAACTAGATGGGAGTCTGGGAACTGATGGAGCCACATCAGAATGGAGTCCTTGCCCAAGGACCACACAACTTTCAAATTCAAGGAGAGCTCCCCCCATCCCTTGGCTGTGCCGTCTGACCCTCTCTTCTCCCTTCCTTCCCTTCACCCCATCTCTGTGAGTATTCTCACCCTTGTCTGCCCAGAACAAGTGGTTCTTCCCCATATCACCAGACATTACTTATTCTCATCCCATCAAACTTCTTCCCACTCCAGGAAATCCATAAGGAAATCCCTCTGCTGTGGAATGGACAGAGGAAACAAATTGAGCAGACTGGAGACCCATCAGTGGGACCATAGTTGGTGACAACCCTGTACTCACGTCCATCTCCCTAATTTGGGTATGAGCTCAAGGACCCCATCCCATTCATCACTGGTTCCCTGGAATGTAATACCTGAGATGTAGTAAGTACACAGTAAATGTTAGTTGAATAATATATAAAAGGAAGTCACCTGCTCTCCCCCTAAAAATGTGCCCTTCTGCAGCAGGTGAAAGTTTGGAAAACTTTTCTGTTACTAAACACTGTTTTTTTTAACTATAACAAGTTATTTATTTCGCAACTACCATACACAAGGTACTGTGACAGGTAAAGAGTGGAGGAGGAGAAAGGTGCTATAGAAAGGAATAAATAGAAAAATAACAGTTGATTTGAGGTGACTCAAAATATGAAACAGATCATTTTTTACAAAAGCCAACATTCATAGCCAAAATGTTAAAATGATAATGCGATTCAATTTCGATCATAAATTAGTGCATATCATCACTTTGTAATGTCCACTACAAGTTTTGGACAGACATCCCCATAAGTCTGTCTCAACTGTGTCCTAGGCTGTGTATTGTGGAAAAAGACTTGGATGCCACCAGCCGTGGGCTTTATAGACACTCAGGGACGAAAGCTTAACATAAATGTGTTGTGTGTAAGTAAAATGCTTTTAATCTGTGTTAGAGTACAGAATTAAAGATTAGAATTTAAGTACCAGAGGAGAATTATGTGGCCTCCAGGTTTTCTTCCAACATTGGATTTAACTTTGTTACCAGACAATTTAAAACAACTAACAAGTGGAGCTAGGATATTAGGAGTGATCAGCTAGATGAAATATGCAAGTCTGAGGAGGGAGGGAGAAGGCTACATGAAGATGGAGGCAGAGACTGGCATGATGCTGCCACAAGAGCACCTGGAGCTACCAGAAGCTGGAAGAGGCAAGAAAGGATGCTTCCCTAGAATCTTCAGGAAGAAACCAAACCTGCCAACACCTTTATTTAGGACTTCTGGACTCCAGAAATGTGAAAGAATAAATTTCTGCTGCTTTAAGCCCAGTTTGTGGTACTTTAGAAATGAATACATCCAGATAACAATAATAAATTAAATGAACCTTGTCTATCATTTGCAAATACAATCACCTGTGTTTATTCCCAATAAAGGACTGGTTAATTGCAAACCTATCTTTTACCTTGGCCTATGTCCTACAATTACACTCTCTTCCCCTCTCTCCTAACCTTACTATTTCTTTTTTTTTTTTACATCTCTTTTTGTTATTTCAACATATTACAGGGATACAAATGTTTAGGTTATATATATTGCCCTTGCCCCATCCGAGTCAGGGTTTCAAGCATGTCCATGCCCCGCCCCAGACAGTGTGTACCACACCCAGTAGGTGTGTATATGCCCATCCTCTCCTCTCCTCTTCCATCTGCTCAACACCTGATGAATGTTATTACTATATGAGCACTTAAGTGTTAGTCAGTTAATATCAATTTGCTGGTGAGTACATGTGGTGCTTATTTTTCCATTCTTGTGATACTTCACTTAGTAGAATGGGTTCCAGCTTTATCCAGGATAATATAAGAGGTGCTAGATCACCATTGTTTTTTGTGGCTGAGTAGAACTCCCCGGTATACATATACCACATTTCATTAATCCACTCATGTATTTTTGGGTTGTTTCCACATATTTGCAATTGTGAATTGTGCTGCTATAAACATTCTAGTGCAGATGTCTTTTTTTATAGAATGTCTTTTGTTCTTTTGTAACCTTACTATTTCTTAAGTGGCCTTTTAGAAATCTGAAATGTCTAAATTCCATGAAGGGGGATTTCAAAGATAATTAATTGATCAAGGAGGACTCAGTATTATTCATAAGGAAATTTATTAAGATTATGCACCATATTTTGTGATTATTAAGCTTTAACATGGAAAATGAAGCCTAAATGCTACTGCCAAGGAAGTAGGAAAAGCTTTTTTATGCAAACAGTAACACAGATGGATTTTCATATGTTAAATAATTTAAGATATTTTAAATGTGCATAACATTCTCAAATTCTTCTTATTAGATATTAAGTTAGTGAGATATTTTTAACAATGATTTAACTTTTTCATTTCAGAAATAATAGGTAAAGAGTATATTGTAAGCTCAATACTTTTGACCTCTGTGTTTTGATGTGAAGTCCATAAACAGGCAATTTGGAATATTCTTGCTAAATGATCAAAAATATGTTGACAGTGGAATTGTTGGTGATTTGACATTTTGATGCATGACTAGCAATGTGTTTTAATGGCATTTGATACAGATTATCAATTGGAGCAAGTAAATTAAATGATTCTCCTTAAGATATTCTTTGAATCCACCACTTTGCTCCCAACTATGAAGAGTTCGTTTTTGTTCAAACTTTCTGTGAAACATAAGAATATGTATTTTATCCCTACCAAGTAAATAAGCTTTGGGTTATAGGCCTAGTAATTAAAATAAACCAAGCTGTGCCAAAATAAATGATTTAGTGGAACTTGAAAGTGTCTCATAGCCCCTTTCCAGGCTAAGGAATAAGTACCACATCCCTTATATTAATGGGGCCCATTGGCATTGGCCTAATGCTGCCAAGTATGGAAAGATTCTGGTGAGATCTTAACAGAGACCTGAAAAAACACTGGCAGTTTTGGACACCTAATCTGCTTTTCCTCAATCTACCTTTCTTCCCACTGTGGGGAAAAAAAAAAATCCCAGTATGAATGATTCTTAACGATCTCCCTTCCACTCTGGAGAGGTAAATAAAGATTTCCACTCTAATTGCTTTTTATATTCCACAATCTGAGAAACCTAAACAACATCTCTGCCATATAGTGCCAAGTACACTTGCTTTCATTATGAAGTACAACTGGTTTCCCCACACTTCTCTCGACACCTTTCGACAGAATGAATATGTGGTGATGAATACGTTCCTGTCTGTCTCGAGATCTGGATCATAGTGACTAAGAAACATAACACAACCAATGACAGGTTTATTTTTAAAAATAAAAACATGAGGATTACAAATGTAAATTTCATTTCCCTGCTCAATAAATATATTCGGCAGCTGCTTAGAATATATGGAAAGTTGAATCAGAAAATGTTTCTAATCAGATATGTTTCTAAATATTAAAGGAAGGATAGCCTGACTTCATTTCTAAATCTTCCCATCAAACTCTGCTTCTTCTCCAGTGGTCCCTGTTTTGACAAATAGCTCTTCCATCCAGCCAAACTGCCCAAGCTGGACATCTGGCACCCTCCATGATCCATCCATCTCCTCCAACCCCCAGATACCCAATTCTTCAACCAGTCTCGGAAATACTTTCTCTAAATTATATTTTAAATTCCTCAATTTTTTCCACCTCCACCTCTCTCATCCAAAACATCATTATCCCTTGTCTAATTTGCAGCTATAGTCTCTTAATTGGTCATTCCCACTTGACCCCAATTCATTCTCCACACATCCAACAACATGATCTTTGAAAAACGTAAATCTTACTCCTTGTTGTAAACCATTCAATAGCTTCTCATTGCACTAAGATAAAACCTCTGGCCAGGTGTGGTGGCTCATTCCTACAATCCCAGCACTTTGGGAGGCAGGAGGATCACTTGATGCCAGGAGTTTGAGACCAGCCTGGGCAATATAGTGAGACCCTGTCTCTTAAAAATCAAATAAGCCAGGTGTGGTGGTGTGTGCCTGTAGTCCTAGCCACTCAGGAGGCTGAGGCAGGAAGATAGCTTGAACCCAGCAGTTCGAGGTTACAGTGAGCTATGTTGCACCACTGCAGTCCAGCCTGGTGACTAAGTAAGACCCTGTGTCAAAAAAAAAAAGAAAAGAAAAAGACCACATAAAACCTCAAATCTTTCATTTTGCCTACAAAGCTCTATACCACTTGGTCCTGCCTATCTCTCCAGACTTACTTCTACCGCTTGTCACCTGCTCTCTGTGCTGCAGGCTGCTGGGCCACCTCGGGGCCTTGGCAGTTTCTCCCTGCCTGCAGTGCTCTTATTCCTTTTCTTCACCTGGTTATATCTACTCATCCGTTAGGTGTCAGCTTAGTTCTCAGTTTATTACACTCTCTCATAGAAGCCTTTTCTGTCATCTAATCCAAATTTCTTCTTCCATCATGATTTCTCATTTTATTGTTTAAATTACCTTCCTAGCTTTTGTCATAATCTATATGTATAGACTTCTTTGTTCAGTATTAAGCCAATATTTGTTAAGTATTTATCCCCCCATTAGACTTTATGCATTATGGAGGCAGGAGTGTCTATATCATTCCCCATTCTCTCCCCAGCACCTAGCACAGTGCCTGGCACAGTAGATACTCAGTAAATATTTATTAATGTATAAAGAGCAAGAACTCTTACCTTCCTGTTGTAAAGAAATATTGCCACTCCTTTCTTTCCACGATTATCCAAAAATATTAAGTTATATATCTCCTAAGTTACTCTGTTATCTCCACTATCTTCTGAACCTTAGGGAAGCTTCTATACACACTCGATAGTAAATACAAAATAAAGAGTGTGATATGACAGGAAAGAGGGTATGAATTGGCCTGGGTCTACATTATGACAAACATTTGACTGAAACACGGTGGGGAATCTAGATTTTTTAACATCTATTTTAATTTTCTAGATTTTAGATAATTTACATTGAAAAGAAAAATATAATATTTTTATTGTATGCCACTTTATAGTTAAGCAGGCATCAAAATATTAAATAAAATATTAATCAAATGTAAAAATATTAAAATATTTATCAAAATATTAAACAAGTACCTTCACAAACAAAACAGTTAAATCTATCATTACAAACTCATGTATATATATAATAAGTAAGATTTTATAATATGGTGAGAATGAGTAATCCATATTCATTCATTCATTCTTTCATTCCACATTCTTTATTGAATTTTTCTTACATGCCAGGCAACAAGCTGGATGCTGATACAAGAATAAACAAGACAAGAAACTCAGCCTTTTCAATGGAATCCTCACAGTAATTCTAAAGAATGGTCAGGACAGATATTGTCATTCCCATTTTAAAGATGTGGACACAGAGGTCACTTCCTAAAAATCACATGTAAGAGGCTCAGCATATGTGCCCTGATTGGTGTAATTCCAAATCTAGAGTCACTATGCATTAATCCCTGTATTCTCATTGTGCTAGGTGAGTGACTTTATTCTGTAGTTATGCAAATGTTTGGCTCAGTGAGGTACCCCTCCTCCATGAACTAGGTGAATCACAAGATGCAGATTCTAATCTTGGTAGGCTTAAGGGATGAAAAAAGATAAGTGATCTTCCCTGTAATAGAGGGATGGCAAAGAGAACTCTCCATGGGGAACAGATGAAAATAACTTCATAAACATGGAATGTAATACAAATATAAAGCAGTGCAAACTGGCTTTTGCTTTCTACCTTAGCAAGCCAGAGATAATAAAACATAAAACAGGAAATTGTTTTTTTCATGCCCAAGCAACTAAGTCCCCCTGGAAGCTGCAAGTGGTTTTAACCATAGCTGCTTCTTTGTAGTTGTTTTAGCTGATGCTAATGAAACTCCTTTCTGGCTAATAGGCCATCTGCTCCATTCTGTCTCCTGGAGAGGGAGCACATACATTCTCCCTGAATTTAGTCTCTGCTAGCTCCAGGGAGATGATGGTTCTTGTGGAGTTGACAGTTTAAGCACAGCCTCTGGCTCCAACATTTTTCTGCTAGTCTCAGGGAGGAGCACAGAGAGGTGGCAGCAGAGCTGGTGAGAGGTCAATGCTTCATCTATGGAGGACACTCAGGGGCACAGGGAGCCCCTCAGTGGCATCAGCCATCCTCACAAAGCTAGCCAAAGTGTGCAGCCCTGTTCGTCCTGGCGCAGTGGGGTGGGAAGTAGTGAGGTGCTTGTTCTTGGAAGAGTAATGTGTTGGAGGTGGTAATCTACAAAGGTAATGTGGGCGTCAGTAAAAAGCCAGAAGCTCTTGGCTTCAGCAAAGAATTTTGAGTATTTCTGACACCATACCTTTAGCATTTTTTGAAATAAGTTCTATCAAGAGATGTTATACCAACCAAAAAGCAAAAAGCAATGGTTACATCAATAGATGTCACATCCAGGAGAGGGAAAGGGGAAAGGAGGCAGGGAGGAAAGAGAGAGAGAGAGAAAGTCTTCACAGCTAAAAATATATAGAAAACACTGAGGTTAACAGAACTTTCTAAAGCCTTTTCATTTTCTTTTATGCACCATAATGCTATAAGAGAAATTATAATATTCAACATTTCCCTAATCTATTTAACCACTTTTTGCAGAATATCTATATCAGTTGGCATGCTGTTAGCTGCAAGTGGCAATACCTAGCCAACAATGTCTTAAACTATATAGACATTTACATATTTCTCATACCATGCTGTGCAGAGAAAGGCTTTCCTGATTTGGTCCAGGGCCTCAGGGGGGTCACAAGGCTAGGTGTGAAGCTCTGTGATTCTGTTGACCTTTCTCTCATGGTGGCAGAAAAACTGGAGCAGCATCAAGCATCACCAACTCATACAGCAACTTTCCAAGAGCAGAAAAAATCTCTCCCCACTGGCCTCTTTCCCCTTTTACCTGGAAAGAAAATCTTTCCCAGAGACCACCAGCTGACTTCCCCTTAAATCTCATTAGCCAGAAGTAGGTCACACAGCCACCCCTAACTGCAAGGGAGGCTGGCAAATTGGGAAACATCTGGTTTTCCCAGCCTCTGTAGTGGGAAGTTGGGAAGGGAGAAGGGGATTGCAAATAACTGTTAGGCAGGCAACCAATAGCCACAGCTCCCATTGGAGCTATTGTTTTAAGTGTTAAGAGGCATTTTCCACCACTGTTGTGGCTCAGGAGGCCTCTTTCAGCCTGTATGAGTTGAAATATGTTCCCCCCAAATTCACAAGTTGAAATCCTAACCCCCAGGACCTCTCTCAGAATGTGACTTTATTTGGAAATGAGTTCATTACCGAAGTAATTGGTTAAGATGAGGTCATACTGGAGTAGGATGGGTCCCTAATCCAATATGACTGGTGCCCTTATAAAAAGGGGAGATTTGTACCCAGACATGCACACAGGGAGAGCACTATGGGAAGGTGAAGGTAGAGATTGGGGTGATGCAGCACAAGCCAAGGAACACCCAAGATTGCCAGCAAAATGCCGAAGCTAGGAGCAAGGCCTGGAACAGATTCCTCCTCAAGCCCTCATGAGGTAACAACCCTACTAACACTCTGATCTCAGAGTTCTAGGCTCCAGAACTTTGAAACCATAAATTTCTGTTGGTTAAGCCATTCAGACTGTGGTACTTTGTATGGCAGCCCTAGCAGACTAGCACAAGCCTCACCCTTCCACATACAAGCACCAGGTAACCAGGATACCTTCTGCATCTCAATGCAGGGGTTGCTATCGATAGGCAGTGATCAGAGGAGGACCAAGCCCAGCCTCTAACATACACGAGCATCTCTCCTGCTAGATGGCCAACAGTGAAAGCTGGCACCTGATACAGACAGGAAAAGCAACTGACCCAGCGCAGCCATTCAGGCAGAGCACAGCATTCAGCCAGGAGGAGACCAGATGTCAGAACACTGATGTGGGCTCCACTCAACAGATGGCCCAAGGGGAGCTTAGGAGGGATCTGGAGGCTTAAATTGACTCTGATCCACATATCAATTCAACCCCAGACCCTTCCTCCTCTCCCTTCTCATCTCGCATCTTCTCCTCTAACTCCATCCTCCCAGCTAGGCAAAGAGCCTTTACCTAACTCATCACATTGTCTCCAAACAGAGCTGTCTTGATGGATGTGCAACTTGAGCAGTCACAGGGGGCCTTGAGCTTAGTAGGGCCCTGTGCTTTGTTTAATGCTGCTGTGGCCATCTTGAAATTCTTAACTTTTTAACAAGGGCCCTCATAATTTCATTTTGCACTGGGCCCTGCAAAACTTAAGCCTGGTCTAATCTTGTCTTCAAAATCTATGTTCAATTAGTGTATGTCAAAAGCCAAGAATTGACTCTGTTCTCTTAGCAGTTCAGTAGACCGTGCCTTTCCGAAGGAAATTAATTCAAAATATCTAGCTGATTGAGTGGCAGAGGGGCCTAGGGGTAGATAGAAATAGAATGTGCTGACTGCCAAGTGCCTACTCCTTGCCCACACAGTGGGGTCAGCCCCACTAGGGCTCCATCTTGTAAATTGTGGTTGCAGCCTTTAGTGGGCCACAAATCAAATTAGTGAGTCAGGAATGGAATGGAATGAAATAGAATAGAATTAAAGTAGAGCAGAGTATATCGAAAGTAGGAAGGTAATGATACTTTTATTTTGATTATATATGCATACATACTAGGTTGAGAGGTAAAGTATGTATTTTCTATGACTCACGTTGAAAAAAGTTTGAAAGTCATTGCATTAAGATTCCAGACACTAAGTCAGGGTCAGCAAACTGCCACCCAAGTACCAAATCTGGCCTGTTTTTGTATGTACAGTTTTACTGGAACACAGCCATGCCTGTTCATTTACGTAGTATCTATGGCTGCTTCCATCCTGCTACAGTGGCAGAGCTGAGTAGTTACAACGCAAGCCATACAACCCACAAAGCTGAAACTATTATCTGGCACTTTACAGAACAAGTCTGCTACCCTGACATGCTGAACCCTGCTCTACCAACATGGACTGGGAGTTGAAGAAAATAGCTGGCCATTAGGAAAACAGGTGCAATTACGAGAATAAGAATACATGAATGGGAAGGCAAAAACAATTTTTTTAGTTGCCTCCCTACAAACAGAAAGCCAAAAGCAGCTATACAGAGCCAGAGCGTGGAGTGCGAGGCAGCCTGGGGCTTGGCAGGGCAGCCTGTGGGTAAAAGGGGATTCAGGCTGAAGGGTCACCCATTCCTGCCTTAGTCCTCTCAGGTCTCTCCAACAGACCCAGCGCTCAGTCTTCCTGCAGCTGTGTTCATTTGAACTCTTGCTCCCTCTCTGTACACCTCAGACCTGGGCCTCAGGGTTGCACTGTGCTTTGGGGAGTGCTGTCCTGAAGGAGCACCCAGGCATGGACAAGGTCCTGCATGGGTATCAGTCAGTGGAAGGGCCTTCTCTGCTACCTGGGACATAGCAGGACCAGCAGTGCCACCCTCTGCATCTGAACCAGAATCACTTAGGCCTCAGCTCCCATTTCTCCCCTTCAGAGCACTCCCAGACCATTTATTCCCAGTCCCTACACAGGGAGTCCCCAGGTACTTCAGAGATCCAGCATTCAGGTTGTCTTAGGGAAGCTCTATCTGGCCAGCAGAGTATTGGCCCACAGATGGTGTGAACACACCAATGTGGGGTGCCTCTCACTCACGCTGGGCACATCATTTAGATGGGTGACAGCAGTCCTGTGAGCTGAAGCCACACGTGTAGGCCCATGCTTCAGCTCTTGCCCATCTGTGCTCTGACTGGGGGGGGGCCTCTGCTAGTCTAAAGAGCCAAGCACAGTGAGGTGGCACCAGGGGCCTTCTACCCTATGTACCCCCACTGCTGGCACACAGGGAGACCCCCCACTCTCAACCATCCTCCGCCCTCATCCCTCCAGGCGCTGCACCATGTGCCACACAGCCCTTCAGGTATGGCTGTCTCCACCTCCTTCAAAGGCTTTTATTACAGTTGTTTTTCAAGGCTAATGGGCCCTTCCTATCCACATCACCACCTGACCCATCGATGCAGACACAGCCTGTGCTACACTGTGCCATGCCAGATGGGGACCAGCCACACCTGGCTCACGTGGGTCCACTCTTCTCACTCTGCCCTCGGCCCTTCCCCTGTCCTGTCCACCGAGGGTGGTTTCAATACAGACAGACAGCAGAGTCACGGCAGGGTGCACAGTAACAGCACTGTGGCCTTTCCCTGGTTGTGAGAGACACAAAATTAGCTAGGAAGAACACATTTCACAGTGCAGGTAACCAAAAGATGGTTTCTGGATGTGAAGAAGAAGAAGAGCTCGTGCCTGGACATAGGCTCTTCATGGGCACCAATCGGACAATAAATCAATACAGAAGTCAGTACCTCCTCTCCATTTAGTATTCTAAATCTTCTTTGACAAATCACTTTATCTCTCATGGGCCCACAAATTTTGTAAAATGTTATAAATCTGATTGTTTATATAGTCAGAGGCCCTGCAAAATACACTTGTTTGGGACTTCGCACACTATAGGGTGGCCCTGTCCCCTGCAGAACAGTTGTCAAAGTGTTGGCTTTGGGAGCACAGGTGGCCCAGCCATTCTGAAACAAAGCCCAGCCACTAAGAACCCTGCTGAGAAACCCTAAAATGTTCCTCCAAAGCTCCAATTTTCAAGTCCTACTGTCCTGGGCAGCTCTAAAGTGATGGAAGTTTCCATTATCACCTCATTACCGATATCTTGAGTCATCCTGCTGCTAGGGTCTTTCACAGAAATCCTACGCTCAAAACAAATTTACGGTTCATCCTCAGTCACATCACAAAAGATTCAAAATGCTGAGTCCATTCTAAGGAGGAGCCTGCCTTATAAATGTTGTACGCTGAAGCAGACAAGTTATGTCACTTAAACTGTATTTTTATATTGACTCATAAATGTTTTCCATTGTGTAAAAATAACCTCTCCCATTTTATTCTATCAAAACGTCTCTTTATTGGGTTATGGTTAATGGTTTAAGAAGTAATTTGCAGTGAAACATGTCAGTGCATTTCATAGCTATCAAAGAGAAGCGCAAAGACACCATTTTCAGGGTGTCGATGTCATTATCCTGGGGCTGCCTTCCTTGTGGAACTGATAGGTGCAAGAAAGTAATTAAGTATCCCTTTTTCCGTTTGGTATTGTTGTCAAGTTTTCAACTTCCCAGGTGTCAGATCTGAGCTTCTGGCCTTTAAATAAGAGGAATGTTACAAAGAACCAGGTACAAAGGAAGGTGACTCCACTTAGCACTCAATAATGAAGCTTTCCTTGTCCTTTTGTAACTCTCCAAGCAAAACTCTGACTGCTTGGCTTCAGGAAGAGTGGCCAAAATGAGCTCATGTTTATTAATTAGCTCATTATATTTGTTGAGCAAGAAATAAGCTTGTTAAGGAAAAGATTTAGTCCTTTTATAACCCAGAATTAACCTTTCTTGAAGTCAATTTTTATGGAGATTAGGCAAACAGTATTTCCATCAGACTACCAGAATTATAAAGGTGTTTTGTAAACCCAGTTGTGAAGAAGGAAACTGGCAGATTGAGAACACAGAACATGTACAATATTCATATCTATTTCTGAACTGCTCATGGCATTTGCATTGAATCTGAGATGATTCAAGACCAAGCTCAGAGATCATTTGCATAGCTGCACAAACCACAGCAGAATTAGAACACAGCCTCCAATATACACCATGTTACTGTTTTTGTGCTTTGCTTGGGACCACCGGAGAAGTTCATATCACAACACACATATATTCTCACACACTTGCTCCAGGGTACAAGTTTCCTAGGAGTTCTGCCTCCTGCACACCGTTAGACATATCTGATCCATTTGCAAATTAAAGAACTTGAGATATTGGACTCCTGGCTGTGTTCTCTGTGGTATAATCCCTGGCATATCTAAATTACATATTCTCTGAGAGCAGGACTGAGTTTGGAGCCAGATGGAACAGAGCCAAGTGGAGTCAGAAAGCCTCAAGTTCAAATCCCTCACTACTTATGTGGCTTGGGCATGTTACATAAGCTCCCAGTGAAATGGAGATAAAAATATCTACTGTGCAGGGTAGTCTTGAGGACTCAATGATATATTTGTATGTGAAATGCGCTAGAACTTGCAAGGAATTTAATGAACAGAAAGTGCCCTTAAGATGCAAATTCCTTTGTCTTTGTGACTGTTTATTAACAGCAAATGAGAGGAATGGAGTTGTCTCTTATACCCTTGAATTTGGCTGTCCCAAGAGTTACAGCATCTGTGGAAGCAGTAAATTACCAGTGTCAACGTGGGCCAAGTTATAAGAGCACCGGTTCTTCCTCCTTCCCTCTTTTCTCCCTTCAAACATTAGTTCTTTGCTCAATAACACTGTACTAAGCACTTTTATGTGCCAAGTACTGGGAGGTGTATAAATTAGTAAGAAAGGTATCATATTATCATTATAATAATAGCACTTTTGTTTAGTGCTTACTATGTGCCAAAGCTTTATTTTTATTATGCCATTTATTATAATGATGAGATAGTAATGGGATAATAACTGAGTAAGTTACTATTTTTATTCCAGATTATATAGATAAGAAAATTGATGCTCAAAGAAACCAAGTAATTGGTCAAAATTTTTATAAAAGCTAAAACGGCAGGCTCCAAGCTTTTCAACCCTGTGTTATTTTGGTCTCCCAAGAAGTTACCATACCATGGCCAATTCTTTAATAATCAGAGAAACGTAAATTTAAAAAACAATGAATCTCATTTTATACATATTAGAAGAAAAATTTAAAAGCTGGGTAATCCAAGCATTGTCAGGATGTGGTCTTGTGAACTGTGATGGAAGCATGGACTGGTGCAGCCACTCTGGACAGCAGTCTGCCATTATTACTCACATCAACAATGCACATGCACTGTGACCCAGCAAGCCTGCTCCTGGGAATCTGTCCCAAGAAATCCTCACACATGGCCATAAATCAGAGTTTCTCAACCTCAGCACTATTGACATTTGGGACCGAATAATTCTTTGTTGTGGGAAGGCTGCCCTGTGCATTGTGGGAGAGTCAGCAGCATCCCTGTACTCTACCCACTAGATGCCAGGAGCATCCGCCCCCAAATGTGGCAACCAGACATGCCTCCAGACATTGTCGACTATCCCTGAGGGTGCAAAATTATGCCTAGCTGAGAACCACAAGAGGATATGCTTGAGGATGTTCATGCAGTTTGTGAAAGGGGGAGTTGGAGCCACGCTGGTGTCTGCCATTAGAAAAATAAATAGGTAAAATGTGAGGGATGCCCAGCATGGTGTAGAAAGCAGCTGTCACATGCAATAGATTAGATGCACACCATGGCAACATGAGTGGAGCTTTAAAATATAGTCCTAAAGAAAAGGAAAGAAGCAGAATGAGACACAGAACACAGGTTCATTTGTGCAAATTAACAGTACATATTCACAGAACAATAGACATTTTGAAAGAATATATATAAACAAAAAATATAAAACTAATCACACTGAAATGGTTTCCTAGATAGGTGGGGACAAGAGCATGGGGAGGTAGAGAAATAAAAGGGATACAGCAAGAGAGTGGTCTCACTTTGACCAATAATATTGGATGTAAGGAGTACAATAAACTGTGTGTGCTCTTGAAGACAAAATAAAGCTGCAAGGCACAGATAATAATGCTACAGGCATTGAGGTAGGAAACACTTCAGGTGGGAGTGGTCAGGGAAGAGGTGGCAGCTGATCCGTGAAGAATGAGTAGAATTTTAATAGATTCAAACAGGTGTGTGTGCAGAGTGAGGGTTGATGGGGGGTGCAGGAGATATTTCAGAATGTTTAATGTGGTTAACAACCATTGGTCACCAACCATTGGTCACATATCAATTATCAGTTACATATCAATCTCATTTCATTTTGAGGAATGTTTCAATTTCCCCATTGAGTATTCTTAAATTCAGAGAGGTTAAATAACTTGTCCAGAGACATGCAGCTTAGTCTCTGATTCCAAAGGCCATTCTGTTTGCATTACATGAGAGTTGTCCTTAGGTCACAGATCTCTGGACTGGGATTCTCAACTAATTTTTTTGTGGAATCTAAAATGCCTCAGGGCAGCAGGGGCTTCACAGCCTTACTCAGTCACCAAGCTCTAGCAAGTGTGTTCATTATCTTTAGAATCTATCACTTCTTTTCCTTTCCCACCACAACTACCCTGGTCTAAGCCACCACAGGACAGCACTTCTGCACAGGACAGCAGCTTCTCACAGATACCCCTTGCTCATCCACCTAAATCTATGTAGAACACTCATTTGACTATATCAATCTCCACATAAAACCATAGTGACTCCCCACTGCCCTCAGATTAGAGTCTAAATTTCTGAATATGACCTTCAAGAACTTTCATAATCTGGTCTAAGGCCATGGTTCTTGCCAAAAAATAATGGGATTTGGCTTGCTGAACTTTTATGCTACATCCAGCACTAAACATCCTATTATTCTTTGTCTAAGAGACTTCACAAGTTATTTGAAAACTGCTACTGCTATGACCACATTAAGAATCATCCAGGTTTTATGTCATAACTAGGGGGGACAAAGCCAGATTATGCAAGATAAATAAAACAATGGGATTAAAGTATTAAATCAGGGTATCACTCACAGATAAATAGCAGCATCTGTGGCTTATAAGGCCCCAAACAGAAAGCATGAATTAGTCAGTCGGTAAACACTTAGGATGTACCTGCTCTGTCCTAGAAGCTGGATGGCACAGTGGGGACTTAGAGGCATAGCTCAGCCCTGCCTCCAAGGGGCTCACAGCCCAATGGGGGACAGGCAGCTATGAGCAGTGAGTTTACTGCTGCAATAAAGAGAATGCAGGTCACCATGAGGGAAGATGAAAGAGCACAAGTCAAGGAAGGATTCTTAAAGCAGTGAAAGTCTAAGCTAAATCTGAAAGTTGAACATAAGCAGGCAGTGTGGAGGTGCAGGGCGCTGTGTGTTGGGAGGGTCAGGGAAGTACATTACAGACAGAGGCAGAGCCCAGCGCAAAGGTCTGGGATGAGGGAGCAGGGCCTTCAAGAAAATGAAGCAGTTCAGAATGGCTTGAAATACTTATAGGGCTTTTAAATCACTTAAAATAAAGTGTTGTTATGCACTAAAACCATAAATCAACTACATCTGGGAAATCTTAGTGCCATGGGAAGAACACTAAACAAAGTAGAAGGACCTTTGTTTATAGTCCCAGCTCTGCCAGAAACCAGCCATCTGATATTGAGAAACTCATCTTAACCTCTCTGAGCCCTTCTTTCCTCCTCTGAAAATGGGGGGAAAAAAAGAAGTTCTTCTACCTTCTTCATGAGAATTCAGGGATAATAGAATGAGCTGGTATACATGAGGGCACTTGAAACAAAGCTAAGTAGTTAGACTTACTTTGATCCTTTTGATTATTGATCAGAAAATGTTCATTTCCTATTGATTTTGGGCTCAGCCAGGTGACTGGCTTTGGCCAATGAAATATTCAGCCTGGGCTCTTGTACTAACATATATGGATCAGACCTGAGCACAACCTATAGCCAGGAGCTAGACTCACCCGAGCCCAGCCTAAATTAGCCACGGGCCATAGCACACCTACAGACTCATCAACATGAGAATAAATGCTTATTGTCTGTCAGCTAGATTTGGGGGTAGTTTGTTATGCAGCACTGTTGTATCAATTGCTGACTATTAGTTTTCTATGCTGCAGAAAAAGTACCACAAACGTAATGGTCAAAACAACAAACATTTGTTGTCTCACAGTTTCAATGGGTTAGAAACCCAGACATGGCTTAGATGGGGTCTCTACTTAGGATCTAATCAAGGTGACAGACAGGGCCAGCTTCTCATCAGAGGCTTGACTGGGGAAGAGTCCACTCTCCAAGCTTCCTCAGTCTGTTCACAGAATCAATTTTCTTGTGGCTATAGAATTCATGGCAGCTTGCTTATTCAAAGCCAGCAACAGCAAAAGACCCTGGAGTAAGTCTGCTAACAAGATGTAACCTTAGGTAGTATAATGTAATCATGCAAGTGACATCTTGCATGAAGCACTAAAGAAGAGGGGATTATACAAGAACTTGAACACCAAAAAGCAGGGATCGTGGCAACCAACTTAAAGTTTGTCCACGATAGACCAATGTAAGGCATTATCATTCTTCTTCCTCCCAGGCCACTGATTTTACCACAATTTAGTGAATAATGTAAGTTACCAGATACCTTCTATCTGCTTTTCTTCAAGTCTCATTTCATACTCACTCACCCATTGCTTGGGCCCACAGGGAAGGAAAGTAGGGATTGGAGAAGACATGTGCTTCTAGAGGGTCCAGCACAGTTTTAGAGACTTTCAGAACTGGAAAGAACTTCACAGATTATTCAATCCACATCTCTGGGTTTACAGATGAGGAGATAAGACCAAAGACTTGAAGCTCCCTGGCCCAGAGCACACCAAGTTAGCTAGTGGCAGATGTGCCGGCACCCAGGCTGACTGACTAGACTCCTTCCCCTGTCTCTGTTCCTCCCCAGGTTCTCCAGCCCAGCCTCCCAAGTTAGCCTGCGCACAGGAACAGCAAGCGGCTCTTGTTAAAAACACACATTTCTGGACCCTATCTCAGACTTACTAAATGAGAATTTCCAAGGAGTAGGAAGCCAAGAATTTGTATTACAACCAAGCTTCTCCAGGTGATTTCGATTAAGCAAGTTTGAAACCCTGTGCTTGCTGTTATTTGACACCTTATTTATTGAGCATCTCCTCTGTACCAAGTTCTGGGCAAGACACTGAGGATACAGCAGTGATGGAGACAAACACCATCCCAGCTGTCATGAAGAGTGCCACCTAGCAGGGAAAAGAGACATTGACCAAGAAATTTTAAGTGTGAGGAGCACTGGATGAAGTACAAAGTGCGCATGGGTTTGTGGGGGCAGGAAAATCAGCCTAACACGATGTGGGGGGCCTGAGGAAATTGCATCGAGCTAGGACCTGAAGGATCAGAAAGAGCTATGTAGGCAGGAAGAAGACCAGAGTGGGGGACAGGGATTGCAGGATAACAGCATTCCAAGGGGTCACGGCAGGTTCAAGAGCCTACAGCAAGAACAGAGAGTAAGTCCCTATCGGGATGTGGACAGTGAGTTGAAACAAGACAAGATCCAGACAGACTAAGCATGTGCTTGCAGAAAGGATGCCGTGCTAGCAATGTCTAGAGTGCCGCTCCGTAAGGAAGTCTGCACCCCAGTATATGGGCAGCCCCTGATAAGCACCGGCTGTGGTTTATAAACCTCACCAATGCACTGATTTACAGCCAGGATCAACACCGTGACAGATGCTGTTTTTATTTCGGATGTTTCTGGTGCTCTATTTGACACGGCCTTGGGGAGCTTAGCAAAGAAAAGCATGGCTAAGACGCTTTGACTGAGAGGACACTGTCAAACAAAAAAGAGAGCAAGAAAAAACAGCCACAAGAGCAGCCGTAGCTTAACCAAATGAATGGCAGTGGCGAAAGGCAATTTCTGTGTGGTCAGGAGAGGGCAGCAAAGACTTAAGGGGTTTCCTCATGTGCCGCTCTGAGTTCACATCTCCGAACTTTGGATCCACTCACAAAGAAGGTTTCCTGCAATGGAGATTCGAGCAGTCTCAAGAGTGTGATAAAAGCAGCAATTACTTTTTCTGGTCAAACTGGGTGAAGAAATTCTACAGCTGTCAGTAGTCAGACTTCATATTTCTCAAGAAAAGCCTTTTCCTTCTCCAAACTCTGTGGGGCTTTGTCCATAGAAAGATATACGTTGTACAAAGAGGTTTGATGAACAAATTCAAATTATCTCAGGGGTTACCTGAGATAGGAAATGAAGGGGGGCAGATGAAGCAAAGGGGAAGTTTTGCTTTTTATTTTGCATACTTTCTTTTTTTACTTCTTTTCTTTTCTTTACGTACTTTCTTATTGTTTGAATTTTATAAAAATATTATGTTCCACAATTCAAAATTTTAAATTTGAAAAAAATGCAAAAAGATTTACTAAAACCCAGCCTAATCAATTTGCTCAATGGTTCTATTGTTTAATATTTCTTTTGCTCTTATAAAATATGTGTAATTGATTAACTTAAATCTGCACGGCCCCTATCAGGCTAAGCCTCGCTACACATTTACATGGAAGCCTGATCCCAAAAGCCTTGGAGACCAATGTAATTTTGAAAGCTAGATAGGAGCAAGGGGGTGGCAGTGGGAGGTGCACGAGACCTGTCGAACAATTTTCCACGACTTTCTTTGCCATCTCTCTCCCCAAAGCCCTCTGTCAGAGAGGCTTCCATCTCTTTGCTCTCCTTTTATAACTCCAGCCTGCACTGACTCGCTACCTCATTTCTTTGTCCCAACCCCCTTTCTTCCAGCACTTTTGGTTATATCCTTTTCCCACAGGTAGTTGGAGTTGACCTACTACCCCTCTGTCTCTATTCTGCACCCTCTACCCGCTACCGCATCCACACCACGAAGGCCCGGGAGCCGGCCACAGCAGGCAAGCAAGCTTCCTCCGAGTACAGGGCCTCCAGGGAAAGGCTTCCATGAATCTGATACTTCAGCGTTTCTGTCCCCGTCACACATGATCCTGGGATTTCTTGGAAACCCCAGGGCAAACCAAACATGGCTCCTGCACTCAAGAGCCTTCCAGTCAGAAGGGAGAGATGCGGCAGGAACACAATCATTTTAAGACAAACACTGTATGTGAGAAATGCCACAAGAGAGAAACAAATGAAGAACAATAAGAAATGAGATGACCTTTTGTTTGTGTAGTTTTGTACATTTGAATGGATGCCTGGAGCTATGCTGAAGACAGGTCTAGGGCCCCTTAGAAACCCAGGGAGCATAAGTGTTGTGAAGGTCATCATGATTTTCCTCCTGCAGCTGATAGATTTTGCCCCATGCTCCAACTTGTCAAAAGTGCTGGCAGGGAGAAACCCTGTTTGCAGAGTGGCTGCATGCTGTGAAACGTTTCTCCACAGGTGTCAATGCTGACTGCAATGGCTGAGATATGGCAGGGTTAAGGAGGGTTCTGTGGGCCATTTGGGAGGGTTTGGTACGGCTCTGTGGTGCACAGCAATGGAAGGGAGGGAGTGAGGTCAACAAGCACCCTGGAAGTCTGATGAAAACCATGGACCTTCTGCCCAGAAAAATGAATACACAAGCCAAGAAAATTTTGCTTATAATTTTGGGGGTATTGAGCCCCTATGCCCCATCTATTGACTTCCCAGGAGTCCATGGGCTCCTAAACAAAACACAGGCTTTGGAGTCAGAAATATATCTGAATCCTGACTCTGCCACCTTCCAGGCAGGGCCTTGAACTTAACCTCTCTGATTCTTGGAAGTCTCTTACAAATTCAGGGTAGTGGTAATCCCAACATTGCTGTAGGGACCAAATTAAAGTAGAACTAACATGTAAACACTGGCACATATCAATAATTGTGAGTTCCTAAGTAAAGACTGTTTCTTTGAGAAATGTTCTCTTAAATTTCCAGCAACTGACTTAAAATCTCATTTATATATAAAAATAAAAAAGAAATTCAATTCCAGTAGGAATAAGAAGTTTCCTGTCTTAAATGCACATACCACTTGAATCATAGGCAAAGTATAGAATAAATCCAGTATAGAGGGATGCATTTTATGTAAAGGATAAATTAATGAAGACCTTGCATAAATCAAAACTTGCATAATTCATGACTAATTCTCCCATTGGAATGAATACAAAGTATGAATATGCTGGCACATAAATCTATAACCACTGTAGCATATTTTGCTTTAATGCAGTCTCTTATTTCCTAGGCATTATCAATAATATTTCATAAAGTGCTTTCTCTGAAATTAATAGCACAGTGTATCGCAGCTCATATTTGTCTCAGTAGTGTTTTATCACATCTACCTTCCTTTTCAGTTATTGGTTTTCAGGTGTATTTTCAGCCTTCTCCCAACATTGCTGCCTCTTTTTATTTCCATTTACTGCTTCACACTTTGTCCAAATGTATACCACCAGCACCACAACCACCAGGTAGTGAACACATGTGTAACATTGTTTTCTGATTGTAAAAAAAGACCCAATTATAGTAGCAGTGAATATTCAGATACGGACACAACAATAACAAACATCATTCCCAGAAGTTCCATTTCTAGCAAAGCATGGTTGGGATTGTCTATTTTCAGGGCTGAAGTGGGGCTCCCATGAAGCAAAATGTGAACATAGCAACCATTTCACTCAAGATGCCATTTTAGTTTTGAAATTACATAATTCTTGATATTTTATTAGACATATTTGCATTATTTTATTTGTACATAAAATGAAATTCTATTACTATTTCATAGACATGCTTTCATACCTTTGTAAAATGTGGCTACACAGAATCTGAAAAAAGAACAAAGAAAATGTAGTCTTACAGACCAGTTCACAGCTTTAATTAGTGAATCTGACCAGCAGCAGACTGTATCTATTATGCCTGCCGGCTAATACCATGGGCATTGTCTGCATTGGTATTAAAGAGTAGAAACCGACAGATGGCTACAATTTCATGGCAGAAGAAATTGTCTCTGACCTTATCTCACAAGGGCTCTAGAGAACGTTAGTGCTTAGATTCTAAGAATCTAGAACCCGTGTACCTGTACAAAGACAGCTGAAACACTGCCATCAGGGCAGACTACTACTAGAGCAGGGCTCAGCTGAGAAAGGGGTCAACCAAGAAGAGCTTGGTTGGTAGAAAAAGAAAGACATATGTTTGAAAATGCAAAGCCACAGCTTCCCAATAGTGTGTCTGAAATATCTGTCTAGCCAAGGCAAACTAAAAGACTTAAAATAGGTATTAAAGGATTGTATCCATGTCAACTTCTTAATTATAATGTTGTTCTACACACATGCAAGATGTTAACTTACCATTCAGTAAAACTGAGGATATCAGAGATCTCTCTGTAGTACTTCTTACAACAGCATGTGAATCAACAATTGTCTGAAAAAAAGAGTAAAAGAAATAGGGATCGAGGTGGAGAAACTAATTAGTTATTTAGTCAAGGATTTAGCTACAAGATGTTCATTGCAATGTTGTTTATATCATCAAACTATTGCACAAACTACCTAAATGTCTAATGATAAGGAATTCATTCATGATAAAAATTACGGTATGCATGTACAAAAAATATCATGCAGCCATTAAAATGATATTATAGAAAAGAATATACAATGTGGAAAAAAGTTCACCATCTATTTTCAAAGAAGCAAATTATAAAGCAGTATGACCTCAGTTTTGTAAATAATAAGTATATACTATACTTTTTCATACAGAAAGGACTAAAAGAATAAAAATCCATAATGTTAGTTATGAGTGATCAGCTTAGGGATGATTTTCTTTTTTCTGATTTGTATTTGCTTAGAATTTCTTCCATGAACACTAATTCACTCAGATAACAGGTATTTATTAAGCCACTATGGCACATGAGGCACTGTAGAATATCATGGTGAGCAAGTTCCAGGCTAGGACAGACACAACGGATCCAGCAATTACAGAAGAGGGCAGTAGATGTATAGCTTCCCTAAAGGAGTATCTTCGATTCTGACACCACTCACCCTAGCCCAGTCTCTTTCAGTTCGTATAGCCCAGTTTCTCAGTGACCATGACCGTTGACATTCATCCCAGGCTCCAATCTGTGCAGGCACTGATAGAGCCACTGGCCCTGATTTTAGAAGATGAGAGAAACAAGAAATGGAAACTGCCATATGTAAGGCATCCACCGAATGCCAAGCACCTTCATAGGCTTTGCTTACACAGTGTCCTGGAGCCCTATCACAGCCACAGGAAGCAGTTTTATTGAGGAGTGAAATAGAAGCTAATATGAGAACACCTTTTAAGCCCAGGTCTGACTCCAAAGTTTTTACTCTTTCCCACACATACCAGGCTGTTCTCCCCATTTACCTGTCAGACCTTCTCCCAACATTGCTGCCTCTTTTTATTTCCATCTACTGCTTCGCACTTTGTGTTTGTCCAAATGTATACCTTCTGGGATCTTAGAGCCCTAACCTAAAGATTCAAACCCTCTGGGAAGAATTCCTGAGGTTGGACATGAAACCCAGGGAAACAGGTTTAACCTAATTGCTACCAGGACAACGGGAGCTAATGAGGAGGGGGCCTCAGACCCAAGGTCAGGAAGCAGCCCCCTCTCCCTCCCTCCAGCTGCTCCCAAGATTACATACACCAAATAGCATCAGGAACAATCGTGAATCTCTTCCTCCTCTCAGGACAACAGCTTCAAACACCCTTTATTTCCCTCACATTGTTCACATAAAGGTTCCTTTTTACCTCTTAGGATTTAAAAGGTCCTTGCGAGAGTAGACTTTGCAAGCCTGTCTGAAAAGAATTGTGTTTGTCCCTGGTCTTTTGACGTCCTTATACTCGCTACCAGTCCTGACAAATAAAAATCTCCAGCAAAGCTGCCCTATATGAAAGTCCAGGAGCCAGTAAGCCGACTATATTGAACCTGCAAAAATCAATTCAGTGGACAAAAGTAAAATGCAGAGCCCTCTGTACAGTTCTATTTATAGTTCAAAATAAAAAATTGTGCATGTAAATTTTGTCTTTTAAAAATTATGAAAATTTTCAAAAATCACACAAATAGAATAATATACTGATCAAACATCACACAAATAGAATAATATACTGAACCCCTCATGCCTATTACTCATCATCTTGCTTTGAGTGAAGTTGAGATTGATTGATCAGTAGGTTCAGGAGTTGCCAGCCTGATCCATCCATCATAAAGTTCCACATCTACTTTTCACTCAGTAGTGTTAGTACCCATTGATGAACATGGCCTAGATCCATTTGTTCATGATCTTATAAGACCTTCTGCATTATAGTCAAAATTCTTCTATTAATACAAGGAAATTTCCTTCATTAACACTTTATTAACTCCAATAAAGTACATACAGGGAAAGCAGAATGAAAGCTAGATTCTTTTTCTTTATTTATCATATTATTGTTTTCAGGATAATGAATTAGTGCCCTAGCAACCTCCAAGCTGACCAATGAGGTTAATTTTTTAGATTATTTTTACTGTCATAAGCCCATGGATTTTTAAATATTTTACTATTTACTCAGTTGCAATCTTATAGTCATTCTTTATGACATATATCATAATATATGATATGTATCAGATACATATATAGATTTCAATAAAGTTTTAAAAAATCCTGCTCCAATCCCTCTCCTCAAAGTTGATGATGTAGAATCCTTAGAATAAAGTTCTCGTCACTAAGAATAACACGAGTGAGTCTTTCTTGCAATCTAGGAAGCTGGGCAGAACCACTCTCTGTAGAAAGCAATGGCTTAAGAGAGAAATTATTCCAGTTCCTTGGAAGTAGGAACTTGGAAAAGGAAGATGAATTATTTAATTAGACACAAAAAGAGTCAAATTAGGGGCTAAGAAATGAATCATACGAGGTTTAAAGTAAACATTACAAAAAAGCATTTTCTTTTTAAGAAATATGACTAGATCAGAACATAAAATTAAAGAAAATCTTAATTTTTTTCCCCTACAAGAAAATAACCAACAAAGGCTGTTGTTTGACCTGAGCTAGTCAGGTGGCAAGAAGCACTAAGACTTCAGAATCAGCAATTCTGTGCAGCAGGGATCTCGGTGCTGCCTCCAACCAAACCACACCTTGCTGTTTGTAAGCTGGTCTAAAGCAGATGCCTGAACTTGCAGACAACGCCCCCACCCTGCCCCTACAGCCCCCCACCATCTCAGAGAACTCTGCCCCTCAGGCCAGAAACCAGCCTGATCCTTCTCTCAGAAAGCCACAAACAGCAAACCATTTTGGCCCTACCTATAAAATGTATTGAGAATCAAACCACTTCTCACCACCTCCACCCTTGCCACCCAGGTCCAAGCACTCCTAGGATATGGTAACAGCTTCCTAAAGGGTCTTCCTACTTTAGCCTTGTCCCTCCAGAGTATGGTTTCCATCTACTACCAGGGTGATCCTTTTAAAATTAAGTCATGTCTCGCATACCTTACATCAAAAGGGGGCAATGACTTCTCATCTGATTCAGAGTAAAAGCCAAACTCCTTGCTGTAGGCTCTCAGGCCCCCTTTTACCTCCTTGACTTCATCTCCTACCATGCTCTTCCTCTTTTCTCCATTCCAGCCACACTGTTTGGTGATTTCTCAGACACGCCAAATGTTCTCCTGCCTCAGGGCATTTGCACTTACTGCTCCACTGGAACACTTTACTCCCAGATACCTACATGGCTCATCCCTTTTCTCTTTCAGGTTTGTGCTCAAATGTCACCACCACCACCCCCCGCCCATCCCCCCACCCCTACCCCCAACAATAATGCCTATCCTCCTTTAAGCCTTTATTTTCCCCCATAGTAATTATCAAGTCTATAGTAAGATACAGTTAACTTCTTTATTTGCTTATTTTGTTTATTTTTGTCTCTTCTACTTAAATGTAAGTTCCATGAGGGCTAGGGTTAGGGTCTTTTTTTCTTCCATCGAAGGCCCTCAGTAAGTATCCAGTGGATGAATATAAAATACTATGGTGGCCAACACTGTGTGTCTCCCCCAAAGCCCCCACCCCAAATACACAGGCCCCACTTTTTAACTTCTGCTCTAAAGCTCCATGGCCAATAGAACATGCAATATCGGATTTTACTATGTTAACTTGTCCTTTTCAGCCGGCATTTGAATATGGCTTGAGAACAACTTTTAATAAACTGTTCCATCTCTTAATAGATACGGTGAACAATAAATGCAAAGCGTCATAACATATCAGACTTTTATTTGCATTGTAAAACTGAACTAGCAGCTGTGCCATAATAAAAAGTTAATATTATGAGTTGCACAAGGAACAAATAAAACCTGATCACTCGGGTTTGGAATTCTCTTGCCTTTCATACCAGCTGCTCATTCCTGCCCTGGCTAAGAATTCTTCCAGGCTGTGTTCCTGGAACAGAAAATGTCACTGCCCTTAGTCACCCTGCATTGCCTTATTAAAGATGCCACCCAGCATAACCTGCAGTGCTTTCGGTTTTAGACTATTTTGCTCTTCTCTTACTCTAGCTCAGTAATTCTTAATCAGAGATGAGATATCAGAGTTGCCTGAGAAGCTCATTTACAGTACATAATCCTGGGTCCCATCCCAAGAGATTCTGATTCACGGGCTTGGATTGAGGAGTAAAGGAAAGTGGATGTGGAACAGCTGTACTTTAGAAAAACTCCCGGGTGATTCTGAGATGCTCCTCTGGTTCAGAACCACTAGTCTAGTTGTTATGTATGCTGAATATTATTACTATGTGAGTCATTTTAATTGATGAGGGGGAGGACATGGGAGGAACTCTCGATACCCAAGGACAGAGGAGTCATACGTTTTCCAATAACCAACATCTCCCAATTGAGGAAAGGACACAGTGGCCAGCTGAGCCCAAGTGCAATAATCTCTTGGCTCTCACAGTGATGGGAAGAGGGGATTGTTAAAGGTCACAATGAGGAACGGGATTTCTGCAATTTATTTAAGCCTTATCATACACATATTTTTTAACTAGGTAGGAAATGTACATTTCTTTTCTCTCAAGACTTCTCGCCATACTTTGTGACAAAAATAAAGTCTCCCAGACCTCTATGATCCAAATCAGTCTTTGTTTTTCCTAAGTTATCCCAGTTCCCAAAGGGTAGGCAGCACAGCTCCTGAAAAGGAGGCTCTGGTGTGGGAGCTGAGAGTAAGAAATATTCAACTAGGGCACCGCACAGCAGCAAGAATCAGAAAGTCAAACAGCCCAGGGGGTCACGGAGGGCTTCCTGGAAGAAGTGATATTTTAACCGGTACTTGATGGATATGTAGGAGTTAGCTGAATGAGGAGGGGAAGGAGAAGGGAGGAAAGGATGTTGCAGGCATAGGAAGTAGCATGTGCAGAGACGCAAAGGCAAAGGATGATTGCCATGTGGACGAATAGGAACAAGTCCCATGTGGCTGGGGCAGAGAGTTCAAGGAAAGCAGGAGAGAGTATCCTGGAGAGAGCAGCTGGGGCCGGATCAGCAAGGGCCCTGTGAGTCCTGCTGAATTTGGACTTTATTTTAATGTCAAGGAGAAGCCACTGGAGGGTTTTTGAACAAGGGAGGGACTTGATAAGCTTTGTGCTTTAGGAAAAAGCACTCTGGCTGTCCTGGGGAGCATGACTACAAAGCAGCAGGGCTGGATACAGGGAACCGGGTGGGAGGACGCCACATGGATTCAGGTTCTTCTGCTTTCTCCCCTGCTGTAACACAATAGAGAGCACCAGAATTTCTGAAACCAGCATCTTTGAGGATTCAAGGGCTTGAAACTTCCTTTTATCACTCATATAGCATATTTTTTAAGTTAATTGAGCACCCATTATCATTTATACCTGCACCGTCCAAGTAGGCACTAGCCACATGAAACTAGTGAGCACTTGAAATGTGGCTGGTCTTAATTGAGATACACTTTAAATGTAAAATTCACACCAAAGTTTGAAGACTTAGAACAAAAAGAAAAATATGAAATCACTCATTAATAATTTGTACATTGGCCAGGCACAGTGGCTCATGCCTATAATCCCAGCACTTTGAGAAGCTGAAGTGGGAGGATCACTTGAGGTCAGGAGCTGGAGGTTACAGTGAGCTATGATCAGACCACTGTACTTCAGCCTAGGCGACAGCGAGACTGTCTCCAAAAAAAAAAAAAACTGCATATCGATGACATGTCAAAATAATATTTTCAATATATTGGGTTAAGTAAAATTAATTTAAAATAATATTAAAGTTAATTCCACTTGTTCCTTTTTATTCTTTTTAAATGTGGCTACTAGAAAATTTTAAATTATATATGTGGCTCATATTTATGGGTTGCATTATATATGTCTGTTGGACAGAGCTGTCCTAGGCACTATTCTCTGCAACAAGAATACAGCGGAGGCCGGGCGCGGTGGCTCATGCCTGTAACCCTAGCACTCTGGGAGGCCGAGGTGGATGGATCGTTTGAGCTCAGGATTCTGAGGTTCCTGCTAACTAGGCTGAGCCACAGCACTCTAACCCAGGCAACAGAGTGAGACTGTCTCAAAAAAAAAAAAAAAAGAATACAGCAGAGAGCAAAACAAAGCCTCTGCTCTTTTAAGAGCTTACTTTCCAGGGTAATTCAATCCCAAATCAATCTAAAAAATAAAAATAAGCACATTCTTTATCATATGTATAATCAATGACTTTATAACCAAATAACTAAGAACTGCCATTTAATATTGGTACCAGAGCTTGTATTGTGATCATATTGGCACCGAGGAGTCATTCAGATATTGACCTAACTCATCAAGAGCATCTTTTTACCTAGCAGAGGCCAAATGACTTCAGAGACAAATTTCTTGAAGTGATTCCACTAGACAATAGTGGCAGGATAGCCGAGTCTTCCCACAACACACAAAGTGGAGGCAGACACGTCCAGAGAACCCATAGTGTCAATGCCATAGATATGTTGTAATTTGTGGCTGTTTCGGCAAAGCAACAGTATCCATTAGAGTGCTGCTAATTTGAATTTTATTGGTATTGTCATTTTTTTTCTATTTGTTTTGGTTACATTGTTTTAGTTTTATAAAGACATGAAGAATTTATAATTAGTTTTGTTTGAACATTATTTAAGTAGTAATACTATAATAAGAATAATTTAATTTAACAATGGAGCTATGCTGCAATACTTTTCCCTTAAAAGGGATCCTTATATTATTCAAGTTTGAGAAATCCCGTCCTGGATCATGGTCCTTATCCCATTCACTGAACCTCTCCCACCCTCCACACCTCCTACTCCAATAACTCAGGAGCTTCTTGGTGGCCTATAGTGTGCTACTTGTCAGCAGCACCTGACAGCCCAGTGAACAACTGGCCCTCTCTTTCTTCTCACCTAGAAGAATGTTCATGATAATTTAGGGGCCTATCATCAAGCCAGCCATGGCTCTTGGTGGAGGAACATACACTCAGGAGTGATACTCAGAACATGCAAGGACTCTATGTGACGGCACTGCCCGATCAGAACGGATGCTGCTTGTAAAGAACAAATTGAGCTGTACCACTGTGTCCCTGCTGAACATTGTCCTGCATGCCCCACCACCACCCCATCCCACCCTGGGCCCTCTTGTTTCTCAGGCAAGGGAGGGCTCCCAAGAGCTCCCAGTTGCCTTTCCTGCCACCAGACTCCTCAACTGTCTGTAGAGCTGCCCTTGGAGGGCCCATCTCTCTGTATCACTCCCATTTATGATTCTTAGGCCAGCATTACGGAAGGTGGTGGAAGGGCATCCATCCTGCAAGGTTGGGAGACAGCAGAATATAATGTCTAAAATGATAAACTCTGGAGTCAGACAGCCTGGGTTTGAATCTCAGCTCTCATGACAAGTTGGGCTGTCCTAAGGCAATTTCTCTGTACCTCCATTTCCTTTTCTTTGAAGTAAGCATAAGACTAAATCCTCAGGTGGATGTATTAGAATTAATTTTTGCTCAGAAAACTCTTAGAACAATGCTTTGCACTCATTAACAGTTACTATCATTGGGGAGCTCAAGAATGACTTTCTCTCCTACAATGTAGATAAATAAAATGTGGAACTAAAAAGACCCAAACCCTACAGAACCCCTGTCTTCCCTGACTGTAGGTTTGCAACCCCAGCTGCCTTTGACTAGGGAAGACTCCATCCCTAATGTTGGAGCTGGTCCACGCAGTCTCCCCTACCCCCACTCATGGCCACAACAGGGGTCCTTGGCAGAAAAACAGACTTGAGAGCCCCTACAGCAGGAGGTGCATTTGATAGGGGAAATAAGAGAATTGCCTTGGCACAAGCTAAAACATCACCTGCAAATTCACACATTCATAGTCTTATCAACAGAACTCCAGAATTCTACAGCTCAATTTCACAGGAAAGAATGCATTAGGTGTTCCTAGGCATGAAGTGTGTGGGGCCCTGCTGATTTCAGCCACTTTGTAAACAACAGGTTCCTGGAATGCAGGAGTTGGATATATCACCTAAAGCACCCAAGGCAGTGGGCACAACAGATTTAGCTTCCTACTGTATCATGTCCAGAATCCAGAATCATTGACCCCAAATACTACGAAGTTTGATGATCTAAAGCAGTGGCTCTCACACTTTGGTGGGTATTCAAAATCATCTGGGGAACTTGAGAAAAATACAAAAGGCTTCGGCCCTATCCTACTTTAATGAACTTAGGCCTTTGTGCACTTTATTTCCAAAATGTGAAATCCACTGGCTCTAAATCAAAGAAGGATCAATACCCCACTCCCATGTTGTAATCCAGCACTCCAAGATTGCCTTTACTGAATATCCCTTAACCATAATCTCATCCTTTCAATACTTTAATTAATAATATTAATAAAAACATAAAAGTACTAGTCATGTTTAAGTAATGCTGTCTACACACACTGTGGCATTTTGAAAAGGTATTTGCATAAGTTTATTTTAGACTTGGGGATTCTTACAGCTCTCATATTGTCTCACTATTACTAAAAGAATACTTCAAAATTACGATGTGAAGACATTTGATTAACTTTTAATTGAAATGGCTTCAGGAAGAAAATTATAAATAGCACATTTGTCTTCACTGTGTTTTCATTATAAGACACAGAAAGTGATCGATGGACAAGAAATGCTGTGAAACTCATCACATAGAGTGTGATTACCAAAAACAGAAACCCAAGACTTTCCAGAATGATGGTCTAGTGCAGTCATTCCCAAAAAGCGAGTGCCAAATTCAAGGAACGAATCACCCGGGTTCTAGTAAGCATCTTTGAAATATCGGAAATGACCACTAGAACACTCTCTCAGACACTATAACTCATTGAGCTAGAAAGTTCTCAAATTTATGGAAGGCTATATTCTGACATTTTTCTTCTGTGCCTGGGCAGTGCATATTTTTACCACAGCACAGTGTTATGGATGGCTGACAAGACGTAGGGAGGAGGGAGCACAGACCTTGCGCCCAGCAGGCTTGGTTTAGAATACTGGCTCCACCATGAGCTAGCAACCATGGCCTTCCAGCTGTTCAGCCACCAAATCTGGACATTGCCTGACTTTCTTCTCATTTTCTCATACTCCACAACCAATCCAACAACAAGTCACGTTAGCTAGCTGTACCTTTAAAATGTATACAGCATCCTACCATTTTTCCATTCCACTGCCATCAAGGTTCATGCTACCATCATCTCCCACCTACATTATTATAAAAGAGCTTCCAAATGATTCTTCCTGCTGATAAATACAAGTCAGATCATGGCGTGCTTCTGCTCATGGTTGCTCACTCAGAGTTAAAGCCCGAGTCCTTACCATGACCTACAAAGCGCTGTTCGTTCCCCACCCCATCCTACACCTCTCCCCGTCCCTCCCTCCACTCCAGCCTCATGGCCAATCTGCCGCTTCTCAAGCCCACCCAGCCCACTGCCATCCCAGGACTCTGTACTTGCTGTTCCCTCTGCCCGGAACCCCCACCCCATCCCTAGATAGCTACGTGGCTGGCTTCCTGTCCTCCTTCAGTGACTTCAAATGTCACCTTTCCAGTGATGCCTGTGGACTTTATACCTACTATGGTTATGTATGTATAGAAAATATCTGGAAGACATATAAGAAACTGTTAACTGCAAAAAACTCAGTATAAATGGGATTGGCTTGGGGGCAGGGTGAGGGAAAAGACTTATTATTTTATATTTTTCAGTATGCTTTTTGAAATTTTTATAATAAAATAATTAATGGTAGCCAATATTGTGATAATGCTGAGTGAGTAGGAACCTACTCTAGTACACAGAAACCCAGACAGCCCTAACAGTTCTATAGCCTTAACAGAGCTATAACAGAGTATCAGAGCTCCTATGCCTTATGTGTTTAATGGGATTTTTACAGGCCAGCTTGGGAAGGAATCTGGACATGGGTATAACATTGTTTTCTTGAGGGGGAAAAAAAAGTCGCTTGCTTCAGCCTATGACAAGTGCTTTTGTCCTTCTCTTCCCCTCTGCTGCCTCCACACCTCTCCTCCTGCCATATTGTTACTCACCTTTGAACACTCCACCACACTCCAGACAGCCCAGCCCCGCCAGGTGTGTGGTAAGACTGCAGTGCGATGCCTCAAGGATGCTTCACCTTCCTCAAGGCCTGAGGCACAGACAAGCCACCTGCTTATACATCTAGGGCATTTATCAGCCTGGTATTCTCAAGTCCCAGCCTGGCAACATGTGAGGGGCTAGCAAGAGAGACACCCTCTCTCTGGAAGGCAGTGTTCTCAGCTTTGTGGTTGAAAAGTCACATTGAGCAGCCCATGAACACCAGAGGTCAGGTGCCCATCCTTTGTGTTTCATGCAAAATCAGGATTTATAGGAATACCCAAAGTTAGAACCAGAATTTTCCTCTTTGTCATTTAATGTGTGACTGAAGAGAGAAATGTGCTACACAGAGCACTAAACCAATACTACAGAAGCCTGTGTTCTCCCACCAACTGTGACACGCTGGCCAAGTCATCCCATATGTGGAATCTGATGCTTCCCACCCTTGATTATCACTACAGTCCACTGAGTTCTTACTGCATGCCAGATCCTGGATAACTGTCACACAAATTCCCTTACAAAGCCTTCAGCATCACAAGAATCAGCCAGGCAGATATTACAGAGGAAAACTAACACTCAGGAGTAATTATAAAACTTGATTGAGGTGATGCATTGGCTGGTTGGCAGTCCTGGGACTCAAACCCATGCTCGTTCAGTTTTCCTGCCCTGCCTCCTCTCTATACATATCTTTCGCACAGAGTAGTCTAGAACCCCTACACTGCACAAGTCCCTCCCACCAGGAGGCAACTCTCTGGGGCCGGGTGGCATTTATTCACCCACTCACTCATTTAGCCAATGTCTACATCTCAGTTGTTAGACACCTGCTAAAAATGTCCCTTCATGGGCTTGACCCTGCAGGTGCATGTGAATCACTCTGACCATTGCTAAAGGCTACCACCATAACCTGCTCAGGTGGCTCACAGTGTTCGAAACAGATGGTGGTTATGATTATTGAAATGATGGTATGTGGAATGGGGTGGAAAGGAGTCAGGGCACAGGCCTGATCTGTGTAACACAGGCTGAGCTCTATAAAGCTCTTGTTGGTTCTAGCTGTCCTATAGGGAAACTAAGCATAAAATAGTTTACTGGACAGTGTTCTGTTAAAGGCAAGGAGAGATCAGGCAAGAGAACACAGTTGACCTGGCTCAAAACCCTTGCCTCCTCCCGGCAAAATTTCAAATGTCCTACACTGTCTGTGGATCCATATCTCCTCACACTGAGGCAATGCTGCTCCATCCAGCACCCAGGTGTGGGCCTTTAGGAAGGACCATTTCCCAAGGTTGGGTGGAAGAAGTATTGCTTCAGTGTGGGTTTGCAGCCAAGTTGGCCCAGCAAAGGGGAAAGATGACATAACTTGAAACAAATGCAGACTTCCCTGCCATTGCAGCCAGGAGGCGTGGAATGAAGAGTGCATACCTCGAGAACACAGCAGTGTGCCGGGGGGAACCCAGCTCAGAGCCAGGGTTCCACATGCACACTGAGGATTGTTGCCTAAGAAAGGGTCTATCTTCAGACATATTTGGAAAGATTTAAGTTAAACGTAGTGAAACGGATTTGTTTTTTCCTTTGACTGTGGTCATTGACTTTTTTGTTACTTACTTCAGGACTTGTCGGGGCCTTCATTTGACCACAGTACCCTCTTCTCCATTGAGCTTTGGCAGGAGTAGGGCTTCAAGGTTCTCATTCTGGGAAACATTCTGTTCCACGGTATTCCAACTTTAAAACAAGGGTTGGCAATCTTTTTCTATAAAGGTACAACAAGTAAATATTTTAGACTTTTTACGCCATGAGACAAAATTAAGGATATAATACAGATACTTAGATACAAGAGAGGAAAACTTCCACAAATAGTTAAAATTTCAAAATATTTTTTAAATTATACAAAATTTTACAAATATTTGCAAATTCAGAATATTATCATTGAGTACAACCCTTTGCAATACAAGTTTACTAATGAGAAGATTAAAATTATTTTGGGGGAGATAACATTTTGCTCAACTGGGGTTCAAAGTTTGTCTTCCCTATTATATAACAAAAAATGTAGCCAAAAAATGAATGATCCAGAAAAGGCATCCCTTAGATTACAGAATGATAGAGCTAGAAGGAATTTTCAGAGCAATTGTTTAGATCCTCTTTTACTAATGAAGAAAGTGAAGCACAGATTCCTGAGAGCGCCTGCTCCCATCTCACAGTGTCTCACAGCCACACAGGGATGGCAACCTGGGTCTTGAGACTCATGTTTTCAACTGCTATTCCTCTTAGAATGCTTGCACTTCTCTGGGAGAGCTGGCCTGGGGCATATTTATCTTGTGGAATGTGGCAGGTACCTCCATCCAGGGGTACCTGGATGCACACCCAGGAAAGCCTCTTTTAAGCGGCCATGCTCTGTTTGTTAATTAAATGGATGTAAATGGTTCCACAAGACTTTGCCCACTAGGGCACTGTGGCTCATTATTGCCATGCTGTTCTTATTCATGCCCAAGACTGTCTTCCTCCACTGGATTGTAGGCACCTTGAGGACAGAGTCAGTGTCTTATTCGTCTTTCTGTCTCAGCACCTAGCGCTTAAAGAAAGTTCAATAAAAGTTTGTAAGTTCAATAGATCATTAAGTAGATAATGACTCTTCTTTTGCAAAAATCTTCGCCACTCCTTCACTTTCAATTAGGTGTTTGTCAAATCATCACTTCCTGCTTAAAATTCTCCAATGGCCTACCCTGTCCTTAAAGTAAAATCCACACTCCTCACCCTGGCCCTTCTTGGTCTAATGTTGGCAACCTCTCTCATCTTGTCTATTTCCACTCTTTTCCACACTGGCCCTTTTTTCTTTCCATTCACTAGATGTGCTAGGTTTATTTCTGCTCTAGTGCTTAGATCTTTGCATGCCTCACCTTGTGTTTCCCTGTCCCTTTCTCAATCATTCTCATTTGTCACCACCCATATCTTCCCATTACTTATGTTTTCTCATTGGTTCATATGTGAGTTCCATGAGAGAAGAGTCCTTTGCTGTCTTTTTCACTACCACTATTTCTAGCCCTTAAGTTGATATCTGGCACATAGTATGTACTCAATAAATATGTGTTCAATAAATGTATTAATTTCTCTAAGACTCCTTAGTCCTCTTTTCACTATATTCCTTTAAAACAGCAAATATTTGTTTAATAAGTAAATTAAGACCGAATTCATCTTCCTCTTGGCTTCAAAGTGGGAACTTGGCCTGGATGAAAAGTTGTATTTGGCTAGGAACATGGGGGCAAAGATGTGGTGAGAAAACCAGAAAGAACTGAAGACAAAACTGATGGTGCTATTGCACATATATAAAGTTGCCTCTCCAATTTATTTTCAACTTAGTTTACGTTGCTTTAAACCAATGGCCTCAAAATTACAGCCTCTGACTAGCTGGCACATAAATTTCTGACTTTAAAACCACTTTATTTCAAGCTTGATAAATAGCTTTTGTCACTAGGTAGAGTAATTAAGGGAACAGTGTTGGTCCTCACCAGGCTGGGCTGACAGTACTTTCTTTTCAGTGTTTTGTTACCTGCCTGTCGGATTTGGCAGAGCTCGTAGAAAAGCTCAGGGCTGAGTTATGTACATTCTCTCCTGGCAGGAGCTTTGTCATGAAGATATATCACCCCCCTCTACCAAGCAGCCTGTTTTCCAAGAACCATAGCAGGCACACCTGGTACAGTGGCCAAGCCCCTCTCTTCATCTCAAGTGACTGCTCTGTCATTAACAGAGTTTGGCTACCAAGTGAAAAGGATGGATATTCCCTAGTTGAGATCTTCATACTTCTTGACCTTGTCACTATGTTCTGGCCTTACTCTCCACAGATGGTACTTTGTTAATAATTCAATATAAATTTCAAAACAAATGTTTCAGAGCACTGGAATTGCCATCTTGTAGAAGTGAGGCATGCACTTTGCAAGGCACAATCTCCATGGCATATTCCAAGAAATAGTGACAGGGAATCAAAGGGAATCATAGGCTATTAAAGCTAGACTTTATGAATTCAACTGCATCATTTTGTGCATGAAGAAACTGAGTCTCAAAGAGATAAAGTGACTTTTTATGGTCATGCAGTTAACCAATGTTAGTATGACTACGTATACGCAGTCACCCCTTGGTGTCCAAGGGGGTTGGCTCCCGGATCCCCCATGGATACCAAAATCTGAGGGTGCTCAAGTGCCTGATTTAAAATGGCATAGCATTTGCATATAACCTATTCACACCTTCCCATATACTTTAAATCATCTCTAAATTACTTATAATACCTTACACAATGCCTAAAGACTTTCTTCAGACAAGCAAACACTGAGGGAATTTGTCAAGACCAGACTGGCCCTACAGGAAACACTCAGATCTGTATTATACATCTATCAGCACGATAGACAACCACCAATGTAAAATCAGCCAAAAGCTAAAGCTCAGAGCCCATATAAAATAATAACTCAAAAGGTAAAACAAAGCAATAAGGTTCTACCCAACAGGATAAACAGAAATGCATCCCACTTATCAATTCTTTCAATAAACATAAAAGGTTTGAGTTCCCCAATCAAGAGATATAAGCTGGCTGAATGGATTAAAAAATACAAGCCAAGTATCTGCTGTCTCCAGGAAACACATCTAACCACAAAGACTCATTCAAACTCAAGGTGAATGGATGGAAAAAATAATCCATGCAAATGGAAATAAAAAGAAAGCAGGTGTAGTCATTCTCACATCAGATAACATAAACTTCAAATCAACTATAGTAAAGAAAGACAAAAAGGGTCATTATATAATGATAAAGGGAGTAATTCAACAAGAAGACATAATGGTCCTAAATATTTATGCACCTAACACAGGTGCACCCAGATTCATAAAGCAAACCCTACTAGATCTAAACAAAGTGATAACAACATTGTAATTGCTGGGGATTTCAACAGCCCACTGACAGAGCTGGACAGATCCTCCAAGCAGAAAATAAACAAAGAAACTCTGGACTTAAACAGGACTCTAGAGCAAATGGGCCTAACAGACATTTACAGAACATTCTACTCCAAAACTACTGAATGTACATTCTTCTCATCAGCACATTCTTAGAACATTCTCTAAGATTGGTCACATCTTAGGCCACAAAACATGAAGGGGTGAGAGATTTGACTATAAGGAAATCTCAAGGAATAGCATTCAAGGCAGAGGAGAAAATCACTTCAAAGGCCATGAGGCAGGACCATGCCTGATGTGCTGAATAATAGCAGGGATGCCAGTATGGCTACAATAGAAGGAAAGGAGATGAGTAAAAGATCTTGAGATAGGGTCAGAGGGGCCAGATCAGGTAGGGGCTCATGGGCCCTGGAGGGACTTTGACTTTCATTCTGAATGAGATAGGGAGACACCAAAGGATTTATATATGCACATGACAGACACAACACAAGGGAGTAGCTTGACCCAAATTATGTTTTGAAAGGATCAATCTGGCTGCCTGGCTGAGAATAGACTGTGGCAATGGTAGAAGGGGACAAGGTAGAAGTAGGAAGAGAGGTAGAAGGTAAACACAATTATCCAGGTCAGTATATATTTTTTAAATCACTCTTGACATGGTGGGGAGACAGGAGTGGAAGAGACTGACACTCAAAAGATCAGGATTAATTAGGAATCTATTGCAATAGTCTAGTCATGAAATGACTAAAACATTCAATTGTTCTGACCTGCATCTATAGCCATTTATACTAAAACACCACCAATTTTGCAGAAAGAATGAACAAATTGAATATACCAAAAACTGAGGCCCAAGGAAAGAAAACTAAAAGCTAACAAATCAGAGATTATGTCTCAACCCTGCATGCATTCAAAAATAATTATGCATATACTTAACCTATGAATCTTACCCAATGCCCTGTATATAAAAGATCCTCAGCGTCTACATTTGTGACTTCATCTATGCCTGAGGTATTAATTGCTATAGGCATTGCTCTCAGCTAAATTAATAATAATCAATAAAATCTCAATAATCAATTAAAAAATTGGAAAAAATATGTAAAACAGCTTTTCAGGTATAAGGCAACAGGCAGCTCAGGACCATGATCTCTGAAAGAAGGTAAATGATGAGATAAGTGCTATGATTGCCCCAGTTTACTGCCTTAAGACATCCTTATGGCTACAGCTCAGAGAGTGGGAACTCAAACAGAAGCTGGCAGTCTGAGTGAGGTGAAGAGACAAAGATCAGAATTTAAATGATCCACAGTGAATAGAATGTGCATGTCAGAATATTGTGGAGGAGAGAGCAAAACAGAAATAGAATTCCAGATATCT
>VBSM01000272.1:16792579-16810242 GCA_008086735.1 Cheirogaleus medius | reverse complement strand
CAGAGGGTATCTTTACTGAAACATTTTTTTTTTACAGGAGCAAAAGATTACAAACAACCTAAATGTCCACACATAGGTAGCCAGTAAATAAATTCTAGTTTATTCATACAATGAAATACTATGAAGCCAATTAAAAATTTAAATGGCATTACATGTACAAATAAGGAATCGTGTACAAGGTACACTAAATAAACAAAAGAGTAATGTGCAAAACAATGCAAACTGTGTTATCATATATGTAGGGATTAATACACACACACACCTATGTTTGTAAATTGTGTAAATTATCTCAGGAAGAGTAAACAAATAAAGTGGTTTCCTTGGAGCAAGCCAAGCTACCTGAGAGGGGACAGGGGTAGGTGAGAAACTCACTGTTTATTATATGTCACTTCACATCCTTAGAATCAGATGGCATGCGCTTGTGTTATCTATTGTGAAGAAAATTTTTTAAAATATGTCTGCAATAATATAGACGCTTCATGCTACAGTCATGTGACATCCTCTGTCACTCGGAGAGGAGTCTGTGTGTGTCAGGACACAGACTTTTTTCTTTTGTGAGTTTTCAAGATCCTGTTTGTATTTGCATTATTCATCACCATTAGATGATAAGCATGGGTGCCCAGAAATTTACAACAGCAATCTGCACCACTTTGAGGCTTAAATAATTCAAATACAACCCACATCTGAAGTTAATCAAAATAATTTTGGGGCCTCCTTAAATACCTTTTGGAACAGTATAAGGTCTAAATTGAAGCAAACTATTAGCAAACAATTTTATAGCCAATTTTTTTATAGCCATTGTATTCAAATTATACAAAAAGACCTAAGAAGAAAGAACTATTGTAATCCTGGCATCTATATATTGTTTGGCATGAAGTATGTGCTTAATAAAAACTTGTTGAATAAATGAATGGATAATGTAATTAATTAAACTATAAAATGTTATTTCATTTGGAACAGTCATAAAAAGAGCATAAAATCTAGATGGAATCCTCCCAACATCAATGAATTCTCTCCCTATTTTTTTTTGCAAAACTCTTTCAAGCCTAATTGAAATTCTTACCCTGCTCCTGCATTCATAGTCAACTATCCCGCAACCCCCTTCCCAGGTCTTAAACCTTTACTCTAGAATTTAAATGAACAACTGTTAATATTGGCCCCAAGACACTATTTGGCAATTAGATACCTTAATGTAAATACATTTTTAGTTTTATTGCAACCCTGCTGGAAAGCCTTCACATTTGGGCCTGTTCTGCGAAGGCATCAAAGGTGCAATTGGGATTTGAGTGGGTCATCACTGAGTAGGAAATATTCTCATTTATTTCATAATTTCCATGCTGTATACTCTATTCCTCTCCAGCCTTTCTTACTATAAATTAGCCTTGAGGGTAGCAAGGCCTTTCCTGCCTGATTCCAAAACTTTCCCACAGTATCAGAAAGGAGTCCACTAGAGTGGATGTGGTATACATCTCTTTCCCTTTAACGAGAAGCCCTATATGCAAGGGGAGTATTCCGAAATTAGTGTATAATAACATTCCTTGGTTTTTGATGTTTTATGCTCGATTTTCTCAGATATCATTGGTTGAGAAAGCAAAATTCAACCGACTCTCCATTGTATTGCATTGGCCACACCCTATTTTCCTCACCAATCAGATGATCAAGAGATTATGTTAGTTTTGTTTTCATAAATGACAGACTTATTAGGGCACTCTGCCAGGTGACCCTATGGTAGAGCTGCACACCCTCACTCCAAAGCAAAGGCAGACTCACAAATGGAAATGGAAATTGTGGCCTTGAATCTTCCTAGACATACTGTCAGAAGGGCGTGATGGGTAATGTCTTAATCAAGGATGTTTGGGCTTAAATAACAGGACCCCTTCTGAACCATCTTAAGAGGGGAGAGGGGAGGGGAGGAGGATTTACTACAACACACCTTTCTCACAGCATCTTTGAGAAGGATGAAGCTGAAAAACTAGAGAGCAATCAGGAACCAAAGCAGCAGCCCTCCCTCCCTCTTCCCACCCACAGTCTCTTGGTGCTTCTTTCTGCTTTCTCTGCAACTGTTCTCCTCTGCTTCTCCTTGCATACAAGGGCCCAGCAGCCCCCGGGTCAATGCCCCTTGTCACTCCATACAGCCAAACCCAGGACTGCACCTCTCTCTGTGCCTACTCCAAATTCCCGTGAAAAATAATTCAACTGGCCCAGCTTTCGGTGAGGTAATAAATCAACTCTAGCCAAAGGTCATGGGAGCTTGAAAGAAAACTGAACTGTACCTATTGCCTTTCAGAAGTGCTTTGGTAGTGCTTCTTAGCACTAAGAGCGGGCCTCTATCTAAAAAAACAAACTAGACAATGCTGTGACAATGAACAACCTCCAAATGGCACAAGTCCTCACACAGCAAAGGCTTCCTTAGCTCCCATTCACACTCCCTGTCCACTGCAGATCCGAAGCAGGCTCTTGTCCACGTCACCCTCACTCTGGGAACCAGGCAGAGGTCACCTGGAGGAGGATGGGAATGTGGCAATGGCACGCAGCTCCCATACTGAGCCCAGAGGCAAACATGGCACTTCCACTCAGATTTCACTGGCCAGAGCAAGTTATGTGGCAACACCTACTTCACAAGAACAGAGAGGAATGACCTGGGTGTGTCCAGTGGGGGGCCGGCTGGCCTGCGTTGAAGCAGCAGTGATGGTTACCACAAGGCCTCATGACAAGGATGCAGGGGTAAGAAAACTCCGTCCCTCTGCAGAAATCCCACTGACCCTCAGGCCAGAAAAAGCTAGAAGCCAGTTACACCCCTTGACATTCACTTTGAGCCCTGTGTATTTCTTTTCGTCTCATTTAGTCCTGAGTTTTGGGGCATTAAAATAAGTAGCCAAAAATAATTTAATGAACTTTTATTAGATATCTTCAAAATTAAAATAAAGAAAAATAGGGAGAAGTTAAGATTTTAAAGTTATAGTAAAAGGACCCTTTATATACCTACTTAATTTCTGGAATTATTTATTTAAAGACTGGTTCTAACCCAGTTACATGGGTGATAAATAAATCTGTGGGACAGCGGTGCACTAAATCAATTACTACAGTGGTATAAATATAATCTCAAATCAATTTGACTTCTTAAATGAGGAGATTGAGAACATTCCATTAAATAAATGTTCCGTCATTTGAAAACCTTTATCAGTGTAAAAAATCTCATGACTTTGGTAATTAATATATATATATATACACACACATACATATGTCTCGGAAGATTGTCAAACAACTTTACTTATTTGAACCACCATAAATATATATATCATGAAATAATATTAAATCAAAAGCAAATTGATTATGTACAATATATCTGATGAACTTGGATACAGCTAAATTAAAGAAATACCTAAAAAATAAATATATAATAGCTCCCTTCCTTAAGGTGCTTGGATAATGAATTTTGTGATTTATAATTCATATTGTCAACAAAAATTTATGATTAAAATGCTATATGTACTACTATGCCCAAAATATCTAGTAGTAAAAAATATCTTTCCTGGACTAGCTACAACTCAGAAAGTACAGGAATGAAAACTACTGAACAAGGTTGATTAATGAACCATATGCATTATATGAATTTCAAGAGCAATTAGTGAAGAAAGGTGCTGGTGTCATAGTGGGAGAGTGTGTCTATGTGCACCCATGTACATTGTTAAAAAAGCATACCTTGTTTACCATTAAATTGCATTAGTCAACTGGACTGATAAAGTATATACTTCAAGGTTTGTATTTTAATTATCTCTTCCAATATACATAAATACCTAAAGCAGAATAAATGTAGTATTTAAATGTAAATGGAAGGTGATTTGCTAATAAATGGTGCTCAAACAATTGCTTATGCATCTGGAAGAAAAAAAAGGTAGACTTCCACCTCACATCACTTAAAAAATTAATTCTAAATGAATTTAATATTTACATGTAAAGTTAATTAACCTGAAATTTTAAAAATATATAGGAAAATATTTTTATGAATGGGGAGTAGAGATCTTTCTAAGCTAGACAGGAAATCTAAAAGCCTTAAAGGAAAAGCTTGAAATATTTGATGACATAAAAATTAAACAGTTTGATTTAGCAAATGAAATCATTAAAAAACTTAAATGATATGCAGTGAAAAAAACTGCAATCCAGATGACCAACAAAAGGTAATTACTCATAAAATACTTAAGCCTCCTATATATATTGATAAGAAAAAAAATCCAAACAAAAATGTACAAAAGCTATTTATGACTAGACAAGTGACAGAAGAACAAATTTAAATGACCAGTAGTCACAGAGAGATGTTGTTCCTCACCACCAGCCAGGAAAATGCAATTTAAGTAAAAATGAGATGCCCTTGTTCAGTGATCAGATTGGTACAAATTTACAAGAGCAATAATACCCAGCATGATCAGCTTTGGAGAAACAGACACTCTTAGACTCTGTTCATGAGAACAGGACTAGTCAAAACTGTGACCCATTAAGCCTATGATTGGATCCAGTAATCCTGCTTCTGGCTATTTATGCTTAAAAAAATAGTAAAAGCTCTGGTATATGAAGAAGAATATGCTAACTGCAGCTTTGTCTGAAGAAGCAAAACAATTGCATTTTCTTCAATAGGAAGTAGTTATAAGCTGCATCGAATCCTTTTCTAAAATTAAACAAGATATAAATAAATTATGAATAAAATATTTAAAAGATATTTTCATATGTGCATGCATATGATATAATTTGGCATAATCTTGCCTAAGCAAGAATAAGACTTTGATCTCTTTGATCTGTATTTTTAAAAATTCACAGACTGCACTGACATGTATATTAACAGTGAGCAAAAAGCGATCTTTTTAAACAGTTTTGAAAACTAAAGTAGTTCTATTAATTTGTTTCAAAAGCCATATTTTTTAACATAATGAAAATCCACTCCCCCTTTCATGTTTTCTTGTTTGTTTGTTTGCTAGTTTTAAAATCCTAAATCAAAGTAGCAGTGGGGTGGCCTTTTACAAATAAATCAGCTTTCTAATTCAAATTAAAACATGTTTGTTTGATATAATCCTACATAGTAAGTAAATTACTCCCTAAAGTAAATTAAGCATTTGATAATTTTAACAGTTTCAACTCTTCAGGGAAACAATTGAAGTAGCGGAGAGGTATTTGACACATTCATGAATAATGTAACTCTGCCTTTCAACTAGTCCAGTTTGTGCAAAGGAAGCGTCCCCTTGGCTGGCAGAATTAGGTTCAGTGTGCTCCTCATGTCCAGAGAGCAAAATACTCTATTACTTTTATAGCCTTTTAGTTTTCATGAGACAAAAGTAATGTTCATAACAAAATTTAGAAAATAGAGGGGCAAAAAGACAATAATAATCACCCATAATCCCTCTATCCAGAGACTCTGACTACAAATCTTCTGGTTCATTTCCTTCTGGTGTCTATTCTAGGCATATAATCAACAATAACAGGTGTTTGGGGAAAAGGAAGCCATAGTTGATCCCAAATCACAGTGAAAACAGAGTCAGTCAATGGGAGACACAACATTTATTTAATAATGGAAACATATTTTAAGATTTACTATTCTGTGGTTGCTTTTATATTAACTTGGGCATTGTTACTCCCTTTCATAGCTGATCTCCTTTTTTCAAATGAAGCCTGTGTGTCATCAGTTTATTGGTGAGAAATTATCCTCCACCTTTCTAAAGGATCCAGCAAGATAGTACAAATAATAAAAGCCAACATTAGGAATGACTCTGTCTCTACAAACCGGCCTCCAGGCATCACCACCATCATGAACTCTGCCCTCCTCCCAACCCCCATCACGGATCCACCTTGTCATTCTCCTCCATCCGCCCCAGGCCAGGACCTACGCCAGTAGGTAACAGGGAGAACAGCATTGTCAACCCTCAGTACCTCAAACCTCAGTCCACAGGCATCTCTGTCAAACCACTAATTAATGTTATCTTCATCAACTTTTCTCTACTAGAAAATTGATTTACTGTCATAGAGTGACTGGGCTACTATGTAGTTCCAAAAGACAGAGATCTTCCAATACATCCATGCTTTCGGTTATTTTGGAAATGTTATGTTTTAACAGCACTGTTCCCCCTTCTATGCAATCACGCTGAGCCAGCGCCCAGGCCTGGAATCGAGCTGCAGCCTCCTCAGCTGCCGTCCTCTGCCTCCTGACCATGGACCCCCGCAAAGTGAGCGAGCTTCGGGCCTTTGTGGAAACATGTAAGCAGGATCCAAGCATTCTGCACACCGAGGAAATGCGCTTCCTGAGGGAGTGGGTGGAGAGCATGGGGCGTAAAGTACCACCTGCTACTCAGAAAGCTAAATCAGAAGAAAATATTAAGGAAGGAAAAACAGATAGTAAGGCAGAGGAAAACATACAGACAGAGGAGCCATCAAGTGAGGAAAGTGATCTAGAAATTGATAATGAAGGTGTGATTGAACCAGACACTGATGCCCCTCAAGAAATGGGAGATGAACATGTAGAGATAAGCGAGGAGATGATGGATCAGGCAAATGATAAGAAAGTTGCAGCCATTGAAGCCCTAAATGATGGTGAACTACAGAAAGCCATTGACTTGTTGACAGATGCCATCAAGCTGAATCCTTGGGTGGCCATTTTGTATGCCAAGAGAGCCAATGTCTTCATCAAATCATAGAAACCAAATGCTGCCATCTGAGATTGTGATAGAGCCATTGAAATAAATCCTCATTCAGCTCAGCCTTACAAGTGGACAGGGAAAGCACAGAGACTTCTGGGCCATTGGGAAGAAGCAGCCCATGATCTTGCCTTTGCCTGTAAACTGGATTATGATGAAGATGTTAGTGCAATGCTGAAAGTTCAACCTAGGACACAGAAAATTGCAGAACATCAGAGAAAGTATGAGCGAAAACGCGAAGAGCGAGAAATCAAAGAAAGAATAGAAATGGTTTAGAAGGCTTGAGAAGAGCATGAGAGAGCCAAGAGGGAGGAAGAAGCCAGAGGACTATCAGGAGCTCAGTATGGCTCTTTTCCAGGTAGCTTTCCTGGGGGAATGCCTGGTAAGGTTCCTGGAGGAATGTCTGGAATGGCAGGAATGCTGGGACTCAATGAAATTCTTAGTGATCCAGAGGTTCTTGCAGCCATGCAGGGTACAGAAGTTATGGCCTTCCAGGATATGGCCCAGAACCCAGCAAATATGTCAAAATACCAGAGCAACCCAAAGGTTATGAATCTCATGAGTAAATTGTCAGCCAAATTTGGAGGTCAAGCATGATGCCCTTCCGACAAATAAAGCCCATGCTAAAGGAAAAGCAACCTATATCACCTAATGGATGTTGCAATAATACAAACCAGTGTACCTCTGACCTCCTCATCAAGAGAGCTGGGGTGCTTTGAAGATAATCCCTATCCCCTCTTCCCCAAATGCAGCTGAAGCATTTTGCAGTGGTTTGCCATTAGGGTATTCATTCAGATAATGTTTTCTAACTAGAAATTACAATCTTTAGACACGTTTTAAACCTTAAAAATATTTAAAACTAATTAAAAGGGTGTATTAATTCCTAAAACAAAAGAAAACACTGTTTAACTACACTATTATTGTTATTTCTATCACCATTAATCCAAAGCCTAAGTGATCTATCCCAGGTAATTAAGAGGTTTTATTTGATTTTATTTGGAAGAAAAAAAATGGGCTCAATCTGTTTTATTTTATTTTTTTAATTCTTCCAGATCCTGATCAATCTGTTTTAATGTACAACATTTGTAACCTGCTTTCTTTTTTCTTTTTTCTTTTGGCAAAAATGGGATTATTATCATTTTGTGTTTACTGGTTTGTAACCTGTTGTATTGGTTAACCAGAAATGGAAGTGACTGGAAAAGATAACTACATATTCTCACTTCTATGTGGAAGCTAAAAAAGTTGATCTCAAATAAGTAGAGAGTACAATAGTGCTTACTAGATGCTGGGGAGGGTAGGTGGGAAGGGGAGATAGGGAAATGTTGGTTAAAGGATACAAAATTACTGCCAGATAGGAGGAATAAATTATAGTGTTCTATAGCACTGTAGGGTGACTATAGTTAACAATGATTTATTATGTATTTCCAGATAGTTAAAAGAGAGGGTTTTGAATGTTCCCAACACAAATACATGGTAAATGTTTGAGGTGATGGATATGCTAATCACTCTGATCAATCACTACACATTGTATGTATCGAAATATCACTATGTACCCCATAAATACATACAATTATTATGCATCAATTTTTTTTAAAAAAGGGAAAAAAGAAAGCCAGTGTTTCTAAAAAAGATCTTGTCACCCATCAAGATTGGCCATTATCAAAAATTTTGAAGAAACTTTACTGGCAATAAAACTCTTTCTTTTATATAGTTAATACTTTTTCTTCATTTAGCTCTATCATGCCACCAAGAAAATATGTATTTCTATAACATAGAATAAATACAATTAGGGGAAACTACTTCATACTAAGATTTATAGGTTTAAAATAAGATTAACCAAAGAAGACAATGCTTAACAAAATATAGTAAATATAAAGTAGAATTTCAGGCACCCTAAAACTGGGAGAGATTTCTGGGCAGGGCTTTCCTATACTGCCCTCATATAATATCTGCAAGGGACCATCCACAATGTCTTCATATAAATAAAGCCAAACTCTGTCAATCAGAACCCTAACTAAACTGGGTGAAATTCTAAGAAGCATGCATTGGCATCTCTTTGGCCACAACATAGTTACAATCAATGTTAGTATGTCTGGAAAGCAAACTTTCCTTCTAAAAGATTCACAGGCACACAAATTATGCAAAATCTGTCAGGTTGACATTCAAAAACCACAAATGAATACAGGTTACTAAACAAGAGGAATGTTACAGAATAGCAACTAAATGTTTATTGTCTAGCACAATTTAGTATGAGATAACTGAAGCTTCAGATGGCAATGCATTGGTTACTGCCTATATGAGAAAGGTGGATACCTGAATGATTCAAAAATTTAACTATGGTTCAAAAGAGTGCTTTGTATTTACTAAAATTCTTTATGATGCACCTAGTGTTTAGAATTACAATAAAACCCATAGAGAGAGGCCAGCTTAAAAAAAAGTTCAAGGTTATAAAATGTTCCATTTGCCCTTTTCCACTTATTGCATTTATAGTTTAAGTTCCAAGCTAGAAAAATTATTTGAATACCCAAGTGGTTTTTGTAGAGATTCTGAAGGCACTAAGCTACAACTTCCTCAAGTGGAAAATGTCATTTGATAGCACTTACAAAATGCTACAAGCAGAAGAGTGGAAGGTTTGAACAAGCAATCCCTTCAGCTCATCTCCCAGATCTCTCTCTCCATTGAGGTAAGGTTATTTGTCAAACCAGCAGGATTTCACTAGTCATGTCTTTTAACCTGTTCATTTCATTTGGTAGTGGGGGTTGGTTCTGATGCTTTTCGAGAATTAGACTTTAAGAATAGAAAAGTATAAAATATCTAGACCTGTTAAGTAGGTTTTTCCATCCATCTGCAAAATACAATATTTGCAAGGAATTAATTACATACATTCTCTCCACCACAAATGTCATATGCCACAATAGGTAAGAATAACAGTAATATCTGTGGCCATTATGTAAATACAGAATATAAATAAAACGACACTCACAAAACTCTCCCAACAGGTTCTGGTTGCACTGCAGTACAACATGATCATCACTTTTACTCCCTCCAACAGTTACCTGATCTCAATTCTGAGATGCTGACAGAGAAAGACAAGATTTAACAAAAGATAAATATATACACAAGTAAAATGATGTTTAATGTCTTATTAATTCTGAATGCTATAGTTATATTTATCAAGGTAGTCTTTATTGATTCTCAGACACTTTAATACCAGCTCTGCCTATAAAATAATGACAGGGCTGTTTTCATTTGAGGTATCAGTCTCACGGTTTTGGGTCTTTTTAAATCATTATGTCTTACCCACAGTATCTCTAGGAGATAATGCTATAATAATGATGTGGGAAAAACATGTTTAAAGAAACTAAATAGTGATCAGGCAGGATACATATACTACAAATATATTTAATTTTACATCAAACATAGGTATATATCAGTTTCTGTAAAATTCGATTTGGAAGGAAAAGGAGATCCACACAGATTGGGATTCTGTTCTATCATTGCAAGGCCATTTCAAATACAAAATGGAAGGATTCTCTGAGGAAAAAGAATCTTTTCCTTTTGCTGTTAGAAAAACAGTCCTCTGCACTTTATATCAGGATATTTCCCATGATATCCTTGTCAGCTCAAATCACTGAAACATTATAGCATTTGAGATAAGTCAGCTCCTCATGGACTTAAAAAGAAGACCCTACATGTAAAGTTCCCTTTATTTGCTCAAATTCATTTTCAGTAGCATTTTCTAGCATTCATATGGCATGGCCCAGCTACTGATGAAGAGGACAGTGCCACCCTTGAGGTCAGGTTCTGATTATAGATGAGGTAAATAATGAGTGGAAAAATATTTAAAAATTAATCATATCATCTCTTGATTCTGCTCCAGGGATAGAAGTCAGATTTTTTCCCCACTACTAATATCCCCAATGAAAAGATAAGCTTTTCCATGGAAATTATTCCTTTTGAAGAAAATATTCATTCAATTTTACTCTTTTAATTGCACAAAAAGTTGACAGGATAACTTTCTATAGTAACTAGGATGAATTCAGAATTCTACTTACCACTTACATTTATGCACATGAGGATTATTTGAAAGCAATATATAAAGTTCTGAATTCATTCAAATCTTTTGTTGCACAATTTTCAAAAGAGATGCTACATTTCACATTTTAGCACCTTTGCTTATTAAGAGCCATTCTAGTTAGAGGAAAAGAACAAATACTTGTTGACTAAAAACTACCCACTTAGTACTATGCCATTGTCTATGGGGGGATACAAAAGGGGGTAAGAGGGCATTCCTTATAGGAGCCTACAGAAAGGCTGGAGAGATAAAATTGACAAGGTATTGCTCACTCTCAGACCCAGCCAGTCTAGCCTAATCAGTCAGCATGTTCCACCCTCTCCGTCGCCAGTGATTACTTTAAATTTAGGCACGTGACCAAGTTGGACCAAACTGGGGTCCATCTGGGACTTTGGCTATGGGGACTTTAGCTGGAGTTGCCAAGCTGGAAGGCTCATTCATTTATGCATTCAATCTTTATTAGCTATCTACCCTGTCGGGCACCCTTCTGGATGGCAGATGTAAGCCACATAAAGGGAAACAAAAGGGAGGGAGAGAAAGAAATAGATGGTTGGAGCATTGAGATTCAACCATGCCTAAAGTTAGATCAACCCCTGGACTTTTTGGTTACATGAATCAATAAACCTCTTAGTTTAAGACAATTTGAGTTGGGGCTTCTGACACTTGCAACCCAGAATCCTAACACCCCACACTCACCCCCAGAGTCTAACAGTGGGCATGGGAGTGAAGCCTCACCTCCTTGTACTGGCAGTCTTGCCTGCTCCCAGTATTATGGTCATAGCCCTAAACCACTTTCAGCAGCCTTGTAGCCCATTCCTCACTCACCGCTTCCTAGCATTTCTATACCCAGTTTGGGTGACCCTCCAACTCAGACTGGTTTCAAAAATCTGGGGCTCACCTACCCTACCCTCGAACTTAGACTGTCTTTTTTCCTTTGGGGAGAAAAGAAAACCCACTCAGTACCTACATCCTCATATAAATACATGCAAACACATCACTAGAATCAGAGATGTGGAGTTGGAGGTACCCCACCAGAGCATCTTACACAATGCAGTAGTGCTGTATAATTGTCCCAGACCAAGAATTAACCAGCCTCTGATGAAATACTTCTACAGTCAGGAAGCTCACTCCCTCAGGCACCATTCTGTTCCATAGAGGAACAGCTTCTACATATGAGATGTGTCACTATTATACAAAATAAAAATTTCTCTCCCTGAAATTTCCATTGTTTTATGCTATTTCTGCTAAATAGAGCAACAAAGAGAAAGTTTCCTTCCTTGTCTACTTGTCAGCAATTCAAATATTTGAAGACATTTTGAATTTAGGATGACAAATCCCAAGATTTAATTGGCTCTTTTTCTTTTAGTAAACACACGATATGCTCTATTGACAATTTTAGCACAATTCCCTAACACATAGTAGGTTTCCAGAATGTTTGTTGGCATGTCTTGATGATCCAAAACCTCCAGAATTTTCCACAAGAACCTACTGCATTCAGAGCCCCTCTTCCACTTTTCTACCTTGTGTAACGGGTAATTTGGGTTTTTTAGCCCAAGCTCCTAGGTAGGACCCTAGTTCTATGGTCCCTAATCCCCTGGGCCCATTACCAGTCCATGGCATGTTAGGAAATAGGCTACCCATCACCACCTGAGATCTGTACCCCCACCCCAATCCATTACACCCCACCCCCCATCCCCAGGCAATGAAAAAATTGTCTTCCATGAAACTGGTTACTGATGCCAAAAAGATTGGAGACCACTGCCCTAGTAGGTTTGTTCATTGCTATATGGTCTGTACCCAGAACAGTGTTTAGTTCATGGCAAGGACTTATCAATGAGGGCTGATAAACTCAACAAATCTAATTGCAGGAAACTCCATCCATTGCTGTTTACTTAATTTTTGAATTCCAGTCTTGAGATTCAGTTAGTTGAGGTCTTTTTCAGTTTAAACTTCTTATTAGTTATACTTTTTAATTCATGTTCCTCTAAATTTAATAAGTCTGCCTTGCTAAGCTTTATCCAAAACATTGATGAAAACATTGAACAGGCTGGAACCAAGGTCAGAGCACTTTCATTTATTATTCAGCAAGAGACTCAGGTCAGGGTGTCACTGAGCCATTATTCAGACTCCAGGACTAAAGCAGCAAACCCAGCTTCATCATCTCATTTTGGGGAGGCTTTTTAAATGCTTTTTTGAAATCAAAACACAATATTTAATAGATCAAATATTATGGGATTATCTTTTTCCTAGGTCAAGGTTGGTCCAATGTCAGTAATTTCATGTTGTTCAACCTAATTAAAAGCATCCCTTAATAGCTAGCCAATGTTTTGTTTGTTAATTTACCAGGATTTTCCTTAGAGAATCTATATTGTTCTGCCCTGTCCAGAATCTACCATCTTCAAAGGTATGAAAGTCAAGGTATTTGACTTTGTCTTCTCCCACTCACAGAGCTCGCCTGCGCAGATTCCTTCTTCACTTAGGATGCCATTTGCTTGAACCTAGAGACCAAGACCCATTCAATGTAACTAAGGAATGGTTTTCTACCAAAGCCTATGTGTATTTTGGGCTTTCACTAAACTGTTCTTTACAATTTATGGACTAAAGACTATTCTTCTTAAAGAAACTCTTAAACACTCATAAGTGTTCTCAAAATAAAACTTTGGAGCTAGGTAAATGACATGTACAGTGCCTTGATAAATGTCAGTGTTAAGGTATTTTAAAAAGTAAATAGCAATGTGATAATTTATACTATTATGCAATACCTTCCCCTTCCCCAAAGTGTCAAATGATCACACAACTAATAATATGGGTAAATCAAAAAGAAGAAATTGCATAAGGTTTGTATGTGTGTGACCTTCAAGTAATAAATGTGAATTTTAAAGAATCAGTGAAAAATATTGAAGTAAGTTCAAAACTGTTGAATACATGAATTTGAAATGAATGTACCAATACATGGAATAATTCTAAAGTTATACTATACATTATAGGCAGAGATTACATAGGCATTTACCTAGATGCAATTAGGAGAAAATGATGTATAGAAAATTGTCTCTGTGTGGTTATCACAATAAAGCTGATAACTGAAGCTATCTGACATATTATTCTAATTTGATCCTAGTTCTTACAGATACAAGTGGGTTGCAAAAGTGTAACATCTTGTGCATAGTATATCATATAATTCATTTTCCTAATTTTGTTTTTATCCATTTGTTATTTTGTAATTAGTAACAATGGTCAGATGTGGAAGTGGGAGAAAAAGATACCCCAGTAAATGCAACACCATCAATATGTTTATCATTTTTAAATACATGTAAGCAGTTTTAAAAAGGAAAACAGATCTAAAGTTTAATTAGATAAAATATCTAATAAATATTAATATCTATCATTAAATTAGAGAAGGAGGTAAACTTATGGCTTTAAAATTATAATATCTAAAACTAGAAACAAGATTATTCTTACAAGAGGCCTTGGGCATATGAACCTTGGCAACAAAGATTTCAAGTGAGCTGCTTTAAATAAATTATTCTCTGTACTGGGCAGCTCAACCTGAACTATGAAAACTTCTAGTCCAAAATTCAAAGGTTGCTTTTCCTCCCAGGAAAGTAATGCTGTGCCCTCTGTACTTGCTTATAGAATCAGGCTTCTAGATTGTATGACTGATAAATTCTCCATTATTCATCAAATTTCCCTAGTTTGTGATTTCTACAAAGCTCTTTGCTTCTCACCACTTTGAACAGTGCCCCTGCTCATTAGCAGTAACAGTGTACATTCAGAAAGGGAAGGATGCTCTCAAGCCAAGCTATCTAGGTATTGTGCACAGGACTAGCATAAACATGCAATGGAATAAACAACTGAATCTACTGTTTTCATGTGGGCTTGGTGATCAAGTTTGGATTTGAGTTTTTGCTTTAACTTGGCAACATTTTGGAGTATCTTGCTCATCTGAAATTGGTTCACTTTTGTGTTTAAAATTTCTAGGCTCACTACTACTTTGTATTTTCAGATAGTCAGGAAGCATAAGGTTGGTCTATTGCCCTAAGTCACTTTTCAAAAGCAACTCCTTAAAAAGGATTTGCAACTACAGCAAAGGTGACAAGTTGACCTTTACTGGTTGCAAAGACCTTTGTCATAATCAGCTGCTTTCTGGTCTATAAGAGAATGATTCTTTTGGCTTTCATTTGTTGTTTCTAACATAATCTGGGTCATTATAAATATTATTCTGCAAGTCTGCAGAGAGCCAGGGTTTGAGCGGTGATGCCCTTGAAATGCCCCAGACCTTAATTTCATCTGGAAAATCAGGCAAAAACAAGATATTTCCTCTTGTGCTCTATCTTTTGGAGGAAATGTTCACCATGCTATTTGATAAATTTACCAATAAAACTTATTTTAAATTAAAGATGTGTTAATCCTTGTATATTTCCTAGCTATTTAAATTTGTGATGGAATTTGCCTCAAAAGAGACCACAAATTCACATGAAATATGCCTCTAAGTCTTCCCCAAAGAACCAGGAGCCATTTACTAGACTGTCTGTATATCAAAAAGAAAAGAAAAGAAATGCCCAAACTTTTAAGAGATTCCTAAACACTGGCTCTGAATTGACACTAATTTCTAGAAACTGAAAATGCCACTGTGAGCCCTACATGGCTCTCAGGTAATAAATGGCGTCTTACATCAATTCCAAATTACAGTGGATCCAGCAGGTCCAATCTACCTTGCAATTATTCCCCAGTTTCTGAATGATGTATAATTGAAATAGACATATTTGGCAACTGGAAGAATCCCTATGGGACGAGGGCTGCTGGAACTTCCCTCCCTACCAAGATAGTAAATCTGAGGACTTTCAGATTAATGGTACCACAAATGTCTTGAAAGAAGCAAGGATGGTGATGCCTATCACACACTCATTTAACTCACCAATTTGGCCCCTGCAGACATGAGATGGATTTTGGAGAATTACTGTGGATTATTATACTCTTAATCAGGTGGTGACTACAATTATTGCTGCAGACCCAGATATATTAATAGTATCTTTGCCAGAGCAAATAACTATGGCCTCTGGCACATGGTATATAACTAATGCCATTAGCTTCATAATAATTTGTAAGGATTACCAGAATAGTTCCTGTTTACCTCACAGGAAACCTCCACAGTCTTGCTTCAGGGTTATATCAATTCACCTGCTCTCTGCCATAATATAATCTGCAGAGATCTTTGTTGTCTTGATGCTCCAAGAACTTCACAGTGATCCACTATGATGGGCTCTAATGAGCAGGAACAAACAAGTACTTAATGTCTTAGTAAGATATATAAAAGATAAACCCCACCAAATTTCAGAGATCTCTCTCCACTTCAATGAAGTTTCTAAGGGTTTAATGGTCTGGAGCAAGTCAAGATATTCCCTCCAAGGTTAAAGATAAGTTGCTGCACTTCATACCACCTACCACCAAATAAAAGGCATAATGCTTAGAAGGTCTTTTTGAATTTTGGAAACAACATATACCATACTTTAGCGTATTACTTTAACTCCTCTAGAGAATCCCCCTTAAATCTACCAATTTCAAGTAGGAACCAAAGCAAAAGAAGACTTTGCAGTAAGTTCAGGCTGCAGTACAAGCCTGTCTACCACTTGATACTTATTATGCAGCAGATTCAGTGATACCTGAAATCTTTCTGGCAAATAGGATGTTGTTTGGAATCTCTGGCAAATACCAAAGGAAACACACAATGTAGACCTCTGGAATTGTGAAGACAATTTATGCCTTCTTCTGCAGATAACTCTTTTCTTTTTGAGAAACAGCTTCTGGTTTGCTACTGGGCCTTGATAGAGACTAATACCTGGCCATGGGACATTAGGTGACCATGAGGCCTGAACTTCACATCACGAACTGGGTGTTGTCTAGCCACAGAATGTGCACCGTGACATTCTATCAGAAACTGCAAACAAAACACTAAAATCAAGAAAGTTGGGAAAGTATGCAAAGGTTGCATAAGGTTACCCAAATTTCTTCAACACAACTCCTGTTGCATTGCCTCCTCTCTCTCAATCCATGCCAATGGCTTCCTTATGATCAGTTGACTGAGGAGGATATTTGTGCTCCATACGAATCTCCATATTTATCCACTATAGAATAAGCTCTTAATAATCATATGGACAGAATGATGCACTCTGTCGGTACCAGTCTCTTTCTTCAGTCACCTCAGTGCTTTTTTAATGGTTCATGGACAAAATGGCCATGGAGACAGGAATGGAGGCTATGCATGGGCTCCATGACATGGACTTCCCCTAGAAATTACCTGGCCAAGTATGACTAAGCTGTCAATAGCTGAGACCAGCACTGATCCCCAGATATGACACTATTTCCCAGGGTTACAGACCACCACCTGGCAGAGGCTGATTACATTTGACTTCCTCCAATATAGACGGGTTACAGATTTGTCCTCACTGCAATAAACACATATTCTGGATACATATTTGCCTTCCCTGCTAAAAGAGAAAGTAGTAGTTGAGTACTGCCATTAGTAGACCCACAGAATGCTTCATCCATTATCATGGCATTGCTTCTGATCAATGAACTCACTTCACAGAGAAGGAAGTACAGCAATGGCTCATATCCATGAAATAAACTGGCTAATTGAAAGGTGGAATGGCTTAGTGAAGACTCAATTATGATACCAGTTGGAACCCTGCACCCAAAAAAGGGGTTCTGTCTTACAAGATGTAGTGCATGCTTTGAATCACAGGCTACTAAATGGTGCTATCTCCCCCAGAGCCAGAATACACAGATCTAGGAGTCAAGAAGTAGAAGTGGAAGTGATTTCTCTCATCATTATGCTTGAAAACTCACTTTCAGAATTGGTGCTTCCTGTACCAGCAACCAAACTTGAGCTCTGCTAGTTTAGGGTCTTTGTT
>VBSM01000272.1:16769395-16786303 GCA_008086735.1 Cheirogaleus medius | reverse complement strand
TTTATGTATTTTTAATTGACAAATAAAAATTATATATTTTTATCATGAAAAAAAAAAGAAAACAAAGTTCAGTTGGCATGAGATCCTGTTGGATTCTTGTGATACCTGCCTCAACTCCTGTGCTAACTCCGTAATCCTATTGTACTTGAAATCAACATCAAGATCATTGTCATGTATCTTCTGCTCCCCGATTTGAATATTGGAAAATGTGTACATTTTCCCACCTCTGGTTTTCTGGGAATTCTTTCTTTTTCATAATTCCTAATCAATTATGAGCATCAGTTCAGAGAACTCACGGGGAAGTTCTATTGACCTGAGTATAACATGGCCACTTAGAAAAGGTGGAGTCCTCTTGTGATACCACTTCCCACCTCCAGTCCTCAATACCCTTCGCCACTGTCTGCTCCACCTTTTGACATTCAAAGAACATTCTTCATGACACACAAAAAACCAAAAAACAAAATGTGAATTGAGAAGATCAGATTTTTTTTTTTTGCTAAATAGTCAACATTGTGCTTATATTTGCTCTGAACATAATTTTTTAAAAATCTACTTTTCCAAGATCCAACTCTTAGGATTTTAGCTTTCATGATATCACTCTTACAGATACACAGTGCCTTCTCATTATTACCCTTGTATATACCTTTCCATCCTTTTTACTATAAAAATATGTTTTTAAGAATCTGAACTTCTCATTTCTTTGTCTCTTCATTTGCTCATTCAGATGATTAGCAATTGAACAGTCGCAGTGTTGGCTCCAGAATTATAGGAGGAGCTTAGGTATGATGGCAATCTGACTGAAACATGGGCTAGGTCCTGCCTTGAGATGGCCATAATATTAAGCAAATATCTCTTGCCTATATTGTACATATGTCACAGACCAATTGAAATAGTGAAATTAATAAGTATGTTTTCACACATAAATGAGATTAACAATATACCTACTATCCATATCAATAAATAATATGTTATCATTACTATCCCCATCTCAGGGCTTGGCAGGGGGCTAATGGAGATTAGTGAGGGGAGAAAGCTAAAGCCTTCCAAGCCACCACTTGGCACCACCTTTTCAGAGTAAGAATTGCATTTCTGTGAGCTTCCCCTACCACCTGGGCCATCTTCCTCCCTGGGTATCATGCCATTGAAAGGACCATGTCTTTCATTTATCTGAACTTTTTGACATCTTTAGCACAGTCTGATTGTGCTTGACCTCCCTGGCAATCATGAACTCTTTCCAAACGGAGGCCTGTTCCTCCTTAATGGTCAGAATTAGAACCAGCATGGCATTTTCCTTTAACTTCCTCTCCTAAGGAAAAAACATCAGGTTAAAAATACTGGGGATGCTCCACTTTTGGCCAAAAGTAATCACAGGAGATGCCAAGAGAGTCAAAGGTCCCCTTACTACCATGTCTTAGACTATAACAATGCCAAGTTTTCATAAGCTTAAAGGAATATACACTTCTAAAAGTAGCCACTTCTAAACTTGTACTGACAAAAACTCATGAGACGTGTGTAAACATCTTTCATAAAACAATATGTTGCGCACTCCACATTTCTCAACTAAACCTGTCAGGCACTGTGCTAGGCATCAAGGCAACCTGTTCTGAGCTCCATTAGGTTCTGATACAATTCCTCTAGTTCTTCTCTTATTGTTCTTTTTTCATTTATTCTCTTTTATTTTCTTTCTCAAAAACATTATCTAACTTCAAGCATATCCATATCTATGCAGGTATAAAACTTCTTGATATTATTCAAATTCCTCTCTGAACAGCATAAATGTGATTCACCTTTCCATCACTATGGACTAAAATTGAGTCCTATTCCAGTAAGTCTTGGGGATACCTCTGAGAAAACCAGATTCTTCTTCATTTAGTGGTGATGTTGATACTTTTGCAAGAGGCTGTCAGTAAGAAATTTTAAATCCTATTATAGAAATCCAAGGCCAGTGGTTTACCAAAAGATCTCCTCTCTCTTCCAATGTCATAATAGATGCCAAGTAGAAGAAAACACCATGATTATGGTAGAAGTCTCCAATATGCGTGCGCATGCACACACACACACACTCCCCCACACACAGTGAATCGTGCCTCTAGGCACACGCATTCTTGTGTAGTTCATTCCCAAAGTGAATTTGGGCTGGTCTTGTATAACCAACAGAATGCGGTAGATGTAATTTAGTGTGCCTTGCAAGGCTAGATCATAAAAAGGCTCACAGCTTCTGCCTTGCTCACATAGAACAATTTTTTCTGAGGAAAATCAGCCACTATGTAAGAAATCCAATTATACTGATACCCTCTTTCTGTGAGGAAGACCAAGCTAACCATGCAGAGAGACAGCATGGGGAAAAGGCAGTGCCTGGCCAACCTGAAGCTATTCCAGATATCCCAGCCCATACACCCGACGTGTGAGGGAAGGAGTCATCTTGGAAGTAGATCCTCTAGCCCAGCTGAGCCTTCAGATGGCCACAGCCCAAGCACAAGCTGACTTCAAGCAAGAACTACTAAGTTGATTCCAGAACTGAATTATAAAATAACAAATTGTCATTTTAAACCATTAAGCTTTAGGGTGACTTGTTGTGCAGCAATAGATAACCAAAACAATGCTTCATGTACTTAAATTGAATGTCCAAGTTTCCATAAACCTTAAAATGCCCAAGGTTCTCTTCTAAGATTGTCATTTTTTCTCATAGAAAATCACCAGGAATGGGTATGTTTCAGAAAACAATTTGGTACACGTTTCCCAACCAAACTTGTCAAGTATTTGTTTAGCCTGCTCTGTTCCTGCCTCCCCATTGATAGGAAATCATGAAATACCATGACTTTTCTCTTCATTCCAGGCCTGTGGCAGGTGGCTGACAAATGACTGATACTCTTCCTTCTTGGCATGTGCTCTTCCTCCATATGCCCATCTCTCCCACAACCCACCCTCCAACAACGTGGGTGACCAGCACACTGATCAGGGTCTCTAGGAGAGGCAGAAAGCTTCCTGTCTCATCCTTCTCCTCTGTCATATCTTCTGCTTTCCAGACATATGGTGTCAGTTTTGATGTTTCCCTCTTAGCATAACCACCTTCTAGCACTGCACACCAGGCCTCTTCACTTTGACCTCAAGTATAGATATCAGTTTAGGGTGTGTCCTCGACACTAGATTTCATTTCAGGCAGGACGATTAATACTCCTTTCAATCCTCTCAGCCTCTATTCCTCTCAATGGAGTTTGATCCCTTTTCTAGGTTTTCATCCCTTGTGGGATCCCCTTGTTTAAGGTGCAAGCTCCTATCCCCTGCATCACCTCTGACCAGTTCTGATAGCAGCTACCCAGACAATCCCATGATGCGTCCTTCCCTTTCCGACCTGGACCCCCTTCCCCACCACAGATCAGCTTGTATCTTTGGCCACCTGCCCAAGTCCAGCTTGGCTTTCCTGATTCAACCAAATCACCATTCTTCTACCTACCTGAGCCTAGGCAGGGCTCCAAAGAGAGGATCTCTGTCCCTTCAAGAACCCTTATCAACTCTTGCCACTTCCATGCCTAATCAAAGTCCCCCATTCTCCTGGTCTCTGCTTTAGTACCTTAGACAGGGAAGGATGGCACCAGATTACAGACAATGGGGAAGGGGTCACTCCCCACAGGAATTTGTTAGGAAAGAGAAATGAATCCTGAGCACCCAAATGCAAAAACTCTCCAATCAAAAGTTCAGGCAATTAACTTGGGTTTCACAACTCCTACGCCTTCACTAGCTCTTAAACTGCTTTTCCTCTAAGAAGAAAATTTTCATGCATTTCCTTCTACTGCATGATTAATAAGCAAAAAACAAATTGCATTAGAAACTTATTTAAAATACTGTAGAATGATGTTTTAAATACAGTTTTAATAAACTTTAGGAGTCAATAATATAAAGACTTGAAATATGTTGACTCAAGAAAACACTCACACTTACAACCTTCTCTAGTGGCCAATCACAATTTTGGGCTGCTCTGATTTACGACATCGGCCGCTGTGGCCCAGCCATTTAATCTTATAATCAACATCAATCACCAATTTTTATTACAACATTTTGCAGGCTGAGCAAAAAGTATTTCTCTTGAGGACAAATTAGGAACCCCAAAGTGACTCTTGCAAATAAATACTGTTGGCTATAACTTGCTATGCTACACTTCACCCATAGCAATTCATTCTCTAAGTGCCACAGAGGCGAAAAGCAATTGTATAATTTAAAAAATAAAAGAAATATCCAAAGAGATTCATATAACATAATGGCTATCTGGTGACTGAGTAAAGATTTTTAGTGGTTCAATGACAACATGTACTTTCATTTATGCCTCCAATGGTTGTCACCCAAAAGATATTAAGTGTGTCCAAATATCCTTCAAGACAGATCATAACTCACCATTAAGATGATGCAAGGCCCTATTAGGTTGACAGGCAGACTTCCCCATTGGTTCAAGTTGCTCGTCCCTGAGCCTGAACTCAATAGTAAAAAAATAATGGCCAAACAGAAGACACTATGCAGAATGGCTAATTGCCAGATATACCACCAATAAATCAGCTAGATCCATTAATATATAATGGAGCTAAATTTACTGTTAATTCAGATACTCCAGGCAAACCCAGGGAGCTCTTTAAAAGTAACTGCAGTAATAATTTCCCTTTATGTAAGTCAAATAAAATTAGCATTTAATCCTGGAGTTGTATCTTGTAGAAATAATCATTATGATAAATTATTTAAATATTTCTCAGCACAGATTCCAGATTCTGGAGTCCTGGGTTCACTATCCCAGGTTGGCTATCAACATGCTATACAGCTTGTCTCTGATTTCCATGTTGCTGTTGATAAAAAGAAAAACCTAAAATGTTCCATAAATAATACATAAGTCCAGATGTAATCATTATTAGCTATAATAACAAAATATTCTGCTTCCTCTGACAATCTTTATGTGCTCATTTGATTCTCCAGATTTTATCATGAATGGTATGTGTTTAAACAAAAGAGATATAGAAAAATATTCAATAAGGAATCAAGAGCTCACTATTACTTGTTGTAAAATAGGAGATAGTTTTTACCCTTAATCTCACAGTTTTTCCTCTGAGAAAGTACTCTATTTATCCAGTGGAAGAAATGAGATATGGTCTGTCCCTGGGGACTGACATGTCCAAACCCAATCTGAACACCTGCAATGACATTGGTCAAAAATACAGTAAAAGGAATGCTTGTGTTTCTATAGCATCTTTTCCTTCCCACACATTACTGGGACTTTATCTCAATCTAAGGACTTTCGTGTCAGCCGATATTCCAACTTCCTGCCCAGGGTTGTTTTGAGGAACAAATGAGATGATTTACACAACAGCACTCTGCAGAACAGTAAAATGTTGTACACATGTTGGAAATGTGTAGGATATTAGTATAAATACAATTTAAGAATAACAATATGTACTTACACTCTCCATAAAAACACCCCTCTGTGGTCTATTAATCCAAGTTCTATCTGTAGCCTGGTATTTGTATGTGCAGCATATCCTCTGAGAGATATTCTGGACCAAATGCATACATTTAAAAAATATAATCATTTCCAAATTATTACAAATTATTTTTTCAGAAGACCATTTGGGCTATAGAATGGTAATGGCCAAACAGAACATATACAAATAACAATATAAGCTTTTAAAAAATGTACTAACAAATGCTATATGGTGTTTGTTTTGTTGGTCTTCAAAAGGGCAAGCTGACATATACAACAAGTTGAGATACTAGATTCTTTCTCTATAGTCCAATGGGCATCTCCCAAGCTCTTATTTCCCCAGATCTGAATCTTATAAGATGGTTTCACTTTCCCCTACCAATATGAACCACATGGAAAACTCAATTAATAAACTAATGCCTGGGTAGAAACTGGGATCAGGGCAACATGAATTTCTAGCATGTAAACCACAAGAATTTCTGCTAGTTTTAGTGTTGCTTTCTACCAGTTTTAAAAAATAAATGCATAAGAATTTTCTCACTTTCTCTTCAGTACTAGAAATTCATTTTTTTTAAAAAAAAGGGATCAGGACCTTTTGTTCAAATTAATTACTAGCTTATGATATGCATAAATTTGCTTAATTGAGTTCAAATGGTTCAAAGTCTAAGTATATAAAATGAAATAAATGAATTAGTGCTACAACTCTAAAGTGCATTTAAACTCGATATCCAAGACATGAAGAATATATTCCTGCCATTTCTGAAACCAATCCAGTTAACATCCCAGATTAGAGAAAATACATATTCATATAATAGTTCCTACTGTGAGCTCTTGGAAATGGAGGTTTTCAACCAGGGATAAATTTCGATTCTCCACAAAGCCTGGTGAAGAGTGAAACTCCCAGCGTTGGTGAACGGCCACCATAAGGGACTGGCCCTCGAAGGACGTGGTCATCAGGTGTGCTCAGCACACCCTGCATCTGCCAAAGCACCAGCTCTGCCCATGGCCACACAGAACGCTGGGAAGGCCTTTCAGACTGTGACAACTGCACAGATGTTGCCAAGTCCCCCGATGATTTTGTTCCACGCCTGTTGTATTATACATTTACAGCACTGAGCCAAGGAGCTCACCAGTGACACAAAAATGAAAAACTGCAATTTGCATGATTTTTCCATCAGAAGCAGGGTTTCCCAAAGGGTGGCAAATGTGCCATAATTTTAAATAACACACAGACAAACTTAAAAACAAAATTGGTAGTTATATATTTATTTTCATGGACATTTTAAAAGTATAACTACCATATTAAACACATATGCTTATTATTATTTAAAATGTGACTAAGTTTGATGTGTCAATTTAAATTTGAGTTTTAAAAAATCAAGAACAGTAGATAGAGATGGTAAAAAAGGTAATGGTTTACAAATTTCTGAATATTTAGAAATGGCAAAGCCTTTTTTGTTACTAAAATTGTATTTATTTATTTTTTTATTTTTATTTTTTTTGGTGTGACACTGTATTTATTGTTTCTTTATCTTCTCTTTTTTTTATTTCAGCATATTATGGGGGTACAAATATTACGGTTATGTATATTGCCCACGCCCCCCTCCCCCCTCGAGGCAGAGCCTCAAGCATGACCATACCCCATATGTTGCACATCTTACTCATTATGTTTGTATATACCCATCCCCTACTCCCCCCTCCCACCCGCCCAACACCTGACAAACATTTGTCGGGTGTATTTATTTTTAATATTTACAGTTCAGGAGGCAGAAAATTTACATTGAGAAATTTACTAGCATAAGTAGTACTGGGGATTTTTCCTCTCTCAGTTCTGTTCATGCCCTATTCAGCGATAGGATGAATGGAACTAGTAACCCCAATGCTCCTGTGTGTTAAGCCGCTTCTATAGGCATTTACAGATATAGAGAAACATTCAAGCTTAAAATTGTGGCCATGCAGTGTGACGATTTTAACAAAATTTGAAAAATTAAAACCACTGGTTCCTGAGGCCCTGATGGGCTAAGTGATCATGAGATCCTGGGCAGGTTCCCTTTGCCCTGCTAGGACCCATCTGCGAAACAGGAGTCATGAGAACACCCATTCCAGCAGGTCATGGTGGAGTGTAAAGGAGCAATTTATAAGAAGGTGCTTTTTAAAAGTATAAAGCAACTGTGTTATTATTATAGCTTTTATTGTGGGGAAGGCCAACAATCCGCCAAGAGGATAAAAACAACCCCTATACTGCTCTGCCTCTAATTTTAGGCTACAATCCATCTCACCTGCAGAGAGTTCAGGAGCAGAATAAAAGACTGGAAGGTCAGACCCATGGGCCCGGGGGACCTAGAACCAGCACGTCCAGCCAACAGGCTGTGATCTGCCAACAGATCTCCAATACTAACCTGGAGTCGGCACTCGGCTTCCAACTTCATCTGTGACTAAGTCTGCAGAGAAATAAACCATTGAGCTCTCCCCCAGGAATAGGGCAGAGGATCTGTTACAGCTTGGACAGGTGAGCAGAAGACCCACTGGAGGAAGTTCCTGGGACAGCAGGGATAGCAAAGGGGACACTGAAAAGTGTGGGAGCTAGAGAAGGGGGCTGTGTCAAGGGTCTCAAACTCAGATGCCTTCTGGAGCTAAGAAGATAATGAACAAAACTGGACAAATGTGGGCCGGCCCTGGTGAACTGATGAGCAAATGCCTTCACTAAGAGAGGCAGCCACTGCCCAGTACTAGCTGGCTGTCATGAAGTGCCAATTGACTTTTTAGGAGGAGTTGGGAATCTGGCTTTTTATGTGAAATCTCCCAATTATTAACTAGGAACTAATCCCCCAAAAAGGGGTGAGTTCTCTGCAAGCCAAATGAGACAAATTTAGGGACCACATGCCATTTTATGGCTTCCATTTTGCAATCTCTGTTGTACCTACCCAAAAGGTGGGTGGAAAAAAAGCAAATCACAGTGAGAAGACAATAACAAGTTTTTAGTCATCTTCTAATGTTATTTTTTTTAAAAAATATTATAGCCAATATTCAGCTGGGGAACTTTACTCTTTGGGAATCTAAGCCTATGGGTGTATAGGCTTAGATGAGGGGCCATGTTGCAGTCACCTGATTACCAGGAGAAGGCTTGTGAATAAGGAAGCAAGAATTTGATTTACTGGATAAAGTATGTATGATTAAAAGGGTCTCAATAAAATAGGCAATTATAATGAAATATGGTCTCTGTGCATGCTAGCCTGAGACCTAAGACATGCCACTGTGAGAATGTGGTACAAAAATCCAGCCAGTGTTAGCACCAATGCAAGAAATCTGGATGCACATCTTCACTCAGTTCTCCCAACAGAGACAAGGCCAAGAAATGGGGCAGGGATTGTGGAAATGATTATCGAAATTAGTCCTTCCTTCTCAATCACTAAAACCCTCAAATCTGACAGTACCAGTTTCTTTTTCCCAAAGACCACCATCTGGAGACTGCAGTCAAATCTGCCTCATCCCTCAGTGTCAAGACCCTTATTATTCTTGTCAGGGGATTTTTTTTATTATGTCTGAACTCCCAGAGACCAAGCAGAAGTCTCTGTGCAAGCCCAACTGAGATACCAGAATAATGCCTGTTTGTACTGCCCACAGCCCGCTGCCTGGACACCTGCATGACAGTGCCACCAGCCCAGGGGACAGCCACAGGCAGGAGGGAGGAGAGTGTACTGAGGACACCTGAGTGGAGCTGAGAGTGGGAATGTCTGAGATGTAGCCCCACACACCAGTTGTGTTGGCATAGCAATCCCATTTAGCAGAAACACGGGGAAACAAAAGAACAGCACAATACTGTTCTACAGAGTTGGCCTCAGAATGCTAGTCCTGCAGCTCTCAAAATAGTAGGTGGAGCGACCTTGCAAACACAGCTTTGACTACCTCCCGCCCCACACTGATCTGTTTGTTTGCTTCTACTCCTCTGACCCCCAAAAAGTGGAGGCTAGAATTCAGGTTGGCAAAGCTGAGGATTCAAAGACAAGCCAAAGCAAGGCTGAAGCTGTCTGTGTGGCTATGCCCTTCCTTCTCAGAAGTGGCTATAAAAATAGAAGCCTGAAGATAGGGCGGTGACATGATGGCAAAGAAGCAACCAGAAGGCAAAGAGGAAGGGTGCTGCAGGGCCACATCGCTCTTGTCCCCACTCCTCTGGAGCACTAGCCACACAAATAACTAGCAAGATGCACTTTCCCCAAACAGAGTCTACAGGGCCCTGGTTTAATACAATTCAGTTCTGCAAGCATTTCTTGAGCACTGTTAAGTGCCACATATTTGGGCGCTGATGTGAGTGAGATATATTTAAGGTTCCAGGTGCGGGGACACCGAGCGCAGTAGTAGCGAGGTACTGAAGGGAAAGAGCGTTCAAGAGAGATTTCAGAAAAGAGGCAACGTTTGAGCTGGCTGGTAATCATGGTGAGGAGGACAGCAGCTAAATGTACTTGGTGTTGACACAGTTTAATTAACTGTGTTAAGCACTTACAGGGATTGTATAATTTAATACAATTATAAAATTAACTAGACAGGCAGGAAGATAACCAGCATTGCAGAAGGAACAGCGTGAGCAAAGGTAAGGAAGAGAGATGTGGGCCCCAGCTCCTGCCAGACTCTATTTCTCCATTCCTGAGTGGGGATCTCATCTGCACAGTCCAACATGGTCCCACGAGCTTCAGCAGTTACATCCACATCCAGCGAGCGAGAAGATGACATGAAAAGGGAGGGCCAAAGGAGACGCAGCTGACATTTAGGGGAGGTTCTCAGAAGCTACCCGAGAACACTTCCCCTTCCACAGCATCACCCAGGCTTGGGCACTGGCTGCGCCTAGCTGCAAGAGATGCTGAGGAGTGCTGCCTATATTCTGGGCAGCCATGCACCCAGCTAAAAACTGAGAATTCTGTTACTGAGGAAGAAGGGGAGGACAGATGTTGCAGAACTACTACCAACCTCTGTCCATAACAATTTAATTAATCTTTTCTTTCTAGAACATTTGCTTTGACTCAACTACATTACAACTGCCTTAGGAGTATGAGCTATCTTCTGCTCTTTAATGTATGCCACAGCATCTAGTATATACATCAAGCATCCAGTCAGTGATAAATAAAAAGAATTAATGAATAACAAATGAAACAAGCAAATTCTTAAAACCCTGGTAATGTATATGTGGACTATTTTCATGGCTGAGCTACACAAAAATAGTGTGACTATGAGGTAATAAAACTGATTTCTTTTTCCAATATGTATCATGGGAAAATAAGAACTTTTTAAAAGCCATCATCATAATACTACTAGAAACAGGTTTGGGGTTTTTTTGTTTGTTTGTTTGTTTGTTTGTTTTAACAAACTAGACCTTTATATACTCAAAAGAGATTCTTCACCTTCAATTCAATAGCCCACTGCACATCCATTTTTACAATAACCAATGATGTTGAATCTTCTATTTCTGGAGGATGTGTTTAGAATTGAGAAACATGAATATTGCTACCATGTGAGCACCTTAGTGTTGATCAGTTAGTGCCAATTTGATGGTTGTTACATGTGGTGCTTATTCTTCCATTCTTGTGATAGCTCACTTCAGAGAATGGGCTCAAGCTCTATCCAGGATAATATAAGAGGTGCTAGCTAGATCACCATTGTTTTTTGTAAGTGAGTAGTATTCCATTGTTGGGGGTGCGGGGGTGGGTAGACTCACAACTAACAGATGCAGTGAGCATTGTATGGAGGAAGGGCACCCCTCTAATCCTGGCTTGGGTGAGGCAAAGTCATAACATGTAACCAAATATTTCTACCCCATAATATCCTGAAATAAAAAGAAAAAAAATTGGGGGAAAATATTTAATATATGTAACCAGCAATCGGATTCTAAATATTGATATAGAAAAAATAGCAAAAGCAACTAATAAATAGTTGAAAAAGAAAAGAATTGAGAAACATGAAAAAGTGACCCAGAACCAAGTCTGATGAAAAATAGATGATCAAGCTGTATTATGAAAATTCAGGTTTTGAAAAACTAACAATGATAAAGCAACCAGCTAGATTCCTTATATGCTTATAAAATTTCTGATGAAAGCAATTTCAGGAATGCAACTCCTAAAATCTTTTGGAAAATGGTGAATTAGCTAAATGTCATAATTAGTAGTTACTTATCATGTTACATTATTTTAGAAGAACAACTGTACATACATAGGTAAACATACTAACATGATATATATGTTTTATGGATATATATATCCCTATTATTTAATGAACAGGATTATACATTATGGATAATGCACATTAATATTATATATACACATACACCATATACATATACTAACTATATACACACATATGTGTGTATGCATGTGTGTGTTTTCCCCTATTATTTAGTGGACATGGTTACCCAAATTGGATAAGCAAAACTTTTACCAATCCAGGCCTTCCTTGACACAATTTACTGGGCTCAACATTATTTCAGATATTATAGTTATTGATAAACAAACCAAAACAAACAAATAAAAATAAAATACTTTGATAAGCAAATAAAAATACAATAACAATATAATCAGTTTAAATCATGTAATAATGTTTTTTTCAGAGAAACTGAAGGCATTTTACAGGCATGAATTTTCCTAGGGGAAAACACATCTCTCTCCTGCCAGCAATTCTTGGCTATTTATGCAATGCTGAGCCATTATCTGATATGTGGAGAATTTTATATCAACCACAAGGAAAAAATGAATCAATAATGTTGCTTAGAATGGACACAGCACTTCTCATCTTCCTAGCACTTTACCAACATTGATGAATTAAGCCTCCTATGGCCCCAGTGAGACAAACAGAGTCATGCTCCTTGACCCAGGGAAGGAGACAGAGTTCGGGAGGTCAACTCAGCTGCCCTCAGCTCAGTGGGGAGTTAAGGTCAGGTGCAGTACTGAGGTGGGGACATGGCGTTTGGAGTCTTAAGCACCACCCCAGAACACTCAAGCCTCCCATCCCCAGCCCCTCACCCTGTCTTCGGAGAATAGTGGTCTTGAAGCTTGGGCGCCCCATTGTCTGAGGCAGTGCAGAGAATGTATTTTCAAGTCAAATATCTATCAATCAACACACATTGATTTTCTTTAATTATCTCCACAAAGCAGACTTGATTCTGAACAGCTCATGTGATTTGAAAAATGTATCACTATTTGCAAGACATGTATAATTTATGAAGGCCCTTTCATTCAAGGTCTGTAGTCCAAAGCCAGCAATCTGTGAGTTATTAACATGTTATTAGGTGTACCCTATTAAGATGTGCAGACTTCCAGCCTCTTACACAAAAGCAAGAGAGACACTACGTAAATTTTCACTTGTGCTATTAAGCTCAGAGGATTCTGATTCTAACACCATCCCACAAATCTATTCCAAGGAACTGCCTGATACGATGTAACTATCAAAAATTATTCTTAATTTTAAACTCCGTGGTTTAAATAAGCCTGCTTTTGGAACCCATTATACTAAGTGAAGTATCTCAAGAATGGAAAAACAAGCACCACATGTACTCACCAGCAAATTGGTATTAACGGATCAACACCTAAGTGGACATATAGGAATAACATTTATCGGGTGTCGGGCGGGTGGGAGGGGGGAGGAGGGGATGGGCATATACATAAAGAGTGAGATGTGCAACGTTTGGGGGATGGTCATGCTTGAAGCTCCGCCTCGAGGGGGGAGGGGGGCATGGGCAATATATATAACCGTAATATTTGTACCCCCATAATATGCTGAAATAAATTTTTAAAAAGAAAAATAAATAAATAAATAAATAAGTAAATAAGCCTGCTTTAGATTGACTTCTACTGTATCAGAATGTGTTTCAGTGATTTCCTTCACATGCATAGTACTTGCCAATATTGATATTAAACTCAATGCAAATTCTAGGGAAGTTTTATTACCAACACATATTCCTGAATTGGAGGCCAAATAATCTTACAAGTAATTTACTGAAAAATAACTATTAGTACTTAATTAATCATAATATGCCCTTTACATTAGGTATTTTTTACTAATATGAAATAATATTAAATTTAGATATGTCCAAGGACATATGGCAGGAATTTCTATGAATTTGGTAAGATATTTAAGTTTATACCTACCATTGTCTTATGTATAGCAAAAATGGAGCAAGAATAAATAGACATATTGCCATTGATAAAGAGAGATAGTGTGACATGGTTCCATTTAATCTCTACAATTCTGATTTCAGGTTAGTTAGTGAGAGTTAATAAATATGCATTGATCATATATCCTAGCAACCATGCCTGACACTGGGGAGCCAGCAGAGAATGAGACCAATACAGACACTAGCAAGGGAGTCAAGGAAAATGGCCTTGAAGAATCACCTAGAGTTTGGAGCTAAAGAGGAACGGGGGTGACAGCAAGGCAGGCAGAGGCCACCCACCTGTGAGGACATCCCCTGCCCCCAGAGAAGAGGGACTGTGGTTGGAAAGGGAGAAGTCCAGCAGGCAAAGAAAGAGTCTGGAGCTGGATGGTACAGCGCTGCAGGCCACAGCGGGGCCAGGGCTTTTATTCTGAGGACAACAGGTGGCCATAGGAGGGTTTTAAGAACTATTGGCAAAACCTACATTTGTTAAGGGACTTGTATCTAGAATATATGTATATATATATATATATGTGTGTGTGTGTGTGTGTATGTGTGTATAAAAATATATATGTGTATATATAATATAAAAACTCTTAGAGCATTATAATAAAAAGACAAAAAAATAAAAAATAGGCAAAAGATGTCAATAGATACTTCTCCAAGGAAGAGAGCTAAATGGCCAATAAGCCCATGAGTGATGCTCAACATCACTAGTTAGCAAGGGAATGCAAATCAAAACCACAATGAGATGCCACATCTTGTATACTAGGATGGCTAGAATCACAAAGTAAGATAATAACTAGTGTCAGTGAGAATATGGAGAAATCAGAACCCTCATACACTGCTGGTAGGAATGTAAAATGGTACAGCTGCTTTGGAAAACAGTCCTGCAGTTCCTCAAACAATTAAACATAGAGTTACCATATGACCCAACAATTCCACTCCTAGATATGTATGCAAGAGAAATAGAAACATATGTCTGCACTAAAATTTATACAACAATGCTTATAGTATCATTATTCATAATGGCCAAAAGATGGAAGCAATCCAAATGTCCATCAACAGACAGATGGATAAACGAAATGGTATAGCCATATAATGAAGTATGTTTTTGGCCATAGAAATGAAGTACTGATATATTTGCCAATTTGGATAACCTTGAAAATATTACCTTTAGTAAAAGATGTCTGTCACTAAATTCTAGATAGTGTATGGTTCCATTCATAAGAAAGTCCAGAACAAGGAAATCTATAGGGACAGAAAATGAATTAGTAGTTGCACAGGGCTGAGAGTGGGGGGTGAATGATGAGGGCATGAGGGGGATAATAGCTAAAGGGTACAAAGTTTCTTTTTGAGAAGATCCAATGTTCTGAAATTGACTGTGGTGATAGTTACACATATCTGTGGATATACCAAAAACCATTGAGCTGGAGATTTGTAAAAAATTGACATTAAAAAGTGTGTGTTTATTATGCACATGATGTTTTGAAGTACGTATACATTGTGGAATGGCTACACTGAGTGAATTAACATACCCGTTACTTCAAATAGGTGAATTGTAGCAAAGGATTTTATCTTAATAAAGCTATTTTTTGAAATAAAGGAAAAAAGAAAAAAAGAATGGAAGTGGCTGGAGCAGGGGAGGGTCCTCGGGAATCCTTGAAACAAGTCATTATAAATGAAAGGCCCTGAGAGTCCAGCTCTTTTAAGAAAACTATTTCAAATCTGTGTTTGAGTTGACATTTTTAAATTAAAAAAAAAAAAAGAAGATGTGCTCGCTTCAGCACATATACTTTAGAAAAAAGAAGTCACCCTCTCAAAATAATAAGAAGTAAACCCAGTATTCTATATGTTGTTTTTCATATGTTGTGCTATTGTATCTCTCTGAGGTTACGAGAAAAAGTGGGATAATGGGGAAGAGAAATGGACTGTTTTATTATTAAATATTTCCCACCAGCCAAAAAGTATGAAGAAACAATAACAAAGACCCTCATGCTCACCACCAACATTTTATAATATTTCTCTTTTCTTTTTCTTTTTCTTCTTTCTTTTGAAAAATAAAATATTACAGACATAAACCAATCTCCCTGTGTATTTTTCCCTTCCTTCCCTAGAGGTAACCATTATTCCAAAATTCTTGTTATCCTTCTAGCATATTTTGTTTTTAGTTTTATTATAAATGTGTGTATATACATATATATAATACATAGTCTTGTATTGTATGGTTTTACACTTTAACTAAATGGTTTCACATTGTGTATGTAATTCTACAATTTGCTTTTTTTCACCCAATATGTTTTTGAAATATATTTATATTGCTGTATGTAGTTCTAGTTCATTCATTTTAACCACTGTATGGATATTGTATGATTATAGCACAACATATTTATCAACTCTCCCATTGGTGAATATTAAGGCATCCTGATTTCAAACAATACTGCATCAAACATCCTCCTGTTTATCTATCTCCTGATGCACGCATGTGAGAGCTTCCCTGAGGAATAATATTTAAGTAAAATGTTTTAACACATTAGAGGAAAGTAGTCTATTAAACTAAATTAATATTCTAGCTGCTATTAGTTGGTAACAATGACAATAATATGTTCAGATCACAGAGGATACTTAAAAACCACCATTTTCAGGACACATATTTGAGAATATGCATGTGCCACTTAATGATGGGGATAAGTTCTGAGAAATGTATCATTAGGTGATTTTGTCATTGTGCAAACATTATAGAGCGTACTTATACGAACTTAGATGGTACAGCCTACTGCACATCTAGGCTCTATGGTATAGCCTATTGCTCTTAGGCTACAAATTTGCACAGCATGTTATGTACTGAGAACTATAGGCAACTGTAACACAATGGCAAGTATTTATGTATCTAGACATATCTAAACATAGAAAAGGCACAGAAAAAATATTGTATAAAAGATAAAAAATAGTACACCTGTATAGGGCACTTACCATGAATGAAGTTTGCAGGACTGGAAGTTGCTCTGGGTGAGTCAGTGAGTGAGTAGTGAGTGAATGTGAAGGCCTACGACAATATTGTACACTACTGTAAACTTCATAAACACTGTACACTTAGGCTACACTAGATTTGTAAAGAAATATTTTTCTTTCTTCAATAATAAACTAACCTTAGCTTTACTATAAATTTTTTACTTTATAAACTTTTAATTTTTAACTTTTTGATTCTTTTATAATAATACATCTGAAAACACATTGTACAGCTATACAAAAATATTTTTTCTTATATCTATTCTACAAGCTTTTTTCTATTTAAATTGTCTTTTTTTTTTTTTTT
>VBSM01000272.1:16755646-16769295 GCA_008086735.1 Cheirogaleus medius | reverse complement strand
AAAAAAAAAAAAACTCTTGACAGGTTCAGGTTGGCATCTCACTGAACAAGTTTCCCAAACCCCCTGAGGCTCATCCAACAGCAAGAATTATACAGAATTAGCTGCAGATGGATGAGATTTTCAAAGTCTGATTTTTTAAAAAAATTTTTTCTTCCCAAAAACTAACAATTTAGGGCCAGGCTGGAGTCAGTGTTTTCATTCACATCTTACTACTGTTTTTTTTAAATCATCATTCATTGGCAACACTCAAACAGCCACCCTGTCAGAACTTGCCCTTTGGCTAAGTGAACTGAGAATGAAAAATCCTTCTAAACTGAACAGTGGTCCCATGCGAGAAAGTGGCAAAACTTTGGTGAGAAGAATTAAGAACAGGATCTATCGTATCCCATCTCAACTAAGGGTGAAGGTCTCAGATCTCACCGCCTGCCTACAGAGTGCAGCGCAACACTTGCTAACAGCCCTAAGAAGCCCTGCGAAACAGGCCCTCGTGCTGTCACTGCTGCCACCCAGACACGCCAGCCAGCGTATACTTGGAATCTGAGGAATACAGACGCCTTTGACTTACAAGGAACTTGGAAATCATCTAACTTAAACCACTTATTTCGCAGAAAAGGGAGTCCAGTGATAATAAATGTCCTGTCCAAGTTCACACAGTAAACTATTTGCATACAAAGACTCCAAATTTTCCATTTCATGCTCCTTGTCCTGCATTATATGGCTTGCACATAATGCCAAAACATCATGACAATTAAAAATATTCATTCTTTTTTCTTTAATTTTTATGCATTAGAAGTTGTCAGAACTTTTCAGCAGCAGTACTTTAGGTCGTCATTAGAAAGTTCCTATGTAAGATTACATTAACATTCTCAGTCATGTGCTCTGCCTTCCTGTAGAGGATTATGCTGCCCCATTGATGTCAGGCCTGACCATGTGACTTGCTTTGGCCAGTGGCATGAGTTGAAGTGAAGCATGTCATTTCTAAGCAAAGCTTTAAAAGCAATTGCATATTTCCTCTCTCTTTTCTCCCTCAGCTATAAGATAAGCGTGTCTCAGATAAGGACTGTTCCTTTAGTCTGGATCCCAAGATACAAAATAAATGTGGCAAAGAGCTGAAACTGACTCACGATTAACACATTGTGAATGAGAAATACACATTTGCTGTTGTGAGCCATTAAGATTTTCGAGTTCTTTGTTATTGCAGCATAACCTAGCAGAAGGTGACTGATACAGTTCCCAAAAAACTACAATAACAACAAAAATGCTTGATCAGTCATCACAAAACAATTCATATAAAATTGTGAATAAAGAGACCAACCTAACACATTATTTTTGAAGATGAAGACAAGCCACAGTTGACTCATTTTTTTCTTTGATGTATTCATGTACACAATGCTCAGAACTTTCCTTCCAAGAGCAATGCCAGAAATTCACTAATATGTGCTTTTCACTTATCTTCCTCAAGAACACACAACTCATTTCAAAGGAATTAAGAGCTGTGAGCATGAAAGTGAGATGCTGCATCTCAGCACCACCTACTCACAGATATACCTGGCTTCTGGAAAGGAGCCTAAAGAGTAGGAGCAACAGAGAAGCCCAACACAGCAAAAGCCAAGACACTCAGGGCTGAAGGCTCAAGCTACTTTTCTTTATGTCCATCAACGATGGCAGTTACAAACAACCACTGCCTCTGCGGCCAGCCAGTCATTGTCAGCATGAATCCAGTAACAAAGGATTTCCTGCTGGGATGAGAGAGACAGTAGAACCCTCACCAGAGCAAGCCACTTGCCTCCTTCCTTTCCTAGATGGCAAACGAATCAATCCCTCACTCAGCTGGGTGCCTATATGTGCAAGGTGCTGTTAGGCCCAAGGACATAAAGAAGAACAAGGCAGACAACATCCCTAACCTCAATTAATTTATATTTTAGTGGGGGACACAGACAAAAATCAAGAAAAATAATAAATAAACACAGATCTTATGAAAAATAGGGAAAGTAAGTAAGGAGCTATAGTAAGAAATTACAGCACAAATTGTTTTTCAGATAGTAAAATATTCTCTCAGAATGTGACATTTTAGCTGAGATCTGAGGGATAAGAAGAATTCAGCCATACAGAGAAAGAGCTGAGGAAAGTGTGTTCCAAGCAGTGGGGTCAGCAATTGCAAAGACTCTGGGCATGAAAGAACACGACATATTCAGGGATCAGAAAGGCATTCAGGAAAACGGACTTGCAATTTGGGTCCTAGGATCCAACCCAGCATCAAAATAACCCAGACTGAATCAGAGCCAGGGAGTGGACTGTGGGGAAACAGGCTTTCTAGAATCCTGGAAAGCTACAGGCAGACACATTTTTCAGGCATAATTGAATACTGACTCTCCTCCAATGAGGATGTGGTTTTGTTGATGCTGAATTTGGTTCAACCAGGTAAGTCTAAATGCACAGTACACAGAACGTTAAGGTATATCTTAATGTGAGTCCTATGTATAAAAGATTTGTGATACAGTAAAAATCTGGTTTCTTTCTTAGAACCAGCAAGACCCTATCCTACTCTGTGTGGACATCCCAGCGGGGAACTAGCAATAAGGAAAAAGCCCTATTAAAATGCACCACATCTTCCTGTCATCTGTGGCCACCCTTTTTCTCAAAAGTTTCTGGGTCTTAACTATACAAATCTATGTGTGTTGTGTGTGTGTGTGTGTGTGTGTGTTCTCCTTTTTCCAACCCATAACCCACTTGACAAACTGCCAGCAGCCAACATAGGTATGGTCCCACTACTGAGGAGTGGATGAGATGAGGTCTGAGTGTGGGGCAAGGACAAGACCACACATGACCCTGCAGTCCATGGGAAGACACTTGGATTTTATTCTGAAGAACAATAGGAAAGCAGTGGAAACTCTTTAGAAGAGCACATCATCTGATATGTGCTTCATTCTGATCAGCCTTGTTGCTCTGCATGGAGTGGGTAGAAAAAGACATGGAGACCAGAGAGGCCACTGCTGAAGTGGGCCAGGCAAGAGACCATGGTGGCAAAGATCAGGTGGTGCCATGAGGGAGCAGAGGTAGATGATTTGATAGATATTTGAAAGGACTTGGTACAAACTGATGTGGGAGAAGGGAAAAGAAAAGAATGGAGAATGAATTCTAGGATTTTTGCTTAACAACTGGATATGCAAAAGTGCCATTTATTGAAATGATAACGAATGTTGAGTAGAGTGGAAATTTTGGTAGTAGAAAAAAGAGGAAATTAGGAGTTTGCTTTTGGCCAGGTCAGGTTGGTGAAATCTATAAAGTATCCAGGTGATGCCGAGCAGATAGTTTGATATAAGAGTCTGGAACTCAGAGAACAGAACAGTGCTGTGGATATGGACTCGGGGGTTGTCAAGATATAAATGATGCAAAGAAAAGAAGCTTCATATACTGTTTAGAAATTAATCTTCTAGAATCACAATTTATTTTTCTCAAATAAGCCTATAACAAGAAAGCCAAGATAAAGGGTCTCAATAGTCTCTGACTAGAAATTGGGTTTATGAATTTATGTAGAAAAGGAGTTATGGAATGAAGTTAGTGAGTTCATTAACAGTGCTGATGGGCACATGACAGCTTAAGTACATAAATCCAATCTCCTACTCCAGAAATATTCTAATATATATAATTTCTTATAACACATATACAGTGAATAAATGCAATTCCTCACAAAAAAGTATGTAAAATAACCTTTGCAATAACCAAAGCCTCAGGGTTAAAGATTATATTCCATAGATGATTACGATAAACCTCTGTAGTAAAGAAAGAACTATCACAGGAAATTTCTTTACCTTCCCCAAAAATGAACCAGCCAGAAATTGAATTGCACAATGAGAAGAGCAAGTATATGGAGATCTAATCTTAACAGGACTTTTAACCCACCTGGCTAATACCCTTTGTCCTTTCTGCCTTTCTGGCAATATTTGAAATATTTGTAAATATTCTTTAACCTTGTCCCTTATCTTTGGAGTGAAGGATAAGGTGTAGCCTAGTGCTTTCCACAAGTGTATTCTCAAATACACTTGTATCAACAGTCTTCCTTCCTCTCAAGATTTCCCACTAAATACTAACTCTCATTAATCACTTCGGTACCAGCGTCGACTATAGTTGATAGCCACAGATGAACGCGCACGGCGACTTTAGCTGACAGAGGGATATGAAGGTGCACAGCCAAGCGTCGACTTTAGCCGACAGCCGTGCTATGACTTTTCTAATTTTTCATTTATCAAAATAAAATTGTGAACATTTAAAAATAACACAATGAAAACATATATGTATATGTTACCTATTCTGATTTACAATCCACTAAAGCTGCCTGTAAAGTAAAACAAGCTTTCAGTGCTTTAAAGCTTTCCTCATCACACAAGAGCAAAACGGATTCGTCATCAATGCACAGCACAAACTATCGTGCAGACTATGAGTGCCGGCTGTGGGCAAGGTTTCACGGCTGGTGAGCGTGGTAGCGAAGTGGTTAAATTCCATGGCCTGCAATTTCAACTACATTGTTAGCCAAGCTTGACTCAAAGTGCTTCGGGCCATGATAATAATCTTCTCTTTAACAATGCACTGGGTAAAATCACCTTGAGAGCAAGTGTAGACACTAGACACATAGGGAAGGAGGCCTGGAGCTGGGGCCCAGGGAGCTCCATCATCAGAGGCCAAGCTGAGGAGGTGGATATGGCAAGCAAGAGTGAGAGCAGTGAGGCAGGAGGTATATCAGGAGAGTGCTGTGTCAGAGAAATTGTTATGGGCATTTGTTGTTTTGCTGCCTAGGATTCAGTCCCTTTCTTGTGGTAACAGAACCCCTAATATGCTGTAGGAGCACCACGTTTCTCTCATTCTAAATGCCTGGGATTTGTGTGAGACTCATTTTCCTTAGTCCTGGGGGCGAAGCATTCAACCAAGGCCTTGGCCAATCAATGCATTCCATTCCCCTGGCCGTAGAGATTGCTTCAGGGATGGATGCAGAAGTTAGGACAAGATAATAGGACCAATCAGTACTGATCCCAGGACTTCCTGGCTGAGGTGCCATTTCTCTCACTGGATTTGCACATAAGTAAATGACAGAGTGAAGTCTATGGCAGCCACCTTGTCACTGTGAGGGGAGAGTAGAGCACATATAAGAATAGAGCCAACTTGGAGAAAGTAGAGCCAAGAAACAGAGAAAAATCAGTCCTGGTAACACCATCTGAGCCCTTGCATCAGACCATACCTAAAGCCAGTCTCATTAGAACAGTTTGATTATATGAGCTAATAAATTATCTTTTTGATTGGTTGCCTTTGGCATGCATTTTTTTCTCACTAGCAAGGAAGCCCTAACTAATGGAGATCTTGCCAAGGTTCCCAATGGCCTCCACATTGACAAGATCGGTTGCAGTGCAGTGGTAGACTGGAAACCAGATTCAAGTGGTCTTGTAAAATACCCCCATGCATGTGTGTTATCAGTCATGGCTTTTAAGTGATAATGTGCAGTAGAAAGAACCCTAGACAGGGAACCAGAGAACTGGACTCCAGGTACAGCTCAGCCACTAGCCAGCTATGTGACCTTGGATAAATCACTTAACCTCTTGGGGTTTAACAGTTTCTGCATCCATCAAGTGATTATACCTGCCTGGCACCCAAGGGTCCCTCTTGCTCTAAAATTGTCAGTATTTTGCGATTTTTAGCAAACTTGTACTGTTCTGAAGATGAGTGGAAGCAGAGATCATCCAAATCTCCCCAGGGCTCATTAGCATTTTCCCTTATGCTGCTAAATTAAATTCTCTTTGGCTCAATTTTCATTTCATAGTAATCATCTCACTGAAGGCTGTGTTGCTGTTGTGGTGAGCTTGTGCGGAAGAAGAAGTGAGCAGCCCTTGCCTCCAGCACTCCAGACTCAGTCTCTTCTCAGCCATCACCCACGGCTGACACTCCCTCCATATCTCTGTTCCAGGGCTTCTGGGCCACTTTTCCTCCCATCATCGTTCTCATCATTCACCAAAAATACATGTGATGGGTGCCACAGTATCTGTCCAAGACAGTTTCACAGGCCTTTTTATCCCCTCCAAGGCAAAGGTTTTTGCTGACCAGCTGTCATTCTTGATGGAGTCTTTTCTGAAGCGCGTTGAATATGCACTGCTCTTTACTTCACACCCCAGGCCAGTCCTATTGCAAACTCAACACTGGCCAGAGAGCAAAACATGCACAAAAGGTCAGTGGCCATCAAAACGCATTTCTCTTATTTAGCTCAATCAAAAGCAGGACAAAGGTTAATTTTTCAACAGGACACCATACCGTATATATCAGCACTAACAATGAGGTGTTATTTCCCTGAGTCAGCTTTAAAAATAATGTTGACTTTTATGGTCGATACATTATAGATCACCATATTTATGTCAGAACATATTGGCAGGAAAATAAATCAATGAAAATATTAATACAGGAGCCTTGTGTTTAAATGAAACCGTTGCAACTCCACACCTTCCCCTCATATTTCACTGTAGGACTTTCAGAGACCTCACCTCTGACGTGTATTACCAAACATGAAATCATGGCCTATTTTCATTCTCTACAACTACTGCTTTTAATCTGTCTTATATTTAATCAGGTTCAAAATATATACTTGGTTCTTTTACCATAAACATATACAAATGCATTCCATCATTGATAGCACTGTCAATTCAAATTCATGGTCTATGTGTGAACAAAATATCTCAGGGCCAATGCTCTTACTGATACACTACTAATAAATGAAACTCTCTATGTTGGAGAACAGCTTCAAATATTGTATTCACTATCCATGTTTGTTTTAGAGTCATAAGAAATTTCTATTGTAAGTATATGTTTTAGACAGCAAGTTCATAATTTAGACATTTTTTAAAATAGGCTTTAAAAATCATTAAGTGTGTCTTCTCTTTCTGATGCTCTTCTGTACTCATGGGACACACAATGCACCAGCTGTGCACGGCCACCTTCTGAGGGAAACTGTTTCTAAAAGATCCTGCAGATAGAGCAACCCTAAACGTCCATTCATCAAGTGTGGGCCTACTCATAAGTCCATGAGCCCCGTCACACCAGCCCTGGCCATAGTGAAGGGGCCAGCCAGCCCCTGGCTGGGTGTGCTCACCCACAGCATGTGACAGGCCTGGCTGTGCCATCCCACACAAACAGGAATAATGGTGACTACCTGGGCCACTCTGTGTCTAGGGAAAATTTATTTGGCTCTGCGTGCAGAGTTAGCAGTCTGCAACAGGAGCAGAAGCCAAAGGATGCCCAGAGGAAAGAAAGAGTCAGGAGAGGCAAGGAGGAATCAGAAACTAAATAGAGAGAAGCAGTGAAGTAGAAAAATAATAGACAGAAGAAGGGTAAAGGCATCAGTTAGTAGCAGCAGAAAGAAGAGTCACTGGGGGTGATCCTTAAGCCCTCCCTTACCCCCATATTTAATTCATCACCAAGTTATGTTCACTATCTCCTACCGATCAACCCACTTCTCATTTCTCTCCTAGAGTAACAGCCTTCTAATTCACCTCCGAGTGCTCCCTGCTCTCTGCTCTCCAAATAGCAGAGTGATGTTTTTTCGAAATTCAAATCTGATCATGTTTCTCTATATTTCTTACACAGAGAGAGAGGGAGAGAAAGAGAGAGGGAGGACTAGTGAGACACACACACAAGCACTAAACCCACAAAAGCAATTAGCTCTAAAGAGGAAAGGCTTTCCTATGCTAATATAGAAGAGTATCTTTGTGACCTTAAGGTAGAGAAAGATTCTTAAACCAGATGTAAAAAGCAGGAACCATAAAAGAAAAATTGATAATTTGGATTATATTAAAATTAAGTTTTTCTATTCCTCAAAAAATTATATATAGATATATACCATTAAGCCAGTGAAAAGGCAAGGCACAGAGTAGGAAAAAAATGTTTGAAATGTAAGTATCTTAAAAGACTTTTACCCAAAATATGTACGGGAGTGCTAGAAATCAATAATCAAAAGACAGACAACTCAATAGAAAAAAATGAGTAAAAAGAAATGAGAAGAATCACTTCACATGAAGGGACCCAGGGCCAGATACTCTCCACCTCTCATGCAGAAGCAACCCAGGAGTAAGTATGTGGGGAGGGAGGGGATGACACCTCAAAGGGCAACAGGAAAATGAGGTTTGGTGAAAAAGAAAATTCCTTCTGTTAAGTGTGTTTTCTCTTTCTGATGCTCTCTGTGCTCACAGGACATGCCATGCACCAGCCGTTACAGCCCCTTCTGAGGGAACTTTCTCAAAGCCCCTGCAGGAAGAGCAACCCTAAACACCCATCCAGGGGGTGTGGGCCCGCCCAGTGGAGATAGGGGCTGGTGGACAAATGCCTCCCTCCTCTTGTGCCAGAGAAGACTGGCCTGAGATACAGTCAGTTCAGATTCTCAGAGGATAGTCTCTTGGGATTGAGCACTCAGTTGCTTTGTGTGTAGGTCAACTCAATACCACATCTTCAAATCCTCATATTGGTTCTCCCTTGGTCGACAGGTCACTCTCCTTGTCCCTCACTCTTGTCCCCTGGAATTGAACTCTCGAATAAAATGATAGCACATTTAGCCTTGGCTCTGCTTTCTGGGTGGCTCAGGCTAAAACACCACCATTCTCCCTCCTCCCCAATGCCCTGAGTGTCCGGAGCCACTGTGGATTCTTCCCACCACCTTCCCCTAGCAACCCCATAGCAACAGGAAAGCTCTGACGGTGAACAGCAAGCCGGCGTTTTACTACTGTAAGCAGCATTTTCCGGGCAGGGTGTAAGGGGAACTTGCTGCCTGAGGGTAAGACTAGACGGAAGAAAAGGTCCTGGGATACAGCACCTGCTCTGCAGATGCCTTGGGCGACTTTGCCACTACTCCTGGAGCCCCAGGCACTGTGACTGATCTCTTCTTTTGCTCCAAACCAAACCAGCGTTCTACATTTCTTCATACACAGCACACGAGGAAAGATTCAGTCATGATGCATTTAAAGATCTTCAGTGCTAAATGAAAGGAAAAGGAAAAAAGTTTTTTCAAGATTCCCTTTGAGAGTCCTGAGCCCAGAGGCTTCCACAACCACAGGACAGCAGAGCCACTGTTCTTCTCACCACATCATTAATTGAAGTTAAAAATTCTGATTTCAGAGTCAGTTTGGGAGTATCACACAACTGTAAAGACAGATCAGAAAGAGAACGTTAGCAATTATTTTTCCAGAGTAACATTGGTTTCAGAGCAGCCACCTTCTCTGTTGTGACAATACAATGTTTCCTAATCACTCTCGTTTACATAAAGCCGAAGCTGCCAATTATGTCAGATTCTTGTCAACAGAAAACAAAAATGTGCATGCTGCTATATGAATTAATTATTGAAATTAAGTACTCACTGTCTCTTCACAGTCTTCTAAACTATTTAAAGCACCTGATTTGCATTCCTCATGAAACAATAAAAGCCCTCGGATTCCCACGTTTCAGGACAATTCAAACATGGGAGAGGGGTCCAGGTACAAAGAGGTGTAAGCCTACGCTGTAAAAACGTAATACAAAAAGCCAAACATCAGTGACTTTTATATTAAGATTCAAGGTATTCAAGTATTTAAAACTGAGTAGAGGGTTGCTATGTCGGTCTCACTCTTGACAGTTTTTTTTTCTTTTTCATTTTACATATTTTATTGTCTCTCTTTTTACCATTATCTCCAGGTCATGCTTTTAAAGCTAGGGTTCTACCATCTCTAAGAAAGGCACTACATCTAGTGACCGGAGGGATGACTTGCTATTTTAGTTCCATGTTTTTATTTCCTGCGGGGATGGTGACAGGGGGACAGCGGTGATGGGTAGGTAATAACACATTCCCTGGAAAATTGGAAATTTGTTGAGTCTCTGCTTTATAAAAGAAGTCCAGGCTTTTCCCCAAATCATCGCAGACATGATTTCTACCTAACCTCCCTGAACCTCAGTTTCCTCAGCTGTAAAATGGGGGGAACAATGCCTGCCATGCTTATCCCACAGGGTTTATTGCAGAATCATCACAATTAACAGGCAGCTTTCAGCTAACTCTATCTCTGTGTGACCCCTAACACAGTAACTATAGATGACAACCAATAGATGATTTGCTTGGTGGAATTTTATATACGTCTTCAATGAATTATAACTTATGCACATATAATAATATAATACGAATTATATCTACCCCTGGACAGGAGCCCAACCCCAGTTCAGGCTTCCATTTGTGGTGGGGGCATTGAGGGGATTGGAACCTGTCTGTTGGTCTTCATCGCCACCCAGTGGTAAATTGGCCAAATAACATAAAATTATCTAGTGGATTCAAAACACATAAGAACATTTGAATTCAAAATAAACCACCTGCTACTTTAATCCATCACCTAATTAAATGTACCTGGGGTCCTCCATTTAAAGAAATTCATTAAAAACCAAATACTTATTATGTTAATAATTCCCTAATTCATCTTTGTGAATTAAGAAATGTATATGTTAATCAAGTTTTTATCTTAATAAAACTTGTAAAAACAAACTTTTACTGTCTGAAGGTATTTATGAGATCTCATTAAATGGCTTCATTTGTTCAAGAAGTTATCCAGATACAGGTAAAATATTAAATACTGAAATCAATTCATAGGTTTAAATTCCTGTCCTCACATAGAAGAGAGAGTGAGCTTTCTGGTATCCCTAATTTTAATAAGGAGACTAATCCCATCAAATTAAGGTCCAACCCTTATAACCTTATTTAATCTTAATTACTTTCTTACTCCAAATAGAGCCACACTGGAGCTAGGGTTTCAACATATGAATTAGTGGTAGACAAAATTCAGTCCATAGACGGTAATAGAAAGAAAAGTGACCGTGTCCAGTTACAGGGTAGCAAAGCCACACCTGCCTCCCATCCAACCACAGATACCAAAGAGCTCAGGTTTCCAGGGCCCCATCGTCTCTAGAAGAGGGTGGAGGAAGGATGGGAAGAGAACTAAACTGTGCTGGGTCTCTCCCTTGTGCCAGGCCTCTGGGGCACTTATTCTAGATGATTCTCACAGCAACCTAACCAGAGAGGGATTGTCCCGTTTTACAGCTGAGGAAATTGTGGCTCAGAGAGATAAGGTAACGGCTTCAGATGGTATACTGGTGCCTGCCAGAGGCAGGATTTGAGCACTTTCCACTACACCAAAGCACCCCAGTGGGGGCAGGAGCAGGTCCAGATCAGGAGCACTGCCTGTCTGACTACGAGTCCTAGCGAGCCCCAGAGGGTTCTCTTCTCCAACTCTCAATTTCTTCATCAGTAAAACGGAGGTAATAATGCTTCCTTCATTCACAAGGTTATTCTGAGGATTAAATAAGACCAATTACTCGTGTGAACTGCCGGACTCACACCAGTGCTAAATCAAGGCTGGTTTCCCTCCCCAGCTTCCCTCCACGGGCCCACGCTGAGCTAGGAAGGCAGCTTTACTGGAAATGGTTATTTGCCAGCTCCCCAGCATGAAAAATTACAGGAACAAAATGAATGAAAATCACCCAGCCAAAAAACCTTTGCTGTCCCGATTTTAAAGCCAGTTACCACGGTGGTGCACGAGTGGAGGCACGGACAGCCCCCGTCCCCCACAACTTCAGAGGGCCAGTTCAGTTCCCAACACTGAAGACCTCAAGGACACCCTCAATTCCTCTGGCTCAAGCCCCATGCCCAATCAGGCCTGTCACTTTTGCCTCGCCAGCGTCTCAGGGGGTCTGGTCCCTGCTCTGCATCCACCCTGCAGGGCCTTGCTTGGGATAGCGGCCGTATCTCACCTGCACACGCTGCAACAGCCCCCTTCCTGGTCTGACTGTCTCTCCCTACTCCGGGTGCAGGGTCATGTTGCTACCTCATGGCCCTCATGGAATCTTCCTCAAACACAGCTGTATGTATTAGTCGGGGTTCTTCAGACAGAACCAACCAAATAGCTATAGATGTAGATGTGGAATAGATACAGGAGAGGGGATTTATTATGGGGATTGGCTCAAGCAATTATGCAGGCTGAGAAGTCCGCCGATATGCTATCTTCAAGCTGGAGAAGCAGAGATGCTGATGGCATGGCTCAGTCTGAGTCCAAAGGCTGGAGAACCTGGAGTTCTGATGTCCAAGGGCAGGAAAAGAAAGGGTTTGCTTCAGGAGAGAAAGCAAATCCACCTTTCCTCTGCCTTTCTGCTTTGCTCAGGCCCTCAGCCTGATTGGATGGAGCCCACCCACCTTGGGTGAAGGTGGATCTTCCTTACTCAGTCCAATGATTCAAATGCCAATCTCTTCTGGAAACACCCTCATGGTTATACTCGAAAATAATGCTCTACCAGCTATCTGGGTATGCCTTAACCCAGTCAAATCGACACCTAAAATGAACCATCACAGCAGCCTTATCACCATCCTGCTGAGGACCCTCCTCCTATGGTAACTGATTCTCCCACCACCCCCAGTTCACGCTGTGCCCTTTCTGCTTCCATCCCCTTGGAAGTGCCATTCCCCTACCCAATGCCCCTCACCCTTCTCTGCCTAGTGCCTAGCAAGCTCATGTTTATTCTTCTCCCGAGCAGCTCAAATGTCACCTGTTCTATGAAGGCTGCACTCAATTCCCTCAGAAAATTGGCTGTATCCTGCTGATTTTCACAGCATTTTGTTGACCATTTTCCACATCATGTTGCAATTACCTGTATCCATTTCTGTCTTCCCCACCAGACTGAGAAGACTGTGGAATCCTGGAGAGCAAGGACTGTGCCTTATTCATCGTTGTATCCCCAGTGCCAGACTCAATAAATGTTTGTTGGTTGACAGAGTGAATGAAGGCCCTTATGTTAACTTTTTTTGTGTATAAAATTCTATATGTTAATATCATAGTTTACAGTCAACAGTCAATTTACTCCCAAATTACCTTATGCTTTTCCCTCTTACCTCTTTTTAACCTTTCTAAATGTTAAGTCTCTGATGTTAAGCCCTAGAATTAAACTTTTCAGTTCCCGAGGGCCCCATGCTGACCAACACACTGACCCCTAATGTGACAGAAACCTTCAGGCTCCACGCTCAGCTTCCTTAGCTACGTGGACCCCTACTGGATCTGCTTTGTCAGCAGGGACGGGAATAAGGAAGAAGCTGCACCTGGCTTCATGGTTCAGATTTGTTTTCTTGGATGCTTGGGATGCTGAGATGGTTAATAAGCAAATCAGCCTCAGTATTCAAATTCACAAGTTAATAAATCCTGAAAGAGATACAAATCAAAATCCTCCAGCAGAGCCTGTAGTCAAAACCTGTGCTTTCCCTAATCCTCTCTAACTAACCCCGAAGGATCACTTTCTATTCCACAATGGTCCGTGTGGTTAGGACCAGATTGTGGGCAGTATTGCCTCCTGGGAATGCCCCAGCTTCTCTGGAATATTTTCCCTTGGAGATTTCCTGACTCTATGCAAAGGATTCTAGCAGGGGAGTCCCAGGTCTGGAAGTTCTGCATACTCTATTTAAATGACAGTGTCGTGCCCCACCATTCCTATCGCTACACAGCCTAGAACAGAGCATACAGGTCAGTGTAAGCCAGCCCTTGGGACCTGGTAAGTCTAGAAGCCTTGCTTTTGAAGATGCTTTTGCCCTTGGGTTTAACTCTTTTTTCTTTCCCCTTCCCCTTCCCCTT
>VBSM01000272.1:16730701-16747945 GCA_008086735.1 Cheirogaleus medius | reverse complement strand
GGTAGGTCTTATTTTCAGGGAAACATGGTAAATATGATTGTCCTCTTAGGCCCATTCCCTGTACTCTCTCATCCACCAAGCCTGGACTCCACCTCCGTGGACCCATCAGAACCCAAAGAGGCTCCCCTTTCCTCCAACACTCCCACTCTATTCCGTGGGCAATGACTCTAAAGTCCTGAGAGGACCTGTTTCCAGGCCCAGTTTCCCACTACCTCCATGTCCCTGGCCAAGCTTCTTGCTGCTAACTTGGGGCCCTGTTCTCCCTCCAGCGGATTCTCTCATCCCAGCTCTTGACCCCTGTTTCTGCCAGCTCATGCCCAGCCTCTCTCATCCTCCTCCCACCTCACTCCACCCACTGTCCACCTCTCATCCACTTTACCCTGTGAATCTGGGCTCTACTTGGCTGCAGGGTGAGGGATTTCCCTTTTGTCCTGAAACTTTTATCTACCTCTTCCCCAGGGCAGATAGGGTCCATCTTTGAAAGGTTAAAGACTACCTGAACACGGTAAGACACAGAATCCCAAAATAATCACAGATTTTCCTTGGAAAACCGTACAAGCCTCAATATGGCGGGGGCAGGAGGGACAAGCCTCGCAAGAAGCTTGAAAGCATCATTAGCCCACATTTTCCGTTGTTTAGGAACAACCCATTGCATCCTAGAAATTCCAGAGTACATCCTGTTGCCTCTCTGGGGTCCTTCATTTACTTGCCAGAGTGCCCAAGGGAATGTGAATGAAATCTTAGAGGACCCAGCTTGCCCAATTCATCAACTAAACACAAGGTACGAAGAGATATGTTTGCAGACGTTTTAGGTCATCCATCAATGAATACATGTCTAACATATGCTAATTAACCATATTCTTATGTTTCATAAATTAAGAATGAGAGTGCTAGAAGGAACTCTACTGATCTTCTATTTTGCTAATAAGGAAGCGGCAGCACAGGAAGCTGCTACATACTTAGTAACTCTTGGGAGACATGCACCAAAGGTGATCCTCTTCAAAAAGACAGAATGACAAACTTCCACAAGTACATGGTAATCCCAAATGCAATGCCCTGTAGGTACCCTGATTTTCATTACACAATTGATTTGCAGTCAAACCTATGGGGGGAGCAATCAGTGTAGGGGATAAAGTAGATTAGGCAGGGCAACTGCCAAGATGTGCGACTGATAAAGACCCACCAAAGAGAAGACATGTGCAAAGGAGTACATGACCATGTACACAAATGTACCTGAGGGAAATAAATGCTAATAAGTTTATAATAAGTTTGGCTATCTGGCCTGCATGATGACAAGAGTTTTCAGTTTTTCCTACAAAACCTCAAACTTTCTCCATCAACCTCTCAGCAGCAAATCACTGCTCAAAGCCTACACCCCTAACCCCCATGGGGGTATTCAAGACACTCAAATGGAAGAGGCCAAGGGGTATAGGGCTGAAGTTGAGGCATTCCAGAATTTGTGAACAGCTTACAGACAGGTTGGATCTGTTTTTAGCTACCACTTAATACTAGGACCAAAAAATAAATGCATTAATTGGTTTATCCTTTTAATACAGTGGTCCCCAACCTTTTTGGCACCAGGGGCTGTTTTCAATGTTTCCACAGATGGTTTTGGGATGATTCCAGTGCATTACATTTATGGTGCAAACCTCTCTGTTATGATAACTTGTATTTGCAGCAGCTCCCCAGCACTAGCATCACTGCCTCAGCTCCACCTCAGATCACCAGGCATTAGATTCTCATAAGGAGCACACAACCCAGATCCCTCACATTTGCAGTTTACAGTAGGGTTGGTGCTCCTATGAGACTCTAATGCTGCTGCTTATCTGACAGAAAGCGGGGCTTATGCGGTGATGCAAGTGATGGAGAGCAGCTATAAATACAGATAAAACTTCACTTGCTTGCCCACGGCTCACCTCCTGCTGTGCAGCCCAGTTCCTAACAGACTACAGACTGATACCAGTCCATGGCCTGGGGGGTAGGGGACCGCAGCTTTAACCCATTCTCTCTTCTCTTCTGTTAGTGTCTCCAACAATTCACTTTACGTGCAATTTTCTCTCTGTCAGTGCAAATTCAATTTCTAACTCATGGCCCTGTTGAACTCCCACCTATATCCTCAAAGTTCTTTGGAAAACACTACCTGTTAGTTTCCTCCCTTAACACTACCCCTTTTTTCAAACAGTAGCACTCAAATTTGCATTGAATTATGTTTTTGTGAATTTTTGAAAATTTTATTACACAATAAATATTTATTTTGGAAAAATTTAAATATATAAATAAGTCAAAAGAAAGTCATCACTCAGAGACATTGATATACATCCTTCATACGTGTTTGTGTTTGCTTTTACACAAATGGCAGCAGTATGAATCTTCCAAATAAAAATGCCATCAATATTATTCCATGTCAATATGTTCTCCAACAAAACCATTTAATGACTACTTAATATTTCACTTTAAGCATGTGATATGTATTTAACAAATCTCCTAGTCTTATAAATTTGAATGGTTTCCTATTTTAGGTTATTATAAAATCTGGCAATGAAGATACATGCCTTAAAATATATTCATGTGTATTCTGTCTGATGGGTTCCTCAGGACAAATTATTAGAAATGGAATGGCTAAGCCAAAAGGCACGCAGCCCACCACCATCCCTCTTTTAGGTCTTTTTATTCATACTGACAATTTACCCTCCAAAAAGGTTTTTTCAATTTACTCTTTTTATTTATGTACAGTTCAAAAATATTTACTTTGTGCCTACTTTTTGCTAGGCACTATGTATACAATCATCATTAACAAAACAGACATAGTCCCTGCCCTCATAGAGCTTACAGTCTAAGGAAGAGACAGACACCCACAACCACATCATCACAAAATCTTCATTACAAGTTGAGGTAAGCCAAGAAGAAAAAGTACAAGCTCAAGGGAATGTTAGAAGAACCTGATATAGTCTGAAGGGTCTGGAAGAGTTTCCATGAGGAAAAATGGTTCTGGGATAGACACTAAGGTTTTCTGTTATATTTAATAAATCAGGTGAAACCTGGTTGTAGAGAGCCCTGGAGAAAACCTTCTAAGCAAAGGGAACAGTGTGTAAAAAGCTCCTGCGAGGGGAGGCAGTGTGGACTTCCTGCACCATCCCCCACCAGACAGATCAATATTTAATAGCCATGTGCTAGAACAGTCGCCTGGCAGTCAAAGCCTGAAGAACTAACAACTGAATAATGACACAATAAACTGCAAATCACAAAAATGGATGTAAGTAAAGTTATCCTGCATATGGAATGCATTTTCAACCTGTTCCAGAACTTTTACGCATACAATGTTATGCCATATACTTTAAACAATGCAATTGGCTAAATTCATTGGTTTAATATTTGCTATCTAAAATACCTGCATGCTCATAAAGAGCAAAACACATAAAAAAGCCACCATGCCCAGCCCAGTGATTTTATTTATCTATGTAAACAGCAAATTATCATAATTTCAATGGTACTTTTTTAAATGTTATTACTTAGACCATAAAAAACTGTACAGAAAGTTTGTACTACAAAATTATGCCCCTATAGGATTAGGATCCTCAGTAGCAGAGAGATAAAAAACTCAAAAGGGTCACTGCTCAGCAACCCTCATAACTACAGAGAGAGAAGCACAATCTACTTGTCATGAATATGAACAGACTTCATACAAATATCATTCATGTATTCCCTATCATCATTCCCTATCACGACAGGGAATGCCTATTACAATGCCATTGTTTATTCTATGTAAAACAGCCCTTCTATTCCCCTAGTTTTTTGTGGGGTTTGTTTGTTTGTTTTTGCTGTAAGATAAAGAAAAGGCCATAACCCTAAGATAAACTTTGTGAAAATTATCTCAACAGAAGATCCGATATTTTCCGTGTTATACTGTCCCTTCTCAGTTCACTTGGATGTTCCGGAGCAATTTTCTTAACCTTTCATTATTGATTGGCCTGTTCTAAAGTAGAATTCTTCAGCAACACACAATATAAAAGACATACGCTAAAATAGGCCTCAAAAATATACTTTGGAATAGGTATATCTCAAATACAACTTTCCAGCCCATTATTTTTCCTAATGACTAAACTCTAAACAAATAAAAAAAATGGAGGTTGTCAAACTAGTGATGTGTGTAGCCCATTCTCATGACACAGTCATTTAAACTTCTCATCTGCAAAACATAATGCAATATATTATCAAAAAGAGGAAGAAGACATGAAGCTACATCTGGCTTACAAAATGGAAATCATAAGCATTATATGACATGTAGTATCAAATATTAAACTTTATACATTTTTCTAGATAATTGTTTCACTCTTCTTGATTGTAAGAATAACAGATCAATGTAGAAAATTTGAAAAATATGGAAGATGGAAGAGCAAAAAAAACATCCTTATAACCCTGCCATTCAGATGGAATTGTTAATATTTTGGTATTATTTCTTTCAGTATTTTTTCTATTATACACAAGTAATTGGGTTTAAGACATGCACACACCAGCTCACTTTTTCTTGAATAAAAATTAGAATATTTGCATTTTTATATTTTCTTTATTTAACATATGGCATGTTAAGTATCTGTGACATTAAAAATCCTTCTAAAACACACTTGTAACAGCATATCATACAGATGTGTCAAAATATATTTAACCACTTTCCCTACTTTGGGACATTTATGTTGTTTCTAATTTTTTAACATAATAAACAAGACTGTCATAAAGATAGTCAAAACTCATAAAACTTCCAAATATTTTCTTAAGATATATTTATAGAAGTGGAATTACTATGTTGAAGTGAAATTGATATGATCAAAATGACTCCCACCCCTAAAAACACAGCCAATACCAGACTTTAACTTAGTCAAAAGTCATGAAACTTAATCACATGGTATATATATTTACAAATAAGTTTTTTAAATAAAAAATTCAAAGTTTAAAGAAATTAGAAATAACAGGAAATAGAATCACCATTATGTTTTAGCATATAGTTACAGAAAAAATTAATTTAACTTAAACCCCATACTATACACTTTAATCTATTCTAAATGAGTCAAAGAACACAGATTAGTATGCTGGTACCAGGAAATGAGAAATTCTCACAACTACTTAAGAAAAGGAAAATATCTGAGAGAATGGAAGGATAAGTCCATCCCAGAAACTTAGGACAAAGGCCTTTTCCTCCAATAAATTGCAAGTACTACAGACGCTTTCTCTCTCTCTCTCTCAGAAAACAACTTAAGCACAATTATTATTTTTAACTTAATTTTAGGCCCTGATATCCATTTTTAAATTTTCTGAAACAAACAAGAATCTTGTTATAATAGTTCCTGACATAATCATTAGCTCTCAAAACTCAAGAAAAAGACCAATCTCTTAAAAGTTCAAAACCAAAACCCTTAAAATAAAATACTAATATTTAAGATGTTCAAAATTTGGCAACTTTTCTCCCTTAAATACTTACTCAGTATGGGAAAGTTTTATTTCTTCTCTTTGTCTTGCAGAATAATTTAGGTTCCCACCTAAAACACAAATAAACATAGAATCTTTTCAATATAAATATTAAAGTAAGTAAAATTCAACCATACACACACATGCAAGCATTTGCATAGATACACTTTAAGTAATAGAAAGAGCTACAGAAGATGAGGGATAAAAGCTTATTCACTGGAACCTTCCCAAGAGGAAAAAATAGAATCCTTATGTGATACAAATAATTACTCCTTAATTTTAGCTTTCTTTCTTTCTAAGTTTGGACTTAGCATTGCTTCAGGTTTTGTTAATTAGGACATTGTATTAAGATTCAATATTAGTGAAAATAAGAGAAATTAAAGTAAATGACCTAAAGTTATTTGAATAACATGTATATTACATTCTGCCAAGTATATAAAACCCTTTACGAGTAAGTAGTTAGAAAATAAGGGCAACATAAAAATCTTATAAAGAATGACAAACAAAGCACTAAAGCATACAGTACAACTTAGCAAAAATAATTCTGTAATTTCTAATTCTAAACCAAATACTTTCAATCTTAAAATGCAAATTACAGCTACAAATTTGCTTCTTATTATTTAAAAATACAAGACAATAACACAGGAGGGGCTTTAGGTTATTTTTTAAATATCATATTTCTTTCTGCCAATATATTATAAAAATGACATCTAAGATTTTATACTATAAAATTTAAACTGCTCTTACTAGCAGATGAAAAAACATGACAGCAATTTTAATAAGTGAGACAGTTCAGAATATATAATTGTATATTACATAATTAAATGTTTCTACTACTGTGAACAGAAAGTCATTATTACATGAATTAAGCACTGGCCTCCAAAGAGGCAGACATTCCAGGGACCCCACAAAATGATCCAGGGGCGTCTGAGAAGAAAATATCAGAACTTCTACTTACCTCGGGCACGATTCACCAAATAGAGTAAGACCACAGAGAGAAGTGACACTAGGAGTGAAAAAACACAGGGCCCTTAAAAAATACATATTCCTTCTAAGTGATTCTTTTGTAATCATAATTATAAAATAAAGCTTAGACACAATCAAACCTTTATTAACTGGTATTTAACAATAAAATTATTATTCACATTATTTTATTTTCCAAAAGCATTAAATATAAGTTATATACCATTTTCTCCAGGGATCAGGGATGGCAGGGCCAGAAATGGAGAAGCTGAGACCCCTGGAGGAGTGGGAGCTGACCCACCCACAGGCCATCCCTACCCCTCTTTCCTCTCCCCTTGTCAGTGCTGGTCCTTCCTGGCACTTCCCAAAAACTCCCAGCCACAGACTGTTTATCATCTTAGAGAGAGCCAAACAGAAGGCATCCTTTGGGGGTTTTAAGTCTGAAAGCATCACGTCCATTTTATGAATTATATGACCAAACATTAAAACATGGTCACTAGACTCCCAGAAATCCACAGCCAGCACAGACCTCAAAAGCCAGGTGCTTGGCTTTTTCCCTTAACAAGTGAAGCCCACTATTTAATTTACTTTAAAATAATACGGCAACAAAAACATTTTTAAATGGCACGGTATCTAGCTTGAGACCAGTTCAGTACATGCTAAACTGTGGACCGAAATTTAACCACATATTACAGCATCAAAATAGACCAAAAAAACACTTCACAACCTAATGTTTTAAATTCTTACTTTTAAAACAAATGATTTATTGGCTTTATTGTTAACATTTGATGTGCTTGCTTCTAAAATTATGAGATAATAAAATACATTCAAGGCTATTTATAAGCAATTATCAACAAATACCACACTTCAAATATAGTCTTTATTATTCCCTGTAAATGAAAACAAAGTTTGATAATATCACTGTGGTTTGCCATTTTTAAGCACATGTTACTAAAGTATAAAAGACATCTTGATGTGCTATAGGAGAATTATTTTAGATAAATACAATTTATGTGTATGGTAAAGATTATGAAAAAAATGCTGACATAGTTTTTCAAGTTTCTTAATGCCTCCTATTTTTAACCAATGAACCATTATAGGTAAAAATTAAATAACAGACTAAAAATAAAAGCCATTTACAACTGCCTAATAAATGAACCATGAGCACTCACACCCAAATCACACCAATGTCCACCCATTCGCACTAGGGACATACTCAGGACTCTTTCAAAGTGTTCCACTATAAAGGAGAAAAATGTTTTTTAAAAACCATAAACATTTAAAACAGAATATGAAGCAGATTCCACTACTGCCTTTAAGAACAGGAATCTCCTGAAAAATGCCTGTGACTCTTCAAAGAGCTAGAAAGTCACCAGCTGTGAAACTCTGTTACACAAGCTGAGAATCAGGCAAATCTGAGAGACATACATGCCTTTAGGGATTTGGTTTCAGAGGGGGGAAAAAAGAGAACAATAACAAAAACCTAAAAGTAAAAATGAGAATAGAACATTCTGCTACATATTAAAAGAAACTAAATGTTGCCACATGGCATACTCACAAGAAACACAGGCAATGAAGAAAACTTCTAAAAACAAATATCCCCGAGTATCCAGTATCATGCCAGCAATAATGGAAATGATGGCCAACCCAAGATTCTGAATGGACTGCATGCTACAATTTAAGAAATATAAAAACACATTTCATTTTCAAAAGTCTTCATACACAGACTAACACTTCCCTATAAATATTAGTATCTGTAAACCACATACTATTAGTGTTAAGAGATGTTTTCAACCAGGGATGACTTGATTAGATTTTGTTTTTTATCCCATGACTATTGCCACTACTAGAGTGTCTGCCCAAAGGTAAGGGAGTTTGCCTCATTAAGTGTAGTATGTACTTAACACCTTCCTGCTGAATGAAAGAGAGGACTATGTGAACATCAACTATGGGTGCGATTTCTCCCTTTTGCCTTTTTGGGCCAGAGAAGATACTCAACTTCTCACCAAGATGCCCTCACATAAAAGGGCAGGTGGATGGTAATGTCAGCAAGTACCTATTATGGGTTAGCCTGCCTGTTCCAGCTCTCTTGCTGGAGGCTTGGAGTTTTTCTGTTGCTACAGTAGTATTTTAAATAGATTTAGCAACTTTTCCAGTTATCTCCAGGTTTAGAGCTGTCCCAGAAGCCAGAAGATGACTAGATTCAGGAGATCTGGAGTTTTATATAATTAAATTGACACAGCAGAGAGCGACAAATATGATGCATAGCATAAATACTTACAAGCCATACGCAGTTCCCAATTGATGTTCAGGAACTACAAATGCCACCACTGGCCACAATGCACAGGCAAGCAATGAATAGGAGAGTCCCAGGAGGCACTACAGAAAGCAATATGATAAGGCATAAAAGTCTTATATTAACCAAAAGGTGATATTCCTTTGATTCAGATTATCAAAAGTGACATTACTAGCTATTAATAATACATGAATAGTCAAGCAAATTTTATTGTGATTAGGCTAAAACTCATATTCAAATAATACAAAAAAGTCTTAGACCCCTTTAAGAGTGTCCCTCCAGTGACAAAATACACACTCTCTTAATCATTTTCGTTTGTCATATTATATGCATATATAACTGGCTGAAGCCTAGGATGTAGTCAAGGACCAAGCATGAAAAGGAAACTAATTTGCAAAAAGTTCTTACCAATGTTTCAGGCAAGCTAGTTTTCTAATATTTACCAGGAATGACAAATTAGGTCATCAAGGCAGCATCATGCCAATAATCCAACATTCTGCCTCTGGGTCAACACCCAATTGAAGAGCACAGCAGAGAACCAAGCACCACCATCACTGGTTGTAAAATATGTCCTAATGCTGACTTTTATTCCATTAAAAAAGAAACCTTATGATTTAAATTTAAATAAGTATCATTTATACCTACCAGATTGACAAAGATTAAAATAATGCCAATACTCAACACTGGAAAGTATACTAAAACACAGACACCTTTGTATGTTATTGGTGAAGTTATAAATGGGTAGAAAACTACTGAAGAAGTTTCACAGTATCTTCTAAGATGCTAAATTGACAAAGCCTCTGCTATAGCATTTCTATGTCCAGTAATCTGTGCTGTATCTATAGAAATATTTCTACAGAAGTTCTCACCAAGTACACAAATATTCATGTTCAAGATATTTCTTTATTAATGGGTAAGAAATGCAGTTCTTCGGCCTATGGTCTTAAAAATGACATTCTGAAGAACAACAAAAACTTGATAAATTCATTATCACTTTTTAAAAACCTACTAAGACAGTCAAAGACAAAACAATGGATACTGGGCCAACAGATTTTTTTGCCACCTACGATGGAATTACTTCTTTTAAGTAATTTATTTCAGAAAAACAAATAGAACTATACGCACTCCGGCTTTTATAATGCTATTTTATTTCAAATTCTATTTCAGCATTGAGGTTACCCTGTTATTAATAAATATGCCAAATTAAATTAAAAGATACCTTATATATTAATAATTCATAATTACCCTTTAAATAATAACTCTTTTGTAGAAATTGAAATCAAATCATTGTTTCTCCCCTGCCACAGGCACTGCTGTCTGGGTTTGCTGAGCGTGCCTCCCCATAAGGACTTAACAGGCCCCCTGATCCCCGACATGTTAACACAGACGTTACCATAGCAATCCAAGGGTTCCACATAGTAAAGGCCAGCATCATGTGAGACACGAGAGTGGTCACTACTGCACACAGAACCCAGATGATGTTCTTCCCTGTTTTATCCACCAGGAGCCCAAATATTGGGGACATGGGAGCTGATATGACATATACAACACTGCCCAGAGAACAAATAAGATATTTAATGAAATGCAACAATAGCCAAAAATGAATATCAAGAAAATCCCAAAAAATATGAGGCAAAGCAAATCCTAACTCATTTAACATTATTTTAAAATGGTCATCAGAAAATAGAAATATAGAAAGCAATCCAAGACTTCTTTGGTTTTCTCTTAATGCAAAGATGGACATTCAGGATTCAAGTCCCAATATAGTCTGGGTTTCACACTGTGGATGTTAGGTCACATGCATCTCTTTTTGCCTCTTATAACATATGGTTATAGTTAAAGACCCACAGTTTGCATGCAATAGCACTTACAGAATTCATGAAATACCTGTTAATAGCACTTGCTGCCTGGGAAGAAAATCCAAATTTCTCTGTAAAGAAAACTCTAAAATTAAAAAGATACAGAAATAAGTACATTAGAGAGAACTATCCTGTTTTGAAAAGAATAAAGGCAAAATAAAGATGAATAAAAACTCTTAAGTCTAATAAACTTTTCTTTCTTGATACTTCTCACCTTTTTTTAATATTTACCTTCAAGCAATTTGCTAAAGCTTAAAGTACTTATGTAAAGTATATAAATACTTCACTGACTAAATAAAATATGATGCCTATTTTGTCCTTTTTACATATACAACAAGCATTATACACAAATTTTCAGAAAACCAAATATACTACTACAGAGAATTAAAGCTGCTTCTTTTCCTTAAAAAGCAGTACTGGACAGGTTCTTTGATAAATATTTTAATAACAAATAGGGTTCTTGTGTCAAATTATTTAAAATGATAGCCTGAATTTAAAGTTTATAAAGATATAAAGACATACTCACAAACACATTCATTCACACATTGCTCTGTTTAAGCAACTGCCAATGAAAATGGAAAGAGAAGTAGAAGACAAAGCAAAGAAGAATTTGCTTTGAACCCTGAATTTAAGTCTAGGAGAATTACGGTCCTAACAAATGGAGATGTGCCCAGTCATGGTGCACCAATACCCGGTCCCCATTCTCAGTAAGAGGCTTCCTAATCAAGGAATAAAGAGGAAATAAAAAAGGATTCTAGTCCAAAATTGACTATTAAAACAAATCAGTATTATGAATCAAAACTGTTATTAGGTATTTCTTCAAAAGAATAATAAAAGAATAAAACCAATACTAAACCTTAAGCTAAGAAAATCATTTGTATCTCGAGATATGAAGCAATTTCTGTGAAAATATAAGCTATAATCAGAGAAGCAAGACTTACCGTTAAAAACAACTACATTTATGTGATTGAACTTTCATTATAATTCAGTCAAGAAAAATGGAATGCTAGAGAATACTCACTTCCCGAGTCCAATAAAAGGGAACACGGCAACATAATAGCAGACACAGATGATAAATATGAGCCACAGGGGTAAGGAGAAGTCCTTGACATCAGTTAATTTAATAACTTCCCCTTAGAGAAAAAAAGGAAGATGCTATCAGCATAATTTTGCATACCTAAGGAGATTTCATCTGTAGACAAGATTATTTTTTTTAATCATGTGATTAACCTTCGCAATTGTTTAAAAAAATACATCTCTAGTAAATTATACAAACATCATTTCTGGCATAACTTACAAAGACATAAGAAAAAGCCAAACCAAGATTGGGACCTACCATCCTGCTCCCTTCCAGGAACAATAATCATTTTGCAAACATACAAAGTACAACTGAGAATGTAAATTCTGCCAAAACATTTAAGAGAAAAGAAAAACATATCCAAAATTTAGAAAAGTAAAAATAGATTTGGAAATAAAAAATAAAAAACATATCTTAAGCCCCACTGGATTTATAACATTGCATTAGGAACTTAGCTCACTGTAAATTATCTCACAAAGGCTATAATTCCCCAAAGTCCCGCTCTTCTTTCATTTAGACTTACCTGTTTTTCCTTGTTCTTTATGAAGGATTCTCTCTGCTCTCTGATCCAAGTAAGCAAGAGCCAAGGCACAGATTAGTGAAAGAATACACGTTATACCACCTAAATTAAAAAAACAGATTTTAAAAAGAGAACCAGACTGAAGTTCCTAAAAGGCAGTACATTATATAAACAGCAGAAAACTCAGCAACTGAAAAGGATGACATCTAAAGACATAAGAAAAGCCTGTCATTACTAAACCAGGACAGAAGAAGAGAAAGTGCACATGGTAAATACTCAACAAACAGTAGTCACCTTTATTATATTATTGCTCAGTAGAAGGTCCGAGATTAGAAAAACACTAGAACAAACTAGTCTAGGCTTATAATGGAGAATACAGACTGAGGAAAGCTGATAACCAGCCAGCAAATTAGTCCTAATTTCTTAATTCAATCTAAGCACGACTGTCAATGGATGTCAGGGGAAAAAATTACCAAAGGCAAGTCTGATTCTGTGATCACCTCTCTTCCTTCTGATCCCTTCCCAAAGTCTGCAACCTTTGCTCCTTCCCTCTGGCAGCCCAAAGGACCCCACCCTCCCAAAACACAGCTCTCTGAGGCTCTCTTTCCTGTGAGTGTGGCATTTCTCCCTAATGCTGACCTCATATCGTTAATATTAACAGTAAATCAGGATAAAGAGTGAATAAAGTTTATACTCCAGATGAGTTTTCATTTTCAAAAGAAGCTTAGTGAAATAAACAAAGACTGACATAACATGGTCTAGCTGAAAAATCACTGAAATTAGAGTCAGCAGACACGAGTTCTATTGCTGCCACTAACAAGCTGAGTGATCTTGGACACAGAACTTAATGTCTCTGGGATTCAATTTCCCCATCTGTAAAATAAGAGACTTTGACTTGATGATGGCAGAGGTCTTTTCTGGCTCTAAAATTCTTTAAAATTCTAAAGATCTCCATTGTGGAGGGAACTTGATGGAATAGTTAGGGGCATTTGAGAGTGAAAAAGAGGTTTTAAGTAAGGAAAAGAATTTAAGAGGGAGGGTTTGGAAGAAAAGAATTTTTAGATATTTTTGCCTATTTGGGATTCCCTCTCCACTGTCCTCTTTTTACCAGGCTGTCTGTATAAGGAATTATAAGGAATAAAAGATGTGCAAATCTTAGGCACAGAGCTTTTACCTCACCATGCCGCAAGTCTCTCTAGAGCCCTGAAAACAGTCATATACACATCATGGGGCTCAGTTAGACAAATTCACTGCTCAGGGAAAAAACAAAAGTGATGAATCCACAGGGCCTTATACACTTCTCAGTGACCTGCCCGGTAACTAACACAATGGAACCTTTAGCTAAGAGAACTTAGGAACAGGAGGGACCTATACAGCTTTGATCAAATGCCTGCAATTTGACAGAAAAGAAAACAGACACAAAGAGATTAACTTTCTTGTCCAAGATGACAGAACTAGTTACAGTTGGCATTAAAACCCAGGCTCCTGACTCCCAACTTAGTAGATTTTCAACCATATCATATCACATCTGACTTGTATAAAATCTAAGCTCTCTAGGCACACTGATTGAATTTGATCAAAAGGAAATAATTCTTCCTTCTGCTACAGACTATAAACACCTTACATGAATAAATTCCCTGATTTGTCTCCCTCAAAGAGTTTTCACATACACTATCTCTTTGTACTATGAGATACAAATGACAACACCAAAATAGATAACAAGGAACAAGACCCTCCATTTTGAGAAAGTGGAAATTAACATACAAACAGGGTAAATGATAGGCTATTTCTAGATAGGTCAGAGAACGAATAAACCATGAGGGCAAGACTATAAACCAAAGTGGTCTGACACCAATTCCTGTGTTCTTTCCTCTTTTGACAATCTTTCAAAAGAGATAACATGTGGGACATTAGGAGTCACTCACCGATCATAAGTGTGACCCCAAGGGTTGTGGGACCAGCAGAACCCAGTGAAGCTTCAATCCTGGAATACAGCCATCCCATGAGGTTCATGTTTACTGTACTCCCCTAAATGAGAAGGAAAAACAATCAACAGAATTTTCAATTATTTATACATACGCTTTGTTCCAAAAAAAAAAGATTTGAGGTGGCTTAGAGAAATAGGTATAATAGGATCCAGATTAAATAGGAGGTAATTTTTTTTAAAACACCATAAGGAAAAAACTGACAAAGATAAAGCCACAGATAAAGTTACTGTGTTTTTCTAATGCCAATTTATTAGAAAAGGCTGATATCCAAAATAACATAGCACATTTAGAACTTCCTTGCAGCCAAAGCAAAAATGAAGCAGAAGTTATAAAATTCACAGAGTACCTAAGACAAAAATATACCAGTAGCTCAGGAAAAGCTGTGCTTTTCCTGGTACTGGAAAAAAAAAAATTCTTCCTCTTAATGTCCATAAAAAAATAGCAAAAGTTACAGTAAATAATATTCTCATTTATTTATTCACTCAGCAATTACTGAGCCTCTATTACCTGCCAGTCACTGTTTCAGGTGTCAGGAATATAATAAAGAGCAAAACAGAAAAATATCCAACTTTCAAAAAACTTACACTTTAGTGGGGTAAAAAAAAATAAAATATGTAGTATATTAAGCAGTGAAAAGGGCTTTAAAAAACAAGGAAAATATAAAGCAATGAAGGAGAATATAAAATTAGGAGTGGAGGCCTCACTGAGAAACTTTCTTGGGAGTACAAACACAAAGGAAGCAAACTGCAGGTATGCCTGGGGAAGAGCATTCAAGGCAGAAGGTACAGCCAGCACACAGGCTCCAAGAGGGAGCCTGCCTGGCATGTTTGAGGAAAGGCAAGGAGGGCAGAGGCCAAAACAACAGAAACGAAGAGGGGAGAGGATGAGATGAGGTCCCTAGAAAGGAAATGGCGGGGAGGGGAGCTATAGGCAGTAAGAAGGACTTTCAGCTTTTATTGTGTATGAGATGGGAAACCATTGGGGTTTTGAGTGGAGAAGTGGCCTGATCCACTTACACATCGACAGACTCACTCTGGCTGCTAGATTCAAAACAAACTACAAGTGGGGGAAAAGGCAGCAGTTAGGGAGCTACAGCTATAATCCAGAACACAGCCAATGGGGCTTAGCCCAGGAGGGTTAGCAGTGGCTATGGTGAGAAGTGGTCAGAATATAGATATATTAACACATAACTTGCCCTTCTAAGTTTCTAGAAAGGAATCTCAAGGCTTCTAAGAGGTAGGGGGGACCTGAGGAGGTGGAGGGAGCCAATTCTCAGGTAGCCACCTCAGCTTCAGCCAGAGCTGCTCGAGTTTTATCTGATTTCCATATTTAGCGTTCGTGTCAGACATCATTAGATGAAAGTATTTTATGATCACACTTTCAAGAGCCATTCCATTACAGAGTTGCTAGGGATCTGACAGATTCAGTCTTTGTGCTTCTCTTGCTCTTCCAGAATGATCACAGAGTTTACCACTCTATGATTTCTCTGTTGTCTGAGCAGTGACTTTGAGTTTAGACAACTGAACCTTCTTCAAGCAGTGGACTTCTCCTTTTCCTTATTATTCATGTCTTACCTAGGAGTTGGAGGTCCAGCACCCTTTTGATTTTCCTTTGCAATTTGTTAATTTTAAACATTATTTCAACAAATATTTGTTAAGTACTTGCTAAGCCAGGTCATGTTAGATACTTTAGAATTAAACATTATTAAGGCAATATCCTAGTATTTGAGGAGCTTATCTTTTTGATGACATTGGAGAAAGTTTCCAATAGGTCTCCGTTTACCTTCCTGTTCATTTAAGTAATGCCACTGGCTGGCATTTTGTAAGAAATAGACATGTGAAATTTGCTACTATTTTTGCTGTGAGAATACTGCCGAGGACACATTCATTTCTCAGTCTTCAGTAGCATCTGACTTATCAATAGCCTTTAACACAGTTGACATTCTCTCCTCCTCGATTTCTTTCCAGGGCACTACAGTCTTGCAGTTTTCCTCTTGTCTTTCTGCATTACACCCCCTGCCCTGGGAGCTCTTTTGTTTGTTCCATCTCAATCTTCTTAACCTATAAATGTGGAAGTTCCCCATGGTTTGGTCACTGGACATCTCTTTCCTTCAACACTCACAGCCCTGGTGATCTTATCCAGTTTCGCAATTTTAAGCAGCATTTTCCTTGCTGCTGAATTTATCACTTGTCCAGACCTTTCCTCTGAATTCCATAGCCATATATGCAACTGCCTACTCAACATTTCTACCCAGATGTCTGGAAGGCAGGTCAAACCTAACGTGCTCAAGACCTAGCTCTTAATATTCTGTCCACCATCCCCCACGCCAGCTCCTGCTGCTGTAGTTTTCTCATCCTCACTCAGGGCAACTCTTTTCTTCCAGTTGCTCAGGCAAAAACTTTGGTATCATCCTGAGCTCCTCCTTCCCTCACCTCCCTAATCCACACATTTTCCATTAGCAAATCCTGTTAGCTCCATCATCAAAAGAATATATATATATACACACACACACACACACACACACTCTCAGGGCTCCTTGGAATGCAGTTTAGTAGATTATAACTAAGTTATAATAACACAGAGAAGAACCTAATGATCACTAGTATCCAGAATGGAATCACTGAGAATGAGTCTTGCTTAATTGATCTTACTTCCCTCTTTGAGAAGTTATTAGACAACTAGATCCGCAAACTGCCACAGACGTTTTGATTGCACAAGACACAATGAAACCTGTTGGAATGTCCCTGTAGATAAAATTTAGAAAACATGGGAAACCATACTATTTATCAAAGAATTACAAATTAAAATAATATTTAGCTGTTTCCCTACCAAAATGATAAAATGACTTTTTTTAAGTAATAATAGCCTATACTATCAAAGCTACAATAAAAGGGTTACTCTCATATCCTATAGATGGGGATGTACACATCTGTGGAAGGGTAATCTATAAATATGTCTCAACAGTCCTTAGAAACCCTAACAAACCCCTGACGCAATAATTCCATTCCTAGCCACCTGGCCTAAGGAAATCATCAAAGATGCAGACAAGTTTTACAGTGAGAATTTTGGACTACACTATT
>VBSM01000272.1:16696591-16711788 GCA_008086735.1 Cheirogaleus medius | reverse complement strand
AAATATATAAAACACAATTATACAGTAAAGGTACCTCTGAAATTTAAAGTAAGAGGAAAGAGAATTTTGAGAAAAAGCAAAATGAAAACAATAAGCCCATTGGAATAACAGAATTGGGGAGGGAAATATGAGCATACCTCTACAGAAGCAGGGAAGATTTTACAATTTGGAAAGTAATATAGTTTTCCCACCTGATGCCAACTCAGCCTTTCAAAACAAAGAGAGGCTACTGGAAATGAGGCAGAAATGTAAACCAACTCACACCCAGGTGAACAGATCAGCATAAAGTCTTGGAGCCAACAAGCTTACCAGACTGTGATCCACTGCCACCAAGCATGATTTGTTTGTGAATAATGCAACATGGCAGGGTCAATGTCTGGTTCAACTCATTCATCAACCCAGACACACATGTCTATGGTCTGCTTTGGATCTCTACCTATCTATACCTACTCGTTGAGAGAAGTGACCGGCCCCAAATAGACCACATTAGTGAGTATATCAGGAGTGCTGGCCTGTGAAAGGCAAAGATGTCTTACATACCTACCTCTACCATTCTTGATTCACATCAAATTTCTAGTACTAAAATTTGAAATGATGTCCTGGATATGTCAAAATACAGCATTGATATGAATGTAAGTTGTTAAAAGTTGTCTCTCTCTTTCTGACAATATATCCTGAGAAGCACTCCACATCAGTTCGTATATATCTTCCTCATTCTTTTTCTTATACCTACATGTTACTGCATTGTGTATATGTACTGTTATTCAACCACTCTCTTATATATGGGTATTTAGTAAGTTTCCAATATTTTGTGATTACAAATCATGTTGCAATAAATAATTTGTGTGTATATATTTTTATATTGTTGGAAGTGTGTCTTCAGGCATAAGTGGGATAGCTGAGTCAAAGGATAAATGCATACATGGTTTTGTTAAGTATTAGAAAATTTATCTTTAGAGGAATTTTAGCATTTTGCATTATGAAAATACTGATTCTCCCACAGCCTCAGGTACATCTTGTATTATCAAGCTTTTGAATTTTTGCCAGTCTGAACTGGCATACATGGTATAGATTTCCAGAAATAACATAGAGAAATTTCTACAATAAATTTTGAAATGTAAAAATCATTTTCTTTTTGGACAGATGTGTTTAGCGATTTAGAGCATCTGTCTCCTAATGTTCTCATGTGTGGCACTCATCAGAGATAACCTCTCTCACACAGCCACTAAAGCTATTTTGCCAGTAGATGGCACTCTAGTGCAACTTTAAGAGAGAAATTCTAGTGTATCCTTCTCTGTGCATATATTTTAGGACAATGACTCTAAAAATCTATTCTATGTGTTCATTAGGTAAACGAGGCAGGAATTTCCAAGGGTCAAATCCTTGTTTAAAAGCCCAAGACTAATGCTCTTAATAGGAGGGAGCTTTTTGAAGAACTAAAGGAAACCAATTGAGCATGTTCTGATTTAAACAATGTGTGTGGTAGGTTTTGATCTGATAACCAAAATTATCTAAATTAGGAAAAAAAATTATAGCAGTGAGAACTAAACCACAATCATCTGGCTTTTTGATGTATGTAAATATTGACAGATTGGCATCTTTAATGGACATATGTTCTACACAGGTCCAGAGAATTAAAAAGAGGCTTTACTTACACTTTAGCAGTCCCCTCTTGAGCTGGGGACAATGGCTTTTTCACATAGGACAGTTTCCAATCATGAAATGCAAATATCTTAGCTAATCTCTTACATCCCTCTCCTAATACTATCTTCAAAAAATTGATCTTTAAATGAATTTCTAAAGTACTGATGCATTAGAAAAAAGTGAAGATGATCTTTAGGACCAAAGAATCCCTTAATTAATTATTTTGTGCATTAAAAGGAAAGTGAAATCTTAGCAAATCTAGGGTATTTTACTGTACATCTTTAATTTTATTATTGTTTATTTCTAAGACATTCTTCCCTAACTCAAGGTCACAAAAATTTTCTCTTGTTCTTCATAAGTTTCACCATTTTAGATTCTGTATTTGTTACATGATCCATTTTTAGTTAACTTGTGTATATGATGTGAGGTAAGAGTCAAGGTCCTTTTTTTATTTTTTGACATCTAATTGTTCTATTATCATTTATTAGAGATACGATCTTTTTACCTTTGAATTACCTTAGTACATATGTAAAAAATTAATTGAACATCTATGTATGGGTCTACTTCTGGACTCTCTGTTGTTTTCCATTGATCTCTGTGTCTATCCTTATGCCAATACCACACTGTCTTGATTAATGTAGCTTTTTTATACATCTTAAAATTAGTAATATAAATTCTCCAACTTTGTTCTCCTCTTTTCAAAACTATTCTATATCCTTTAACATTTCATATAATTTTTTAGAATCAGCTTTTTAAGTTCTACAGAGGAGGCTTATAGTATACAAATACCATTAAATTCCAACTAAAATTACAGATGAGCTGGTTTTAAAATCATTAATTTGGAATCTATCCTCCATCCTTTCTGCAAGCTTCAGTATATGGCCTGGATAACAGTGCAGAATCACAGTGTTGTGGTATAGTGGGGGTGGGAGATCTGAACCTGCTTGGGACTTGACTCTGATATATTATCATTTAATATCCCTGAGTCTTGATTTCTGCAGCTATAAAATAGAATTCATCATTTTATCCATTGTTTTCTCATTAAAAATGATCCCAAAATTTAGTGGTTCCAAACAATAATCAATTGAGATTATGTAGAGAAAAATACTTTACAATTGAACTGGGGAAGCCTTGTGAAAACATAAGAGATTATTACCATAAAGATGCTTCAAACTAATTAAAGTCTCTCCAACTTCAGCCTGCTCACAAAAAGGAGTAAAATGTATAACAATGCACTAAAGGCACAGTTCTGAGCAATAGTATTCCCAACCAATGCTTAACGAGCAATGTCTCATGTACACTCCAAGGTAAAATTCCCACCAGAGAAGGAATGAGGCATAATCTCCCTTGTCTTTCTCCAGGTGAGTAAGCTGTGGCAGCCAGGTTCTCCTAAAAAATAAGAGGAAGAGAAAGAAGAGTCAGGGACAAGATGACACAGGAGGAACAGAGGCAAGGAGAAAGATAGCTCATTTATTTCTTTCCCCAAAAGAACTGTGGTTCTCAATCCTCCCAGATCATGTTCAATGCTGCTGACTGGCTCAAGGATGACCCAGGTTCTGGCCAGGTCCTACCACTACTACGTCACCTTACACAAATCAATTTCACCTCCTTAAGCTTCAACTTCCTTATTTATAAATCAAAAGAGTTTAACTAGGTCTCTAGATGCCTTCCAGTTTTTAAATTTTATGCACCAAAGGCAGTGGTTTCTAAACCCCTATTAGTAAAACAGTTGTGAGCACACAGCCCTAAAACATGTATATTTAGTTTCAAAATAAATACAAGTACTTCAAGACTAGTACCTTATAGTAATAGTCAAACACACATGGAGAGACACAAATTCTAAAGGATGAGTTTCTTAAATGAAATAAATAATATTTTAAATATCTTATTAATTGGAGTGTTCCATAGATCATCAATATTTCAAGCTGCAATACATACTTTGTCTATAAGGATAGTAAATGCAAATCCATTTTTCAGATAGTATTCTTAATAATAAGGTTTTTATTCATTTGGTGTTTGTTGTTTGGTTTGTTGTTGTTGTGTTTTCTTTTTTTCTCATGCTAGGAGAAAGAGGAATAGTTACCTAGCCACTTTCTTGTTCATTTGCCCTTGCCATATTATATAGCTGAGGGTCGATAGATAATATTGCTCTCTTATCCAAATGAGGTCAAAGACACAGGAGTCAGAGAGAGGAAGATCCAGCTAATAAACTAAAGCGTCACATTAAGTGGGCTTATTGCAGAAAAGACTTACATAGCAGGCCTGTGCTGCTATCCTTGAAAAGGCCTGTTTGCAAGGTGGGCACTTCGCTGGCAACTGGGAACTTAGATTTTAGGATGGTTCCCACTATTAACTGATAAAGAGTGGCTTACTCTGCCTGAACTGTTTGTACAAATAATATGGTTTATGCTGAACACCTATTTTATTTCTGGGAGCCCGGAATTTGGGTATGTGCTACACAGAGAGCGCTATGTCATCACCCCCGGTGAAAACTCTGGGTACAAGTCTCTAATGAGCTTCGCTGGTTGGCAACATTTCACATGTGTTGCCACAAGTTGTTGCTGAGAGAGTTAAGGGTGTCCTGTGTGATTCCACTGGGAGGGACTCTCGGAAGGTTGTGCCTGATCTCTTCCAGACTTCAGCCATGTGCCTTTTCCCTTTGCTGATTTTGCTGTAATCTTTTCTTTGTAATAAATCATAATCATGAGTATGATTTATGGTGAGTCCTGTGAGTCCTCCTAAAGAATTGTTGACCCTGGGGGTGGCCTTGAGGTCCTTGTGACACAGCCTGCTAACACACTCCCTAAAATAAACTGACCCCAAACTGCACACCTCCTTCTGTTGAGGCATTTGAAAGGAAATTGCCTTTGTAGAGCTTTCAATTTATTTATGAAAACAAAAATAAACCCATATACAATATCTTAAGAACAATAACCAGAAATATATTAGCTAGTCAAAGAAAGGCAATACAAATGTGTACTTTCGGCCCACGTAGATTTTGTTTTTCCATGACTTATATAGACTTACCGCACACACATAAGAATGATAATAAATGCTTACACACTAAAAAATATACATTTGGCAAATGCAAAAGAAAAACAAAATACTTTTCCCAATTTTTTCATTATTTTCTCCCAACTGTTTAACTAAAACATCTCTGAAACTAGCATTAGGGAAATCCAGTAGATTTTCAATTATGCTACCAACTGCCTCATAGATGAGCTAGATGCATTTCTGTCCAAACTTGTCTAACACTGTCTAAAAATAAACATTCCTCCCTTATTAATATGGACTTGTAATTATAAATAACGAAATTACTTAGAATTTAGATTCCTTTATTTTGATTTGTATTGCAGTAGTTTTTAAATTAGTCAAATTATGCCACCTTAGTTGTAAGTACCCTGGTGAAACAAGCATGAGACAATCCACATAAAACTAAATAGACCTTAGGGAATTATGCTGAGTGGAAAAAAAGGCCAATCTCAAAAGGTTATAGACTATATGATTCTATTTATATAGCACTCTTGATATAACAAAATTATAGAGATGGAAAACATATTACTGGTTGCTGGAGTTGGGGATGGGGAAGAAAGTGGAGGTAAAAATAAAATAAACAGAATATGACTATTAATTGGGAATATACAAAGATGAAATCCTATATATCATTTATTTTTTAAATATTTATCACTATACATTTGATCTTTTTTCATTTCCAACCACATATAGCTTTCACCTTGGCGGTGACCTTGCTGAGTGGGAAACATAATATCTTTAATACATGAGTTAAATCTAAGATGATGTTCAAATGGACTGCAGGTAACTGTTTATGTCAATAATAAATACAGTAGATTACTTTTAAAACCCATACTTTGGACTTTTTATTACAGATGCAGTTGCTGACTTACCATAAATCAATGTGTTTAAAGTGCCATATGATGTCAAATGTTTAGCTTAACAGCATAAAATTGAAGAAAAACTGTAAAACATGTTTTATAGGTGCTATAAAACTCTGGGGCTGGAGGTCCTGCTTTTTGCATTGCTCTGATCCATCAAGTTCCCTGGAAATTCTAGATAACCAATACACTGGGGAATCAAAAATTGGCTCTCAGAATTTTATTCCCTTTAGTTATTATGACCTCCAGGAATAGCATCCTCTGTTTCCTAATATGAGGCAAGCACAAGGAGAGAAGCACAAGCTAGTGTAGGACTGACAAGAGTTTAAACGCTCTGTATCCTTTCTAATTTTCTTCTGTTAATAACCCATCCTGGTGCATCTGGCCTTCTCCCCACCCAACCCCAGGTGGGTCCCATCAGCATCCAAAAGGAGGCTAATTGATACGACAAGAGGGTAGTCACTGTTTATCTTAAAATGTTTGTTTTCCCTGAGTAGCGGACGTTTATTCATTCAGCAAATTGAGCTACTGCTCTGAGTTAAGCACTGTTCTGTGGTCCAGCAATGGACAAGACTGCAGAGGCAGTGAGGGTGTAGGAATGGGAGATGTAAATGGATGTGAGAGGCCTTTAGGAGAGAGAGGCATTCAGATGTGGTGATGAGAGAGGGCGAGAAAAAGGGAGGAGTCAAAGATGACACCCAGGTTCTTGACTTGACAGCTGGGTAGATGCTGCTGCCGCCTGAGATGGAATACAGGGAAGAGCCAGGGCTGGTGAGGAAGGGCAGATGATACATTGAATTTTAGATACCTGTGGGTAATCCAAATGGAAATTTCCGGTGGCAATCCAATTGGTTATGTGGATCTGGAGCTGAAGATTAGAAGGTAAATTAAAAGAACCATTCCTACCATGAACCATAACATTCCAAAATGCTGGTGGAACCATCTCTAATTATAAAGAATTAAAATATCACATGCTTATTTCTCCAGCCTCCCTTGCAGCCAGGACATATGACCTGATTCTGAGTAATGTCCCCCATAGACGTCTGATAGGAGCTTTTTGAAATGTTTTCCTTTGTGATTAAAAGAACTGAGAAGAAACTACCCTTTTATCCATCTTCGAACATAGTTGTGTAAAGTGTGATGCCTGGAGTTAGGGCAGCCATCTTGTAACCATGAGGAGAAAAGACTGTGGATGAAAACCAATATATCAAGGATGGTAGATCTGAAAGATAAAAAGATCTTAGGTCTTGAATATCATCACTGAACATTTCACCAGTCCTCAAATGGTCCTGTCTCTGGGCTCTTGTAATAGATTACTAATCATCATTATTTAAGCTATATTTAGTTGGATTTCCTGTTACTTGTAGCTGAAAATATCCTAGCTAAACAACTCAACCAAGAAATGAGTAAATAATATAGTAATTTTTTAAAGTAAAAAGAAAAATTGAGCTCTATACACAGTGTATGCATGTATCAAAATCTCACAGGTTGGCCGATGCGGTGGCTCGCGCCTGTAATCCTAGCACTCTGAGAGGCCGAGGCGGGAGGATCGCTTGAGCTCAGGAGTTTGAGACCAGCCTGAGTAAGAGTGAGACCCTGTCTCTACTAAAAATAGAAAAAATTTTAGCTGGGCGTGGTGGCTTGCGCCTGTAATCCCAGCCATTTGGGAGGCTGAGGCAGAAGGATTGCTTGAGCCCAGGAGTTTGAGGTTGCTGTGAGCTAGGCTGATGCCACGGCCTTCTAGCCTGAGCAACAGAGTGAGTGAGACTCTGTCTCAAAAAAAAAAAATTTACATGTACCACATAAATATGTACAACTCTATATATCAATTTTTAAAAAAAGAAAGGATTGAACTCTTTTTGTACTTATATGCATCAATTTTTTAAATAACCTGATGAAATTAAGCTTTTTGCAGAAAATTTCAGAAAGAAAAAAATGAGTGAATAGTACATTGAAAATGGAAGTAGCAGGTGAAAACCTCTTAGAAAAGGGATCCAAGAGATTTAATGTAACTGGAAGGGATATCAAGGACAAAATATCCTAGGATAGATAGAAACGGTGATAGCAAGGATGCCAAAACATGTGAAGGGGATATTCCAGAGGAGGTGGGCAGGGATGGGGGGGGAGTATTAGCTTTAGAGACACAGAGATGGAAACTCTTCTTTAAAATCAAAGGAAAAGCCAGGAAGAGGGAAGATGATAGAATAGGTATGCTGTAAAGCCATCCAAGGGATTACAGAAAAGCAACTGAATAATGAGTGATGCTTAATTTTGACTTCAGAATGTCAACAAAATAATTTCTTCTCACAGGACGGAAATATATTTTAAAATAGGTACATGTGGATACATCTGAAGCCAAGGAACTTTTGCCGTACAGTATTTGGAATAACTGACATTATTTCTCTTTTTTGTTGCAAATGCAGTCCCTTCCATTATAAAATCATGTACTCATGGTTCCCTTCAAAGAATTGCCTGATTCAGCTCTCCATCTCTATTTATCCATCCAGGCCTTTCATTACTAAGCTTAAGCAATCAATTGCTCACCCTAAGCACTCAGAGGGTCTGTGGCTTTTCTTCTTCAATCTATGGAACCCAGAACCGAAGGTAATGCCTTAGTCTGCATGCAACCAGAGCTCAGCACTGAAGAAATGGAAGCAGACACTAAAAAAGTCTATGGTAAGTTAGTGAAGGAGTAAAATAGAATAATAAAAATTATTTTATTAATCCCCAAGAAGGTAAGAATAAAAAGAGAACATAAAACAGGTGGGCCAACATATGGCAATGAGTAGTAGATAGTAGATATAAACCCAACTATATCAGTAATTAGTATAAATTGACTAAATACCCCAAGAAAAAAAGCAAAGACTGTAATACTAGATAAAAATATATTGCTTAAAAGAGACACATTTTAAGTATAAAAGCATACAGAAAGATTGAAAGGCTGAAAAAAGTCACCATGCAAATATTCGCCACAAGAGAGCTGGTGTGGCTGCCCTAATGTCACAGTAGGTTGTAAGGTAAGACATTCCCAACCACATCACTTTCGAGTGATCAAGGAGTCAGTCCAACAAAAAGAAATCACAATCCTAAATCCTAACACACTCAATAAGGTAGCTTCAGAATACAAAAAGTAAAAAACTGGCAGATCTAAAGTCTCCTGAAGGATGTCATTGATAGAGCTCAAGACTAGTCTGAAGGGCGAAGTACTACTCATTCTGAACTCAGCACAAGGCACCTGACTTGCCGAGTCCAACTGGCATGAAGTTGTCTTAGGGACTCAGACAGGGGCAGCAGCTTGATGGTGAACTTCAACTCCTGCTAGATCTCTTGCTCAGTGAGGCCTCTAGAAAACATCTCCCGCACTTCATTTAAACCATTATGTGTAAATTATATCTTTAAGTAAGACTGATGCATTCCATCTGCATTTTTCTAACTGAATTTTGATCAGTGTCAGAAGGAAATCCAGAGCCTTAGGATCTTCCGGCTTTTGATCCTGTCAAAGAATAAACATAATCTGGCAGCTGCGTCTTGGAACCTGGTCACTCAAGGGTCCACATCAGACACCTAGAACATCAAAGTGCTGTGGGATTATGGTCCAAAGGGTCATAAATATGTAGAAAAGTTTAAAATACTGGTTTCCTTCCCAGCAAGGAGAACATCCCTGAGTCCCACTGTGTCACCAGTAATGTCTGCCTCAAGAGCTACTGTCTCGGGAGGACCATTGAGCTCTCTCTCTTCTGTCTGCACAGCAAGCCCACGCCTCCCCCCACCCCCAATACCCACTGCCCACTCTTGGAAAAATCTCTGGTCATTAGAATCTCTGCATTAGAATTACTTTCTCTAGAAAAAGGAGATCACTCTGCTACATTTGCCCAGCTTTAACCTTCAATTTCAAGTTTGCTTCAGAACCTACAACCCAGAAATATGCAGTGGTTGTCTTTTCTTCTTGTCTTGCAACCTTCGTAGCCTAATTTGTACCAGAGGAAGAAAATATACAGGGCAAGTTTGCTTAGTCTGAAATTTCCTTATTATGGCTAACAGTGCTATGGGCAGTTGAGGGACTCCAGCATGTTATGGGACTTCAGCTTACTGTAATTCGCCAGTTGTACATATCTATTTCTTTTTATTTTCTTAAAACTTCCTTTTACTAAAAAGAAAAAAAAGGAGTCAACCATTTAGCACCTGATGGGTGTGTATTTTCCCATAAATGTAAATAGCTGTGTACCTTCAGATGCAAGTCTAAAAGTGAAATGAAATTAATCAAATAGATAGTGGTTTATCTAATGGTGTCGAACAAATTGGGAGGGACAACAGACCTAAAAATTTTGTATCTGTCAATTCTTGAATATCAGAAATTAAAGAAATGTAGTTATCATTTAATCCAGCTTCTTTCTCTCACAAAATGGATTGAGTGGTTTGTGTAAACCAAGTGTCCTAGACCTCAGATGCTCTTAATGTCAAAATTAGGCTCCACTCCCTGTCTGTGAAACAGCCTCAGCCTGTAATGCCTCAACCTGATTGGCCAAAAGGACTTAGTGCTTTTCAGGTTCCCTCTCCAGATACCTCAGGGTGACCTGGGCTATTCCTTGTCCACACTTACTCCTGATGGCCACAGCTGCCCCTCAGCCCAGGCCTGCCCTGTTGCCCTCCCATCTCCCAAAGCCCCTCTGCGCAGGCTCATCTGGTCTCCTTCCCTTTACTGGATTCCTCCTGGGCAGCTCCGCTCAGACCCAGACACAGCCCCACTGAGTTGTGTGGGAAGATCCCAAGGCCTTTCCCAACCCCATCCTGGGGCAGGTTGGGGCGGTGGCTGTGTATGAAGGCCCCAGTCACATCCCTGCTTCTTGTCATCGCACCACTTCTCTCCAAGTTGAACATGGCACCTTTTCCTTTAGTCCATAAATCTACCTCTACAACTTTGCCGGATATGACAGACCCTCCATGGTTTGACCATAACACAGAGGGAGCAGAGCCAAACCCTCAAACATGGAACAACCAGAAACTGAAAACTGGTCATCATTGTTCTTAAAAGGTCCTTGGCCACCCCTGAGCTGGGGGTTTCCTGACGGCCATCCTGACCTCAGGCCCATCCTCCCTCCATTCACAGATTCCTCCCTAACTGCTGCTCCCATCCCCACCACGCCTCCTGCTCCAGGCTCTTCACGCCTCTCGGAGATACCCTTAATTCCTGATTCATCTTCCTTTATTGTAATTCAGCGATCTGGATGTTACTGTCTCCCACTTATCCTTACCTCTCTCCAAAAAGAACAACAACAAAAAAAGACAATTTAGGCCCCTCAATATACTCCCAAAACTTAAAAAAGAATTATTTTTTAACTATTAATATATTATATGCCCCCAACAAATGATGTTCATCTCCTAGAAGACACAACAGTAATTTTGATTTTAAATAGCATTTTCTTTTTCAGTAAATACATCAGAAAGAATAAAGACTTCCTCCTAGATAAGTGTACTGTCTGGTTCTTGTCACACTGTTGTGTTCCTTAGCTCACTTCCCGTAAAACCACAAGCTCCACATTCGAGGGACCCTGATCACTCCTCATCTATACGGTTCCAGAGCCGCATGAGATTTGCACTTGGGTGGGCAAGTTGCTTATGAGCACAGAGTATTTCTGAGAAATAAACACACAAATCTTGGGATGTGCAATCTGATTTATGTCCTTGATGATTACAGGAGGACGTTTGTTACAAACAAGAATATTCCGTGGAATACACATGTCTCTACTCAGACAATAAAAACCAAAGGATTTTGAGCATTTTGGGGAAAAAAACAATTTGCACAATTAATTTAAAGATTTCATGCATGACCTAGAAAATGAAAAGGGGAAGCAAATACACCACAAATAGAGAAGTAGGGGGGTGACATTGTTGTTTCACAGTTAATTAAGAGAAATTTCAACCAAAACACATAGCTGGGTAAGAAATACCATGTCATTTCCTTTGGCTGAATTTTTTTTTTACTTCATTTTCTGTGAAGTAAAAAGAAGTAATTTTTAAGTACAGAAAATAACATTTTATGAATGAGTAGTCTCTTCAAAGTGTCTGGGTCAGCAGCTCATTTCAAATTTTCAGTGCCTAGAGGATAATAATACTTAGTACTGTTTGCTTGTGATTTATAACCCTCTCACGGTGTAAGAGCAAGAATATGTGTGTTAAAAATCATGCTCTGCCTGAATCCAACAAGCAGATACCACGCCTTCTTTTATGGAAGAATATAGTAATAACCAATGGATAGTAGACAGTACAAACAGGAAAAAGATGCTCAAATAGCGTTTCCTAATGCTTGCAAATATTAATATTGACTAACAAGGCATCGTTTCTATTAAAGCTGGCTTTTAGCCACTCCTTCATGGGGTGGGAAGAAACTTTCCCATAATTCTATTGCTTATGGAAAAGTAAATTGACTTCACCCAACATTGATGTGAAGAGCCTCATGCAGTGTTCAGGCCTGTAGTATCGCTGCTCAGGAAAGTGGGGAAGAGAACAGGTATTGGCAAAGTAGCAGCCAAGTGTTCATTCCACATGTTCTGTTCTCAAGCTTCCAGGTAACTCAGTCTTACATTCTCACCTTGTATAGGTCATCTTCATTTAGGTAGTATGAGAGTGTGTGAGTATACAGTATGAGGCCAAAACCCTGCATCTATGTAAACAAAATTATCTCCCTCACCCCCACTGCCCATCCATAAAAATAACACCTGCCAGGTTGGAGCACAATGCTACAAAGTCACCTTGAAAAGATCAATGGTTCTCAAGGCAAGAAAACTTGAATGCATTAAACTCCCTAGAGAGAATGTGTCACCCAGGGGTGTGATTGTTAAGTCACAGAAATAGGGGAAAGAGGAGAAGAAAGACAACAGGGCACAGTGTGCATGGGAAAGAGACTGAGGATGCTTTTTAAGAACCTTAGGTGTGAAAGGAAAACAGACAATGTTTAGAAAGGAACTTTTGGTCAATGGACGGAAGTGGGTTAAAATAGGAGCTGTTTGCACTCAGTTATATTCCAAGGGTAAGGAACCAATAGACAGAGCAGGTGAAAATGTCAGGAAGAGAGGGAAGAAGGGGTATGAGTGTGGGTTCGTATCTGGAGCACAGGCTGGGAAGAGTCTGCTGCTGCGGTTGCATGCTAATAAATAAGCAGGACTCGGGGCTTCTGGACCTCGATGCAAACCTTGGTCTTGCCATTTTCAAGATGAGGGACTTTGTCACCCTGATGGTGAAGAACAAGCACATAGTGGAAGAAAGGGAAGATGAGAATTGGAAAGTTGTGATGGGAGAGCTACATATATCAGCAGTGGAGCAATTCCAGGTGTTAACACGGTTCATGGGGAGGCCAAGAGAGAGGGTGCAGGAAGAGAGTAGAGGACAATGTCCTCAGTCTCAGAAACATCAATGGTTTCTTCCCTGGAAAACTGGCGAGTGAGGGGCCAGCATGGCCACAGCTGGCCTCTGGTGGGAAAGGCTGTTATACGTGGCCCCAGGGCCTGGTGAGCACTGGACAATTCATTCATCATTCGTTCAACAAACATTATTGAGGCCCCTCACTTTTTAGACACTTTGGGAGACAGAGATCTAAGTTACAGGTCCTACTCTCAAGGAGCTCACAGCCATGTACTAGAGATGGACAAGGAAATAGAATATTACAGTACAGAATAATAAACTCAATGAGAGAGGTGCATACAGGACACTGGGGGACCTCCAGAGGGAGGACTTTGTGCAGAAGGTAGAAGGGTGGAATGAATGAGGGGCAGAGATGACAGAAAGGAACACACAGAGAGAAGCAGAGTCTCAGAAAAGAGAGCTTTTACAAAGGGGTGCAAGACTCACTGTCCAGAAACCAACAGTACCAGGTGAGAAATGCTGACAATGAGGGGTGAGTAGTCTTATGTCAGGACACTACAGCCATCTTCCTCTTCAATTCTTCCTGTACCCCAGACCCCAAGACTTAAACTGGAGTGTCTCCACCCTGGCCTGCCCTGCCCCCCAAATAATCTTAAACCAGCATCTTCTAACCCTGGTCAAAAGTCACCCCTTCCCTTCAGATAGCCTTTAGAATTGAAATAATCCACACCACTGTGTGAAAGCCTGATTGTCCTACTGTTCCCAAGGCACCAGATTTTTAAAGCAGGTTTCCTGCTATGATAGATTGTATTTTCCAAAAAAGGCCACAAAATATTTTTAATTCCACATGCTCATACAGAAACTTGCTGCTCCCTCATTAAGAGGTGAAGTCTATTCCCCTTCCCCTTGAAATTGGGCTGCCTTTGTGACTTCTTCAATAAAAGGAGCTGCTCAGAACACCTCCCCCCACCTCCCTTACCTGCCCCCATCCATGTGCACCATCCTCTGGGGCTGTGCTCTCTCCCATTGCTTCCCTGAAATGGGGCTTTGGCACTGGAGTCCATTCCCTCCCCCATGAACAAGAAATCCCCACGCACACTCTTCTTTAGTTCTTGGGAAGCTCCTTTCAGCTCCGGCCACTGCCCTCTCCCCAGAATGCCCTGTGTTCTGCCATCTCTGTGGGATCTGCATAATCTGCTCCCAGTGGTTTCAGGGAGTAAACCCAGAGATCTTGCTGAGGGTAGGGCTAGGGGGTGGATGCAACAATGGGCAGATTGTTGTTAATATGTGTGGCAAGATCTTATCTTAAGATATCAATCTGTGCGTTTTTCTTTGCCCACTTCCTTGTACAGTGACCAAGTGGCCTCACAGAGACTACAATTAACAAACGTGGATTGAAAAGAGCCAGAAATCTTCAATGTTGAGCTTTGTGACTCCAGAATAGCTTTTGAGAATCAAAAGGTGAGGCTTAGGGCACAAAGCACTCAGGGAAACATGGGCTGGGGATGAAGACTACGAGAATTTCCAGACAGCTCCACCCCAGTACCTCCAGGGAGACCAGAATGAGGTCTGCTGGGCCAGGTGAAGGGAGGAACAAGGAGGAGCACACAGTGAGGAGCACATCCACACTGGAAGTCTGGGGGCACCAGAGCACTCCCCATCACCACCCCCAGGAGGCCCTCAGCTGGTTGCATATTCCCAGAGATGTTTGCTGAGTCCATCCACGCTCCCCTGAATAGACATCTTCCCCGCTCCAATGTCTGAGGACTCTCACAAGCCCCGTGGACTAGGATTTTAGGAATGCTTTCAGCTGTAAGCAGCAAAACATATGATCACCAGTGCCTTAAACACTACAGGTTTATTTTTTTCACATAACAAGAAGGCTAGAGGTGGTAGTTGCTTGGTAAAAATGCAGTTTCCCCAGGACATAGGTCCTGAGTTTAGGATTCAGATTCCCAGGATATGAATGATCCCCAGGAATCTGTAATTCTGGAAGCTTCCTAAGTGATCCTAATTTGCAACCAGATGTAGGAGTCACTGCTCAAGTTTACTGAGGCTGCTGTGCTCTTCCTTCTTCTAAGGAGTTTTCAGAGTCGCTTATCTTTCAGAGGAGTCAGCAGCATTACTGGTGGACGCCTGACTCATCTATTCATTCAAAGGACCAATAGGCAGTAATCACTCACCTTTGACATGTCGGACACCTGCTCAGTGAGGGTTATGAACTGGGCCTAGAGACATGAGGACTCGGCAACATTCTCAAACTGGGCGAAATTTCCACAGAATCTATTTCAAGTACTTTTT
>VBSM01000272.1:16678832-16696491 GCA_008086735.1 Cheirogaleus medius | reverse complement strand
TCACTATAGTACAGAGATTTTGTTAAAGGAAAAAAAAACTCTTCCTCAAGGGCAAAGCTAAAAGAAAAAGCAACAAGAGTGGAGAGAGAGACATGAACAAAATGTTGGAAACTGAAAAACAAGTTCTAAGTGTTGAGTAACTTAGAGATCAGGCATGGGCTGCAGAGAGGAGGCAGGAAGCTGACAGATTGGCCCCACAGAGCCCCTGAAAAGCACTGAATTTAGGGCACCAGGAACCTCTCAGGAGGTGGGGTATTGGTTAAAACACTGTACTAAATGTAGGTTGACCCCTTGATTGCTTCTCCACCGCACCAGCCAGGCACCTCCCTCATCCAACAGAAGACATGCCAGAGAAAGGGATGAAGGGCAAGTCAACATGCCGAGTGCTGAGAGCCACCAGCAACCTTTCCCCACTGCATCTGAGGATCCTCGTGCCACAGCATAGACATCTGCGGCAGCAGGCTGGAGGTTTCCTCTCTAGGGAAACTGAGCTCCTCAAAGAAAAGACGTACAGACAATGATTCCTGGGGATTGTAATCAAAAATAGAAATGCAGAAGAAACCTAGACAGCACAAAGAGCAGAATAAACTTCCAGAAAAACCGTAAGTAATATCTTTAGAGAGAGAATATAACTGAACCTAAAAAGAACAGACTATTCATAGAACAAAAATGGGCCGTCAGTTTTAAAAAATATATAAAAACAGAGAAAAATATCCAAGAGAATCCAAGCATGCTTTATTGGGAAGATACTGGAGGATATAAAATGAATGAGCAAACCAGAAAAAAGGAAGACAGAGCATTCAAGATACAGGATCCAACTAAGAAGAGTTGGATGACATATCAGAGCAGAAGGCTAGTGGGCTCCAGAGGGAAGTGTTAAAAATAAAAAATCAATAGATTATCTGATGTGTTTGAACTATTAAGAGGAAATTAACAGTTCAGGCAAAGAGTTGGAGGAGAATGAGGGATAGGTAAATGTCAAAATATACGATAATTTTGACTTATGAGAAAAAAAAAGGTGTATAACAAAGGGAATATCAGTGTACACTGAATACCTTAGCTGGGAAAAACATTTAGAATAATCACAGTGTTAACTCTGAATATTGACTTAACAAAAAATTATAATTTCATTGTAAGAATGGGGAACACAAAAGTGCTAAATCCTCATCTTTCGTAGGAAGAAGGCAAGAGTTTATACCTAAATCTGAAAAACCAATACAGAGCATATTATTTAGACACATGGAGGAAACACGCACAAGAGGCAGCTGAGCCCGTGGAAAATGAGACTTTTGTATTCTCTGATGAGAACAGTCGGGTGGGAAATGGTAATCTGTCAGACCACGGGGATTTTTTCTGGTCAGAAAATTCCAGACTTTTGTGATTCTTTCCCCACTAGTTTACTGGGTTCAGCCAAAGTACTCCCTTGAGGATTGCCAAGTGTAAGCTCTAAGGAAACACACAAACACACAATGAACTTTATTTGAACTTTATTTCATCCTTTCTTCTTCCATGTCATAACAAATAGGAAGGAGACAGAGCATACCCCAACATGTGGGGTATTAGTGCAGAGGGTCAGCTCCCTGAGACTTTTCTTGCCAGCACAAAGAACTGCGAGTGGCTTCTCTACTGACCCAATGTACTAGGCACCCCCTGCATGTTTGAATGAATGACAGACTGAATGAACCAATAACAAATTAACCCATTATTCTTTATACATCATGAATGCTTAACACTTACTAGGAGCCACACTGGCACCAGCACTTCCTTCTGACTCACTCAAAGATTTAATGACCTGTTGTGTATCTTGTTATATAAGAGTGGGCATCTCTAATGTGCAAGGGACACTCCCTACCTTCAAAGATACTACAGTCTATTTGGGGAGGCAAAATGTGAATAAAGGAAAATTTAAACTCATGGCCGCTGACAGTCAAGCTGTGGGTGCAGAGGGAGGAGCTATTGTGGGCCTGGAGCCCACCCCAGAATGTGGGGTGGTGTGGAGAGGGAGGCTTTCCTAACACTGGCTGCAAATCCCTGGAGTCTTTCCCATGTGTTGTGTTTACACTGATGGTGGGAAGATGGGAAGAGAATGTCACATCAAGTGACACTTGTTGACAAAAATCAACAAAGCGCAAATTTTGTTGGCTTCCCACAAGCATTCTCATGTTTCCCTTGGTGCTTTAACTCTAAGGCAGAGAAATAGCCCTTATTACTCCTTCTCTGCCAGGAGGGTGGTGGGAGGGGTGCTGTCAGCTGCCTGTCCTGCTCACTCACTCGGTGATTGCAGATATTGATTAATTCCTCCCGTTTGGGTGTTTCTTCCCACTGGGACAATGATTAGACTAAGAAATCCTTTACTCGTCTGGACCCCTTCCTTTGGTGTTTTCTAGTTTTGGAATTCTGTGTCTCTACTCCTATATGTTCAGGAATCCACCAAGTCCAAAGCCCTATCAATTGTATCAGAGCAGCCCCTTCCTTGTTCTAGGAGGAAGATCCTAATGGAGGAGAATTCTTAGTCTCACTCTGCACTTGTTCAGACTTCCAAGTGTAGAGTCTTCACCAAATGCATTTCTTTAGCTCTGCAACTTTGCTTCTGTATACTCTTATTATTATTATTATTATTACTAAAAATATCAGGAGGTGTAATACTCTCAATTTTGTAAATATCCCTCTTTAGCAAAATTCATGCCCTTGGCATTTAAATCTCCCTGACTTTGGGAAATAAGATAACTACAAGAGGAACACAGTCTTTAAAAGGCTCTTACACTCTATGGAATGGTTACTTCTGGAGACTTGATTGCTTGTGTGTGCATTGGAGTGCTTGGCTCTAATCACATGCATTCAGAACAGAAAGCCTGGCACATAAGAGATCCTCAATAAATATATATATTCTTTGAGACAGTCTTGCTCTGTCACCCCAGCTATAGTGCAGTGGCATCATGATAGCTCACCGCAACCTCAGATTCCTGGGCTCAAGCGATCCTCCTGCCTCAGCCTCCCAAGTAGCTGGGACCACAGGTGCACACCACCATGGCTGGCTAATTTTTTCTATTTTTAGTAGAGACAGAGTCTCACTCTTGCTCAGGCTGGCTCAATAAATATTTTTAAAGGAATAAAAAATAAAAACCTGGCACCTGTTGGCCATAAGCTTATCCTACCGCAACATGAGAGAGTGTTGAAGAGTTCTATTTTGTATTATCTTGAAATTCACTTGTCTATCCTGTGAACTTACATAGACTCCACCTACTTTGTTTGAGGCTGCCCCAGGAACTTATGCTGATTAACTTAGAGGCTCTATGTTTTTCTGCTCTTTATAAACAGTCTCTTTCATGAGAGCAGCACTAGGAGGACAGGGCTCCAGCTGCCGCTTTTTATGAACCCCACAAGCTCTCTAGCATGGTTTGGTGTGTAGGAAAATCTTGATGTGGGCAGAAAGCAGCTGAAGAAGTCATCAGAAGACAGTCCTCATAAGCTCTGCCCGTGACATGCTCCACTTAAGGACTCTGTTGTCAGGGCTGACCACCTACTATGTGCCAGTGGTAAACAAGACAGAGTAAGTTCTGCTTTCAAGGGACGTACAGTCTAGTGGAGGAGCTGGAAGCTGCAGGGTCCTACGGGGGCACATAGAGGAGCATGTGGCCCAGACAGCTACAGGGAAAGTAGCCTCTAAGAGCTGACGCCTGGGAGATGAGTAGGAATCATTAGGCCAGAGCAGGTGGGCAAGGAGAGGGTTCCCAGCAGGGGAGCAGCTGGTGTCAAGGCCCATAGGTGAGAGATGCTGTGACGTATTTGGGGTAAACCTGGAACAGAGAAGGCAAGAGGAGGAAGAAGCTGCAGATAAGGGAGAGTGAGGGAAGCAGGGAGAAGATTACAGAGGGCTCCTGTTAGGGGGCTTGGACTTTATCCATAGAGAAATGGGGAGTCACTGAAATATTTTAAGCAGAGGAGGGTCATTCAGGGGACAATACAACCTGGGTCTCCTCAATAATAAAGCACATTCTCTGCTTGTTTTCTAAATTAATCTTTAAACCTTTATTTGAGGATGTTATATTAATGACGTAAAAAGTTAGATTCCCAGTACATTAGAACTCACCTGGTTCAGTGAACTTTTTAAATTGGGATTCTCTTGACACAGCTGGGAGAAATGATGCCCCCTCTGCTGATGATCCTCCAGCGACCTCCCTGGTGGAGGTATATGACTTAGATAGATAGAGATATAGATAATCTCCTAAAGGTCGTGTTTCTCCGAAGAATGCTGACTAATGCACACAGATAATATCCAACTCAACCATATTCTATTTAACAGCCACATGGCAATCCAACCCCATACTGGTGGGTCTTTTCCAGTCTTTGTGCTGTTTGTTACAATGCTAGTGAACATTCTTGGCCACTCTGTGTGTGCAAATGCACCTCTAGGATGCATTTGTAGAAGTGGAATTGCTGGATCAAAGGGCATGGACATTTAAATTTTGTTAGGTGTTGATAAATTGCTTTCCAAAAGGTTGCACCAGTTCACATCTCACTAGCAGGGAATGAGAATACCTGTTTCCCCACATGAGGTGACTGGCTGGTTTATTTGTTGCTTGAATATGTACAACATTTAAGTGTGCTTAAAATTACAAAACCAAAACGAAGGGACAGCAGAAAGAGAGAAAGAGATAAGGGAAAGGGAGAAGACTAGGAAAGCCAGAGGGGAGCCGATCCAGAGTGCAGGTGCAGGGATTCGCCTGGAAATGAGGAGGGACACTCCTTCCACCACAGCGAAAGACGAGAAAGAGGTGGGGCTAGAGAGTTTGTAAGTGTGGTGGCCGGAAAAGGTTTTTGTTTATTCTGAAATGTAGAAGGAAAGAGTGGTTGCTCAAAGTGAAGGTGGAGGATTTAGGTTGGAAAGTTGATGGAGAATGAATATTAAGTATTCCTCTTAAGCAGGCGTCCTCAAACTACAGCCCGCAGGCCACATGTGGCCCGCCCAGGACATTTATCTGGCCTGTTTTTGCCACCATTGCCTGTCCTGCTTAGCAGCCGACTTGCCCAGGGCCCACAGTGGGCACTCTCCAACGATCTGAGAGACAGTGAACTGGCCCCCTGTTTAAAAAGCCTAGGACCCCTGCTTAAGGAATAGGAAAGTTGACTAGAGAAACAAAGAAGGATTTCCAAGCAGCATTTAAGTCCAATCGTTTATTTTTAGCCCAATGCACAAGTTTTCAACAACATTTCTACTCAATCTTGATCAATGCATTCCCTCCCCCCTCCTAACAGGGCACAGTGGAGGAGCCACTCGTAAGCAGGCTGCCATCTGAGAATTCCCCGACATTGAGTATGCAGGTGGGGACCTTCCCAAGGATGGGAGTTAAGCCCCCACCCCAGGGTTCCTTACATACCAGAGTCATCCAGGTTCCCCAAACTCCACCATTCTCCATTTGATTATAGAGGTACCTATGGTGTGGTTTCAGGATGTCCTCAAAACACCTCCCCCATCACTCCTAAAAATCTGCCTCCAAGAGCTGAGAGTTGGTCCTTGGTTCTTGTTGAGGTGCACAACAGATGTTACTGGAGCCTATAGTCCTGCTGAGGATGCTGAGATCCCTTAGTCCAATCCTATTGCCCAGCCCTCTCCCCTACGACTCATCCCATCCTAATCCTTCCTAGGCCTAGAACAGATCAAGCCTACCTTTAGCCTTCTTTGTCATGGATTAAATAATCCCAGTTCTTTCAATGATTCTTCATAAAATTCAAGACCTATTCTCACTGTCCTGACTTCAAGATGCTCAACTTTTTAATCTGATTAGTTTTCTTCCCAAGATGGCTCTTACCTGTGCCAGGAACATCACCTTAGAAAGGGCACCCTTGAGCCCTCATGAAAGATCCTCTGGGGAGGGCAGAGCAGCCCATCACTGACGCTCTGGGGAAGTGGAGCAGGCAGCAAGTGGAAGGACCTTCCAGACAGGCTGCCAACGTGCTGCTCAGGGCAGGTCAGAAGGAAGGAACCTAAGGTGCTGCCCTCACCTCAAAGCTCCATGTTCCACTGTTTGACTCTTCCAACACATAGGAATTTGATTTTTTTTTCCAATGACAAAACCTACAACTTTATTTATTTACTTTTCAATGAATTTAAATCCTTGAGGGGTACAGCATCACATGGATTCTGTGCCCAATGGCCTTAGCAAGAAGCCTGCTTTGAAATTTGGCATGAACCACACTACTCTTTTCATGGGCGCAGGTTACCTTTCCCTGGATTTCTCTGGTTTTGTTTGCTTTGCTGCCAGAAGTCACTACCTTGTTCTTTGCACACACAAATACCTCTCTTGCCCAAATAGAATTCAGTTTCATCTTGGACATAAATATCTTCAATTTCAAGAAGAGCCGTGTGCTCCTTCTGGTTCCAGAGATTCCACGTACAGGCAACAAAATGGCCTTGGACCACAGCCTTCCAGACACATTTGCCGTTTTAGAAGTCCTGACCTTGTAGGCCTCCATAGGTCCCAAGATGGAGTGAATTTGGCATCATTTGACAGGATAAGAATCTCCCTCTAATTAGAGAAGAACAAAGTACTTTTTATATAATTCATCCAAAATAAACTGTTTTGATTGCTGAATCTAAGATGTAGTGATACACGTAGTCCTAAATCTTACTCAGATCCCTTAAAACTAGTTTTAATTTCCAGAATGTTGGTGCCATATTATTTGCACTGAAAAATTAACACTACAGAAAAAAATAGCTCCACTATTAATCCCACCAGAGAAAAATAACTTTACTTCTCACTATTAATGTTTGCAAGACAGCATATCAGTTTACCTGGACATCTCTCCAAAATTCATAATTAATCCCCAAATGATGTAAGTAGAAGTTCTGCAGGTCAGTAAGAAGAAAATGCAAGTGAATTTCACAAAGTACTAAGTGTCAAGCTTGCTCAAGATATGGCTCAAAGCCATAGTCCCTCAGGCTCTGTAGGATCATGTTCTCACGAAAGGGGAGTTAAAGTTGGAGAGAACTCAAGAGGACACTGCCAAAAAGCATGTGGGGTGGAGCAGCATATGGTAGTTGTGATTTAGGAGGCCTTATCCCCCTTGAGTCAGTAATAATAATAACAACAACATTTAGCACTCCTGGGGTGCTTTTGAAACCTTAGAAGCCCCTCAAAGCCCTACCACAGGTCCAGTGTACAGAATTGCTGAGAAAGGTCATTTTTACAAATATTGTGTAACCTGATGTCCTCCACGCTGGTGGATAGCATGAGGGAAAGAGGACCATGCTGACTGAGTGCCCAGAGTTGTGACCAGACCCTCCTTACTGAGCTTCCAACATCCACTCTGCCCATTCCCATATGGATAGGAGGGCAGCCAGAGTGAGCCCTTAGAGATAGTCTGATCACATCGTGCCTCTACTTAAACATTTGAATGGCCTCACATCACTCTTAGAACAAAGGCCAAATCTTAATAGGGTCTTTGGGACTTCACGTCTGTCTTAGTCCATTTAAGTAGCTATAACAGAATGCCTTAGACTGGGTGACTACAACAGAAATTTATTGCTCACAGCTCCAGAGGCTGGAAAGTCCAAAATCAAGGCACTGGAAGATTTGGTGTCTCGTGAGGACCTGAGGGCCAGCTTCCTCATACATGGAAGTCTTTTCACTAACCTCACTTGGCAGTAGGGGCAAGTAAGTTCCTTTGGAGACTCTTTTATAGGGGCACTAATTCCATTCATGAGAGCTCCTCTTAACAGTATTATATTGGGGATTAGGTTTCAACATATGAATTTGGACGGGTTGTTGGGGGAGGTGGATATATAAACATTCTAATCATAGCAGTATCCAATTCCTTCTCACCTGCCGACCTCATCTTCCCCTTCCTGCTCCTGCCATGCTGGCCCTCTATGAGCTCCTCAGGCATTCCAGACAGGCACTTTCCCACCACAGGGCTCCGTGCAGGCTGTTCCCTCCACCCGGAGTATTCTCCGCTCCCCACCCCCTTGCTTTGTCTCTCACTCCTGCTTCAGATCTCAGCTTAAAAGTCTGTTCCTCAATAAGCTTCCTACCCCAGACTAGTTTACCTCTCCCAGAACCTTTCCCTCAAGGATGTATTACAATGTGCAATTGTGCAGTTATGTGTATGATTATTTGATTAAGGTCTCCCTCTCCCACTCAGCTGTGATCTCTGTAAGGGCAAGCCCCTCATCTGTTTTGCTCACCACATTATTTCCTAATGCCTGGCACAGGTGCATCACAGGCTATTAATAAATGCTTTACACATGAATAGATGGTACAGTGCTGTACCATCCTTTATAAATGTAATATTTGGGTTCACTCCCCACCACTCCAGCATGGGGTATAATTATTAATAGCATGCAAATCCCTATCCTCAATACAGCAAAGGTTTTCCTCTTGCATTTTATTCTCTGGAATTTAACAATATTTTGATTACTTTAATTCATGCATCTCTGTTTTTCAGAAAGAAAGAAAATAATTGTAGACTCGTAGTACTAAAAGAGATTCAGTTATTTCAACTGGACATTTTAAATATTAGCCTGATGTTAAGCAATCCAGTCATGATGACTGAGCTTCCTACGGTTTTCTACTGTTAGAGATCCTCTTTCTGCCCTGAATACTTAGTCAGATTCCACTTAAATCTTTATTCGTTCAAATATACAAAGAAAATTCTCCCTCCTCGCTTTTTGTGTACCAACTTTCTGACTGATTGGGGAAGGAAGGCCATCCAGCTACATTGTACGTTCCTCATTCTTCACCAAGCTGTCTAGGTGATGCTAACTATGCTTGCTTTTCTCTGAAATAAACCACCCCCATTTCTGTTTTACTTGCTTTATTTAAAGCGTTTTTTCTTCTCAGCTCCTGTGGAGTTGTCATGGAAAAGACAAACTTTTGTTTGAAAATAACAGTAAGGATGAACTTGCCGAATAGTCAATATATCATCAGGCACTGGTAACCGACGCAGCCAGCACCAGGACTTCTCTGTTAGCAGCCACGGTCCTCTGGGCTCCAGAGTAACTAGCAGAAGAATGTGGAAGCCCCACAATGTACACCCTGGACCGTGCCTGGCCAGGGCCGGAATCATCATGTCTCCTGGAAAACAGTTCCCCTCTCGACCTGCTTGGTGCTGCCTCCAGGCCAAGGCCCAGATTCGAGGGTCACTTTCCCAGCACAACGGTACCTGCCTTCTGCTGCCCTTCCTGGCCTCTCTTGGCTTCTGCCACCAGCTTCCTGGCCAAAGCCTTAGTGTCTTCTCTTCCCCCACAGTACCTCTTGGGAAGACTCTGATAGCCCTTCACAGGAAGCCCCAACTGTCAGCAACTGGCACCAATGTGACTGTCCTCAAGGGCAAGTGACGCTCATTCTTCATCAGACCTAAGAGTTTAGGCTCCACTCCATGGAGAGGAGAGGGACGATGCCCCTCAGCCCTGGAGCAGGTGGCCCTCACACCCAGGATGGGCCAAACAGCTCTGATCCATCCAGAAAGAGAACGACAACAGAAGTTGAGTATATATTTAAAGAGAAAGTTTATGTCCTGCTTTTCAGACCATAATTTATTTAACACTCACAAATATCTCCAATACATACATACACACAAAGGTGATTACATTATTTATATTTAAGAGGCTCGCCATAGAAAAGAACACTCATTGTTATTTGTATTTTGTTTAATGCTCAATTTATTAGACCTTTTATAAAATATAATTTTTAATAGAAATATAAAATAAATACAAACATTACGTATATAATGTAATATAAACAATTATACAAGTTTAATTTTGAAAACTTTGAAAATGAAATATTCTTACATATTCAAGCAATGAGCATAAACTTCAATTACTATAATGATTTAAGCTATAATTAAAAGTTAAGTTTTGCCAAGTTTTGAACACTTCAAAACACACACAATGATTATAAAACCATTAAAACTATTCTAAAATATCAACCCCATTATTTCCTAATTATTTCTTTAATTGCTATGCCTTCCTGAGGTTACATGAAAATGTAGTACAGTACCACTTATTTCGAATACCTTCCCAGGATTATATAATATAGGCCAAAAGAAGAGGCACGCTGTATCACTTGTGTCCAGTCAGGAAAACCAAACCCAGCTGGAGTGTTTCAGACATAAGGAATTTAACACAGAGACTTGGTTACAAAAATGATGGAGGAACAAGAAGCGGGAGACAAGTTTATCCAGAGATTAACGGCAACAGGAAGCGGCCACCACCCTCTGGCCTGAAGAGCAAAAGGGAAGGTGTTGTTACCAGAGTGCACACCGCGGCGTACCCGAGCCGCCAGGACACCAGCCGGTGCCACCACTACCTTTCAGGAAGCCCAAAACCCACCCCCCACTGACACTCAGAGCCCACTCCTTGCAGTTCCAGAGCCAAACCCCTCCATGTTCCTCTCCTTCTCTCCTCACGCAGGATGTGTGTGCATTTGTCCCCAATGTTTGTAAGTAGATATAACCCAAAAGAAGAAATAAAAAGCCCACACGAATATACATACATACATATATATATGTTCTCCTGTGTACTATAGTCAATGCAAAATTAAACACTCAGCAGTGCATTCACTCTTCTGCTATAACTTCCTTTTACTTTAACTTCTTTCTTTTAAATATTATTATAAACTTTTAACAAATTCAACTATTTTAATGAGTTGTAATTATCATTTTCTGGGTGATGTTCATACTGTCAAAGGCAGGCAGGAGTCTCTCTCAGCCAACTCCTATGTCCTTTCGGCACGGCTCCTGAAGTCCTTGAAATCATTATTCTTTTGTTCCAGATCAGTCCTGTGGTTTTCTCTGCCCAAGGCAGGGAATCAGCTTCCCTCCAAAGGGTCCTGGTTCCTTACAGAGACCAAATTCCAGGGAGGAGGGGGTACACAAGGGAGTGAGCTATGGCCAAATTGCCCCCACTGCACCCCTCCATCGTCAGCAGTGCTAGAGTGAAGGGTCGTGTCTTCAAGGACCTGCATTCTCAACAATGCTTTGATTTAACACATTGTGTTGTTGTAACCTCCTTTTCTTATGGGATGAGATTTCATTGGCAACCAGGTTTTTTCTTTTCTGCTCCTTCTTTCCTCAGGGAAATGGAGGCTGAGAGAACTTATGTAATATGTCCAGGATGACATCCTGAGCAAGCAGCAGGACGCTACCGCAAATCCCAAAGCTCTAATCCCAAAGCTCGTATTCTTTCCATTACACAGCACTTTGTGAACCAGAAGCTATAGTTCTGGTCGTTTGTTCATTTATTCCGTGATCAGTCTCCCCTGATAGCATAGGACTGGCCTACCTTCCTTCTCCTTCCTCTGTCACATGTGTTAGGTTTGCTCCGGGTGGGAACCCGAAAAGTTTGTATAGGACATAATACTTAGACAGTGATCATAAAGCTTGTGAAACAAAAGCTGCAGGAGTCTGGAGAGTTCAAGGTTATGAATCCAACTTCAATTACAAACAGCTGCAGGACCACAGGCAGCTGCAGCCACACCGGCATTCCTATCCCCCCTGATAAGGACGAAGCCACCCCCGCTCCCCTATCTCTGCAGGTGTCACTCCCCCCGAAAAACCCTCTATAAAACCCAAGGCTTTCCCCTCCCTTGGGGTGGACATTTTTTCGCCTCCAACCATCCGCACCCAGATGCTCAAAAATAAACAGCATTTTGCTACACGTGAGGTTTCGTGTGTCTCTCGCCTCTGGACCTAACAGCACGGTTACAAGGTGATCTAAGTATGTCCTGCCCTTTCTGGACATGCTTCCGGTGATGAGAAAAAGCATTCCTGTAATGGCACCCAAATGAGAAAGAGTGCTTTTACAAATTATTTTTATACCTTTAAGAACTATTCTTTCAAGGCAATCACATTGGCTTCTATTTCAAGGCCAAGACCAGGATAAGAAGTAGAGTGTAAGTGAACAACAAAATAAATCATCTGGACCATGTTAGCCAACAGAGTAGCAGTAAATGAGGATCCAAACCTTGCCAAGCACCAAATTTCAGAATAGATGACCTGCTTGCTCCTTCCTCACAGAATTGGCTTGAGGATCAGATAAGAGCCCACTCGAAGCCCTTAGCCCAGCACCTGGCATAGATCAAATGCTCAAAAAATGTCAGCCATCCTCAGTGCCTTACTTCTTTCTGAACCAGCCAGCCTCTTGAGCACCTACTGTGTGCACAGATTAGAGCTGGTGCACAACCAATCTGTCGTAGTCAAAGCCGATCTCAGTTTCTGCAGACAGTGGCACAAATTGACAATAAAAAATTTCCTTCAGGTCCTAATTTCTCAAGTACAGCCTAACTTAGCTAACACAGCTCTGAGTGACCTAATTAATGAGTGATTACAATCAATTGCAAAGAATATTGTAAATATAATTTTAAAATATTATATACAATTAATGTCTTTCTATCAAGTTCAAAAGCAGTGCTGGAAACATGCTAGGTTATACTCTATGTGAAAATCTAAGCTTATACTGTTGCATATATATCTACATGTACGTAGATATATAAGATAAATCTATATATAAGATATATAAGAAATATATATATATTTCTTATAATTGGCGCATCTCTATCATCCAACCAAATGTTCGTGGAGAGATTAGCTTCTCAAATTTCTAATAAATACAGTGCAAGTCTTGGAACACCTCTTGAAGCTCCTCCATGAAAAAGAGACTGGAAAAACTATACACATAAATATATGTTTCTCCCACAACACTGTGGGTGTCAAAGGAGTTTGTCATCTGCTTGCTGCTGTGGATAAAAAAGAATAAGTTTTTCACATGAAATCAAACTCCCAAGCCTATTCTGCTTATGGGAGTGGGGTTCACATTCATGTTATCCCCAGAGCACAGGAATCCTGATCCAAAAACTTAAACTAGGAGAGAGTCTGGGATCCAGAAAGCCCTGTGACCTAATAAAAGACAAATTATCCTGTAAAGACATCATAAAGAAGTTAAGACCTCAAAAATCTGAGATCATTGAATCATGCACCCAATGTTAGAGAACATATTTTTTTCTCTCACTCTTGAAACATTTACAAAAGTTGAACATTTATAAAAATCAACCCCTGACTAAGCAACAACAGAAATCTCAGTAAATGCCAAAAGCTCAGTATCATTCAGATCAAGTTCTTTATCCACAATAAAAAACAATTAAAAATCAAAAACAAATAAATAATGAACCAACGTATTTGGAAAATAGAAACACTTTTCTAAATATTTCGTGAGTAATAAATCATTTAAAAAAATATAAAATACTATATTTAGAGATGGATATCAAAGAAAATTCTATATATCATATGGAATGCAGGTAACATAGAACTTAGAGGAAAAAATTATGTACATTACAAAAGAAGAAAAATTTAAAAACTAATAATCTGAACAGTTCAAGAAGTTATATAGCTAACAAACAAAATAAAATAGAAGGAACTAATAAATATGAGAACAGAAATGAATGAAATAAAAAAAGCAAAGATAACTAAATAGATTTAATAAAACCAGAAATTAACTCTTTACAGAAGTTAACTCTTTAAAATAGATAAGGGTCTCACAAAACTAGTCAATGAAGAAAAGGCACATATCAAGAATACTAAACATGAAAATGAAATATAAATTCTGGCACCAGAAATTTTAGAATTTTATGAAAGAATACTATGAACAGCAATATTACAATAAATAATTAGATGAAGTAGGCAATTCTATTGAAAAATGTATTTTAAAACTTGACTCAAGAAGAATAAAAAACCTGAAAAGATCTATAAGCACTTAAAAATAATCAGTAATAAAAATTGAATCAGTAACTTTAAAAAAATGTGAATGACTAACAAAAATAATCTTTCAAAATGGTATAGCCACTTTGGCAGTTTCTTACAAAACTAAATATAGTCTTACCATATGATTCAGCAATTGTGCTTCTTGGTATTTCTTCAAATGAGTTAAAAATTTATGGCCACATAAAAACCTGCACATGGATGTTTATAGTAGCTTTATTCATCATAATTGCCAAAACATGGGAGCAACCAAGATGACCTTCAGTAGGTAAATGGATAAATAAATTGTGGTACCTCCAGACAATGGAATGCTGTTTGTTCAGTGCTAAAAAAGAAGTGAGCTACGAAACCATGAAAAGACATGGAGAAAACTTAAATGCATATTATTCAGTGAAATAAGCCAAGGCTGAAAAGGCTACATACTGTGTGATTCCAACTATATAACATTCTGGAAAAAGCACAACTCTGGAGACAGTAAAAGAATCAGTGGTTGCCAGGGGTTGGGGGAAGAGAGGAATGAACAGGCAAAGCACAGAGGATTTTTTAGGGCCAGGGAAACTATCTGTATGATGCTACAACGGAGAATACATGTTATTACACATTTGTCCAAATCCATAAAATGCACCACACCAAGAGTGAACTGTAATGTGAACTATGCATTTTGGTTGATAATGTGCCAATGTAGGTTCATCAATCATGATAAGTGCGCCGCTCTGTGTGGGATGTTGAATGTAGCAGAGGCTGAGGGTATACAAGAAATCGCTATACCTTTGCTCGGTTTTGCTGTGAACTTAAAACTGCTCTAAAAAATAAAGTCTATTTAAAAAGAAATAAATGTAATAATCCCTTGATGGTTTCACATTTGTTTTATCAAATCTTTGAAGAAAGATAATAAAAATCTTAAATAAAAAATTAGCAAACTAAATCCAGCATTGAATTTTTTAAAATGTAAAGTTTATTCTCAGAATGAAATGATGGTTTAACTTCAGAAAATCCATCAATGCAGGAACCAGCCTAACGTGTTAAAAAGGAAAAAATATATAATTATTTCAATATATATAGAAAATGCATTTAACAACTTTAAATAAAACCCATTCATAATTAGAAAATAAACTCTTAGCAAAGTAGGAAGAGAAAGTAAAGCTCATGACTTTATAAAAGATGTCCTAAAAGATTACAAAAACATATTTAATGATGAAGTACATTAGAAGTTTTACCTTACAATCAAGAAAAATTTAAGGATTTTCAATAACATCTCTTCTATTTAACCCAAGCTTTTAGCCAGCACAATAAAGCCAGAATAAATGTAAAATATATAAGGGTAGAAAAGGGTGAAAAAAATCTTGCTATTAATTGCAGACAATATGTTTACATATGTATTTGCTTTCTGTTGCTGGGTAACACATTACAACACATTTAGCAGCTTAAGACAACACACATCTATTATCTCACAAATGTGTAGGTCAAAATTCTGTTTTCTACTCACGGTCGCAGGAGGCCAAAATCAAGGTGGAACGCTGCTTCTTTTCTCAGCTGGAGCTCACGGTCTTCTCCTAAACTCTCGCGGTTGCTGGCATAATTCAGTTCCTTGGGGTTGTAGGACTGAGGTTTCCATTTTCTTGATGGTTGTTGCCTGGGGGCAGCTCTCAGCTCCTGGAAGCTGCCTGCAGTCCCTTGCCACATGGCCCACACTGTGACAGCTTACTTGTTCAAAGCCACAAGGAGAATCTCTTCCTTCAGCCATCTAGGACTGAGTCTTATATGATGTGACATAATAATGGGAGTGACTACCCCATCATATTCACAGGTCCTGTTCACATTCAAGGGAAGGGGATTATACAGGGAGTGTATCTTTGGGGCCAAAGATTTTTGCCTACTTGAACATAGAAAATCCAAGAGAATTTTAAAAATTATTATAAATACGATGATAGTTTAACCAGGTTACCAAATACAAGATCAACAGACAAAAAGCAAAAGTATTTAGACTAGAATCAACTAATAAAAAATGTAATGGAAAAGATTATTCCAATCTTAATACAAAATAAAACAAAACCATCTGCTACCTAACTAGGAAAGACTCTCACAAAAGTAGTACAAAATCCAAAGGAAATTATAAAGCTAATGAAGGACATGAAAGAAAATCTAGACAAGTGGAGCTATTTAAGACAATCATGAATGCTAAAATTTAATATCTTAAATATGTCAATTCTCTCCAAATTAATCAACAAATGCAATGCAATTCCAACCAAAATACCAACAGATTTTCTTTCATACAACTTGTCAAATCCATCCTCAAATTAATAGTGAGGAATAAAAGGAAAAGAACTAAGAAAAAAATAGAAGACAAATTGAAGAAATAAGAAGAGGAGAAGGAGAAAGGGGAGGAGCAGAGGGAGGTGGAGACTTAACCTTTCAGATAATATGACGTATGATGAAGGCTAGGAATATTAGGAGGACATAGTACCATGGAATGGTCCAGACAGATGGATCAAGGAACATGTCTAGATGCAGTTCTTCATACATGTTACAACTCATTGTTTATTTATTATACTCACCTCCAATTGTCCAATTTAACTTTGCCATGACCGGTACATCTGGTACAAATTCTGCTTTTAGAATGGTTTACCTTTTTAGGCAAGTTACTTAACCTGCCTTACTTCACTTACTTCATCTATAAATAGTAGTGCTGTGGGGATTAATTGTGATGATTTATACAAGCGCCTCAGCACAGCAGCCAGCATGTGAGCAATAGTAAATGGCTGCTATTATTATCATGGTGGTCGGTATTACTATTGTCACTAATATTTCTTCATAGCTACATTGTGATCTGAGTAGAACCTAACCACAGTTGAGCTAAATACTGTCTTAGTCAGGGTTCTCCAAAAAAACATAACCAATAGGATATATATAGATATACAAAAAGAGATTTATTATGAGAGCTTGGTTCATGGATTACAGAAGCTGAAAAGTCCCAAGATCTGCTGTCTGCAAGCTCAAGACCCAGGAAAGCCAGTGGTGTAGTTTCAGTTCACGTTGAAAGGCCTGAGAACCAGGGGAGCTGATGGCTTAAGTCTTCGTCTTCGTCTGAAGGCCCAAGAATCAGGAGAGCTGATGTCTGAGGGCAGGAGACGATGGATGTTCCAACTCATGCAGAGAGCAAATTCACCCTTCCTCTGCCTTTCTGTTCTATCTGGGCTCTCAACCGACTGGCTGAGGCACACCCACGTTGGTGAGGGTGGATCTTCCTTCCTTGTTCCACCAATCTGAGATGCTAATCCCTTTCAAACACCCCCACAGACACACCCGGAAGTGATGTTTACCAGTGATCAGGTAATCCCTCAGCCCAATCAAGTTGACACATAAAATTAATCACCACAAACACCAAAGCTGAACTTAAGACAGGACAGCTAAAACATAATTTGCTATCAGACTTAAATGAAGAACTTCCCTGCATTTTCTTAAGTTCATCATCATATTAATAAATGTTGAATAGTCTTCACAAAGTGAAACTATATAGAGCTGTCTCCTGTCCCCCTATGATGAATGGGCTAGTCCAGTCCATCTCCTGCAACAAGAGAATTCTTTAGTACTTGTGAGGCCAGGCTGCACCAATTACTCACATTCCACAGACACCTGCAGGTGTGTCAAGGATGCTCTTACAAATGCAGGTCTCCATAAACAGTAGCCAACACAAACCACGAGGTGGAAGCCAGCCAGGTCTCTCTCCTGCACCTGTGTGCTCCTCTGCTGGCTACAGGCCTCATGGGGTTGGTTCTGTCAGCCAGAAACCATGACACTTGTCCTTACACACCTAATGACACTCATGTCCTGGAAGATTGTCCCTTTTTAAGTTCAATTTTACACACATAGTTTTAAAATACTCACCATTAAATTGGCACTAAAATGG
>VBSM01000272.1:16631279-16666469 GCA_008086735.1 Cheirogaleus medius | reverse complement strand
CAAAATCCCCACTGATGACATTATACCCTGAACAAATGTGATTGCAAGACTCTTTTAGTGAGGTGTGTTGGTGTGTCCCTTACAAATAGAATCACAGTACACTTTGCAACATCCTGTCCACACGGATACAATGGCCCGGCCAGGTAATAGGCCTGGTGTTCCCATTTTATGTGTGTGGGACTCACTTTAAAGACAAAAGACTCTCCAAACAGAAGGCGTGGAGCCTGCAGGAGGTGGCCTGTATTACCATGCAAAACACTAAACACCATTCCTGGTTCATTTCCTTTCCAGAGTATTCTGAGGGACATGAACTTGTCAAGACGAATGCATGAATTTGTGTTTCTGAAATAAAATTTCATTCTTTCCAAGTACTTTGGTTGGAAAAATACTGAGGGGAAGTGTAAAAGGAAAAACAAAGAGAGGAGAGGAAGCCTGAGCCTCAAAAATCTATTCTAGCCGAAGGTTGTAAATTGTATCTCCAGCCTCTACAAACTTCTGGTTTTACTCCCCTTAAAATTTTAACTATGGTCTGCATGCTCAGTGCTCGGTGCCAGAAACGCTGCCTTGGAGATGCAGATACCCGCCATGTCTAAGGCCGGGAGTTGGTGAGCGAGAGGTTCGCAGGCTGCAGGGCAGAGGAGATGCTCTGCAGGTAGCGAGCAAATCCCAGCATCCAATCTATATAGTGCCTGCTCTCCAAATTTCCTCTACACTTTGTTTACTATATATTCCAATAGTGTAATATTAAACAAAAACAGTGTGTCCTACGCCAGGGTGATTGATTACCACACCATCATAAGGTCACCTCTTAGGGACAGGCTGGGTGTAGGAGGCACTGTCTGACTCGTACAGTTAACACTATATCCGAATTGTATGAATGTCACCAGCAATCCAGTGATTTATTGCTTGGAAGGCTCTGTTCAATTTTTTCTGCCTGACCAAATTGCATATTTTCTTTTGGTAGAACAGAAAGTCTCAGATCTCATCCAGGGAAGCTCTCATCCATTTTCCATTGATTTACCTCTAGTGGTGATTAAATGATGTGTCTCATTCTGTTTCTACCAGCGTGGAAATCCGTGACTAATTTTTTCCTACTTCCCTTTGATCTCACATCCCAATTAGTGGCACTTCAGTGGCAGTCAGGGTACAGCACGTGGTGACAGAGACACAGAGGAGCTGGCAGGAGTGGAGCAAGTTGTATGCTGACGTTCCATAGTGTGTATGGAGCCTGGTCGTTTCTCATTGCTTTAGTGTTCATTTGCACAGTCAGTGGTGAATGCATCTATTTGCTCATGTTTCCTCATCCTCAAACTTCTTTTGTGGATTTCCAGCTTTGCCTTCACCACGCTCAGTCCTGACAAATCCTTCCACTGACCTCGTCTGCCCAGTGAACACAGGAACTGCGAGGGACGTGCTGCTTCATTCCTCTGGTCACCGGCGGTGAACACGCTTCAGAAGCAGGAAAGTGAGCAACTTGCTTCTCAATAGGGAGATTGGATCTGGTGCTTCGAAGCTTCTTAACACGTTTCTGCACAAGCAGAGGACTTAGTTCTCCTGGTTCAGAGGCCCAGACACGGGTCTTCTAAATCAGCAACACCTGCTAGCAGCTCTGTTTTGTGATGGTGCCCATAACAGTACCTCAGGGCTCTCAGTACCAGGACCGGCTGGCCTGGCAGCACCTACCCAACTGCCCAGGGCCTCAGTCCAGGCTCTGCGGAAAAAGCTCCAGTCCTAACTCCAGAAGACAGAGGGTGACAAGCGAGAAACAGAAGACTCGGCTGTCTTTGTGCCGCTCCCCTGTCCCTGGGCCTGGGCGAAGCCAGGAGGGCAGCCTGCTCCACCATTCTTGAAATGGGCTTCATCTCAGGCTGCCAGCAAGATGGGGGCACTTACAGGTGGCACATCCAGACATGGCCACGGCCTATCAAGGGACTCCACTCTCCCCCTTGTCTTCTCCCTCCAGCTGGACCTTTTGCTCTTCTTCAAACATGCAAGGTGGACTCCTGCCCCAGCCTCTGCATTTGCTGCTCCCTCTGCCTACAGTGCTCTTCCACACATATCCACCTGGCTCCCTCACCTCCTCCAGGTCCTCACTCACATGTCATCTTCCCAGTGAGGCCTGCCCTGACTGCACCATTTAAGATTACCACCACCTCCCAAGTCTCCATGTCCTTTCTGCCTTAATTTTTCTCCACAGCATGTAATTGCATCCAACACAGGGCACATGCCCTTGGCCTCACTGATTGTCTAGGCCCCACCTCCAAGAAGGTGCGCTGCAGCAGGGCAGAGATGTTTATCTCATGTTCGCCCTCATTCCCCAGGGCCTGGCAGAGTAGGTGTTCCATGAGTATCTGCAGAGGACAGGAGAGACAAAACAAGAGACGGAAAACATCCAGAAGTGGTGTGGCGAGGAAGGATGTTTCCAGAGAGGGTACCCCATCCATCACCCCCTGGGCTCTGCTCATACCTCATCCACAATCAGCGTGTGACTGGCCTCAACCAGCCACCCACAAAAAGAAGGGATTTCCTGTTGCCCCACTTGGGGCCGGGGTCCATGGGTGCTGGGCAGGGGTAGAGCCCTGCCAAGGTGGAGAAATGGGTGCTAGGAGCACCTAGCAGTTCACCTCTCTGACCCCTGGTTCTCCTGGGCTTTCTCTCCCATCTGTGGCTTAAAAACAATGGCTATCTCTGCCCTTCCCTAAGGCCCGTCCACACTTCACCCTGCTGGAATCCGGCTTCCATCCCCCACCCTGGCCCTTAACTCTGCCTTGCACCAGGGTTATAAATGCCCTGCTGGGTCTAAATCCAATGGGCCTCTTGGGCCTTATCTTGCCCTGCCCCACTGGCCACTCGTGTCCCTTGACGTCCCGGCCACGCCGGCGGGTGGGTGCTCACTCCCGCCTCAGCCCCGAGCTCCGCATCTCCAGCTCCTTGCCCGCGGCCACCTTCAGCCTCCCCTCCAGCACCAGCCCTTGGGAGTCCTCTCCCACTTCCACGGGCTTTGTGCCACAGTGACCGCCATCCACGCCACGGGCGGCTCGCCCCTTTCTCCACCTGCCCCCTCTTTCAACTGCCGGGAAATCAGAGCCCTAATTCTTGGGGAATCCAAGTGTTTTTTTCTCTAAAACTCCAGGGTTGCGAAATCGTAGCAATCGCAGGGGAAAATCCAAGTCCCGAAGCAGGGTTGGGGGTGCTGCGCGGGTGGCACCCGTCGGGCCGAGCTCCCTGGTGGCGACGTCCCCACTGCCCTCCCCCGCTCCCCACACGGGTCCCTCACCCCCCGCCCCGGGCCAGACAGCCCCTGCCCCGCGCCACGGAGGCGCCGCCGCGTCCCGGCACCGAGCCGGGGCCGCGGGGAGGTGTGGAGGGGGCCCAAGGGCTGCGGGGAGCGCGGAGAGGGCGCGGCCGAGCTGGGACCCGGGCTCCCTCCAGCCGGCCGTCCCGGGGGCGGAGGGGAGGGGCCCGCCACGGCCTTATTTCCGCGAGCGCGGGCGCCGCCCGCTCCGAACCCGGGCCGGTCGAGCGCCGCGCCAGCCCGCCCGCGTCCATGCAGCCCCGCCGGCAACCGCCGCCCGCGCCCCAGCCCGGGGGCCAGCGCCCGGGCGCCCCGCTGCTCGCGCTGCTGCTGTTGCTCGTCCTCCAGGGGGCGGCGGCGGCGCCCGCGGGGTCCGGAGGCCCCGAGGACCCCAGGCGGCCGCAGGACGCGGGGCTCTCGCGCGGGCTCCTGCAGCGGGCGGCGCGCGCGGCGCTGCACTTCCTCAACTTCCGCACCGGCTCGCCCAGCGCCCTGCGAGTGCTGGCCGCCGTGCAGGAGGGCCGCGCGTGGGTGAGTGCGCGTGGGTGAGTGCGGGAGCCACGCGCCGGGGCACGCGCAGGCGCGGCCGCGCACTTCGCCGGACGGTGACTCCAGGGTGCGCGCGCCTGCCCGCCCAGTGGCGGATCCGCCGGGGAGACTGAAGCGCAGGACTCCGGGAAGATCCGGGCTGGTGCCTCAGCGCCCCCGAGGTGTCCAGGGCGTGGGAGGGACCCATCGGTGCGCAGAATCTGCGGAAAGCTGCCTCGGTCCTTCCGGCAGTTACGAAGCTGTAGATTTTTCACAGGGCAGCGCTCTTGACAGCTCCCATACCTGGGAGAGAGATACAAGGGGAAATTGAGGAACAGACCCAAAGAGCAACACTTAAGATTAAGTGTGAGAGTACCCAGAGTTTGCTTTTCTGAGGTTGCTAACTGTGGGCGCGACCCACCAGTGGCTCCAGCCGAAGTCTTGGGCAGGATTTCCAAAATCTAAACAAGTTCCCGTACCGTACCGCAGACGAGTGTCTCTTGTTAATTGCTGGCCGCCATGCAGGGGCTTCAGGATAAGATGGGTGGAATTTACATGTAGGCCTGGGTAGGAGCCTTCTAATGCTGGCGTCTGCTTTAATCTAGTGGGAGTGAGTGAACCCAGGGCTCAGTTTTCTTTGTGAACTGAGTGGATGAGAAATTTACAACCCGTTATTTGGCTGCTGATTTCAAGGCACTGGCTGTAGGTATCCTCTGTGTGTGTAAAACTACATTTCTTTCATCAAATAGATTACAAACATTGCAGAACTACATTGTCCCCAAAATTGCTCCTTCTGGCAACCACCAAATACTCTACAAAGCCTGCAGACGCATATCTTCAAAGAATCTAGAACTCAGTATAGCATGTAAATAGGTGGAGTTTTAAAGTGTGGCAGCAGGATTTTCATTTGAGTGCCCTAGTCCTGGTATCAGACACAGCAGGAAAGGCCTTTTGGAAGCTCAGCCTTGGTTCTTGAAAGATTTATTCCTGCACCCAGCATGGCTAAATTTATTTAATGATTGAGTCAGATTGATCCTAGAGAAAATTGACCTATTCTTGTCACCTTTTTAACAATGCTTGCTGTCTTCAGGGACAAAAAAGTTCAGTTTTACTAGTCCAACAGAGAAGTGAGGTAATAGAGCTTGAGAACTTTCTATCAAGGTCAGAGAGTGGCCACCTCCCAATGTCCAAAGAGGGCATCCCTGAAGATTTGCCCCCCCCCCATCATGGAGAAGAATCCCTACAGAAAACCAAGCTCGGATTTCTAAAGTACACCAGTTTTCAATTCCAGGGATTTTTTTTCCTTCCTTCCAAGACCGTAAAAATAAAAAAAGTAATAATCAAATGCTTTGAATTTTCATGCATTTAGTCACCTGCTTGGAAAAAAAATAAAATACTTGGCATCTTTCACAAAATGATCAAACTAGCTCCCAAAACTCAAGTAAGTAAAAATTCCCTTACTCTTCCGTTACTGTTTTTTATCTGCAATAGTATAATGTCCCTGAATTTTAAAGAGTTCCTCCCTTACCATTATACCATCTGAGGGGCAGTCTTGAGCACTTACTGTATACCAGGCACTGGGCTAGATTTTGTGGCCTTAATTCAAATTTGGGGTAGAGTCATTAGGGAAGGCCTCTTTGATATTCATTCAGTTTTGAAGCACTCAGCTACCCGAACGAGGAGCATGGAGGCAGCCTGCATGGAGCTTTCAGTGTGGTGACAAGGAATTTCTGCTTCAATTATGACAGGAGTCGTAGCATTGGCAAGAAGTAAAAAATGGTAGATCCCCAAAACTCGAGTTTTCACTGTTTATCCAATCCGTTCATTGTCAGGCTGTGTGCTCAGTTGCTGCACAGTGTCTGTCGTTCATCTGGGTAAGAGAAATATAGCTCGGGGTCCTTCCCCATGCTAGGGGTCAGGGCCTTTGTTAAATGAGAGGCTGGGTCTAAGTCAGGGTTTTTCAAACTAAGGGCCCACTAATGGTTATGAAATCAATTTAGTAGGGTCCAATCGTGTTTTTTTTTTTTATTATTAGAGTGCATTGCAAAAGCAAGGGTAAGTGGTGTCTAAAAATGTTTCTCATATATATGCATGAACTAAGTCGTAATTAGGAAAGCAATTCTTACTATGAGTTGCAGCTTAAAAAGTTTTGAATGCCAGTGGACCAAATGATGTTTAAAACCTCGTCCCGCTCTGACATTCCTTGGTTTCCTTGATTCTGTGATTTCTTGCCGTTGCAAGAACTCCTCATTTTAGAAACACTATTGCCCTCTAGTGGTAGAAGTCAGCAATAACTGTGGTGGTAAATGCAGTGAAGAATTAAGAAAGTGGAGTGGAGTGGAGTGGAGGGAGGGAGGGAGGGTTCTGTTTTGTTTTGTTCCTGATTGTAGGGAGAGATCACAGACCACAGCTTGTGTTCCCTCACTGTCCCCACCTGATGCCATCTCTTTCCTGGCCTTACACTACCCTTCCACGATCAATGAGGCTTTTACTTTTCTGCTATCACATGGCACAGTTGCAGTGATGGGAGATTCTGGATGGTGTTGAGGGGTCTTATGCTACCCAGGGTATCCTGGATCAGTCTTGCAATGTTTCCCCTAGTCCTGACTATTCGAGGCTGCCTCTTACTCTGAGACAAGTTTCCTCTTGCCACCCAGCAAGCTCTGGGGACCACCGGCCCCTACCTGGAGCTGTCAGTGAGAGGCCAGCCCTTTACTAACGTTTAGAGAGACTGGCTAAAGTCTTCACATGCACTTACTTCATGAGAAAGTCAGCTTATTTGGGAATCAGCTGTTGTTAGAGGATTGGTCACTTAAGGTGAATGCTCTCTTACCAGGCCAGGACCAGCGGTTAGAAACATACTTGAAACAGTTGACCAAAGTGCAGGGTGGCAGGGCGAGGGGGGAGGAGTTATGCCCATACCTTAATTGCTTCAACTTAAATTAAAATGGATAAGTATAAATTTATCACCTACATTTTGATATAGGGCCAAGGCTGTTTAATTGGAGCTTTGATCATGTGTGATTTCCATTTTGGTTTCCTTACAGTGGAGTGAACACTTGCAAAGAATACAGTGCACAATCCTCTGCTTTTATTTTTTTTTCTTTTTCTTGCCCAATCTTAACTCATCCACACCCAATTCAGCAGCAAAAGTTTTAGAGACTTGACTTCATCAATTCTTATAATGCTTTATAAAACATTTAACTTGTATTTCATGGACATGACCTCTTCATTTGTACCCACTCTTCACCAGTTTACATAACATTTATTTATGTAGTTAGGTACTAAGTACACCCAGCTTAAGCAACTCTGGGAGCAAATCAGCTGACTTTGGGTAAGAACCAGGCCAGCCCCAGTGCAAGTCACCAGGCAGGAGCCTGTGCACTTCCAGGGTCAGGCTACCGTGAGGCTGACAGCACAAATAGAGCCTGCCCACTGGGCCACAGAGCAGTTAGGAGAGCACTTACTCTACTAAGAAAAGCTTTATTCCTTTATCACTCTTCAATCTATAAAGCACTTCAATACAATATAACCCATCTAATTACTGCTCTTCTTGAAGTCTTCTTTCCATTAATATCAATAATTCAGAGGTGATCCTTCAGAATAGGAAAGCAAAATGTTAAGAAGGTCATAGAAACAAAAACTGGAGAATTAAAAAGGCCTCAGTGAGTGTGGAGGGAGAAGATAAGGAATAAAATACTAAAGTGAAATAATCTTAATTTTCATGTAAGGAAAGCTCCTAAGTGCTTTTATAGCCATCATGAAAGAACAGCAGGGAAGGAGATATTTGCAAGAACTAGGCCTTCTTTCACACCCTCACACTACCCTGAGGATGAAACATAACACTCCTGAAAGCACAGAACAGAAAGGCGCAAACCCCCCTTCCCAGACACTGCTCATGCTGAAATAGCACAGTGTACCATGGTCTCTGCCCCGCCGCCCACCACAGCACGCCTTGGTCTGCAGGCTCTGATTGCGTAGTCTGGGTCTAGCATGGAGCAAGAAAGGCCACCAGGCCTTGGGGGTAAAACTTTGACTTTGGCCTCCTTGGAACTTTGTCCTAATCACCCAAGCTTACTGCACCCAAAAGAGCTGGAAAGTTGGAATGTTTTTTACCATCTTGTAATAAATTGTTTTTAAACCACAAACTTTTTTTTTTTTAACCAGCCCACAACATTTTTCCACTTGGTTTTCTACATGTGGAGTCATAGGCAATGATGCATGTAATCAGAGCATTAGTAATGCCCCAGATCAAGACCATCGGTGCTGTGTCATGATTTACCCGTGAGGAGTCTGGCTTGGCTGCAACCTCTCCCTTTAAGAACCTGGGCTGTTCTGCTGGAGACTGAATATAAATAATCAGCCCTAAAATGAATGTATGATGAGGCATGGAATGTTAAATACTCTCTCTGTCTCCCCCCCATATCTAACCTGACCCTTGATCTCCCTTTCTGTTAAGCAATGAATCACCCTAGGATGTGTCAATACTTTATAGCCTCAGCATTTATTTGCTTTTGTGATGGTGCCTCGATTGAAGAGTGTTTCACAGAGACAGTCCCACCATGCCCAGGGATAGTAGCCGTAACAAGTCTCTGGGCTGCTTGTTAGGGTTGGTCAGCATGTCTCTAGCCAGTAAAGTCAAATTCTGAAAGAGAGTCTTGTACCATAGCTGCATATAAGAGGTATGTGAATCATGATCATCCCCAGGGCACGTGCCTACACAGAACATGACATTAAGGATCACAAGTAATCCTGTATCTGCATTGCATCCTATCACTGCTGTAACAAATCACCACAAACTTAGTGGGTTAACATAACACACATTTATTCACTTCTAGTTCTGTAGGTCAGAAGCCCAAAATGCATCTCACTGGGCTAAAATCAAGGTGTCACCAGGCAGGGCTTTGTTCCTTCTGGAGGCTCCAAGGGCGATTTCTTTGCCTTGTCTTTTCCAGCTTCTGGAGGCTGCCTGTGCTCCTATCTCATGGCTCCATCCTCGGTCTCCAAAGGCAGCAGTGTAGACCTTCTGGTTGTGACACTACTGTCTCCGTCTTACAAGGATCCTGTGATGACATTGGGCTCACCGGGATAACCCGGGATAATCTCCCCATCTCAGGACCTTTAACTTAATCACATTGGCATGATCCCTTTTGCCATGTAAAATAATATTTACAGGTCCAAGGGGATTGAGAAATGGATGTCTTTGGGGGTGGGGGTCTTATTCAGGCCACCACCCCCAGCTCCCAGGGCAGCTGTGAGCTCCTGCAAGTACCTACCGCACTGCCCGACACGAAACAGCACCCAGGAAACGTCAGCTCCTGCTCCCGCCTCTTGTCTCGCTGATGTCCACAGCCTTGGTGGTCTCACATGTAAACCCGCCTGCCCTCCATGCCCATCTTGGTGCTTGACTGTAGGCTGCTTTGTCCTGGCTCCTGAACAACCAACTTCATTTCCACTCTGCACATGTGTCTGCTTCTCCCAAGCTAGATGGTAAGCTTCTGCGGGGTGCCACATGTCATTTCTCTGTCTCCTCCATTGCACTAGCATAGAGCCTGCTAGAGACAAATATTAAATATTTGTTAAATGAAATGAAGGTAGCTGGAAGGGTGCTGGTACCACTGGGGCATCTGGAACAGGAGGCCAGGCCAGGCCCCACCCAGTCCCATGTCTTTCTCACACTCAGCTTTTTCTACTGACCCTGCGTGAGCCCAGAGGGGAGCCGGAGAGGGCACCTGCCTCTGGCCATTTCCACTCTGACCCCCTACTCCAGGTCAGGAACTCGGTACCCAGAGTCGGCCGAGCGGGGATTATGCGCAGTATTCCATCTCTTTCTCTCCACTGCTCCTTCGCCTGATGAAGCAAGTAGCTTCATCAGCTGGGGCCTGCTCCGAAGGTAACTGACTTTCATTCCATCAACTGTATTCACTCTGTCGGGCCTTGCCTGGGAGAAGGAAAATGCAATAAGATGATTCCAGGGTATAATGTAATATACTGATGCTATCTCTGTCTAGAACATGAGAACAGCACGGCAATTTCTATTCACAAATGAGTTGTTTATTTGTCTCCCACTAAGCCTGACTCATAAAAGTAACCTTATAAAATGAAGTTTACTTTTACTGGAATAGCATGACATTTATATTTTCTTACCAAATTCGAAGGCCGGAGGGGACATTTAGAAGCCGAGTCCCTCAGACCAGAGAGTCGCAGCAGGGTGCGTGGGAGGGAATTAGAATCACCTGTAAGGTCTGGACAAAGTAGACTTACCCTTCCCCCCCTTCCTGCCCCCCCCCCCAGCCTGAAACATGAAGTTTAAAGCTGCCACAACTTAATCTAAGGCAATAGGAAGGGACCGGCACTTAGCAACCAGCAACAGTGGTAGAGAAGGGGAAAACAGGGATTCCTCCCCGAAGTACAGGGTTCCCTTTCTACAGATTAGCTCCCACCAGAATCATGTCTTTGGAGACTCGTCCTTGTGGCAGCCACAACGAGGTTTCTCGAGGACACCGCCTGCTCTTTTATTTGCTCCAAGTTTTTGTTGTGTTTTTCATGAGTTTAAAGGGGGTGTTAGGTTTTTTAAATGTGCTCTTAGAATAAATAAATACCTATTCTCTATCCCTCATCAAGTTCCTCAGGTTTATTTCTAGTGCACTCAATATTTCAACGACTTTACTCCATCTTTTAAATAGTGGAAAATATTCAAATATTTCAATATTTCAAATTGACTTCACCCAATATTTAAAAAAATAAAAATTGGATAGTGTCTAATACAAAGATAGTACAGACACGTAGTAGAGGAAACATTTTTGATCCATTAATATGAAAACAAAGCTTTGTGTTTTATGGCAAACAGCTTTTACTGACTTTGTAGAGTTGCTATTAGAATGTGCAGTTTTAACTTCTTTTTTTATTTTTATTTTTTTATCAGAGAGGCCACACTGGGAACAGTTTTACCTTCTTGATGCATATATAAACATTATAAAGCAAAGTAGCTATCTATGTAACAGGAAGCAAGGAGTGAATTTCTTTAAAAATTATTTTAGTCCAGACTGCCTTCTCCAAATATTCCTTCTTGGAAAATGACACATACTATGTGGCCATGGAGTGTGTCAACTGCACCCACTGAAGCGGAGGGTAGACCTGCCACCTTGACTTTCTAAGGCATCATAACCTGATTCGCCAAAGACTCCAGGTCCCTGAGTTGGCCACACTTTGGGATGACACTCCTCTATTTCGTTTTGTGCTGATGACGCCCTCAAGACTTTGGAGAGGGCCGGGCCCTGTGGCTCACACCTGTAATCCTAAGCAATTTGGGAGGCTGAGGCGGGAGGATCACTTGAAGTCAGGAGTTCAAGACCAGCCTGAGCAAGAGTGAGATCCCATCTCTGCCAAAAATAGAAAAAAAAAATATTAGTCAGGCATGATGGTGCATGTCAGTAGTCCCAGCTACTCGGGAGGCTGAGGCAAGGAGGATCGCTTGAGCCCAGGAGTTTGAGGTTGCAATGAGCTATGATGATGCCACTGCATTCTAGCTGGGGCAACAGAGGGAGACAGTCTCAAAAAAAAAAAAATACTTTGGAGGAATTGTGGTCTTGTCATCAATCTCCTATTTAGTAGTTCTGCTGTATTCTAGTGACTGTCAGCTGAGCCTTTTGTCACCTTCTACCCCTTCCTCAGAACATCACTGGTTCCACTCAGCAGCTAGAGAGATGTTCTCAAAGTGTGGTCCCTGGACCAGCAGGATCAGTGTCACCTGGAACTTGTTAAAATGCAAGTTCTCAAGCCCCACCCCAGATCTCCTGAATAAAAACTCTGGTGTGGCCCAGCACACTGTGTCTTAGCAAGCCCTCTGGGGGATTCTGCGGCACATTCAAGTGTAAGACCCACTGCTCTAGAATAAAGTCCATATGAGAGACCTTCTCTAATCTGGCCCCTGTCCACCACTGTAACCTCAACCCCAGCGTACCCCAACATTAATTTGCTAATCTCCCCAAACTGAGATGCTCGCATCCATGTCCCAGACCACAACCTGCCTCTTCCCGGGCAACCTCTCCCTTTTTCTCACGGTGTCTCAGTCCTAGCCCTCCCTGGAGAGTTCCCCACCAGCACTGGGTCATGCTTCCATTGAAGCCTCACCTGAAAGGGTCGGCATCCGGGGATCCTTCTAAACACTCAGATCATCTTTAGTTGTGTTCTCCACAAAGATGTTGAAGTCCTAACCCTCAGTGCCTGTGAATGTGGCCTTACTTGAGTTTTGCAGATGCAATCAAGTCAAGATGAGGTCATGCTGGGTGAGCATGGGCCCTAAATCCAATGACTGGTGTGCTTATCAGAAGGCTGTATGAAGATACAGACGACATGGAGGGAAGGACACCATTTAGAGACAGAGGCAGAGATGGAAGTGGGGCAGGTGCAAGCCAGGGAATGCCAAGGATTGACAGCTGCCACCTGAAACTAGGCAGAGGCAAGGAAGGACTCTACCCAGAGTCTCAGAGGAAGCAGGGCCCTGCTGACACCTTGATATCGGACTTCTAGTCTCCAGAACTGTGAGAGAATAAATATCTGTTGTTTTAAACCACAGACATTTAAGGACAGTCTGTGGTGCTTTGTTTAGCAGCCCTAGCAAACTAATACACATGCTCTTCCTGGCACCTGGCAGTTTCCCTTCCAGAAGAAGGTTTGGGGTGGTTCTTGTCTGCAGGGACCTTGGTTATGAGCACAGTGCAAGAGCATCCAGGCTAACAGTTCTCTCTCTCTCTTTCTCTCTCAAACACACACAGACACACACACACACACGCCCCAGTAGCCAACTTTCTTTTTGCCTTTGTTTAGAGAGGTTGCCGGGCTCTGTTTCTGCAACCTCTGTGCAGTGTTAGGGAAGAGCAGTGGCTCTAGAGGCCGGCTTCACCACGTGATAGCTCTGTGACTTTAGCCAATTCCTTAACTTGGGCAAGTGCCTCAGTTTCTTCATTCTTAAAATGGGGATAAGTAATACCTACCTCAAAGGGCTTTTGTGATATAATAAGTTAACACATGGGCGCTGTGTCGAGTCAAGTGAGGCACATAGTAAGAGTACAGTGTGTGTGTGTGTGAGAGAGAGAGAGCTTTTATCATGATTCCCTCCCGATGGTAGCAGAATGCTTTATATGTAAGCACTGAATAAATGCTTGGTATTGACTTTATAAGGATTTGGTAAGAGCATTTTTCTTACCAAAAAAAAAAATCTAGTGTGATGAGTTCCGGGCACTCATTTTTCCATTAGGCACTTTCTCAAACAGGACTTTGAAGATGACCTGTTTCCCTCCCAGCTGATTGCAAGTCAAGCCAAAGGCCAAAGTGCTGGTCAGTCCCCTAAAGAGCTCATGATGGGAGGGGATAAGAGGTGGGAGATGTGGAGGAATGCAGGGGAGAGGGACAAGGCTGCCTCTTCTCATTAACCAGTAGGGCCAAAAATCGAAAAACTTATCAAATAAAACACACAAAAAAACAAGATTACAACATAAATCATGTCATTAATGGTCTATAATTATAAAGCATTTAGTTCTAGGCTGTAATCCATAAAATTCTCTTTTATACATAATTAGAAAGAAATCTGCACCAAAGAGCTACTCATTCACTCCTTCAGATTATATAGTCACATGGTCATTTGCTTTGTTTGCTGACTTTTTCATTGCAGGCTTTTTCTGGAAAAATATTAGAACAATGTGGTTTGCCTCTGGCTGTGTGTTAAGAAAGAGACATAAAGTTCTCTGATCTGTCTGGAAGATGGACAATTTTGGCAGTGTGGGGTTGAAAGGAATTAAAGCACTGAGATCTACCTTACAGGGATGCTCCCTAGCTCAGGAGAGCCAGAACTGTTGGTCACCCTTGTCTAGTGTCAGATTTGGCTCTTTCAAAAATGTCTGCTTAGGCACACCTGTGATCCCAGCACTTTGGGGAGGCCAAGGTAGGAGGATTGCTTGAGACTAGGAGTTTAAGACCAGCCTGGGCAACATAGTGAGACCTCATTTCTACCAAAAATAAATAAATAAATAAATAAGAAAAATTAGCCAGCTGTGGTGGCACGCCCCTGTAGTCTTGGCTACTCAGGAGGCTGAGGCAGGAGGATCACTTGAGCCCAGGAGTTCGAGGTTACAATGAGCTATAATTGTGCCACTGCACTCCAGTCTGGGTGACAGAATGAGACCCTATATCTAAAAATATATATATTAAAAAAAACCTCCTTGGGTTTTTTTTAATGGCTTTGAATTTAATGGATCATCTTTGCACCCCGTGGCTGTAGCAGCCTATTGTGCAAGTCACAGAGGGAGGACCAGTTGACCTTGAGAGGTTGGCTCTGGGGTCTGCAGACGAGCAGACAAGCATCTTTTAAATGATACTTGATGTTTAAAATGTTGTCTTAATATAAAATGTATATTCCTATGATGATTTCTGATCCTGATTTGTTAATACATAACTGGTTATTTTCTACCTTGTAGGAGGACTTACTCTGTCCACCATTCACTTTTCTGCATTTCCACTGTGCCTAGCCGGCTCAGGCCCTGCTCCCTCAACCAGACTCCTACCCTCTCTGTGTTCCCTCTCGACACACCCTCATTCCACTCCAGCTGGAAGGATCGGTTCACAGTTCCTCTCAGGATCAAACCCTCAGGAGAGCCTGCAGGGGTCGCCCTTCCACTGGGTCAGCCTCTTCCTGCATCGGGGCTCCAGTCTTTCTGCCTTGCGCCCAGCTGGCTGCTTCTCAGGGCCTCAGGCCTGTTGCTCTGTGTGGGGTGATTTGCCAGCTCCCTTTCCCAACCCCAAAGTAAATTCCTTCTTCATCTTCAGAGTTCAGCTCATATGTCACTTCCCTGATGCCTAGACTAGATCAGTTCTCCAGTTATCCTTTCATCGCTCTTAAGTCAGCCATAGTCAAGAAATCAGCTCTACAATGCTCGACTTAAAGTCCTCTCCCTCCCTAGACCGCCCTGAGCGCAGATGCTACTGTTGATTGGCTCACATTTCCTGCACCTAGCACAGTGCTCGGAACATGGTAAAGGCTCCATAAATCCTGGAGTGTATGTTGTTGACAACAAAGACCTCTTTAGCATAGAATATTTTAAATCAAGGACAGCCAAAGTTCAACACCATCCTAGAACCTCAGAGTGCCCAGAGGAAGGTGGCATTTCTGCACCTCGTGCTCACTCGCCCGTGGTGCTGCCGCTTATCTCACCAGAACCAGCGAAGCAGCGCTGGAGGAACTTGTGACTCACAGGAACGGTGAAGGGAGAGGCCTTTATGGGAGATAAAAGGACCGTGTCCTGATGGGTGATAAAGTACAACCAAAAATATAAAAATCTTATTTTGGATGGAATGTAGGCACTTTAAAAAGTGCCTAGTTGAAACAAAATAAGGAAATCAAACTAGCAAAGAAAATAACTCTTCAAAAGGATGGACTCCATGCTGGTTCAGTTCATAGTCTTTGTTAATCGAGTTCCGTGTCTCTTCCTGCAAACAGTAGCTACTGCTGCCTTACTTTGCCTCTATGTGTTTCCAAAAAAACTATGGAGTCAAATAATAGCTTAAGTCTTCTATTTATACCAAGACTAAGGAAGACTTTTATGAATCCATTTGTGTAGCATATAAGCATGCCCCAATTTAATACTGACGTGAACATTGATGTTCCTCAGGATTTTTCTCGTTCTACGCATCTTCCCTGGGGGCTCGCATCCAATCCCATGGCCCTCAACCATTAACTCTGCTGAACCTAGTTATGTAACACTCAGCATCCTCCAGCACATCTCCAATGTCCCCCATCTAACTCCTCCTTTCTTCTCATGTATGGCCTCCCCGCCTCCCCTCACCCCCTTCCAGCGAGAAAGCTGAGGGTGTCACTGACCCCCGCCTAGGAGGCTGCACTCAGGACGCCCTAAGGAGCGAGCGTGCAGGGCAGACTCCCCAGTCCTGCAGCGCACATGCAGGTGGGGTAGGTCCCCAGGGCTTGCAAGGCTTAGAACCTGCTGGCAAGCAGAGGCGTTGCCTTCTGTGAGCATTAACTGTTTGCGGGTGTGGCTAGGGGCAGGAAGCCTCAGTTCTGTGTTCCTCCAACATGGGCAGGTGGTGAAGACACTGAACTTCAGGAGTCTTTGAGACGGCAGCCGTGGGAGCCTAGTCCAGCCACTGTCGAGTGGGTCTTATCTATAGCCTTTCACTGATTATTCGGTGTTTCAGGAGCAACCTTGATGGGAGCCCATTGCATCATCTTCCCTATCCTTGAACTTGAGTCGGACTCTGGTTTCTGACACAGTTCTTCCTATCCTTTATATGTATAGATTTTAACAATGATAAAAATAGTGAACATTTTACTTTTATCCTGACCCAGGCACTGTGCTAAGCTCTTTTTATGCCTTATCCTATTCTTCCCTTCACAACACCCTACGTTCTGTGGTTATGTTTAATGTTGCTCCCACAGACTTTGGGATCAAGTTCCAAGTCCCCTTCACACAAAAAAATGAGGCTTTCAATGCTTTTGCACCAGCCTCCTCAGCCCACCTTTGTTCCAGCCTCACTGTCCCCCTGGAAGCCAGCCCTGTGCCCCATTCCCACACGCCTGGCCAGCCCCGCTCCTCAACGAGTGAGTTCGTGCCTCCTCCGCTCTAGAAAGCCTTCCTAGACTCAGCACCGTGCACGCGGCAGCACTCAGCCATGCTGACCAGCCGCACTACAAGCCTCTTTCCACAATAGAGCAGGTTTCTGGAAAGGCTGGACTGGATGTTATATTTCTTTGTATCTCCCCAATGCCTGGCATAGTAGCTGATGAACAGTGAACGAGTGAATAGACAGCCTTGTGTGTGTGCATTTTGTAAAGCAGAATCAGAACTTGACTGAAGGTTGAAGATGAGCCCTGAGAAACTGCTCTGCACACAGTGCTCTTGGGTGCCCCCTCTGCCCTCCCCAGCAACATCTGCACATCTACATGTTAAACACTCTCTGCATAAATAACTGCAAGGAATCCTATCCCTCTCCCTTCTCCAGTTTCCCAGCAATTTTAAAGAATCTGTAATAGGAATAGATGATGTCTGATCTATTTAAAATAAAGTAACCCTGTTATTTTAACCAAGTTATTATGTTCCTGAACTAAGATTCAAAGGAAATTGATGTTTCCAGAGTCTAACTTAATTGAGGCTATGTGAAATACAACTCCATACAACAGAAAGTTCCTTTTTTTCTCTAGAAAATATTTCTTTACTGAATAATCCTTTTGCTGTCTTTAAAAAAAAATGATGGCAAATAATATTAAGTTCTTCTAAACAGTTTAAGTTACTTCAATGATGTGGATATGTATATTTTAAAAATATGCATTGGAATCAATTCAATAGTTTAAAAAGGCTAAACGTGCATTTCAAAAGTTTAGAAGTATGCCTGTCTGTGAAAACTGCAAAAGAAAGAAACACTATATCATCTGAGGACGTCTTCAGTGCTGATTATTCATCCTGTCCCAGACTGAAGTTCCCTTCATGCCTGCACTCGTGGGTCCCTCTGTCTATAGGGTATGTCCCTGGCCAGGTCTGGGCCTGGCTGCTTCCTCCCTGTCCTTTAGATCTCAGCTTGGAGAGCGCCTTGTTCCAGGTGCTCTATCTCTTTACTCATCACCCCTCTGTGCCCTCCACCCCCAGCCCCGCCCTAGAAAGCACGGTATTTATTACTTGTTAGGCATTTGTTGCCCACCCCCTTTTGGCCATGGGTTGGCACGATGGTGAGCCCACACCTGTCTTGCTCGCTGATGTAGCCCAGCACCCGGGACAGGGTGTGGGGAAGGCGCTGAAGAGCTGTAGATGAAGGAATTCACACCAGTGCCCTGCACATGCCTGTCCGTTTCTCCTTCAGGGCTCTTACAAAGTGGCTTCCAGCTGGAATACAACGAGTTCTCTTTCTCGACCTCCCTCTGTGTGAGTAGGTGTCAAACTAGCAAGCAGAATGGCATGATCAGACCAAAATTTGTGATCTCTTCCCCTTATAAAAAAAATCACCAGTTTTATTCAGGTATAAATGCAACAGCTACTATTTGCATGCCATGTTATCCCAAAAGGGCGATTCTTGGATTTGAAGATGTTAATGGAGTTCCAGTATGCTAAGATTCAGTTTCTATATTTCAGATTAATCCAAAAGAGGGATGCAAAGTTGACCTGGTGTTTAGCACAGAGCGCTACAACTCAGAGGTAAGCTGCCACAGTTAGTGAAGTATCCTATTAGCAATTCCTGTGAATATGTTTTTAAAAACAAAGGGAGAATCTTAATATATAGTGACCTAGAGGTTTTGTTTTGTTTTTTCCTTGCTTTGTTTTCTATTTGTTTTCAAGAATTGAAGATCAGAACTAGGCAGGAGCTCAAGATTTAACTACTTCAACTTCCTGGTCTTTTGCAGGGCTGCATTTGAAATAATCCACGTAGCCATCATCTGCCCCTTCCACAGGCCCCTGAGAGAGAATTTCGCAGCTCTCTCTAGTATCCCTCCTAGCATCTCAGAGTCCTGAGGATGACTCACTTTCAAATGCCGACCTATCCTTTTTCCTGTCAGCTGGTGACATTTCTGGTTGGCAGGCCAGCATAGCATGAGACCAGCTCTGTGAGTTTATGTACCTAAAGGCATTCTGTAAAACACAGAGCACTACCAATATGTGCCACAGGCATTATTAGCCTCATCACAGTCCTGAACAAGCAGACCATGTCTTGCCAACTTTCCTTTTTCCTGTTTTCAAGAAGAGAGTAAAAAGAAAACTTACATAGAAATTAGAGCCAGATGAACTTCCACGTACTAGGCCAGCAGCCAGAGCATGGGCAGAGAGGAGACCAACCCAAGTTCTCCTTGTGTTGTGCTGATAAGCAGCCTGAGATGGGCAGACAGCATCCAGGAGTAAGGTGTTTCAGGGTGGCAGAACTTCGGAGGTGCAGACATGACTCCCCTAATCCCAGGCTTCAGGGGGATGCTTACCAGTATTCTGAAACAAATTCTAATGTGACAATATGCTCTTTGTTTATTAAGCTAAGAATTAAATTTTTCTTAAAGCATAAGGAAGATGCCTTTGATTTCTAGTGTTGCGAAGTGTTAGATTAGAGCTAATGAGAAAACAATTACTAGATTATTTTGACCGACAATATGCTTCTCTGGATTTGATCTGTAGATACATTAAGAACCCAGCTAGCTAGTTGAAATGTTCCATTTCAGAGGGCGAAGGAGAGTTCTTTTATTATATCTTCAGGCAACTGCTTTGATTCCATAGAGCTGTTTTAGGGAGAAAAAAAAAGAAAGGAAACAAATGAGGAAAATATCTGGTTCTTTTTCTCTTCCCTGGAAATAGCTTCAACATCAAAGGAGACTGTACAAGTCACCTTCTGCCTTTTGATATGCCTCTTTCTGGTGCTCCCTTCACCTTTCTTTATTTATTTTATTTAATTAGTTAATTTATTTATTTTTTGAGACAGTGTCTTGCTCTGTCTCCTGGGCTAGAGTGCAGTTGGCATCATCATAGCTCACTACAGCCTCAAACTCTTGAGCTCAGGTGATCCTCACACCTTACCTCCCAAGTAGCTGGGACTACAGGAGCATACCACCAAGATTGCTAATTTTTTTTTTAATTTATTTTGTAGAAGTGGGGACACACTTTGTTGCCCAGGCTGGTCTCAAACCGTGGCCTGAAGTGATCCTCCTGTCTCAGCCTCCCAAAGTGCTGGGATTATAGGTGTGAGCCACCACCCCCAACCCCTTTACCTTTTTTCTATGTTGAATCAAAAATTAGCATCTCTAATAAATTTGCCACTGAAATTACCTCTCACTCAAAGCTAGCGCTTACAGATGGAAAAGTTGCCCACTGGAAATCACCTTTCAGTTTTTTTTAGTTCTAGAAATAGGCTTATTAAACAGATACAATTTTGATTACAACTTGTTTCCCTGTGGGCTTTTTCTAAGTTTATTTTTTGGTGATTGTTTTAACTGGGACTTCATCCAGTTTAAACAACTGCAAAAATGAAAAGGTTATTGCCTCAACTGCTCAACCGAGCACAGTGCAACAGGAGTTCTTGACTCGGGGCCCATGGATGGGTTTGGGTGGGGCCATGAACTTCCTCAAATTCTAGGCCCAGTGTTGAAGGTATGAGTATATGTGCATTTTTCTGGGCATAGGTTCCCTGGCTTTTATTGTCAGGTTAAGGAATCTGTGACACAAAAGGTCACCAAGCATCCTAGGCATGAGTCATACAGCTAATGTCTATGTGAAGCTCCAGATGTCTCTGGATTGTAAAGTAAGTGGGGGTGAACCCACAACACCCAGTATATGTACATTTAAATATGAATGCAAATAAACATAGGTAGTTGAATTAGTCCCATTTGGTGTGCCTTCCTCTTCTAGATCAGATCTTGGAGGACAGAGATGGAGTTAGTACAGAGAGGCTGGGCTTTGGTGTCAGACAGACCTGAGCTCAAGTCCTGGCTTACCACTTACTAGCTGTGAGGTATGGAGTAGGTTACTCTTTAAATTTCAGTATCTTAATCTTTAAAATTGAAATAAGATCTAATTCACAAGGCAGCATGAAGACACTGTTATTTTTATTAATAGGAGCTAGCTTCATCTTTTGGTTCAAGTTAGCAACCTGGAGGTCCAACTAAGCATTATGTTAGTCCACATTAGAGAGTAAAGTTTCCACTATCCTAGAGGTTTGAGCCAAGAAGTGCTAAAAGGATATCAGTGATATTTCTTTGGAATAGGCCCAGCCTCATTTTATTATATAAGGGTATGGTGAGAAGGCAGGAGTTTAAAATGATAGCAAAAAGTGAAGGATTGTTATATTCATTTGTGAGCACAAAATCACTTTCTATAAAGCAAAAACCACTACCTCTGTTGATACCAGAGCATATGAACAAAGAACACTTCTCAATCTTGTTTGTGATTGTATACACTGGGGTGGGTAAGGGGTGATAAGAACCCATCCTGTTTAATTCCAAAATCTTTATTTTAGGAAGGTGAGGAACATTTGGGGAAATGTTCTGCTCGAGTGTTTTTCAAGAATCAGAAACCCAGACCAGCCATTAATGTGACTTGTACGCGGCTCCTTGAGAAACAGAAACGACAACAAGAGGATTACCTGCTTTACAAGCAAATGAAGCAACTTAAAACCCCCTTGGATGTAGTCAGCATACCTGGTATGAATCAGTATCTGGAATTTCTACCTTCAGGAATGTATGTAATTACTAAATCTGAAAACAACGAATATTTATCCCTAAAGTGGCACTTTAATTCAACTGTAGGTTGTGGTATGCAAACAAAACTCAGAGGGATCATTTTTTTGTTCTTCATTTCTGTATATTTTTAGTTGTCCAATTAATTTCTTTCTATTTTTATTAGAGATATAGTCTCACTCTTGCTCAGGCTGGTTTCGAACCCCTGACGTTGAGCGATCCGCCTGCCTTCCAGAGTGCTAGGATTACAGGCGTGAGCCACCACGCCTTGTTCTTCATTTCTGATACAATATAGTAATGCCACCAAAAGCTATCTGTGTCCCTTTAATCTCCTGGTTTCCCACCCCAGAATGAGGAGCACAACAAGAGCTGAACCTCCAAATAAGAAGTAAAGAGATCCTTGCGATGGGACATGCACATAAGGGTGCAGTTTTCAGGGTTGAGTGCAGAGATTGAGATGACATTTCTATTTTTGGTGGTGGCTTTGGAAACTTTAGACAACGAGACACCCTCCACTCTGCCCATCACAGCCTTATACACCAGGGCTGGGGGAGCCGACTGCCGTGGGCCCGTCTGGGTTGCAGTGGAGCCGTGTTGATCTCATTTCAGGTCAACGGCTAATGGGCAGTGGTGGCGTCTCTAAGAAATGAGCCCTGCCCTCTGAAGTGACTCAGCTGAAGTGAGCTCATTTTCTCTGGCACTGATCAGAGTGTGTGGGCAGCAATTGAGACTAAGCACATTTACCAGAAAATCCAATTTTCAAAACCACAAAAGTCATCTCTGGACTCGCACTTGGATATTAAGCTTGACATCTGACCACCACGGCATTGCTCACCCCACACTCTCTCACACTTCACTCATTCGCCCAGGTACGTGGCGATGCCATGTCAACACCGGAGGACCTGTGCTCTCCAATCTTGAGTGTCTCTGTCCTCCGTCAATTTGAGACCAAGTGTTCTTAAAAACCTGGAAGTGGAATAAAGCTCCTTGCCTTTCTAAAATTCCAAGCCTTGGATGATTCTCATGCAATAGTTCTCTGACAACTGGAATCAAATCCTGTGCCAAAGAATTATGAGGAACAATTTGAAATCTCACGTTGTAGAAGCATTTGTTTATACTTAGTACTGCTTAAAATAAATGAGCTAATGACTAATCTTTAGAAATCTATAATTAGAGTTTTTTTCCTTGTTAGTTGGCTTAGCCTCCTTAAAACACAAATTTTAAAAATTGTACAGGATCTTTTCTTTGAATATTTGCCACAGGATCACTAAATTTTGGACACCTTTTAATGGTGCAGGTTAACTGGATCATGTTCAGTTAATAAGTTCTATATACCCATAAGGGTCATTCTATATCAATCTAACTTAATGCAGCTACTACAAAACTTCAAAAAAAAATCTTTTTTAATAGAAGGAACCTTTTCATCAAAAAAAAAAACCTCACAAGTTTTGCTGTCATGGTAAATTCAGCAGAGACATTTAATGGTGCTTATTGCCTGTCTGTATATGTAAAATTATCTACTTAAAACTGAAAAGATTTGGTTTTAAAAAAAGTGAATTTTAGCCACTTCAAATCTCATCAGATTCTATTCAGTACTTCATCAATCCAAGGTATTGGACTACTGTAGTATAACTGATAAGTGAAAAGATCTAATCCATTTCAAAATATCCTTGCTCCATGTTGTTTTTCCTCTAAAAAAATGCCTGGGTTTTATTACGAGTAAAAATTTCACTTCTTCTAATGAATTCATAAGCTTCCTATGGATGAACTCAGGTATACACTACACACAGACGAAAAGACTGAGGACCTGTGAATAATCAGCTGACATCCTGTCTGCCCAAGGAATGCTATAGGAGTGCTGCTAGCACTTCTTTCGAATGTCCTCACTATTCACAGTGTTTAGCATGACCCATTTATCTTCTAGGGTGATGGGTTTTGATCTCACAAATCTAAACTCATAGCAGCACTGTAAGATGAAACACATGACAATGAGTTGGAGGAAGGAAGTTTTCAGTCAATGAAGGTAGGAATGGTGGGAAACCTCTTAACAGTATAACAAGAAAAGAGTGTATGTCAAGATGTTGAATTCAGAGTCCTGCATTACATAATGTTCTGAAATCCTTATGGCATAGCCGCTCATACCAGGAAGGAACAACAAATTCATCCCTAAAATGCTGATATTCTTGTCAGGAAGTAGATGTCTGAAGCATGCTTTCTACAATAACATCTATAAAAATAGTCACAGTTCCCTGTTGGTTACTTAACATATCCTGGCAGAAAAATGAAATTACCAGGTTGAAGAAATGACATAGACAAGACAATGAAGAGTACTAAAATTGCTCAATTCTACATTTGAAAGCACTTGGATATTAATTAACAGAAAAGTATTATGGAACCAAAAATACTTGATGAACCACGTAACAGTGAATGATGACAGTGCAGGAAAACAAATACTTTTTTGCTTTATTCTCAACAGGTTTTTTCTTCTAAAAAAAAATTCCCCAAGTGCTGGGACCTTAATGCTGCTCATTATTCTTTCCTAAATATCTTACTGTTCTCTACATGATGTCAGTGTTAAAGCTATTTCACTTCTTCAAGGCCCAGATCACACCCTAGCATCATGCACTTTCAGGGATAGTCTTGCTTCCTGCTTTACTGAGATTGAGACATTTGATTCTACAATTTCTTTCCTCCTCAAGAAGTCTCTATATCTTCCCCAACTCTCTCCTTTATTCTAAGACTCATTTTTTATTTATACTCTTGATTCTAGTTTCTCTGACTTCTTCCATAATTTTACCCTGTCAGTATCCTTCCATCTTTGAAAGCTTCTGTCAACCAGTTCTTTCTCTTGGCCTATAAAGACAGTCAAGATCAGAGTTCCGTTGACCAATTCATAGAACTATCATCCCATCTTCTTCCTTATAATGTCTGCTCTTCAAAAGTAGATTCTATACACGCTGCCTCATCCTCAACCTCTTCCTATTTGGCTTCTACTCTATGTACATAAGTAAAACTGCTGTATCTCGAGTCATAGGGACCACCCAGATCACCCAACCTAATGGTCTTTCTTGCTCCTCATCCTTCCTGATCTGTAGCACTTTACATCATCTACCCCTGTGGCTTTCTTAACACTGCATTTAATACATTTGAGCCCAAACTCAACTTGTTTTCACCCAAAAGTTTTCCACATTCTGGACTTCATTTATTTAATAGTATTACTATTCTCCTAAAGCTGGTTAGAAACTCTGGTCATTGTCGATTCATCTCCTAACATTTAATAACTTGCTATTTCCTATCAACCCTATGTCCATGAAGTATCTTGGGTAGACTCATCTCATCTTCTCTGAACCCACTGCCACCACCCTTCATGCCTGTGCTACTCTCCCTCCCTGAGATCACTGCAATAGCCTGCCATCCGGTCTTTCGGATCTCAGTCTCCTCCTTCCATCTGTCCTGCACCAGCAGCTACAGTCATCTTCCCACACTTAATACTGAATTAAAGTCCATACTCACTCTGGCACTGCATACAAGGCCATGCAGTCTGGTGCCAACATATTTTATACCCTATCAAGACCAGTCACTGAGCCTGAACCTACCCAGTGCCTTCCTATCTTTGTGTGCTCAATCTCTCACTCATGCCCCCACTCCCACCCTCACAGACATGAGAGGAATTCAAGGTCCAGCAAAAATCTCATCTCTGTGAAGCTTTCCCAAACTCCTCCAGCCCGAAGAAACCTCTTCCTCTCCTGTTCTCCCTTAGGTCCTCGATCCTCCCCTCTTAAGCAGCATATCAGCTGCATCTCTACACTGTTGAACATCTGGAGGGTGGGGGTCCATTTTTGTATTCTCCACAGCACAAGGCAATTAATTAATGCTCTTTGAATTGCCTGCTAGTATAAACCAGGCAAGTTATACCAATACAGAATAGAATTTATGCTAAAGATTTTACCAAGAAGCTTGTTAGTATTCCTCATGTATTGTATTGTGCTATTATTGGGCCTTAATATAGACTATCTATGCAAAATCGCATAAAATGATGGTCCATGTACAATAATCTCATAAATTAATGACTCAGTAAAATTTGAGTTCCTAAAATCACAAAAGATAATTTATTAATCATTGTATCCCTATCTCTAGTAGTGTCTGATATTAAGTAGGTAGGTTTTTTAAAAAAATGTTTGCTGAATTAAAAAAATATTAGATCCAAAAACAATGCCTCAGGAAAAATCCACCCGATCTCTTCATGTGTTCAAAAAAAGTAACAGAGATGCTGCCAATACATTGACTAGCTTTAAAACCAGTGATCAGAGAAGGGCAAAGACATGTTGGCAGATTAGGAAGTAAAGACCATTGCATTGACTGTAGACCCAAACCAAAAGGTAATGTGGAGATCACTGAGAGATTTTTCAACCTAATTAAAAATACTTCTCAACTGATAAGACTTTAGATTAAATATCATTATAACTCTTACTTTGCATGTATATAGTACAACAAATACTCACTAAATTGTTTTATAATAGATTTACTCAGAGCAGCAAGTTGAATGAAACGTATAAATCTCCATTACTAACATAGAAATAGATACAAATGAATCACATGTCTGGTTCAAGGTCTTGCTGTGAGAGAGATGACTGATATGACTAGGTTTGTTTCCTATTTCATTACTGAAACTTCTGAAATTTTGTCTTGACAAATGCCTCTTAAGGTATCTGTGTTAACAAATGTGCTTTTTCTCTCTCCCTTTCAGATAGTCATGGACATATTGATCCCTCTCTAAGACCCATCTGGGATTTGGCTTTTCTTGGCAGCTCTTATGTGATGTGGGAAAAGACAACCCAGTTTTTACACTACTACTTGGCACAGCTCACTAGTGTGAAGCAGTGGGTAAGGAAAACCGAAAATTAACTTGCGCCACAAGAGATACAACCAAGGCAGTGTTCTTAGACTGAGTTAATGTGTATTTCCAATTTCATGGCAAGAGTTTTAATCACATTTCATTCATTCAGCAAATATCTGAGTGCCTGCAATGGGCCAAGTCTGATTTTTAGGGACTGGGGACATAGCAGTGAATAAAAAATACAATGTCGCTGCCCTCATTGAGATTAATTCTAGTGAGAGAAGATAAGAGTGAATCAATAAACAAGTAAGTATGTATCAAATGATGGTAAGTGCTACAAAAAAAATAATGTATGGAAAAGAGAATGCAAGGTATTGACAGAATTACTACTTATGTAGTCTGAAGTAAGGCTAATTTGAGCTGAGGTGAGATTGGGGCAGAGGCCAAAGGCAAGTGAGAGTGAGCTCTATTCCCATAAGGGAGAGTATCAGGCAGAGGGAACTGAGGCAGCAATGTGGCTGATGGGTGGGAGAAAAAGCAGTGAGACGAGTGTGGCTGGGACAGAGTGAGGAAGGGGAATGTGCCAGGAGATGAGATCAAGCGGAGGGCAAGTGGAGAAGTTCAGTTCACCTAAGGCCTGGGAGGCCATGAGAAGGGTCTTATCTTTCTCTCTTACCTACAGTAGCAAATGAGTGACATGATCTGACTTATAGTAGGATCATTCTCCTGGCTACGTTGAGAACAGACCACAGAGAGACAAGGGAGGAAGCAGGAAGATCAGTAAAATATTGCTATAATCTAGGCAAGGCCTGGTGGTAGCTTGGACCAGGGTGGTAGCAATGGAGGTGGTAAGAAGTGTTTGGATTCTGATAGACTGATGACAGTGTTTGCTCACGGGTTGGATGTGGATATCAGAGAATGAGAAGACATAAGGATGGTTCTTAGGATTTTGGCCTGAGTAACTGGAAGGATAGAGTTTTCATTTATTGATTGAAGAAGACTACAGGAGGAACAGATTTGAGGGAAAATTATCTGGATTTGGGGCATGCTAGTCATCTGGACATGAGAGTTTGAAGTTCAGGGGAGAAGTCTAGGCTGGAGTTATCACCATATAGCTGGTATTTAAGCCACAAGACTGGATGAGATCACAGGAATGAGTGTAGACAAAGAAAATAATTTATGTAAGAACTGAATCCTGGAAGATTTCTAACTTTAGAGGATGGAGATATCTGAAAATAAAATGTTTCAAGGATGAGGAATGGCTGACAGTATCAAATGCTGCTGGAAATTCAAGTAACATGAGGACTGAGAATTGACCACTTCAATTTAGCAATTGGCAGTCAATGGAGAGCTTATTAAGAGCTATCTCACTGACACAGTGAGGCCAAAAGCCTTCAGGAGAGGATGGGAGGAGAGGAAGTGGACATTCCATCTCTTTCAAGAAACTCAGCTACAAAGGGAAGTAAAAGAAAACCAGGGGACTGTAGCTGGAGGATGGGTGAGCTTAGGGTTCAGAGAGGGTTTTTTCCTGTTGTATTTTTAAGTTGGAAGCATGTTTATATGTTAATGAGAATCCAGCAGAGAGGATCAAAGTAGGAATTACAAAGAAGGGAGGAAAAGTTGTTGGAGTTAGTATCTTTCAGTAGGCAAGAGAGGATATGATCAATGCAGATGATTTTAGGAACATGGAGAATTCACCTGGAGGGAAAGCAGAGAACAGAGGCCCACATGCAGGTAGGAGAGTAGATATCAGGGTGGGAGCTTGCGGGAGGTCCATCCTAACTGCTTCTGTCTTCTCAGTGAAAGGGGCAAAGCCATCAGCTGAGAGTGAGGATGAGAGAGGAGGTGCTGGGATATAGGTGGGTGGGGGGCACCATGGGGCACTGCAGGCCTCTTGAAGGTTTGTGGTGTGAATTCAGAGCAGTCATTCTCAGCTGTGTGGGCATGAAGTAGACACACAGTTGGATTTAGCTAGGGTGGGGAGTTTCTGTCAGGCAAGTATGATGTGAGGAGAGAGGGGCGTTTTCAGAATAAACAAAATCAACTTCTCTGAGAGGCAAGTTGAATCAAACTACCAATTTTAAAAAATTATTTTCTTCATGGATTATTTTCACCCATGAATGGATATCAGTGAATATCTTCTGAGTATGGGATTTACCCAGCATTAAGTCAGCATTTTTAATGCCAGTAATAGTTTGTTGTGTCTTCCAAAGGCCACTTGGAAAACAGCCTTCAACTACCTTTTTTCTTTACTTATAAAAATGAACATATTTCTTTCCCCTTATAGAATGCTTTTTAATAGAAATCATCATCTAATTGATTGTTGCCATATAACAAGTCAGGATACAGCAGAGTTCTTTTGCTAGATCAAAGTTTCTCTCTCTTTTTCTGACTATCCCTCTTTATCTACCAAGATGACCATATCCTCAACAAGAGGCTTTTACGTTACTTGAGAAGTTTGGGGGAAGAGGTTTGTTTAAAGTGTAGAAAATGGTGTCAAGATAATTTAGAACTAATTGTAATGAATGTGAGAGGAAAACTCCATAGGACTAGAGCAACACACTGAAATAACAGTGAAAAAAATCAGGAATTTTTTTTTATGAGACCTCTGTTGCCCAGGCTGGAATGCAATGGTGCCATCACAGCTCACTGCAGCCTCAAAAATCCTGGGCTCAAGCCACCCTCCCACCTCAGCCTCCCAAGGAGCTGGGACTACAGGCACATGCCAGCACACACCAGGCTAATTTTTATTTACTTATTTATTTTTAGAGATGGGGTCTTGCTATATTGCCCAGGCTGGTATCCAACTCCTGGCCTCAAGTGATCCTCCTGCCTCAGCCTCCCGAGTAACATACCACACCCAGCAGGATTGTTTTAGTGTCCTTGTTTCCCTTTCTCTTGCAGCTGTATATGACACATTTTTACTATTAGGATACAAAAACAGCAGCCACATTTCTCTCTCTCATTCTAGCCAGTCTTTGTCGTCCATCATCTGTCCATTAATATTCCTCAACCAAACTACAAGTTGGAAAATGGGGACATACATGTTAAAAATATATTTTTAGACAGTTAAAAAAACAAAAATGTAGAGGGAGAATGGTCATTGAGTAAAAGTTTTAGTTTTTTTTACTCTGTGGTGTTTGGGTTTTAGATAAATAATAATTGAATATGCTAATGATTTGCTGGGCAACTCAGGGCAAATCGCTTGACTCTTAGGGCCTATTAAACAAGACTAACAAACTGATTGAAGTCCTTGAAACTAACATAAATTTAAATTACTGGAGCAATTGGGAATTTGGTTTCCAGGTTGATATACATTTCAGCTTAGAGTTTTCTTAAAGAAAAGTATGTAAATATTCATGCAGATTTTCAATTCTGCTATTCAGTGGTCATTAAGGATTCCCCTAAGCTTCTGCAAAAGAAGCAACAAGCAATGGTTTTTAAAAAGTCACTAAGACCAGAAATTCTAAGTACTGTTCTGGGAGACTAGCAACAGAGCAATGGGGCTCATAAAGCCAAGACAGCGCAAGGGCAGGAAGTGACTGGAGGTGCTCTGTGGCCGAAGGTAGCTCAGAAAAGTATGAAGATTATAATTTTTCCAAAACCTTTGAGGGGGAATTACTGTCTTTACACTCAGGGTTAAACTTACCTTTTAATGCAATTGTGTAAGGAAGTACAAGTTTATAAACTCACAGCCCCAAATGAACAAGGCCTGAGATAAGAGTGGACGAAGGAAAAAAAAAGGACTAAAATACACATATGAAATAAGACTCATCTTACTGGCACAATTATTTCTTTAGAACTAAAGAACAGACGTCATTCCCGATACCATGAGGACTATGCCAAGGACAAGGGAGATATGTTGGCTAGGAAACAAAGAAATGGATGACTTTCGCTACACCTTTGGCCTTTAATATGAATTGAGAAAAGTAAAACTGAGTATTGCTTCAACTCTTATCATTACCAGATTTTTGTAAGCATCCCAAACCACCCAGCCTGCAGTGTGTCAGCTTGACTTTACCCTAACTTGAGGTCTCCGTTAGCCAAAGGTATAATACATTATGGAAACAATCTCATCTACCCTACTTACTCTACTAAAACCACAACAGTTCTGCTAGGGATCATTCTCTTTTTTTTGGGCAGTGTGGCGGGGTGTGACATAAGGTGGGTCATGTTTAAGGGAACAAACAAAACACTTCCAGGCCAGGCGCAGTGGCTCAGGCCTGTAGTCCTAGCACTCTAGGAGGCTGAGGTGAGAGGATCACTTGAGGTCAGGAGTTTGAGACCAGCCTGAGCAATAGCAAGACTCCGTCTCTACTAAAAATAGAAAAAAATTAGCCAGGCATGGTTGTGTGTGTCTATAGTCCCAGCTACCTTGAGGCAGGAGGATCGCTTGAGCCCAGGAGTTTGAGGTTGCTGTGAGTTAGGCTGATGCCATGGCACTATAGTCCAGATGACACAGCAAGACTGTGTCTCAAAAAAAACAAAAACAAAAACAAAAACACAGTTCCATTCTGTTTCCAGGAAGATTAAAATGCAGAGTTACCAAAAAATGTAACACTATATCATCATCTGTTTAGACTATAAGGATTTGACATTCATGATGATTTGAATAGAAGCCCAAAAGATTATTTCTGAATATTAAAAATAATGACTTCATGGCAGAGCTTGACTTGGTTGGGGGCAGTCCAATCCTAGAATATTTTGCCAGGCTGGGATGTGCAAGGTTCTCTTCTGCAGTTCTTTAATAAGCTGTTGCTCTTTGGTTTGGTTTAAGGGTGCTTCCTCCTAGAGGAGAAAGAATCTATAAAAAACAGAAATGTAAAGGTGTGTTTCAATAACTTTAATGAGGAAGTTCTTAATCAAATGATAGAGTTTCCAAGTGTTATCATGATGCAAATTTTTGTTTTGTTATTTATTTTTTTCAGCATATTATGGGGGTACAAACGTTAAGGTTACGTATATTGCCCTTCCCCCCTCCCCCCTTGAGTCAGAGCTTCAAGCGTGTCCATTCCCCAGTTGGTGCGCATCGCACTCATTATGTATGTATATACCCATCCCCTCCCCCCTCACCTGCCCGACACCCGATAAATGTTATTCCTATATGTCCACTTAGGTGTTGATCAGTTAATACCAGTTTGCTGGTGAGTACACGTGGTGCTTATTTTTCCATTCTTGGGATACTTCACTTAGTAGAATGCAAATTTTTGTATTCAAAAAATGAGTAACACTGTATTTTTAGCAAAACTAGTTTGTCAAATGGAGTTGGAGTCATGTCATCATTTGTTTTAAGTTCTGCCTCTTTTTTTGACTCAAATCTGGAGACTGCCATTATTTCCTTAATAAATGCTGTCTTCAAAAGCAGATTAAGAAGGCACTGTTTTTTGGAAAAAAACTTTTTAAGTTTAAAAGTAAAACCAAGTTTTAAATTATAAAAATACATGGTAAACAGTCAGGCTTTGAGAAATAGTGCAGATGGCCAGGTGTGGTGGCTCATTCCTATAATCCTAGCACTTTAGGAGGCTAAGGCAGGAGGATTGCTTGAGGTCAGGAGTTTGAGAAATAGTGCAGATGGCACAAAAGTCTGAGATAATAATCACAGGACTAAGCAGCCAGCTGGTGTGGAACATCTTGGGATAGATTACCATTTCCTTCCAAGATCAAGATAGTCACCAAATGATGGTGAAACAAAGCTAAATACATTTCCAAAACCAACAATGCCAGACCGATCATTGGAACCTTCAGTAACTAGTCTCTTAAGAGACACTGAATTTTCTCTCAAGAATTCTCTGACTTTGCAGCTTATACCTTGGACATTTGCTTTGAGCATTCATGGGTATACCGTGAGGCAGGAGGGAAACCTACCCAATAATGCAAAGAAGACATAATAGAAAAAGCAGTCAATTTCTGACTTATCTAGGCCCTTTCTTATATGTTCTCCCTTCAGGACCCTCCTCACCTAATGGAAATTTCATGGCTTGTAAAAATCTCCATCTATATCAAGTACTCTTTTTTGGCCTTTTCATATTCGTTAGTAGTCTTAATAAAAACCTGATAGGAGAAAACTAAAATTATAATCCAAATTGAAGGTTTTTAAAAAGTTCCCCTCTTCCATTTTTACTAGTAAACAGATACATACTTGCAAAAAAAAAATAGGAAACTGGTTTAGTCACTAGTAAAATTTATAGAAATCAAATGAATAAAAGAGGTGAAGATGACTGCCTACCAAAATATATACAATGCACTGGTTTTAGCAACAGTCTGGCACAGCTTCATATAGTATATATGAAGAATGTGGGTGTTGGAGTCAGCAGATCTGGGTGTGAATTCCCATTTATTACAAGCTGTAACCTCAAGTTACCTCTACTGTAAAACCAGGATCATACTATATACTATTCTAAGATACTCAGAATTACATGAGAACATATATAAAGTACCTAACAGAACCTGGCCCGTGGTAGGTATTGTAGAAATACTGGTTGCCCTTCCCCTTTTCTTATTGCCTGGTATTAATATATAAGGGCTTACATATCAGCTTAAGGTACATGTATAGTATCTAGATCCATAAGGCTGTTAAAGGATTCTACCTATCCCCACAGACCTCGGCCTCCATCAAAAATCGTAAATATTACAGAGAAAAAGTGATAGAAAGACATTCATCCAGACTTTCATATAACTCAGTGACAAGACAAAAATAAGGATCCATTACTTCTATATCTTGATGCAGAATACTACCAAAGAAAGTGAGGCTGAAATCTAAAAGGCAGCAAGAGTCAAGGTACCCATCTGAAACAAGAATATATATGACATAAGCCTTCCAATATAATAAGCTAATATAAACTCACTGTATATATTATACTTTTTTCTTCCTCCAGAAAACTGATGATGAAATTGATTTTGATTATACCGTTCTACTTCATGAATTCTCAACACAGGTAAAATACAATTAATTGTATGTAGAATTTTTTTACCAGAAGTTTTTGCAGATTATAATATTTTATAACTCTTATTTCCTAGGAAATAATTCCTTGTCGTATTCACTTGGTCTGGTACCCCGGCAAACCACTTAAAGTGAAGTACCACTGTCAAGAGCTACAGACACCAGAAGAAGCCTCTGGAACTGAAGCAGGATAGGCTGTGGCACCTACAGAGCTTAATCATTTCTAAAAAGAAAAAGTGATCTGCTTATACTGAATTCTAAATAAAATTACTGTGCTAGACTAAATCATTATTTTACTAAAACAGCTAAGATATAGGCATTCTAATAACTCGGGAAAGCCTATGACAAGTAAATACTACAGAATTAAAAGATGTTGGGTTTTTTGTTTGTTTTTCAATTAGTCTGCTTTAGTTCTTAACTCTGGGAGCACATGCATACCGAACTCTGCTCAGTACTAAACAGTCACCAGCAGTTTCCCCAAGGTTTCAGCCCTAAAATGTAAAATCCACTCAATTAGCAATACTGCAATTGGATCAATAAGTATTTAAAAAAACAAAGCAAAAATGATGGTCTCACCTCTGAATCTACATTTCTCATATTTTGAACATATTGTGGTTATTTTATGTTGCTAAATTGCTTCTACTGAGTATGTAAACAAAGATAATATATTTTCAATGAAAGTAAATTGCAGGAAAAATATTAACTATGTAAAAGGAATTTTGCTATATTTTATGATTTCAAGCAAGTATTCCTTTTTAAGTTGATATCTTTTAAATAAATGCTTACATTTCTAAAAATAAAATGTGTTAAACATGTTTGTAGAGATTTGTATACATAGGAAAAATTCGTGGTGCTAAACTGGAATTAAATGAAATTTTAATACTGCTTAATTCAAATTTTACAATAGAGTATATCTCACTAGATAAAGCTGCCCACAAACACGTGTTAAAAGAACACTGATGTAACTGAAAGTATATTAAATATTTACAATTTTCATTTATAAGGACAGCTTGGACCCAGTGTTGGCCTAAGTAATTTATAAAAGCAAACACAGTATGTACCATAATCAAATTCAGTGGAGTACCTCCTCAAGGCAGGAAAAATTGATCCAGGAAATGTTGCCATCATCTGCCTCTCAAAATTAGTATCATTTAATGGAACACTTGTATCAGTGTCTAAAAACCTTAAGCCAGGTTCCAGGACCAGTAATTGATTAGGAAGCATCAGCCTTAAAATATATAAAAATATTACTTTTAAGTCTGTATTGTTAGATATACTAAAGAGAAAATTTTTAAAGGCATGGACTCATACAAAATAAAAATAAGCAGCTCTAGTTATATATTTTTCTCTTTAAAACCCTACCCTTTGTATTTATCTTCTCAACATCCACTTGATTTAAAGAGCTGTCTGTATTCTGAAGTAATGCAAATAATCATTTAAAGGAAACAATCTATAATGATTAAATCATGCCAGAATCGAGCAGTGGACTCCTCTAACTGAAGTTCCCTAAGTGATCTTCCAAAAAAGGGCCTAAGAGCATTATAATAGCATATTCAATGTCCTGTGATCTTTAATTGATCTTTTCATATCACATTAAGGACTAAAAAGGAGCCTTTACTTGGTGTTTCAGCTTTCTAAAGTCTTAGCTTTAAGGCTTCATCTTCATAAAGGCATTTTTCATTAGTGAGATTAGGCTCACAAATGTGACTTTAATTAAACCAGGTAAGGATTCTAAAGTAATCCTTTAACAGATCTATTTCAGTGTAAGAGATTATGAAGGGGAATTCTATATATACAAAAAATTGTATACAAACACAATTACCTAATTTATAAATTTATAAAACCCATAAAAGTTACAGCAAATAAAAATTTCTCAATGTCACAAGAACATCCTTTCTAGCACAAACTCTAAAATTGCTGACTTGGTTTTACTAACATTGATTTCACTAGCTAACAACAGAAAAATTACTTCATGTGCCTTAGCATAAAATAAAAAACTCTAAATTCCCAAAGCCTTCTTTTCATTAAGAGTTTATGTTCTTCTGAATCACTCTGAGGCAATGACAATTATATGTGGCATCATAATCATTTTCATAACCTCTTTATAACTTTCAGAATTTTAAGACATACAAAATAATACCAAGGATTTTGTCTGTATTATATTTTATTCTACTCAGTTTCATTTTTTTCCCTACCTAAAATTATGAATTGTTAGAAATTAAACTAAGTTCTTTTGAAAGTCAGTTGGAAGTGTCTACATTTGCACTTGAATTTTAGTCCTTCATGCCACCTTAGTTTTTACACCAATCTCTCATAGCTTAGAAAATTCTGGAACTGGACAAGGATGCCCACTATCTCCTCTCCTATTCAATATAGTGCTC
>VBSM01000272.1:16614513-16631179 GCA_008086735.1 Cheirogaleus medius | reverse complement strand
AGAAAAAAGGAAAAAAAAAAAAAGAAAATTCTAACCTGCTCTGTGACTTTTCCTAACTTTCTAAGTACTACAATCACCTACCATGTTGCCTGGCTTTATCAGAATGGATAAATAAGTTACAATTAATTTATTTCAATGATGCATTAACTTGTTATTTGAAAGCAGCAATTAGAGCTCCAATTCAACAATTTATAGTTGAATATATAGTTGCAATTAGCAATGCAAATAGCTATCTTCTACAAAGGGATACATTCCAACATGTTACAATTTACGTCTACTAGGTGGCTGCCAATTTTAACACTCATATAGAATATGAAAAATGCTAAACTTCAGACCTAATTAAATTTTAGTGATTTTAATAAACCACACAATCTAAGTGAGCAGAGAGGAAAAGAATAACAAGAAAACAGAAAAATTGACTATTTTTTTTTAAGATACTTACCAAAGCAGGCATGGTAGTTGCATGCACTGGTAGTCCCAGCTATTCTAGAGACTGAGGCAGGAGGATTGCATCAGCCTAGGAGCTCGAGATCAGCCAGAGCTACATAACAAGACTCCATCTCTTAAAATACTACCTACCTACTGCTGCTACTATCCTCCAACACAAGTATGCAATACTATCTTTCTTTAGTCAACAATTATCCTTCACAATAGTATAAAAAATCCTCATTTATAAATATTCTCATTAATTTTTTCCATGTTACAGACTTTGGTTGGTATGCGGTCTTTACCAACTGTGACTACACTGAGTTACCAAGAGAGGTGGGTTCTAATCCTGGATTTGTCCATATGTGATCCTACTCTAGTTAGTCCCACCAGCTGGGCCACATCGTTGCCTATGAAATGCTCATGTTTGAATAGATACCGAGGACCTTTTCTGATACTATAACTTTATAACCAGAATGTTTAACTAATTAAAAACAAGTCCAAATTTATCCATCTTAGTTTCAGTATTTCTGACCATTCTTAATAGCCAGAGGAATGATGCTAAATTCAACAAAGGTACATAGAATGTATTTCCTCATTAGGAACAATATTCAAATTTATTGTGAATGGCACAAGATGCTGATGCCATGTCATAACCACCACATTTTTCAGGCTTGATGCTATTGTAGTAATAGACATTCATAAGGGAAATGCACTTGGTGAATAATCATAACTGAAAAGTATCAATTTGAAAACTTAAGATGTGTGGTCTTAGAAAAGACTGTCACAGCTTAAGTTTAATTTATCTTCTTTGTGCCTTTACTTCCTCTATTACAAAATGAGCATAATTATAGTATTTATTCTCATAGGGTTGTGAGAAATAATATACATTTAAAGGATTTGGCAAATGTCTTGAAAACATGTGCTTAATACTTTTAAAAACTTTTCTTTCCCCCGTAAACCTTAACTTATAAAGCCAAATCTATAAATCAAGAAAGCCAAAAAAATTTTATAGCAATTATTTTATTTCTACTATTCAGTAATGGGAAGAACTAGGATACATCTATGGCATAAAATGATTTTTGGATAAAGCAATTTTGATAGAACTGTCAGGGAAAGCCCAAATCACTCTGGAAATAAAAGCTTAACCTTTGTTCTTTCACAATCTCAATGAATATAATATATGATAAATTCCAATAGACTAAAATTTGACCAGCATTTACTAGGTGACTGAAACTAACTGGGCCACAACTCTATAAATTATATTTTATTATTTAGGGTTGCAGAAACATTAAGATGAACACAAACAAGAATAGCATGTGCAAGTGTACATTTTTTACTTCATAAAGGACTGCAAGAAAGTAATATTTATACTCCTAAAACAGAGGCAGTTACAAATTTGCAAAAGCCACATATTGAAGCAATCAGCCATATATAAAAGATGAAAATTTAGCTAATATTTTAATATCCTAATGAAGAATCTGAAAACTGCTATTAAGATCATATGGAATCCACTCTTAAACAGCGAAGCCTGCCCATTAATCACACTCCAAGAAGTGTCATGATGTACACAATTCACTTTCAAGTCTTCAAACTAATAATTAAAAAATTTTTTAAATATGAGACACAGACAATAGGCAAACAGGTAAATATGACAAAACAAATTATATGATAAATTATTAACAAAGTTGTTCATTGTTGCATCTACATGGAAGGTATATGAATATTCTTGTACTGTTTTTTCAGCTTTTCTGCATGTTGAAAAATCTCATAATAAAAAATTCGAAAAGGAAGTTTATATACATTAGAAGTCTAAATGAAATTAGTCTCTTCCCCCTTAAATAAATATTAAATATATTTCAGTAATAATCATAGTTTATTTGAGGTTCTTCAATGAACTATAAAACCAATTAATAGAGTTGAGCTATACATATAGAATTATCTTTGAATATAATAGAAGCTCCTGAATGTGAACAGGAAGGGCCTCTAAAATTTGTTTCAGCAGGCTGAATTTATTCTACTGGAATCCATCAAAGTATCTAAACCTTGCAGATTCAGTTAAAGTTAGTCAACTCAAAGTGAGGAAAGTTAGTTCTTGGCTTTTCCTTTTTTTACAGGAAGTTGACCCGTAGCTTCCAAATACTTATTAATGAGATCTTCTTGTGTGGATGGTAAACATGGCTGGTATCTGCAATACTCCATCGTGTATTCTCCCTTTCCCTAGGAGTTAAAAAAAAAAAAAATTTTTTTTTGTAACTATCAAGTCATGCAAAGTCAGGATTTACAAATTTGATCGTTTTGTAAGTGGTCTTTTGAAGTGCCCTGTAGTAATATTTAAACACTGGCTTACCTCTGTGCATGACCTAAGTTCAGTAGAATAACCAAACATATCATTTAGAGGGACCTAAAAACAAACACAATAGATATTTCAGCATTGCTTATTGAAAAAATTTGAGAAAAATACATAGACATCTTAGCCATTTAATTCCTCTAGATTTAGGTTTCTACTTGATATTCTTGGTTTAAAAGGATTAAAAGCCAAAGAGAAACGTTTTTGTTTCATTCCAAGTGAGAAACCCTATTTGAAAATTATTTCATTTGACAGTTGGAACTAGAAACCAAATCTTTAATTTTACAGAGAGACCACCACTGATGGCCTTCCCTCCTCATCTCCACCCTGCTCTCTGGCCCCAGCTCAAGCATTCAAAAGTGTTTCTTCTGTGAAAATATTAATACAACTTTCCTTTGGACACATTACTGATGTGCTTTGGTAGTATCTTCCAGGAGGCCTTATATATGATATGATAAACACCTTCTCCCCTGAGATTTAAGTCAAGAAAAGTACAGGCAAAGAAATTAAATATTACCCCAATAAATTAGAGATCACGTAATAAAAAGCTGCTATGCAAATAAAGCTAAAATGAGTAAGAAACATAACTATACATCTAAGAAAATGACATTCACAAAAGGCCAAGATAAAATGAATTTCATTTTTAGCTTTCACACTTGCATTGCTCTAACAGCAAATTACAGAAATTGCCACACATAGATAAGCCATAAATTCAACAGGGAAATGTGTCAATTTGCTCTACAATCTGCAAAAACAAAAGCTAATTCTGATTTCCTTCTGTGGTTAATAAAAGCAAGATTGTCAATGACCAATAGTACTTACATCTGCATACAGTGTAAAATAGTCCTCAACTCCATCTTGCCCCGTGATTACCCCATGGCGCCGGTTAATTCCCGCAATTACTGGTCCCTGAAATTCACTTGGGGCTATAACTTCCACAGACATAACAGGTTCAAGAATACATAATGTTGCATTTGCCAAGGCTAGGTTAAAAAAAGAAGTTTATTAGTCTTTAAACAAACTGACAAACTGGAACTCTTTTCTATCCAGATATATGAAAGGAAAATAGATGGTGTTCTTCCAAAGGCATGTGCACAAATGATAAGGTTAAATAATTTATCTGGACTTATTTTTCTAGTAGCAGTAACAGTCACTGTCCTAAATGGAAATTCCAGTAAGACATTTAATTATAGTATTAGTACTTCCATTACCATATTTTAATCCTTAGAACTCATTAAGCTACAGAAAATAATATAAAAAAGGGTCTTAAAACAACATTTGATCAAGTCCTTTACCATCTAAATTATCCAGTTTAGTTATTTATTTTCTCTGAAAATCTTCAGGACCCATGACACTAATTGTTAAGTCTTTGACCAAGGTTAACCTCATCTTTCTGGTTGGTCCCTGGAAGATAGTTATTTTTAACTATTAATATAAGAAAACAACTTTTATCACAGGAGAGAGATGGGAGGGCACCCTTCATATACTCAGAGACAAGTCATGCGTGAGACCTGTCTTGCCTTTCCTAGGCTGAACAGTTTCAGATGTGATTGCGAATTAGAAGACCAAGTTTCTAGTTTCTGCTCTGCCTCTAAGAAGTTATATGCCTTTTGGAAAAGCATAGTCTGTCTAGGTCTCAAGTTTCTTCACATGCAAAATGAAGATATTGGACTTGATTTGGCCATTTAAGCGCTAAAACTCAATGTACATGTCTGTATATTTTATCCCACTCAATACATAACCAGACACTTCTTACTATTACAAATGCTGACTAATATTTAAATTTAACAATATGGAGAGATACAATAAAACTTCAAACATTCATACCTAATTTGGAAGTTGTGATAGTGTAGAATACTACTTTGGCCTCAGATTGGCTAATTTTATTTTGCTTTAAGCAAAACAAAGAAAAGATGGCAAAGATAATATTTTTTTTTTAAATAGTCATAATTTTCCCAGAAGCATCAATATGTTTATAACTAATGAACAATCATTCTTGTATTCACTAAAGCACTTCTTCTAAAAAGACACTATCAGCTTCAGTGTAATAATGAAAACAGTAATTTAATATACTTGCATTTCTTAGAAATATTTTTTAATTAAAATAATATCCTAGCTCACACCTACCCTTGACTCCTTAGTCTTAATTTTATTCTGAAAGAGAAATAATTGAACTTATAGAAATACTGCAGACTCCTACGATTCATTGGCTAAGCCCTGTAGAATCCTACATGGACATCTAAATTAAACTAACAATTCTAGACTGTAGAAACAGCTCTATTTCTTGGGTTACCACAACAGCAGAGCTTCCTTGGCTCTGAAGAAATGTAATTAATATGAAAAAAGGCACCCTGAAGGAGAGATGTGAGTAGACATATCCAGATTTAGTTACACATTATCTGGTGTTCTCAATAGATGAGTAATGTAAAACAGCTAGATTGGGGTCCTGTTTTATAAAGGGAAGGAAAGAGCCAAGTATGCAGGGCCCATCATTCAATTGTTGAAGATAGTCTGTCTAGTTATCATTTCATATTCCCTAGCCCTGCTCTCTTCCTTTTAACTACCTCTTTCTTCCTAAATCCACCTCCTGACTCACTTCCAAATGAACCTTACCCTTACACATGCCTTCCTCTAACCCTATCGCAAGTGACAAGACTCCAGAGCTAACTCACCATTATCTTTCAACAGCCACATAGCAGCCAAGTCCTAAAAGCAATTTTTCTTCAAGCAGATCAATGTGATCTGTAGCTCCTCAAGGCAAGAAATGAAAATACTTATATTGGCATAGGACCTTTCAAGCGAAGGCAGTGGGTAGAGATGGTAATGTTTATATTTCAGCCCACTAGGAATAACATAGATATCACCAGGCCAGATGCTAAAGAGGCTGTGTGAGCTATCAGTCTGGTCTGGGTTTAACTTTCAGCTCCACCACTAACTAGCAAGTAACCGAAAGTCATTCAGTTAATTGCTGTGAGCCTCAACTGTCTCAGCTATAAGGTCACTGTGAAAATATGGTAATTCATGTACTCAGCATAATACATAAGCAATCAATAAATGTTATTATTAAATATAACCACTCTGAGACAAAATAGCTGGGGAATGGATGGCATGGCACAGTGCCAGCTCAAAGTTAATATACCAGGAAAAGGGATTAGCATTCACTATGTCCAAATATATATATGTGCAGGTGTTTTCAAGCACATTCTCATTTAGTATTTGTAGAATTATTATCACCAAGCAGCCTGGGGAAAGTTCAGATGACCTGCGTGTTTCCACAAAGTAGGTAAGAATAGGAGAGCCACGATTCAAACTCAACAGCCCAGCACATAATGGGACAGATCATCAAAAAAATGGCACTGTTGAGTTAAATGAGCTTACAATGTAACTCTAGCTAGGCTTTTATTTCTCTTGCAGGGTGACTACACATTCAGTGTTTCTGGGGAGACCAAACATGGTGCCCTCACTAAAAACTGGCCACAGAAAAGGATAGCAATGGTCAGTCATAGGGTGAAACATGTCCAAACAGAACATTCAGTTCCACATTTCAGTTTCACATTATATCACTGATTAATCTTATGGACAAAGTTTAAAATTTGGCTCAAATTAGTTCCAGTTTTCATTTTCTTAAATGAATAATACATGAGATTTTAACTATTTTTCTTCCAATTCTGGTAGTATGTAATGTATATCTATATAACATACTATAATATTATAATAATTATAATATCTTATAAATATAAGCTATCTTTATGCTAAGCTCATTTACCAACATTTTGGCCCTGAAACTCTCATATGGCATTCAGTAGAGGCATATGTATAAAAAGGTGATTTTCTTACTGAGTTTGGCAAGAACTTCCTTTCATGTGACTTTTACATTTTTGTCTTTTTTCCCGCTTAGGATTGGAAAAGCTAATTTTTATTTTTACTCCAAATCTAATTTTTTAAAGTTTTATTTTATTTTTAATTGACAAATAATAATTGTATATGTTTGTAGGGTACAACATGATATTTCAAAGATTTTTGTCTTTCAGTCATGGAGAAGAATCAGAAGAAACAGCAAACAGAAGAATTTATTTTTCATACTAGCACCCTACTTGTCTGCACATGTATATTTTGCAAAAATAAAACTTCTCAGTTCAGTTATAATCTAGTGCTTTTCCTTTGCACATCTACCAGGCAATTAATCATATTTAGTATTTATACTATGCCTAAATAATAAAAAACTAAATGATACATATTCAACTGTTCAGTTATTATAGATATAGACATTTTTCACAGATATATATGTGTATTATGGGCATATACATCTATATTTACTTACATTTAAATATAGGAGCAGTTAAAAAGGATGAGGCTCTTTGTCAATTTATAACCACATCAATTACCTGGCTTTATACAACCTCTATCTCCAGAAAACATTCCAATTTACAGCCAAGAACCAGCACAAAACAATTGGTACTTTCTAATTTGTTTTAACTGTACTTCTAAAAAGTATATCAAGTGATTATAACTAATTTGTCAGCATAAGATTAAAGTGGTAAACACTTAAAAGTCTTTTACTCTGAGTCATGCCTAATAAAGTCTCATTTTGTCATTTTATTTTCTTATTTCCTATTAACACAATCTGAACATTGTAGAAAAGATTTCTACATCATAGATTTCAACTGCATTTATAATGGAAAACTGACATAAAACGAAATGGAGGAGTCTCTTTCCCTTTCACAGCTGAGAAACTAAAACATAAATTACTAAAGGCTCTAATTACTTTAAAATAAGCAATTAGCAACCTGGTTAAGGAATCAGCAACCTCATCCAACCACTGCCCCACACCTGATCACAGATGCAAACTGCAACCAAAGGCAACACAAAGTTCAAAACAGAGAATCAATAAAAGCCTGATTTACCGAATTCTCAGGAAATAGTACAATTAATTTAATTTTCTATTGTCCATTTTAAACCCCTTTGATGACAATATTTCTGGAATGTTTTGTGAATCATAATTTGTGTAAAGATATTTATGGACATTACTAATGAATCTCTACGTAAAGGATATGGAAGAGATGACAAAGAGAATTAATTTTCTGGTTTCAGGTCACAACTTTGAAGATCTTTTGTTGAATAACCCTGATATCAAACTGCTATGTTGAGATTGGCTTTTTTTCTCTTAAAAGCAAAGAATCAGATATGTTTGCAACTGCTGAGGTAGTTCATTGGGTTTAAATACACATATTCTTCTATGTGGAAAAGGTTAACAATTTTAGCAGTTTAGTAAGAAATCTGCATTGTGAATAAGGTTTACTGAATTCTTTCAAAATACTTTGCTACTTTCAAAATGCCTAAAAACTTACGATGTCATATACATGAAAAAATTACTTACAAATTTATGGATTGCTTGACATTTGAAAAAGTCACTAAAAATAGCATGACTACAGTTAACATATCTTTAAAATATTTCTTAGAATTCTGAACATTTCTATCATCTCTATTAAAAATAGAACTTCCAGATTATCTATGAATTTAAACATATGAAAAAAAACCAGATAAATTAGGAGTACAGGGTAGGCTTTTAACTTTTCAAGAAAGAGAACACAGTAATCTACCCTCACTTCAATTCTATTAATATCTGTTCACTACCTACCATATTCTCTGGTGTGAGGTCTAGTGCTCTGGGTGAAGACTAAAAATAGTACTGCCTTCTGAGGCTCTCATGGTCTATCAGGGAAAACAGACACACCAAAGCGATAGGTACTAGTGTTAGTGTAGGTAGGAGAAAGTAAGGCATGAGCAGAGGAAGTGCTGAATCGGCAATGTGAAAAAAATGGTATGCTGAGTAAAAGAACATACTGTAACAATAACAAGATAAAGGTAACCACAAAGTGTCACAAAAAACAACAGAAACAACACAGAGCACATTATATGACATTGCATATTGCCCTCCCCACCCCGCCATGGGCTTTGAGCCTCATGACACATCTTGTCCTAATCATTATAAGGTGAAAAACTCCCCAGCCGCCAGACCACAGAGAGGAGACAATATTCCCACTGGTCAAGAAAAAAAGGGGAAGAGACAACTTCACAAAGGAGGAGAGAGTAGATGGGAGAAAAATGGATGACACAGAAATCCCAGAGCCACAATCTGCTGGGACTTGTGTCCACTCTTAACCCTAGAGTGCACTTTCAGTCCAATAAACTCTCTCTGTCTGCTTGCAACACATTCTTTGTCACTTGCTTTCATTCTTCGATAGTGAGAAGAAGTGAGGGATTTGGGATGCATTGGTTACACTAGGACACAGCATACCTTGTTTAAGAGCACCTTCTCCTGCTCGGATGAAGGAGATTTCATTGGAATCAACCATGTGGTGTGCTCCATCCTGCAGGACAAACCGGAGCCCAGAGAGCTTATGACCAGAGAGAGGGCCCTTCTCACAGGCATCTAAAAACCCCTGTTAATGAATAAACACAACTTATGGAGTGAGTGGATTTTATTTACAGATGCATTATCAAGAACCCTCTAACATTTTTGTGTTCACTAGTGTAACGTTTTTATGTATGCTATATTTCACCCCCCCAAAAAGAATTTTTTTAAAAAAATTTAACATCTTTACCATTTAAGTTTCATTATTGTAGCATCTAGATGAGCAACCTCTTAGAAAAGCATATTATTAATACTTAAAGGTGTGAGCTAGTTCGAAAGCAATGCTAAGAGTGCTAACAACATTTTCTCATAACCTCATCTTCAGGAATTACTTAACTCTCATAACCCAGTATAGACACAGGATGATCTTAATTTTACAATGAGGAGAGAGAGGGAAAGCAAAACTAAGGAACTCCCTAAAAGAAAACCCCATCAAAATTGGTGTTCATCATAGCTTTGTCTTGAGCTCCTACTATGAATATACAACTGCTTTGCCTCATTGGCAGATCACTGTATTATATAGCTCTGGTGTTATGCACTGTCAGTAAGAACTAAAATTAAAAAGTAATTTTCATTTTTCCAAATGCAATTAAAAAAAACCAGCTTCACTGAGGTATAACTGATATACAATCAACTACACATATTTAGAGTCGATAAGTTTACAATTCTTTTTAATTCAGTCACTTAAATATTTTTTTCTTTTCTTATCATTACTAACAACTATGCCAGATTAACAAATATTTCGTAGAGCTCGTACAATTCAAATTAGCATTTCCTGGCAACATAATAACATGGCTGCATAGACAAGACACTATATTTCTTGGCATTTCAAAACTATAAATTATGTATGCTGAAAAATATCTAAACTCTTCTTTACCTACATTAATCTTGTAGGATATAAGATATTTAAAAGTGTGTGAATGACAAAATTATTGTCTTAAAATAAGAGTATAGTGAATGGAATAGATTAATAACAAAAAATGCTATCACCACTGAAACCAAAATTATAACCATTAATAGGGATTTCTAAGTTAAAAGGCTAAAAACAAACAAACCCCAAAACAACAATTTATAAGAATAAACTAAAGGTTTACAACATCATAGAACAAGTGACCTGGAAAGCAAACAAAACGCTAACCCCTTATATGTGCAAAGCACTTCAAATTCCTCAGGAAATGTCACATAAGTCTTATTTGATCCTCAACCCTGTGAGGCATACAGGTTTAAGTATTTTACTCTAAGTTTACAAATGAAGAAACTGGTTCTGAACACCGATTTACCAAAGAGCACGTTGTTAATCAGCGGCAGAGATGACAGGAACACCCAGGTGTTGGGAATCTTAATAAATGATCATTTTACTAAAATAGTACACATAAAACTTTCACAAATCCTTAAGGACTACTAAAATATTAATTGCTCCTCACAATCAATGCAGTAGTTTCAATTTATCAAGAGAAATATGGTAACTATGATTAAGAAACAGAATGATAGAACTGGGCACAAAGGAAACCTCAGGCTCTAAGGAAAAAAAAAACAGAAATAGAATGATTTCCCATTATTGTCATAGCATGTATTTATAGCTCATGCACTTAACAAACTGGAGATTCTAAATCAAATGGAAAGCTTAATAATCAGATCAAGAAGCAGGACTATAACTAAAAAGAACCATGACAGACAATGTAATAGAAGATAAGGTCTGATTTGATACCTAATAAACTGTTTTTAATAAATAAAAATGCAAAATAAAGCTTTTTAAAAATTTACCTTTTCTACAGCAGGCACAAACTGCTTTGGAACATTTGATCCGAATGTTTCATCTGCAAACTCCAACTTAGTGTAGTCCTCTGGGTCCAGAGGCTCCAGTACACCTATCACTTTTCCAAACTGGCCTGCACCACCTGATTGTTTTTTATGTGTAAACTCAAACCTAAAAGTGATTTAGGAGGGAAAAAACCAACAAAGCATCATGCAATTAACAAAATTAAATAACTGATTAATTTAAAAGAAAAAAAAAACCACATTTAATCATTTTTATTTTTTCCTTTGAATATGATGGTCTTGCTTTAAAATTTTGTTGCAGAATTTATTTTAAAGAGAGTCCTCTCTGTTCTTATTTGGGACTAGGGGTGGGGTACACCACCAAAGTAATCCATGTTTTTTAATTATGCCAATTCTGAATTCCACACAAAAGTGAAAATCAAGTAATTAAAATAAAAAGATCAGTCTAAGGTTCTTATTCTAATAATCTACATTCCAAAGAGCTTGGCCACTTCCCTGAATACAGCTTTCTCTTCTTAAATCTCTGTAAACAAGGACACTTACTTGAAAATAGGAGTTTTGATGGCTACAGTTAATTTATTCAGACAGTTCTTATTTGATTTTACCACTTGGACATTATATTTCTTATTTATTTATTTTTGAGACAGGATCTCACTCTGATGCCTGGGCTAGAGTGCAGTGGCATCATCACAGCTCACTGCAATCTCAAACTCCTGGGCTCAAGCAATTCTCCTGACTCAACCTCCCGAGTAGCTGGTACTGCAGGCATGTGCCACCATGCCCTGCTCATTGTTCTATTTTTTGTAGACATGGGGTCTCTTGCTCAGGCTGGTCTCAAACTCCTGGCCTCAAGCAATCCTCCCACCTTGGCCTCCCAGAGTGCTAGAATTACAGGCATGAGCCACCTGCCCAGCCCCCTTGGGCATTATAGACTCAGGCAATACAAGAAAAGGGAGTTGCAGGTATAATAATTTTAACACTTGAAAATAATTAATGGCAAAATGTTAGTGACTAAGACTAATTTAAGTAAGCCATTCAAAAACACATACAGACACAGGTCAGAGTTTACTTGAAACCACTAATGGCAACATAAATAGGATAGAATAAGCACTTTACATAAATATTAAACATATGTAAACGCAGGCTACTGTTTCATTGGAAATAATATTTCATGAGTATCTACTATTTCCTTTAAACTGAAATCATCCTCGGGACCATAACATAGAAGAGACCTGCTGTTTTCAAAATTACTTGCAGATAACTACAGGGAAACAGACATTAATGATTGCATGTTCCTGCATACAGATCTGTGAGTGGTTTGGAAGAAGTAAACAGTAAATATCAATATTGGTAGGAGACGCTAGATTAGAATAGGCAGATGTTCTAAAGAGCCTATGTGAATGTGCCTGATTAACTGCTTTTAAATAATCTTCCAAATTGGGTCAAGAACTTCAGGATGGGCAGGGAAAAACAAAACGATGAAAGGTTAATTTTCCTGGGAGGGAAAAAAAGCAGTTATCATAACTAAGAGAAAGAAGAGGGGAACTACCTACCAAATCACCACAGAATTACTAAAGGGGTTTCCAAAACTGTAGTGCACTGACATATTCTCAAGCATACACAAAATTCTCTAGGAGACATTTTAAATTTTATTTTTAACTTGACAATAACATAATATCCATACAAACATACCCTAGATCTGTGCTGTCCATACAGTAATCACTAATCATGGCTATATAAATTAATTAAAATTAAAATTTCAGTTCCTCAGTTGTACTAGTCACATTCCAAGCACTTAAGTGCCACATGTGGAGAGTGGTTACCATACCAGACAGCACAGATATAGAACATTTCCCTCACTGCACAAAGTTCTACTGGACAGCATTGCTCTGGAAGACTACCTCACAAACATGTAATTCCATAGTTTCATGGACCATGTCTGAATTTATAATGGAGAAGTTGCCAAATAATAGAACACTTACATGCCAGGCTTGTGCTAAGCACTTTATATAGATTGTTCTTACTTGTTTTTTTACTACAAATCCACAAAGTAGGTTCTATTTTATCATCAATTAAAATTTTTAATTAAAAAAATTAAATAATTTAATCCACAAATGATGCATTCACTTCAAAAGCTCTTAGAAGGCACTGCAATAAGACAGATTTTGCAATAGTTTAGATGAAGAGATGGAAGAACTAAGACACCTTAGCAGGCAGCTAAATAGGCTGAAGGTAAAAGAACCCCTGTGGTCAGACAACTGCCATGTTGTGGAAGGCAATTTTGTTTTGGCCAAACATCGTCTATCACGTTAAAATTAATGTTAATTAGAATTGTGTTGCTATTGCTGTTTATCTCTTAATTCGTAGATTTGCTTTGACTTTATAGTTATACTAAAGTCAAAAGCCATAGGTATTTTTACTTGATTTTATGTTATATACTTACATAAAATTATAATATAATTTACCTAATCCCAGAGACCCATAATAATTTGTCACCGAGGCTTTGTTTTCCATTTACAGAGCATAGGCAGAGCAGATTTAGCATAATTCTTAAGAGCCTTAGGATTTTCCAAATGGTAAATGAACACTGGCTTCAACTTAAAGCCACCAGCTGCATTAGCACCTAACAGGAGAGTCAGCCTGTTCTTTGAAGCTCTTAAGCCAGGCACTGACTTCTCCTTTCTAGCTATTAAAGTCCTAAATGGAATCTTCTTCTAATGTAAGGCTGTTTTATCCACATTGAAAATCTGTTGTTTAGCATAGCCACCTTCATCAATTATCTTAAGCTAGATCCTCTGGATAACTTGCTGCTTTACCCTGTACTTTTATGTATGAAGATGGTTTCTTCTTAAACCTCATGAACCCACCCCTGCTAGCTTCGATCTTTTCTTCTGCAGCTTTCTGAGCCTTAATAGAACTGAAGACAGTGAGGTCCTTGCACTGGATTAGGCTTTGGTTTAAGGGCAGGTTTGATTTTCTATCCAGACCCCTCAAACTTTTTCCATAACTGCAATAAGGCTGTTTTGCTCTCTTAGCATTTGTATATTCATTGTAGCATTTTTAATTTCCTTCAAAGACTTTCCCTTTGCATTCATAACTTGGCTACCTATTTGGTGTAAGAGACCTAACTTTCAGCTTCTCTCAGCTTTTGACATGCCTTCCTCATTAAGGTTAACTAATTTCCAAGTTTTGATTTAAAGTGAGAGACGTATGAATCATCCTTTACCTTGAACACTTAGAGGCCATTGTAGGGTTATTACTTGGCCTAATTTCAATATTGCGTCTCAGGGAATAAGTATGCCCAAAGAGAGGAAAAGAGACTGGGGATAGCCAGTAGGTGGAGCAGTCAGAACACACACAATATTTATAAATGAAGTTCATTATACAGCTGCGGTCCCCAACCCTTGGCCACCTAACACCAACACCCGGTCCATGGCTGCCAGCAACCAGGCTGATGAGCTAGTGAAGGGACACCTCAGCCACTCCCCATCACTGGCATCACCCCCACCCCTCCCCTGTCAGACCAGCAAAAGCATCAGACCCTCATAGGAGTGTGACCCCCACTGCAAACTGCACCTGCAAGGGATCCAGCTTGTGTGATCCCCATGAGAATCCAACATTTTATGATCTAAGGTGGAGCCAGGCGGCAAGGGTCACCCCTCCCCGCCTCCATGGAAAAACTGTCTTCCACGAAACCTGTCCCTGGTGTTAGAAAGGTTGAGGACCGCTGTACAGGGTTCATGGCAAAACAACTACAGTAGTAACAGCAAAGATGATTAATTGGCTTGGCATGGTTGTCACGCCTGTAACCCAAGCACTTTGGAAGGCTGAGGCAGGAGGATCGCTTAAGGCCAGGAGTTTGCAACCAGCCTGGGCAACAAGAGCAAGACCCCATCTCTACAAAAAGTAGAAAAAAAAAAAAATCACCTGTCCATGGTGGCATGCACCTGTAGGTAGTTCCAACTACTGGGGAGACTGAGGCAGGAGGATCACTCGAGTCCAGAAATTTGAGGTTGCAGTGAGCTATGATAGACAATGCCACTGCACTTGAGCCTGAGCAACAGAGCAAGACCTTGTCTCCAAAATAGCACAGATCGCCATAACAGATAATAATAATAATAATAAAGTTTTGAAATATTGTGTTTTGGAATATTGTATTTTGAGAATTGCCAAAGTATGACAGACACTGAGCACATGCTGCTGGAAAAATGGAGCAGAGAGACTTGCTCTACAAAGGGTTGCCACAAACCCTTTATAAAAAATGCACTATCTGCACAGTACAATAAAGTAAAGGAGAAGAAAATGAGGTATGCTGTATTTGTTTAAAAATACATAATTAAACATGTAATTATATAAATAGATAAAACTAAAGTTTTTAATTTTAAATTTGATATTTAACATATTGATAACCTCAGTATATTAAATAAAACAGTATATTTACTACATTGAAATTACCATTTTAACAAATAGTTTCCTTAAGTAAAAATTAATTCATTATCTTGTATGTATATATTCATGTTTTTCTGTAGTTATTACACCAAGTATATTCTTAATTCTTTTTATTAATCATAACTTTTAACAAAAGCAATCAGCTTTTGCTTTCTCCAAAGAGAAAACTAGAAGACAGAAAACTAATAGATGTCTAGCTAAAGTTTTATAAGTACAAATTTTAGATTATCACTATTTTAGGGTTAAAAATAATAGATATATAATATCAACAAAGTATTTACATATTCTGTTAATTCATAGTTATTTTATAATATATAAGAATAACGGTAAATTAAAAATACCTTTAGTAACTAAAGCTCTGTATCATTTATTACTTAGAAATGGCCAAGTAACCAAGGACTAATTTAACATTATGTAAGGTCTTCAAAAGTTAACTGAGGATGTGAAAAATTACAATTTTAGTTGACACTGTTGGTCCTTATAATTAGTAATAGCATAATAATTTTTATAAGATTCAAACTCCTTTAAAATATATCTGTATTATAACTTTTTTTTTTTAGTTAAACACCATTTTATATTTTGTAATCTTACACAACTGGTGGAGTCAATAACTTATTTAACCCATAAAGTAAATATAGGAAATTTAGAAAGTTGAAGTCATAAAAAGTTCAACCTCAATTTTATGTGAATTAGAATATTTTTATCAGCATTAATTTTATATAACAAAACCTGTAATAAGACATATAATTGCCTTTAAATATTCATTACACCTTGCCTAAATTCATCTATATATCAGAAATATTTTATAAACCTTTTTATAAAATACAATTTATAAACCTTATATTGATAATCATTAAATCATATTCAAAAGCTCCTCTTTTATCTTGAAAACTTGCTTCCAATAACCATAATAACAAAGGCTATTATTTAAATTAATTAGTCTACATTTTTTAGAGCTAATGAAGGAATCAGGTAGTTAATGACTTTTTTTCTCTTGGACATTTTTCACTGTTTATGTGGACTAGATATTCTTGGATTGCACACATGACAGAATAATTTTTTCTGATGAATTTATCTTTCAAATGTTTTAAGTGGAAGAAAAAGATAGGGAGACAAACAGGGTAAAAGATGAGCTAGAGTCAGCTTTAGACAAATATGAAATTATCACTGTGAAAGGCTAGTTATAATTCTTTAAGGAGAGAGGAAAAAGTTTAAACATAAGCCATAAGCCATGCAGTTAAAAAGCC
>VBSM01000272.1:16576714-16614413 GCA_008086735.1 Cheirogaleus medius | reverse complement strand
AGGACCCAATCCATGCAGTGAAGGTCTTGGCCAAACCTTGGTAGAATCTCCAAATTATCCTAGCCCAAACAACCTAAGACCACCAAGGAGGCCCACTGTAAAGAGAGAGATCACACACCAGAAGTAGTGCTTTGCATAAATTCAGTTTTTAAGTATTAATCCTTAAAGATTCAAAGTGATTCAAGTTGGAAGCATGGTGTTATATCAAAATCTCATCCTTCTAAGATCAGGAAAAGGAGGAAAGGGGTGCAGGTTCATTTCTTATTTCTTCTGATCCAAATTACATAATCCCCCAATTTAATACTATAGTTTTCAGTCTCTCATACTGATTTGAGCAGAACTGATCCAAATCCCACAGAAATCTGGGGATGAGCAATCTTGTTCCTGTACTCTCCAGTGGGAAAGGTAAAGAAGGAATTGAATCACTACCAGGAGCACCTTCTGCCCCTTGCCCTGTCGGGGACACTGTGTGTGGTGTACTAGGAAGTTGTGTTCCAGTCTGCAACTGAAACAACCAGACTGTATTTCCATGGACAGGAAACTAGAAGCCTCAGAGAAATCCTATAAAGGTAATGGCCAGAAAACTCCTGCACTTCTGGTAACGGTTAATGAAAGGAAAGATGAAGTCCCAGCCAACACAGCCCTCCCACACTTCCATCCTCTGGCGACTGACTGGAGGCCAGCCTCTTCACCAGTAGGAAGTCGCCTGGTAAGGCAGCAAGAAGCGGGGCGGGGCCACAAGAGTAGCAGGCCCCGGGCGCCTGGAGGCAGAAAGCCAGAGTGGGAAGGAAGGAGAGAGCCAGAGCTTCCGGAGTGGGAAGGAAGAAGATCGGGAGGGAAGGAGCTCGGATTCCGCCCACGCCCAGCCCAAGCTAGGCGCAGACTATTCCACCTCGGCGACCCGCAGCAAGCAGGACCGGCAGTGCTCTGATACTGGTCTGTTAAGCCTGAGCAACCCGGCAGTCACTGCTCACCAAGAATGGAAATCCCGCCAACCCACTACCCAGCCTCCAGGGCGGCCGCGGTGGCAGCGAACTGCATCAACTACCAGCAAGGGACGCCCCACAAGGTGTTTCTGGTGCAGACGGTCAAACAAGCCAGCATGGAGGTGAGTCCAGCAGCGGGCTCCGGGCTCGTGCTCCCTCCACTCGCCCAAATTCTCACCCTCTCTTGGCGTGTTGCCGCTATCTGCTCCCTCCCCACCCCCGTTTAGGGACAGCTTCTGGCGTGTGGTCTAGATAAGTTAACATTTCTGGGAGAAGAGTCTCCACTCGTATCTGTGGAGACAGCCTGGGACTGTTTGTTGTTTTCATCTTAGGGCAGAGAAAAGGACAGTTTTACGCACACTGTTAAAAAGGAAACGGGAAAATGCTCTACGTAAAGGACGGCACTTTCCCTTCCCTCAAGTGAAACCTGTAGGAACCATTCAAAACAATTTGCTATTCCAATCTGGACCAACAAAAGCTCTGTCTTCCAAACAGCTCTCTATTGCATAAATTTTAAGACCAATCCTTAATAGAACCTTTGACCAAAAAGAAGAGGGAAACAAACAGCAAAAGAAACCAATAAGGTCACAGAATAAAAGCATTGTGGGCTGATGCTGGGCTTTAACCACCCAAACACCACTGCTACATGACTGCTTTAAATGATGTGCTCCCTAGGCTAAACGCTTGAATTTAATGTTTAAGGCCTCAGCAATCACTGACTAGATTTGCTTCCATTTTAATAAGGTCTACTGGATTTGAGATTGTCTCGTATTTGTCTGACATAATTTTAACTGCTAATAGTCTTTAAGAGCTGACAGAGAGTAGATCTTATTTTAAAACTGCACCAGATAACAGATTAATAATTAGATATAAATTTTCAATCTATATCTTGATTTAAAAGTGAAAATAAATGTTTGTCTCTTATAAAATTTGTTAAAGTATCATTTTGTAGGTCCACTAATATACAAGTAAAAACAGTACTTAAATTCTTTATGTCTCTAACTGCTTTGTAGTAATCTGCCTCAAAATGGAATCCACATTCATTAAGCACTATCTGGAGGGTACACTGGACTCTATGAAAAATCTTTTCAGAGGTGTAGCATATTTGTCATCTTTAGAATTAAAAGCTATTTCAAAATTTCTTATGTAGAGAATTTAGGATCACTGATTCAGAAGTTGAAATCTTTTGATGATTCAAAGTTATGCCCATTTTATTGGTATTCTTTTATCTCATCCAAAATAAACTTGATTGCCAAGCAACGTTGGTGGTATAGTGGTGAGCATAGCTGCCTTCCAAAATAAACTTGATAGAGGACTTGCTAAATTATTAAATAGATGTTACATACGTGGTGACATGCCTTTTTCCAGATCTAAGGCTTTCATCATTTGCCCCCACCAGCCAACCCTCCCAACCAAGAATGGATTCTTCTAACAATGCAAATATATGACTTCTTATTATATTTTCTAATCTCCACCATATTTTCTTAATTTCAGGATATTCCAGGAAGAGGGCATAAGTATAACCTTAAATTTTCTGTGGAAGAAATTATCCAAAAAGTAAGTGAAATGTCCTTTATTATTAAATATCATTTGAGTCTAAATATTCCAGATCTTTGTTGATTAAATCCATAGGATTAGTTTCACTTTTTTTCTGTGTGTGTTGTGAAATCCCTACCTCTAAAAAGTAATGACCATGTGGGCAAAGCTTACAAGGGTCAGTTTTTACCATCTTTGGGTATTCCAAAATACATGAATTATTTCTATTGAACTATATACAGACTATATACTTTAGTTCAAATATTAATTTCCTTAAAAAGTTACATACTCAGAAGGCAATCTGAATTTATGCCTAATATAAACAAGTGAAGTAATTTACTCTCCTATCATGATCACTTTCTTATGCCTGCCTTTCTCATTCTGTTTTTGATTAGGTATTTAAAAAAAGAAAGTGCTTTTAGATATTTATGAGTTATTAATAGAATGGCCAACTGATAAAAACTTTCAGATAAGGATCTTTCAGTAATAAGGCATAGAAGTTTTAAAAAATTATACACCTTTCAAATTATTAATGAGACAAACCTAAAAGGAAGGAACTGCAATCTGTACCATAACCATCTTGCATTTTAAAAAGCTTGCCCCTTTTTTTTGAGCATAATTCAGAAGAGATACAGGTTAACATAAGGAGATTCATTAAAAGGCATGTGAGCTGCTAGACAGTCACTTTTACAAAGCATAACCTAATGCCAGAATCTTCTAATTTTATATCTAAATACAGATTGCTGTATATGTTAGAAAAAAATGTTATTTCAGGGGCAGGGAGTAAAAGTAATGGAAAAACTTCAAAGTAATCAGAGTCTTGAGTTGGTATATAAAGTCAGACTAAAATCTGGCCTTGTAAATGGACACCCCATTAATAATGAAATATATTCAAAGTTAAAGATTAGAATTTACAGGATTATGACACCTTATATGGTATGTTATCTATTTTAGGGTACTCATATTGATGCCTATAGAAAATTAATAGACTGGGCTCAATTAGATACCTCTCAAAATAGGCACTCTAATGTCAAATCTAAAACAATACCATTAGGGGCCAATGCTTTAAATCATTTCTCAAAAAATAATAATTAATAATGGATGGCCTTCTATATGTAAGGATCTTTTGCAAAATGTTTCCAACAGCAAGTTACGGTGAACTGCACTGCTGAAGTACTTTACCCTCCAATGGGACAAGAAACTGCACCAGAAGTCAACTTCACATTTGAAGGAGATATTGGAAAGAACCCAGATGAAGAAGATAACACATTTTATCAAAGACTCAAGTCCATGAAGGAACCACTAGATGCACAAAATATTCCAGGTATATAAATATGGCATGGAAAAAAATATATTTTTTCAATTTTAAAATCAATCTCAATTATCTATGGCCAAAACTGTTAGATGCTAACTATTAATATGTTGGAAATATAATGGCTTTTGCAAAAATATTCATTTCCAATCTAATCTAACAAGAAAAGAGGCCTCAGAACTTTATAGATCCATGGCTTAATTAAATTATTGTCTGCACACATCTGAAGGAAACTAAGATATGACTTAGAATTTAGATTTTTTTAAAAGGCTAATGCTGTATATATAAAATAATTTATCATATAAATGTCTCCCCCACAGACAGTTTTGGAAATGTATCTCCAGAAATGAAGCCAGTTCGACATTTAGCCTGGGTTGCCTGTGGTTATATAATATGGCAGAATTCTACCGAAAACACATGGTATAACATGGTAAAAATTCAAACTGTCAAGCAAGTGGTAAGTAATATCTGTAAAACACTTTATTAATGGGTTTAATATTTATTGAAAGTGTTATAATTCATAATTTTTAATAGTGCCTCTACAGTCATTTTGTATTTAAAATAGCAAACTGGTATTTTAAAGGAGGGGCCAGTTAAAATCAGGATGGGAGAAGGTGGAGAGTTGTAGCAAGAGTCCCAAATACAGCAACTGGTCCAAAAAGTTGCTTGGTTTGGCCAAGAGATACAAACCACCGGCCTCCTTTGCCTCAAACTTGCCTTTCTAATAACTGTGCTGGCTTAGTTTGTATTCCCTGGGCACATACTGATAAGAAAATATGACAATAGCAAGACTAAGCCAAGGATTTCAACTTTCTATTAATAAGTAGTATATAGAGTGCACTTTCAAAAAGCACCATGGTAATGACAGTAGTTAGTCAAGTCAGATCTAACTATGACGCTTTACTCAAACCATCTTCTAGAGCAAAAAGGTTTGGAAGAGTTTTATTAGTTGAGGCAAGACAGAATCCCAGGTGTGTGTGTGTGTATATATATATAGTCTGCCCTTCGTGTCCCATCCATATTCATGGATTCAACCAAACTTGGATTGAAAATTTTCAGGTGAAAAAATGGATGGTTGCATCTGTACTGAACACATGTACAGACTCTTTCTTCTTATCATTATTCCCTAAACAATAAAGCATAATAACTATTTTCAAAGCATTTACATTGTATTAGGTATTATAAGTAATCTAGAGATGATTTAAGGTATATGAGAGGATGTGAGTGGGTTATATGCAAATATTACACCATTTCATGTAAGGGACTTGTGCATCTGTGGATTTGGTATCCAAGGAGGGTCCTGGAACCAATCCCCCATGGACATCGAGGGACAACTATACTTGTAATGACTCTCCTCATCTTTAATCTGCTATAGGAAGGTCATCAGAGCCACTTTTTATGGCAGTCACAAGCGAAGCTACACTATGTAGAGAGTAAAGTCATGAGATATAATTTCGCTTTCAGTTTTTGTGCGCAGTTTAATACAGATCATTTCCTTTAGCATCCTAACTTTTGTGTTCAAATTACTATAGACATCCCATACTGAAATTATCTCTGCTTCTTTCCTCTATTGAAATGATGGTGTCACAGCTACTTAAGAGACATGGCTTGCATTTTTTCCCCACAGATAAGCCTGGAGAAAAATAGTAGCATCTCTATCTTTGTGAAGCTTGCTGTATTGTCTCTAAAATAGTTGTATTACTCATTCCTTAGCTTACTGTATATAATTTTCTCTTATAGCCCATTAATCATAATTTACAACCTCGTATCTTACTTGTTGCCAGCTTTGCTTTCTTAAGTCTGATGTGATGACTATTTAGAAGTGCATTTTTCTAGACTTTAAAGAGATAAGAATAAAATATTTTATTTTAGCTTTATTAAGAAGTTAAAAAGAAAAAATTACCCTAATATCTAATGGAAATCAAGAAAAATAGAGTGCAAAGAAACCACAACAGTTTTAGTTAGCTCTATGAGCAAAAAGGATTTTCTAGTTGACTTGCTTCAGCTTGTAAGTAACAAATTACAAGGCAACTGGAGCACCTTTTCTCCATAGGCTTTTGTCACCACTTATTAGATACCAATGGGTACCAGAGGGCAGGATACTCAATGACAATACCCAAGAGTATGATGCCAAAAACCTTACATAAATATAACAACATTTTAATAAACAGAGCAAGCCTTTTTTCTAATGCATTTTCATAGACATCAACCTTGGTTACAACATTCCTGTAAGGGTATAAAGGGTCCTGAACAATTGAGTCCAGGTATAGAGTTCATAAAAATCATAATCATGATTTTTCAAGTTATATTTTTAGCAAAATATATATAAGACAGTGCTAGAAGTTTTATGAAAAGAAACTCCTATAATTCTTCATCAAATTATGATTTTAAAGCATTCATGAAAATCTCAACAGGATATAAATACTACTTCAGGACACATATATTATCTGTCTTTACCTATTAAGATCCAACATGTAAGAACCGTCACTGATTTTTATGTTATCTTTAAAGGACATTCTTTGTTGATATATTCAAAGAAAAGATTTTTTTCAAGGTACTATAAAGAGAGAATAGTATGCTTTTATTTGACCTGCGGCCAATAATCACTGTTAACCAAAGGAACCACAGGAGATTGTGCTGCCCCTTGGCATCCAGGGCACATCTCAGTACATTGATTATAAACTTTAACAAGCCTTGTGTAAGCATAACACATCTCTAGTGATGATAGTTTTAAACTGCACATATGCAGTATTTCTGTGTAGTGTATAACACTTTTTATTCCCAAATAAAAACTTTTTATTCCCAAATAAAACACTTTTTATTCCCAAAGCAATGAACACTATAGATCAAAACTTTAATTATAAAATCAGATAACTATACTCATTACACTTTACTATTTTCAGTTTTCTAAAAGAGAATTTCTATTATAAAATTAGTTTTGTAATATACATTGCTATGGTTTATCCCTTAAATCTGTGGTCCCCAACCCCCAGGCTGTGGAGCTCTGCCACCACCACCCCCAGCTCCCCTGGATGTGGAAAAATTATCTTCCATGAAACGAGGAAGAGGTGAGAGAGTGGAAGCTTCATCTGTTTTTACAGCTGCTCCATTGCTGGCATCACTGCCTGAGCTCCCCCAACCCTGTCCGTGGAAAAATTGTCTTTCATGAAACTGGTCCCTGGTACCAAAAAGGTTGGGGACCGCTGCCTTAAATGATACTTTTCTGAACAATGGAAACAATTAAGGATTCTTAAATAACAAGCTACACACTGTAATGCTTATAAGTAGTTACCACAACTTGGAAACTAAAAACGGGTGAACAAGTTTTAGAGTAACAAATATAAAATCATATCTCAATCATTTCAGTACAACCTTCATTAAACTACCATATAGTACTTATACTCAACATTTAATATTTTTAAATTATCTGTTTTACTTAAATAAATTTACCTTTGTTCTAACCAGTAGTTCCTGTGAAATCAGAAGTTTTATTATAAATAAAATGAAAAATAACAATTTTAAAACACCAAAAAATGTATATAAGTAACATCATGATTTTTAAAATGTAACTTGAAAGAACACTTATAAGAGAACAGTTTTTCTATCAGGTTAAATTGAAATAAATTATGACATTCAGTTTTTATTTTCACTTAAATGGAAGTATTAATATAATCATCTACTAATCTAAGCTGATTTTCAAAACTAAAATGTCATTTTTGCCAATGACGTTACACTTTAAACATCAGGTTTTTATTTATTTTTTTTCACAGCAAAGAAATGATGACTTTATTGAATTAGACTATACCATTTTACTTCATGACATAGCATCTCAGGTAAAGTATCATTTACCTTTATTTGATGCCATTTTGTAAACTGAGACTCCTTTTATAGCCATAGTATACTTTATTAATTTTGACTCTAAATCAGAATTCATGTAAATTCAGATAGGTACCAGGTTGATGTATATTATACTTATGGCAGTTTAACTTGTTTTGTGCCATTCTTTATGAAGACTATTTTGTCTCTAACAAAATACAAACTCAACTGTGTTTTTTTTAATGTTTTCTGAATATTATCATGGCATTAATTTTCTTTATTTGCAGGAGATTATTCCCTGGCAAATGCAAGTTCTCTGGCATCCACAATATGGTACCAAAGTAAAACATAATAGCCGTCTGCCAAAGGAAGTACAACTGGAATAAACAAAACCCTAAAACTGGGATAAAGTGTAAATATGCCTATTAATGATGTGTATGCCAGTCTTCATTGGTATCTAGCTTAAGGAGCTAAACAAATCCTGAAGTGTCACTTTGTATAAATGTCTTGATTATAGTATAGAACTATACAGATTCCATAATATAGTGTCACTACATAAAAACATCTTTATGGTAGCAATAATGCTATGTATATCCCATAATAAAAAGCTTCAATTTCAGCTCATAATGTTATAATTATGTTGCATACTTACGGGACGGGGGCAGTAATGGTCTCTCGAAAGGCAACTTTTGGCTTTCCTGTGATACAAGGACAGCCATATTCTTTTTCCATCCTCTAAAAAGAGCAGAGGAGATAATTTTTTCATATATTTAAATTAAAAAAAATAAACTGAAAGAAAAAAATCTTAAGCATCTCACACATCTTAGTAGCATTCATTTAAATGTAATAAACAATAAATCTTAAATCATTTTAGTATCTTAAAAGGATTTATGATACTTAAATACAAAATGCTTTTACAGATTTTATATAAATGAATTCTGATTTACACTGATTAATTTACACTTAACTTCAATTAATCTATCCACTAAAATTTCAACATTGTTCCTTATTACATATTCACTGGAATAATATATAAATCTCTTGGCAGGATTTTCTATCTCAATTTCAAAGATATGATCACATCATAATTTCTAATCATATATCTTTTGTTTTCATTCATATACATACAAGACCTTTCTTGGGAAAGTACAGGCCCCACCCATCCTTTCTTTTATCTATTTTACAATGATTTCCAATTACTGACTTGAGAAGAAATGGCCTGAAGAGGGGGTGCAATTGCAGGTTGTCTCCCTAAGGCTGGGACCAGGATTTACTTGACCCAATTAACCATGACCTGGGGATGGATGGATGGTCTTGCTGCAAATCCCCTAAGCCTTGAGTCTAGGAATCCACAACGTTTTACAAATAAAAAGATTTAGAGACCAAAAATAATTACTTAACACATAGTACAGGGAATAGTACATTATTATCTGTATACAAATCAGAGTGAAGCCTGAAGAACCCCTGCTAGTTTACAGCCATTAGATTGAAAATTATTAACTTTTACTCTTAACAAAATGCAGACAGTAATAAATTGAATTCAGTTTAACTTCCTTATTTTTCATTACCTGAGCATAGATTTCCAGGTGTAATTCTCCCATTCCAGACACAATTGTCTCTTTGCTTTCAGTATCAAAATGTACTTTGAATGTGGGATCTTCTCTTGTAAACCTGCCAATACCTTTTGAAAATTTTTCCAGATCATTCTTTAAAAGAAGAAGAAAGTCATTATGTTCTACTCAGCATGATAAGCGATGGGATTTTTTAAAGAACTTTACTGAATGAAATCAAATACATCAGCAGTTAAGAAATAAAAATGATCCACATCTAGTTCTACACCATACGTTTTTTAAAAAAATGTGAGCTTGGGTACCACACACAGCCAAGAATCAGGGAATAGCTAGCCAAATAGTATGTTTTTTCCACACCAAGATAGAAAACAAGAGTCCAAGACCTTAAGCTATCTACCATACTTCAAGAAAATAAATAATAATTAAAAAAAAAAAAAGTCTAAGACTTTTGTGGAAAACTGCCCAAAAGTAGAACATGGAACCTGCTACATTTTAAAAATCCTTTACATATACATAATTAAAGGAATCAGAATGTTTACCAACTTTATTGTAGATTCAAGAAGGGTCCTTAAGACCAACAGTAAGGCAAACAACATATTGAGACTTCTCCCTTTCAAAACAATCCACCTGAATATGGTATGATGTATCTTTATTCTCCTAAATGTAATTCTACATGGTAAGCAGGGTAATGACCCTCCAAAGATGCCCTAATCCCCTCAAACCTGTGAATATGTTACCTTACATGGTAGAGAGGACTTTGCAAATGTAATTAAGGTTACAGACCTTGAGATGGGGAGACTGTCATGAATTATTTGGGTGAGTCCAATGTAATCACATGGGCCTTTAAAAATGGAAGGGGAAAGCAGAAGGGTAGGTCAGAGAGATTTGAAGATGAAAGAGGCAGGAAGTATCTGAAGCATGAGAGGAACTCAACTAGCTGTTGTTGGCATTGAGGATGGGAGGAAGTGGGCCACAAGCCAAGAAAGGTGGACAGTCTCTAGAAACTAGGAATAGCCCACAGGTGACAGCAAGGAAATGAGGACCCCAGTACTACAACCACAAGGAACTGAATTCTGCCAACGACCTGAGTCTGGAAAATCTCACGGTTCCTCAGAATAGATGTAGCAACTGTTAATGATGTATCCCCAGATGACAATTAGTCAGAATATGTTCTATAAATGATGGTTCCCGGATGATAAGAGATCATAAAATGTTCACTCAATGTATGAATAAGTGAATTTCAACATACCATATAAACATGATTGTTATGATTGTTGTCCCAAGGCAACTTAGGAACTAAAGATTTATGGTTTAAGAACAGACTAATTCCGGGAGGGAGGGTTGGCAGGGGCAATATATGTAACTCTAACAATATCTGTAACCCCATTATATAGTGAAATAAAAGAAAAAAAAAAAAAACAAAACAGACTAATTCCAATGGCAAACAATGCAAATGCAAAACCTATTCAAGCAATTTGGGCTTTGTAAGAAGCTAAATGAGATCAAACCCAATTATAAAGCTATAAAAATTTAAAATTATTTTTAAAAGCCAAATTATATTTGAAAATGAGCAAAAGTCTTGCTTAAGGGCTTTCTATGTTATACTCAGACATTTACTTCATAACTACCACATAATCTAGAGCTATATTATAATCCATGAGGCAATTAATCTATCCCTATTATTAATCGATGCATCCTAAAGTACTTTCCAGTAGGGTTTTCCTATAACATAGGACAAATGCTCTTGTTTCATCTTTTCTAATAATTTACGATCTGAATCCAGGAAGTTACAGTTACCACTCTGAAGCCAATGATATATATTAATAGTAGAGTTATAAAGTACAGTCTGATGAATATTTTGATACCTTCAATTTCTTCAAATATACTGAGGAGTTATTATTAGGAACAGATTGGTAAATTTTAAAAGGTGTCCTCAATACCAAAAGAGGAAATAGAAACCATAAGACTGCTGGTTATCACAAGACACCAAATGCATTGTGGAGACAGATGAAAAAAAGCTCAAGATTTTATTGTGATACACTGAGGTTTAAACCAAACTCCTACCTTGTTTGAAGGCTTCATTGCTATTGAAATGACAGGATCAGGAACATGAATTGACTCCTAAAATATTTTTTAAAAGAACAGAGAAGAATTCAAAAACAGTACTGTATGGGTCAGGGATGGGTTAATTTTAATGTGCTACTTTACAACAGAATAAAAGACAAACACTAGCCAATGTCTTTAGGCTTGACAATATATATCTTGGCCTGTTTTGCATTAAATAAATAAGTATATTAATATAACATATTAATAAATAAATAAAGCTCTCCACTTACATGATCTCCTTCCCAAAATAAAATAATTTTTATATTTCTTTACCTGTTTAACATAATCATTATAATGAATTCAAATGCTGAGATGTAGATTTCTTTCTTACTGCCTAATGGCTACATTTGCTGTTGCAATCTTCTGATAAATTATTTTTTTAAATCAAAATATACCACAATCATTGATAAGGGAAACAGAGAAAAGGCACCAAATTCTTTATACTCATGATAGCTCATTTAATCAATCACAATTCTGAAAGACAGGTATTATTATCCCTATTTTACATATAAAGTCACTAAAGGCTTGGAAGGAAGATAAAATAACTTGGTTAAGGGCCAGTAGGTAGTATAGGGCAAAGGTGAGAACCTAACCAAGGCCTGTTTGTTTCAAAGCCTCAATGAGCACTTCTTACAACCACCAATCACTTTGCATTGCTAATGACAAGTATTTAGAGAAGGCATTATCAATAATACTTAGAGAACTCTTAATCTAGGTCCCAAACAAAAATCGTATATATTTCTTTATGATTTTTTGTAGTGCCTTAAATCAACATGTAAAACCACAGACATTAAAGAATATTTTATACAAAAAACTAAATAGTAAAATTATGAATTCATCACTTGATACAGGGAACTATTACAGTGCTCACCTGTTAGAGTTGGGAAAGTACTTCTGAAAATGAACCACTGGAAATTACCTGTCCCCCATGTACTCATACTCTTTTTTATTGAATTCAGGAGAGAGACTACCCTCATGAACAAATGGTCATAATGTAGGAGAGCAGACACAAAAGGAGGGTGAGTGAAAGGAATTCATAGGCAGGGACTATCTGAGCACACTCTTCCCTAAGGATCCCTCAATGATGAAAAAGGACCTCTGAGTTCCAAAGGGCAGACTGAATACAGTAAGTCAGTCAGTCTAGTTGCATCTTGCCTTCTGAGAACGGTTATGTTCTGTTATTTCCAAGTCTAATATAAATATTACAGCCTGTTTTAGTTCTCTAGGGGATTGAGGGAATGGTCTACTCTCTGGCTACTGAGTTAATGAGGAAGTAGCATTCTGATGGAACTAGCTTGATGGTAGTGATGACAATTATTAATAGAAAGGCACCCACAGTGGGGAAGCAGATCTCAGGTGGAAGAGTCAGAGCTACACAGTTCAGGTATTATCTGCTGGAGATTTTTCCTCCACTCTAAATTTGGAGGATCATGGAACAATTTTACTTAGAAAAACCAGATTAAGTTAGCTTACATATAGTACTTATCTATTTGATAGTCAAAAAGCTACAACCAACATTCAAAGAGCCACAAGCAACTTTGATGCCTGTGGTAATCAATGAAAACTCCTGTAGTCGTTTTTCTGAAGTATTAAATGTACTACATGAAAACATAGACTTTTGAAATTCAAGTGATAAACAGCTTTGAAATTAAATGGCTTACCATAGAAAGGCCACTATTATCTTTGTTTGTGAATGTATCTCCACTAGCACAGTCAATGCCAAACAATGCACAGATGTCTCCAGCATATACTTCCTCAACGTCCTAAATAAATAATACCAAATGAAATTGGCAAGCAATACAAATAAAGGCATGGTAACTAAAAAGTAATTGCACAATACATTGTACATAAACAAACATGGCAGAATCTCTCACCATGAATTCTGCAGAGAATGAATTAGCCAGTACTAATGCAACACCAACAATCAACTAGGCCAAGACGTATCTCAAACAGAGTCTTTATTTAAACCAAATTTCAATAGATAAGATTTTACTTTAAATAAAAAACTCAGAGCTATGATATCATTCCTTGAAGGATCTACAGTACTCACAAAACATGGTACTTCACAGTTCTGAAATTATTTCTATGGAATTAAAAAGCATGTACCATATATGATGCCACAGTTAGACAATGAGATTGTGTATGACAGAGATATACCAGGAAAAACTGCAAAAAGTTCCTTCTGAAAACAAAGGCAGAAGAATGGAGTCCACTGTACTAAAAATAATTTTAATTTCTCACAGATGCAAGCAGTCAAGAAAACACAGGAAGTCTAAGAACAAAGCATTAGTGCCTCCAAGCTTCCTAGTTTTTGTTCTTTTATATTGACAGTTCATTTATAACAGCTGTGGCTTTGAGTGAGCTGTCTTTCTTTAATAGTTACACAGCTGTTCATATCTCCTAGCTGCTGGCCCATGAAACAGCTATGAAAATCACTAAGCCCTCTAGCCTGCCCCCTGCTGCCTATCTCACAAAACAGCATGCTGTCCAATTTTGAGACTGCCAATTCATCTTCTAGGAGAGACAAAAGTTAAGGCTACCAAAACATTCATAAGATTTTGTTTAGACTGATAAATTTCTCCAGGAATATAGAACTGGACTGAGAAAGGGTAAGAGTAGGAGAGAAGCTCATGCACTTGGTATTCCTGCCAAAGCCTAATCATAAAGACTATAGAAGGCTATGGCAGATAACAGTGCCAATTCAAGAATTCAAGCCATAAGTCAAAGTTTATCTCCCAGACTAGAACTTGAGAGGTTTTAAATCTTCAGGTGGATTCTGGTGTCAATATGGTCCTTCAGTGGATTCTACAGTAGGGATAAAAGCTCTAGGGTTAAACAGGGCTTTCGCACCTGCTATATTTCATAAAGTAAATCCATTCAACAAATGTGGGAAATTATGTGTTAATTTATTACTCTCTTACCCTTAAGAACCATAGTTCCACTGTACTAAATGCCTGTTACACTCTTTGTAATGATAGCTCTTGAGGAAAGTGCTGAATCTTGTGTTCTGAGTCTTAGGGAACCAACGTTCTCTTTCCTTAACCTTGGCCATTGATGAAATATAGCTGACACTCAACCAATGGTATAAAATGAGTTCTTAACATTTGCTAATTTAGCCTATAGCAAAGTACTAGATCAGAGCTGTAACAAACCTAAGTAAAAAGGAAGAAACTAGGAAAACACATATGTTCAGCCAGAAGTGATTTTTGAGTAGGGCTCAGGGTACCTGGAAGGTAGGTCTACTTCACTCACATTTAGAGGACTTTCTGATCTCACAGTGATTCTGTACTTGCCTCCATCATGTCGGCATGCATGCGAACCAGCCGTTGTAGCCGCACTTTCTTTCTTGACCTCGTATTATAGATGGTGTCACCCTTCTTCAGCTCTCCCTGATAACTGCGGACATAAGTTAACTGTCCAAATCGACCTGCCTAGAAGTCAAGATTGGGTAAGCGCAGAAACATAAATTAAGAGGGAAAACTTCACAACTACCTCCAAATATTCCCTCCCAATTTTAGTAGTCCATCTTACATACATGTTTCAGTTTGGTGCCATAAACTACTTTAATATTAATACTAGCTTTGAACATAGGTAAGATAAATTAAATAAATGGTAGTTGTTCATCAATTCTTTTGCTATCATAATCCAAGATACTTCTGCTTTCTCTGAAATAAAAGTTATTAGAAAAAAATTTTAAACTATTTACATAATAAGGAAGTATCTTTTTGCCTTCTAATATTATTTCATAAGTTCAGTCTAATACAATAAGATATGAAACAAAAGTAAAGTATAATTATTGAAAAGACAACAAAAATACCATTAGATACTATACAAATAAGAATTCTGTAAAGTAACTGAACATACTAAATACTGACCAATGAATATATTAATATATTTAAAATTCTCAATTCTTACCATGTTAACTTAGAGGTTTAATACAATAGTAATCAAAATGCCAACAGAAAATTATAAACATTTGATTAGTGCTTTTAAAATTCATTCAGAAGAATAAATGGGTTAAATAGAAATTTTTCAAAAACTATAGTAATGAGAAGAAACTAACCCTGATATAAAAACATATTAAATGCTTGAAACTTAAAAAGTACAGAACCAGCACAAATTACAATGAATAGCCCATATAGTATAAATATCTAAAGTGTAAAATACACTTGTCAACAGATAAAGGAGACATGACAAATCAATGGAAAAATAAAAATAGGATTGTTCATAAACTATTAATAGTAACTAGACAATTGATTTTCTATGTGGAGGCAGAGGAGATACATTTAGATCCTACCTTACAGCACACACCACAACAAATTCCAGTTGAATTAATGATGAGGAAAAAAATGATAAAAAAGTAGAAGAAACAAAAGTATTGGCAAAATATATACAATGAAGAAGGCTTCTAAGTTTAAAAATTAAAGAATGACTAAATAAAAACACTGATATATTTTACTATATAAATTTTAAAGTGCTAATTATTTTAAAAAATCAACTTTATTAGAGAAAAGCTGGTACAAACAAGTAAAACACTTTGACTCTAATAAAAAAAAAAGACAAAAAAAATTAAAAGTACAATTACAAAAGAGGAAATACAACTGCATAATAAATATATGGAAAAATGTTCTCTGTCATTAGGAATTAAGGCAGGATGAAATATTACAATATGATTTTTCATTCATTAAATCAGTAATGATTTTTAAATAATACTCAATTCTGATATTCAATATCTAATCTAATACATTAATTTTAAGAATATGAAAGCAATCTGGCAATATAAGCTATCATAAATCTTAAAACATTCTGTGCCTTTAACTTAATCATCTCTATTCTGGGAATACTAAGAAAATATTCTTAAATACATATTTTTAAAAGCTTTATGCATAAAGATTTTTACTATAATCTTATTTCAATTTTTTAATTTAAAATTAGTTTTTTTTCATTTTAGATGTTATAAGCATATTATAAAATATTTTTTTGAGTAGGAAAAAGCCCCTAAAATATAATCCTATCCCCAAAATAACCACTCTTAATACTTCCAATTTATCCACCATTTTTCCCATTTAAAATATTATGACAGAAGGAACAACACCCCAACAAAAAGCATATCCAATGCCCAAATCTTGGTTTCTAATACCATCTTCCATAAAAATAAACCAAAGCTACTTGAAGAAATAGCTGATTCTAGGGCTGGTGCACTGAATATACAAGATAAGCCTGCAGAATCTTATAGTGCCAGAAAGTAGGAAGTATTCAAAAAAGCAAAACATTAGAAAATGTCAAAAAGACACAGAAGCCAACTTAAAGAGCTCCCAATGCCCAAACCTGGCCAATATGAATAACCAAATAAATAATATGCTACTGGATTATAACTCAAAGTACAAAATAAATATCTATGAGTCCATAATGATATAAATAAATGGTTGACTGAGTAAATAAATAAATGGAGGAGAAAAGACAAATTTCCCATACAGAAGAATTCCAAATAATTTATGTAGATTATGTGGAACACAATTCCCCACCCCTTAAGTGTGGGCTGAGCATAGTGACTTCCTTATGAAAAGTACAGTATGAAAGGGGGGAAGCATACAGTAACTTTACATCAGAGAAATTTGAAAAATACTACTTCAGCCAGGTGATCAAAGTTAACATTAACAGTGATAAGACATGCTGATAGTCTGTACCCTTGATACGATAAGCATGATGCTTTCCAAACTCTGTAGTCATCCTAAAAACACATGACCCCAATATAATCTTGAGAAAAACATCAGATAAACCCAAATTGAGGGACAATCTACAAAACACTTAACCAATACTTCTCAAAAATGTCAAGATCATGAGAAACAAGGAAAAGTCTGAGAAACTGTTAAAAGTCTAGAGGAGCCCAAGGAGACATGATGACTAAATGTAAAGTGACAGACACTAAGACAGAAAGAGGACATCAGCAAAAACTAAGAAAACTCAAAGTATGAATTTTAGTTAATAATAACATAACAGTATTAGTCCACTAGTTGTGACGATGGATATTACCGAAAGAGGAAACTGCAGGATATACAGGAATTCTCTGTACTATCTTCATAAATTTTCTGTAAACCATTCTAAAATAGTATGTTTATTTTTCAAAAATCACATATTTCCATGTCAAAAAATAGGCATCTCAACATAATTTTTAAAGCCTGAATAATGTTCCACTGTAAGAATGTACCTCATTGTATTTAATCAAACTGTAATTTCAAGGCATTTTCAATTGTTTATAAGATTTTAATTTTATAAGCAAAAATAAGAACTGAAGCTAACATTAATTCAATACCCTTCATTAGTTTCCTAGGACAAATTTATAGAAGTAGACCCAATGTTATTTATAACAGTGAAAAAAACCTGGAAATAACACAAATGTCTAACAATTAGAAAATTTTAAGCAAATTTTGGTGTATCTACTTGATGGAATATTATGCTATCATTTAAAATGTTTAAACTGTTTATAGAAACATGGACCATATCTACTGTAATGTTAAACAAAAAGAACACAGGTAGTATGATTTATGTAAAAATTTATACTTTAAAACTGCAAAGAAACTTTATACTTTAAAACTTGAAAGAAATGCACTTAATAACAAAGAACTATCATTTGAATGTTAGAGCTTTGGAATTTCTTTATCAGTTCTTTCTACTTTTCCTATTTTCCAAGTCTTTCATAAGGGTCACAGAGTCATTCTATAATAGGAATAAAAGCCTAAAAGAAAATTTTCTACAGATAGCAGTTAAATATATTAGAAAGAACTTACCTCCAGTTTAAAAGCCAGGCCTACAAATGGGTGGGAATTATCTCTTTTAGGGTTCATTAAGATTTTGGTTTTCTCTTTTGAGTCACTTAAAATAAAAGAAATATAAATCTATAAGATGTAATATTATATCAATTTGTTTCATCAAAGAGTATTATCTGAGAAAAAGCACATATGTATTAAACATTTCTGGCCTCACACATAATAAATATTTTTTGTATGTCAACATGGTTACAAACATAAAAATGGTAATTAACTTGTTTAAATTACGAAAAGGAGATCACAAACATAACTAGAAGAACCATCCTTAAATTCCTTCATAGTGCATAAGTATTAAAGTATTTCCACATAACTAAGATTCAATTTCCAAGACTTACTCTTCCTCATTGAGAATAGCATAATTCTGGACTTCAGACGGATTTGGGAGATACTCTAAAACAGCATCTAAGAGAGGCTGAACTCCTTTGTTCTTCAAGGCACTTCCCAAAAAAACAGGAGTAAATGACCTATTTAGAGTAGCTCTCCGGATTGCAAGCTACAAAAGAAAAAAAAACAAAAGAAAAAAATTTAATGACAGTTAATATTAAAATTACATTTTGTGCTTCAGGACAATTACAAACCAACAAATGAATAAAATGAACTGATACCCTTTGGAGTGCTGTCTGTAGTGGAGATTAAAATCAAATCTCTAATAAGTTAAGGTCAAAATACAAGGAAAAAAGAAAAAAAAATAACTTCCTTTCTCAGGGATAGGAAGTGATTTACTGTACAACTGCTTTCAACACTCTTGGAATCAGTGAATTCTCACTAATTTTCAATTTGGCAAAAAAAAAAAAATGCACATAGAAAATAGATGCACACATAGAACAGTGCAAACAGTATGCTACCAACTGTGTAAAATAGAGGAAAAAGCAATATATATGCAAAAACAAAAATCTCTGAAAAGATACACCAGAAGCTATTAGCTGGTAATCTGTTTTCAGGGAGAGGGCAGAAAAAGGATAGGATTTTTACTGCACACTATTGTATGCCTTTTAAATGTTTAAACCGTAAGAATGTATTCTCTATTTAAAAACATTAAATTAACTTTTTTTCTTTCTTTTTTAAAGAACATATACAATAGGAATCCAAACTGTACATATCAATCATAAACTAAGGGTCATGATAGTAGCAGGTTCTAAAATAACAACCTGTAGGTTCTGCCCCAACCCTTAGTGCAAGCCCACCAATGTGCCATGCTGGCTGAGCAGGCCTCAGAGAATGCACAATGGAGCTTTAGCTCTAGCAGCTGGAAGAGGACAACAATGGTGCTATGGCCACAACCGGTCACTGTAGATATATGAAAAGGAAGCATACAATTATTTCTCAGTCCTCATGAAAAAACAGGAAACTAGTTACCTAAAAAGCTTAAAGCAAAACATTTATAGCTGCAACTTCTAAACATCACCACAATGAAAAGTAGGATAACAGTTGAACATGAAAAAGGGGGTGTACAAAAAGGGAAAAATATACATGGGAAGTAAGCAATTACTGTTTGAAACCACCTTAAAAACTTGCTTTTTGCTGTTGCTAGGAACCAGAAATGGCTAGGTCCCTAACCACTTAGGCTACCATAAGCCACTTGATCACATATTTGACCTTCCACTTCTCCCTAATACACAAGTAAAGACATAGTAGTCTTACTACACTTACTTTATATCTATAGAACACAGAAACATATAAGGGTGGTAGATAAAAAAAAAATGAGAAATTAAAACTATACCATCCTAACAACATTAGTTTTCTGAAATTTCCCTAGTTTTTGTAAGAATCACTTTCATACTTGAAAGTTGTTGCCTTTCCACTGCCCCTAATAATACATCCAACCATAATATGGAAACTGAAGTATACCCATGTACCCTGTGCAGAAAAAAGTAAATACAGTAGGACCGAAACTTTCCTCAGAAAGGTCTGCTTGCAAGGTTGGCCCTTGGCTGATGTCTAGGAACTTGGGACTTCAGAAGGATCCCCACCATTCCCAGAACTGATAAAAACAGTCTGCTGTGCCTATGCTGTTTGTACACACAATGCAGTGTATGCCAAACACTTGCTTTCCTCTGGGAGTCTGGAATTTGGCTATATGCTAGGAAGAGGGTATCTATGTGACCAAACCCCAGTAAAAACCTTGGGCACTGAGTCTCTAATGAGCTTCCCCGGTAGATGACATTTCACAGGTGCTGTCACAACTCCTTGCTGGAGGAATTAAGTAGTCCTGCATGACTCTACTGGGAGAGGATTCCGGGAAGCTTACACATGGTTTCTTCTGGCCTTCACCTCAAATATCGTTTCCCTTTGCTGATTTTGCTGTATACCCTTTCACTGTACGAAATCATAGCCATATGTATGACTATGTGCTGAGTCCTGTGAGTTCTCCTAACGAATTTCACTGAACCTGGGAGTGTTCTTCGACAGCCCTGACACACTGCCTTTAGATTAAAACCTATCTAATGTGCTTCCCAGGATACATAAATGCTTGACTTTAGGGCCTGACCTATACCTCTTCCTACATGGTGTTCCCTACTCATCAGGAAGCTGACGTGCTAAGGCTTTTGTGAATGCTGAAGAATTCAAGTTACAAGATATGGTCCCAGTTTACTATATGTACATGGGGTCTTCAAAAAGTGTTATGAAAAAAGCTATCTATGGATCTCAACATTTATTGCACCAAAATAAACTCATATTAACTTGTTATAACATGGCTGAACAGGATCTAGTCTGAGGCACTAAGAAAAGAGCCCCTATCAGAGCAATATGAATTCTGCTAAAATTGAAGAATGAACATCAAGTTTATGGTGAAGCCTGAGTAGAAGAACAAAAAGTTTTTGGGGACAATGCCCCAAAGAAATCAGCAGTTTACAAATGGATAATTTATTTTAAAAAGATGAGATGATGTTGAAGAAGCTCACAGCAATGGACTATTTGCATTAATATTTTGAGGAAAAAACTCATTTTGTTTATGCCTTAACTGAAGAGGCACAATAAACAGAACAAACAGTAGCCAACACCATAGATATCTAATGGGTTCAGCTTACACAATTCTGACTGAAAAATTAAAGTCAGGCAAACTTTCCACTCAATGGGTGCCAAAACCACTGCACCCAGATCAGCTGCAGACAAGAGCAGAACTTATAATAGAAATTTTAAACAAGTGGGATCAAGATCCTGAAGCATTTCTTTGAATGTGAGATGAAACATGGCTTTACCAGTACGATCCTCAAGACAAAGCACAACCAAGGCAATGTCTACCAAGACGTGGAAGTGGTCAAGCTAAAGCAAAAGCAGACCTGTGAAGTGGAAAAGTAATGGCAACAGTTTTTTGAGATGCACAGGGCATTTTGCTTGTTGACTTTCTGGAAGGCCAAAGAACAGTAACATCTGCTTATCATGAGAGTGTTTTGAGTAAGTTACATAAAGCCTTGGCAGAAAAACTCCCAGGAAAGCTTCACCAGAGAGCCATGCTCCATCACGACAATGCTCCTGCTCATTTCTCTCAACAAATGAGGGCAATTTTGCAAGAGTTTCAGTGGGAAATCATTAGGCATCCACCTTACAGCCCTGATTTGCCTACTGCTGACTTCTTTTTGTTTCCTAATCGTAAAAAAATCTTTAAAGGGTATTCATTTTTCTTTAATTAATTATGTAAAAAAGACTGCACTAACATGGTTATTTTCCCAGGACCTTCAGTTCTGTAGGGATGGACTAAATGGTTGGTATCACTGATCACAAAAGTGTCTTAAACTTGACAGAGCTTATGTTGAGCAATAAAGTTTACATTTTTTATTTTTATATTAATTCCATTTTTCCATGAAATTTCTGAAGTCCCCTCATATACATATTTTATTTATTCATTCATCCACTGAAGGACATTTGGGTTGTGTCTACTCTTTGGCCATTGTGAATAGTGCTACTATGAACATTGGTATACAACTATTGGAAATACTTCTTTCTTTTGGGTATATCCCCAGATAATTGCTGAATCATATAATTATGCTATTTAACTTTTTGAGGAACTATAACACGTATTCCACAGCAGCTGAGCTATTTTACATTTTCACCAGCAGTGCACAATATGATTTCTCTGAGGATACAGAGAAATTTCTCTGTATCCTCACCAACATTTGTTATTTTCTAGGGGTTTTTTTTTTGTTTGTTTGTATTAGGGGTTTTTCTTTTAAATAATAGCCATCCTAATGGGTGTGAAGTGGTACCTCATTGTGGTTTTGGTTTTCTTTCCCTAATAATTAACAATGCTGAGCATCTTTTCATGTGCTTATTGGCCATTTTTATATCTTCTTTGAAAATGTCTATTCAGAAAATGATTATCAGTCTTGGGCAGCGATATTCCCTTTATTTTTAAATAGTTGAATGATCAAGTGAAGGACTCTATAAGGCTTTATGTAATTTTTCCAAACATTGCAACAGTGTAAGAACCAATATTTAGTCTGTAAACATTTAGCAGCCTCTTCTCTTAACCTGCCTTATTATTGTTTTCTATATTTATCTTTTTACTTTTTAATAAGGATATACCCAAGAGGTTGACTGTTTATCTTTTTTTTAGGAAAAAAATTATGAGTACTCTCATTTTAAGATATTATAAATAACTTCTTTTTTCTTGTTAATATAAGACTTATTTCGGGAGCACTTACCTTTAAATCAGAAATTGAGGGAATTTTTTCTTCTAAGAACATCTCACCAAGCTGCTCATCTGAATTGGCAACACATTCAATTAGTTCCTGCCGATGGTCAGCTGCCATTGCCCTTAATTCAGCTGGAATTTCACCATATCGAACAATCTGACTAAGAAAAGAAATATTTTGGTACTATATGGATATTCAATTATACATATAAAGCACCAATGAAAAAGATATGACTAATGGCTGAATTTTTTTTTTTTGGTAAGAAAGAGCTCTGATATATTTGTATTCAAATGGCAAGTAACTAATATATCTCTTTAAAATGCAGGTCAGGCTCCATAGCTCATGCCTGTAATCCCAGAACTTTGGGAAGCTGAGGTGAGAGTAAAGCTTGAGGCCAGGAGTTTGAGACCAGCCTGGCCAACATGGTGAGACTTTGTCTCTATAAAAATAAAAAATTTAAAGATTATTAATAGCCAGGCGTGGTGGTGCATGTCTGTGATCCCAGCCTACATGGGAGGCTGAGGTGGGAGGATCACTGGAGCCGAACAGCTCAAGGCTCAGTGAGCTGTGATCATGCCATTGCACTCTAGCCTAGGTAACAGCGCAAGACCTCATCTCTAAAAAAAAACAAAAATAAAAATGAAATAAAATGCAGACAGAATAGTGGGCAAAAATACTTAAACAGGCAAAGTAGCTTACTCAAGGTTGTATTACTAATAAATGGAAGAGCCAAGATTCAAAACAGTCCACTAAAATTAGAAAAAAAATCCTCAGTTTTGTAAGATATTACATTCTATTTTTCTGCATATCAGGTTTATAGAAGGTAACAGTAAATGTAATACAGAATTCTTCCCCATTTACTATAAACTGGTTTATCCGTATTCTGTATACACTGAAATATATTTATAAGTTCAAAACAATGATGTTACACAATGTCAACTAAATCAAGATTTAAAATTCTTTTCAGTGTAAGTTATAGGATTATCCTTACTATATTCTAATTATTTGAAAATTGGCAAGCATACAAAGTAATAAGAGCATCCATTTATTGAATATTTATAATACAGCAAGCACTAAACTAAATATTTGACAAGTTATTTATTTAATCTTTACATCGCATGAAATAGCTTCTATTATAATACCTAAATTTTCAGATCAGGAAACTAACTTAAACAGGCAAAGTAACCTTCCCAAGGTTGTACTACTAATAAATAGAACAGCTAAGATTCGAAGCCAACCTGACTGAGGCCCATCTGAGCTCTTGAAAATTCTATTAGCTATAATCTTATTAATCAGAACATCATAATCTCTAATAAGGATGATTAGACCCCTTACTCTATTCCCTTCCATTAATAACAAACCCAATCCTACAATTTTTAACACAAAATATACCAATTTGTAATTTTTTAAAAAAAGGTAACTAAATATGACAGGCTCTTCAACTCTGACACCAGTCCTCCACTTCTCTAGGGACTAAACAGGTAAGAGTCACAAATAAAATATACACAGGAGAGAAATGGAAATGGAGATACTTGATATCTTAAGAAATCAGTCTAAAAGTTTTTCAAAGTATTTCTTTAAAAATGGAAATTCATGTCAAAAAATAATAAGCTTTTCAGAAAACATACTCCTAAATTAAAAAAAGGCAAAAGAAGCCAATTCCAAAGAGTCAGAAAAAAACTCTTAATATCCTAAAGAATATTCTTCACAGCCTTCAGATTCCATCTTTCCTGGCAAGGTCCCTGGTTCTTAGCCTTTGTGTCAGAATCATCTGTGGAGTCCTTTCCAAATATACATGCCTAGTGGTCTAGGGCTGGGGAAGGAGGTATGTACATTGAGCTCCATTCATGGTTCTACAAAATTTAAGAGCCTCTAGTTTAGACAACAGAAATATATGCTCCAGTAATTCTGAGAAAGTGAATTTAGTCACTAATTTACAAATATTTTTTGAATCCCTATTACATACCAGGCAGTTCTAGGGGCTGGGACATAAAGATTTTTACTTTATGTAAACTTTTTACATAAAGTAAAAAAACAACCCTGCCCTCTTGGGCCTTACATTCTAGGGAGTGGTAGATAAGCTCTGCTGTCATTACTTAGTTGTCACACAAAAAATGAGAGAAACACCTTATCCACTGGACAGCCTCCATCCTTTTCCTGCCTACAAGATAGATGATGAGGACCAATTCTACAGTTCACTGATCACAATGCCATTCACCCAACAGCCAGACCTGCAATCCCAATCCCCTGAGGAAGGAAACCCCTCAGGAAATGCCTGTAGAGAAATTACCAGGCTACAGGGGTTACTCCTGAGAACAAAGAGTCATCTGTGACTCTCCACACTGTCTAGATTAGTGTCACTCAAAGTATGGTCTGCAGACTTTGCAACATCAGCACAACCCGGGAACTTATCAGAAATGCAAAGTACAGGCCCTGCCCTAGATCAACTGAATCAGAATCTCTGGAGGTAGACCCAGAAATATGTGTTTTAACAAGCTTTCCAGGTGATTTTTATGAAATCTAAGGTTTGATAACCACTGGGCAATTATAGTACTTTGTATGCAAAGGTCACTCAAAAGTTGAATGACCATATACTACGTCAAAAAGTTACCAATTTGCTTCTTGCATTTCCCAAACCACATTTGTACAATTTTAACTGTTTTCACATATTAATCTTTTTATCTATGTAATCCTGTGAAGTAGGTTGAACAAGTATTTATGATCCCTATTTTCTTCCTAATTTTTATCACAATACCCAGGACCTAGCAGCTGCTCTACAAAAGTCTACAGAATGAAAGAAATAAACAAATAAATAAACAAGCGGAAAAAGAGATAATACATTAACAGCCCAAACTGAAGGCCTCCTTCTACCACACAGTACATGCCATGTGATTTATTACTCAAAAAGTAACATATTCTCTCTTAGAATGAATACTAAGCAAAATGAGGAATAACTAGGATTAAAGGCATTAAAACAAAATCTTAGAGAATATTATTCCAGACACACTTCAAAAAGATACTCAATGTCTAATGAACCTATCTTTTCCTTCTCTTTGATGCTTTTTAAAATATAAAATTTGAATAGCATATATTTAACACTTACCCAAAGTCTCCATCAAAATAGATGGCTCGTTCCTCAATGAGATCTATAACACCTTCAAAATTACCCTCTAACCCAATGGGTATCTGTGCAAATGCTGCATTATGATTTAGCTTAGACCTGAAAAATAAAAATACACTTGTTTACCTCTTTTCTTCTCCCCAACTCCTTTGAAATAACAAAATAAACATAAAAATAAATCAGTAGCAGATGTTATAGAACTGAGAAGGGTGTTATCAGTGGGTCAGACCAGAAGACATAAAGCAGTTGGGAACATACTGACAACCAAACTCAAGGAGCTCAGGAAGCCACAACTCCATTTAAGCAACATAAAGAACTCCAAAATAAGTGTTTTCTCATCGGATCCCCAGAATACACTGAATCAGAAAAAGAAGGGAAGAAGAACAAGTAATGGGTGCTTGGCCAGGATATTAAAAAATAGTGGGCTGGCCAAGCCCACCTCTCATTCTTAGATCAACTGACTATAGCAAAGCTGAGTATAGCTTTCTGAAGAGAGAGTTCTTATAGCAAAACTCTTATAGTGGGTGTTAACATCAGACATTCACCATTAGCCGGCCTCCCTAACCAGGCTCAAACACTATACTGAAAAAAACCTGCATTCACTGGCAGGAATTCTCACTGGAGAAGAAATATGTTCTAGCTACCATTGTTTATTCTAGACTCTAGACCCCTACCTGTAACTATGGATAGAGATCTACAAAATCACCAAATATTTGAAGAAAACCAATAGCTTGAAAGAGAAGTGTGGAACACAAGAAATAATACTAACCTCTAAGAGAGTTACTAGATGAAAGAAAAGAAAATGTAAAGATTTGAAAAGTAATTACTTCTATTAATAGAGATATTGCAATAAAAAAGAAAGTTTATGAAAATTAACTACATAATTGCTGACAAATTTCTTTATATAAAAGACAGACTAAATAACAGAAGGGACAAAAATGAATACCAAATTAGTGAGCTGGAAGATTAACCTCAAGAATTCTCTCATAACCCTGCACAAAATGAGACATAAAGTATGAAAACTATGATAGAAAAGTTAAGAGATGAAAGCCAGATCCAGAAGTTCCAAAACCTGTTTAATGGGAGTTACAAAATGAGAAAACAAATAAATGGGAGTGGAGAAAAGAAAGAATCAAAGTACCAAATAAATGCTAAAAGAGGCCAGGTGCAGTGGCTCACTTCTATAGTCCCAGAACTTTGGGAAGCCAAGGCAGGAAGATTACATGAGCCCAGGAGTTCAGGACCAGCCTGAGCAACAAAGCGAGACCCTGTCTCTACAATAAAAAATTAAAATTAAAAATTTTTTAAATAAATAAATAAATAGAATTGCTAACATTTTCTTGGAATTCAGAAAAAGATTTGGTGAAATGAGTCCATCTATTGCCAAGCATCAGTAATAAGGACAAAAAGTGAAAACACTTCGTTTTACCAAGAAAATATTAAACGCTCAAAAATGAAAAATTTCACTTTCATATTCTCAAATACATCATTTCTATCAGATTTTGTCATGAGACACATCACATCACTCTTAGCTTATTCACCACCACAAACTTTGCCACCTATATTCGTCAGCTCTGTCATGTGAAACTTGAGTATGAACTCTACAGCTTGCATACCTACAAAACGTACAATATGAAATGCTGACTCTTTAGACCAGGGGTCCTCAAACTTTTTAAACAGGGGGCCAGTTCACTGTCCCTCAGACCGTTGGAGGGCCGGACTATAGTTTAAAAAAAACTATGAACAAATTCCTATGTCCACTGCACATATCTTATTTTGAAGTAAAAAAACAAACGGGCAAAAACACTGCATGTGGCCCGCGGGCCGTAGTTTGAGGACGCCTGCTTTAGACTACGTGAAATATATAGTATTGTGCAAAATGTAAAATACTATAAATATTACTGGATTCTATCTGGTACAGAAAGGAAGTGTTACTCTGGTCCTAGTAAATATACTACCTACCATGTGAAAGCAAGAGAATTTCATCTCTATGGCATACTACCTAAAGACATTAATTAAAATCCCTCAAATAAAGGTTAAAACCTAAGAGGATCCTTTAAGTTTATCTAAATAAAATACAAAGTATTTTTAGAATCTATAGACTATAACTTTTTTAATTATATCAAAACAGTATAAATTCTGAATTCATCTTCAACCTCACTAGAATTTAAGCCATATGTCCCTATTTTACAGAGAAGGTAGTTGATGAGATCGTACCACAAACCAGACCACTGAACTCAGCGTTCCATTTATTATTTCATTCACATAAATAAATTTTAAAAAAGAAAAAATATGAGGACAAAACTTAACGACACTGAATTATCACCCATCTGGATATAAGGTTTGCTGTCCAGATCACGCCTTCTCTGTTCTTTCTAAAGCTCAGTACCTCATTTGCTGCAGGGCTCTAGCAGGGTTGGAGCCCATTCGGTCCAATTTGTTAATGAAAGTTAGAAATGGAACATTGTAGCGCTTCATCTGACGATTAACAGTCATGGTCTGGCACTGCACCCCTCCAACAGCACAGAGAACGAGGACTGCGCCATCCAACACTCGCAGGGCCCTTTCAACTTCTATTGTGAAGTCCACGTGCCCTAAATGAGACAAAGAAGCATGGGAGGGTCTTAAAAGAGCAGTCTGAATTTTTAATATATGCAGTATTAAAAGTTTTTGTATCTCTGCTCATTACATAAGTCTTCTAATTAAAATGTAGATTCCTGAGCTCACCAATACCATTCACCTACCATAAGGTCCAGGGCCCAACAAGATCACTTCAAGAAGATACTAGGGCACAGGCACCTCTGGAATCATCTGGAATATGTAAAAGATAAGAACATTCCTACTCACAACTTATTTGCACTATTTCTAAAGGAAACCATGTAAGAATAAAGTGCATGGAGTCCCAAGTCAGTCTTCTCTGATAGGAATTCAGTGTTACACTTTTAAGTATTTATTTGATACTCAAAAATTGGGTCATACACTAAAACAAATAACTAAATGTGCTTTTGTCAAAAGAATGTGTAATAAAATCAAGAACCCAACTCACCAGGAGTATCTATAATGTTGATATTGACATCTTTCCACATGGTATAAGTGGCTGCTGACTGAATAGTGATTCCTCTTTGTCTTTCTAGTTCCATAGAATCCATAACAGCACCAACTCCATCTTTACCTTTCACCTAAACACAAGCATAGCAATTCAGATTTCTCTGTCCCTGATTCCAAAAAGAAGTATTTACTGAAATGGAACCAGAACACAACTAGTTAACTTATGCAATTTTCCCATAAGCCTAATTGTTAAGCCATATTATCTCATAAAGTAGATAACTGATAACAGATGGTCCCCTGACTTACAGTGGTTCAACTTAATGATTTTTCAACTTTACCATGGTACAAAAGCAATATGCATTCAGTGAAAAATCATACTTCAAGTATCCATCAATCATTCTGTTTTTCACTTTCAGTACAGTATTCAATAAATTACATGAGATATTCAACACTTTACTATAAAATAGGCCTTTTGTTAGATGATTTTGCCCAACTGTAGGCTAATGTAAATGTTCTGAGCACATTCAAGTTAGAGTAAGCTAAGCTGATGTTTGGTAGGTTAGGTATATTAAACAGATTTTCAACTTAACTTGTTTTTTTGTTTTTTGGGGGTTTTTTTGAGACAGAGTCTTGCTCTGTTGCCCCAGCTAGAGTGCATCATGATAGCCTACTGCAACCTCAAACTCCTGGGTTCAAGCAATCCTCCTGCCTCAGCTTCTGGAGTAGCTAGGACTACAGGCCCGTGCCACTGCACCCAGCTAATTTTTCTATTTTTAGTAGAGACAGGGTCTTGCTCTGGCTCAAGCTGATCCTGAACTCCTGAGCTCAAGCTATCCTCCTGCCTAGGCCTCCAAGAGTGCTAGGATTACAGGCGTGAACCACCACGCCCAGCTTATTTTTGATTTACAATAAGTTTATTATATAGAAGTACATATATATTATATAAAAGTATATTGTTCATTGTATATAACCCCATCATAAATCAAGGACCATCTGTACAGGTTTTGCCCTAAAATAAATGTCAAACCCTTTTTTCACCACTGTCCTCAGCAACTGTTATGGTAGAATAATCACTCTGGTCTTAGTACCACCCTCACACCCTCTATATTGTTCCTGCCCACCAGTCTTGCATCCATGAGCAGACATTCAGAGACCAGATTTTTCCCAGCTCTGATGCACGTGGATATGATGACTAGGTAAAAAGGATTCAGCTTTTAAAGTATATGATTTAACAAGACAACCTTTTCTGAAGAAATACTATAAATTGGAGAGTTACATTAGTCGATGATATGGAAATGTGTTCAGGAGTTTCAAGACTTTTTTAAACAATTTTTTTCTGATATATTTTTTAAATCTTGATGCTCATACTGCATATCATTTTAAACCCATTTGTCCACTTAACATTATAACCATTTCTCTGTATCATTAAAAATTATGTAAAAACCATTTTAATGGCTGCTTAAGGGTACATCATATTGATTTAACATTCTTAAAAGACATTCTGCTCAGGACAGTCACAGTGATGGTCAATACATATATTACTCAGAACATTTCAAGCCAACTTGAGCTATCCCCTTTGTGCGTGTGACTTTGGTTAAAGATCCACTGTTACCATTGTTCTAACCTTTCAGGTTTTGTAAAGTTTATTAAATCCTAACTACAAAACGATTAAAATCAAGCTCTATTTAATCTACAATCAAGCAAGACCACATACCTCATGCATCTTTGCAATTCTGCCAGTGTAGTAAAGGACTCGTTCTGTTAATGTAGTTTTCCCAGAATCAATGTGAGCTGAGATTCCAATATTTCGTATTTTTTCATTAGGAATTATCCCTGATGAACACCATCGGCAGGACTTCCAATTAACCTGAAAAAATAAAAGAGCTCAATTCAATGCACTTTTTATAAGCGATAACAACAGAAAAAAATGGGTATGGTGGACATCTTTCCTTCAAGGAATCTCCTCTTTAAGGTACCCATCAATAAGAGGCTTAACCATAACTCGGGGGCCCGTCCAACTTCCTAGGGCACCGAGACGATGCTCAAGAATAACGAGCTTATTTGTAGGTACCAAGGGGCTTTTCAGCACTGAGGCACGACCGCTCGTATTCGGAGCTGTCAGTCAGGAGGTCTCAGGGAAGGACGCAATGTCACTGCCTTCATGGCCCTGAAGGGACTGCAAGGTCCCGGGAACAGTCCCTGATTCGGCCTCGCCGGCACCAGTACCTGCTTCCCCTGCCAGCCTAGGGCTGCAGGGACCTGAGGGAGCGGCCTGCGCCGCAGAGCCGCGGCGGCAGCGGCTCCCAGCAGCCTCATGGCAAGCGCAGAACAGGCTTGAAATTCCCGCAGCTCCGGGTCTTGTCAGCCGCCGGCGCCGCAGCCAGAAGCGTTCCAGGTCACGCAGCAGCCAGTGCCGGAGGAGCATTTCCGGGGCAAAGGACACGAGGCAGAAGTGCGGAAGGAAAAAGGAGAGGAACTTCTGGACGAAAGCGCGGAGCAGTGCCTCCGCTGCCTGTGCGCCATCTGCCGGCCTGGAAGAGAAAGCGCAATCGCCTTGCGGAGCTAATTGGTCCCAGTAAGTTGGCAATGCTGTATGGGCGGGGTAGGGGCTTCTTTGGTCTTTTGTCTTTTTTTCTTTTTAACATTATCGCTATTTAATGATGCATGGTTTTTAACATGGTTGTTTGACCTATATAGCAATGTGGAGAAATGTTTATGACAGAATTTAAGTGAAAAAAATGCCAAATTATTGTCTATGTTAGTATTACAAATATGAAAAAAAATTATCTTTAGAACTTTGCCTGAAAGAGAACGTGGAAAAATAATAGTGAATGAACTATCAACTACAATTAATTTTTCTTTTTTAAAAGGTAATCAAGTAAAAAATATAAGTACTTTTTCTCATTTCAAAATATTCTTTATTATTGTCCAGTGTCAGACGTTATACGTACGTCTAGTCCATCTGGAAGATTGTATCCTTGACGATTCCACGTGGATGTCTTAGAGGCATCTCGATCTTAATATGTCATAAACTGAGCCTCTGATCTTTGTAAAAACTTCTTTTCCTACAGTTTTCTCCATCTCATAAATGGAAACTCTGTTCTTTGAGTTCTAGCCAAAAATGTTAGTCACTTTGACACCTTGGCCTAATCTGTCAGCATATTCTATAGGTGCTACCTTCAAAAATATATCTGGAACCTACCACTTCTCCCCAACTCTCAACACTGCCATTTATTGAAGGAATTATTGTAATAGCTTCTTAACTGATCTCACTGCTTCTGCCCTTGCTGGTCAGTCTATTCTCAACACAGTAACTAAGGGGATCCTTTTAAGTCACACCATGTCATTTCTCTGCTGAAAACACTCCATCCAATAAATGCATTATTGCTATTATCTCTACTTTGGTGTAAGTTTGAAGTTTTTCATAATAATCTATTTTTTAAAAGTCTGAAATGGCTGCTTCTCCCACTCATAGTAAGTGCCTACAAGGTCCTGCAGGAGCAGCTCAACCAAGGTATCCCACTTTCCTCCTCTTTTTGCTCCAGCCACATTGGCCTCCTTGCTGATCCTCATATGACTAAAGCAGGGATGGGAATCCTGCAGCCTTAAGGCCACATGTGTGGCCTTCTTAAGTGCGACCTTTTGACTGAATCCAAATTTTACAGAACAAGTTCTTTTATTTTTATTAATACATTTTGTCTTTTATATTTTTATTTTATTTTTAAAGTGAATGTATTTAAAATACCAAAGAATAAAATAAGTTTCAGTGAAATAATCCTCCCAGATTGACTGGCACAATTAGAACATTAGTAAGCCATAAGGGCTAAATTGACAGCTGCTATACTCATGATTTATTTCTAACTTCCCCACCTGACTGGCGCCAATACCAAACGAAGCCAGTTGGCAAGAGTTTATGGGAGTCGAGCACAACAGTCTGTTACCAGTTTTTGACAATGATGCACTGTGTTTCTATCTGAAGTGGAATTTTTGAATAGTTGTGCAACTCAAAGGTATTTTTTAATTCTGTATGCTTAACAGCCCATCATGTCAAAGAAGATCAAGAGAATGCTGAGGGAAAAAACAGTTTTTTTAATGAGGATTGGGAATTGCAATATTATCTTGTTTCTGCTAAAAATAAGATGATTTGCTTGCTTTGTGATACTGCAATATCAACATTAAAGAAATTCAATACTCATCAGCATTGCAACACTCATGAGGACCACAAATATTTTAAATTATTTGAGAGCTGCAAAAGTTTGTATTGTATAAATTGAAAAACAAAAAGCAAAAGCAAAGAATTCCTTCAAGCAGTAACAAAACCTGGAAATAATGCCACTGAAGCAACTTATAAAGTAGCTTATATACTCGGGAAAAAAGGGAAGCCATTTAGTGATGTAGAAATTGTGAAAGAATATATTGTTGAAGCTGTGGGATGCTTAGACCCCCATAACATTAAAGTACAAACAACTGCCTCTTTCAAGGAGAACCATCAAGAATGGAGAATCCATTTCAAGAAGCCATGCTGATCGACAACATGAATTAGCCTTCAACTTAATAGAACGACTTCATGCAATACTTCAAAAGGAAAATATATATTATTCAGTCACTTTGGATGAATCAGTTGATAATCTGACTGATAAACCTGACTCAGCACAGGTCTTATACTTCATTCAGGTCATAATAGAAGCTTTTCTTTGCTATGAAGAGTTACTCATTTTGGGCACTCTTGAAAACAGAACACGGGGAATAGATATCTTCAACAACTTTCAAGACAAATGTCGTGAAGTTGGCCTGTATTTAGTAAATTTAGTGAGTGTATATACAGACAGTGCACCTTCCATGACAGGAAAACATTAAGGGTTTATTGCACAGATTAAAAAAAGTATTAACAGATCCAGATGCTCTCATTTCTTTTCATTGTATCTTGCATCAGCAAAATCTCTGTGCCAAAGCTACTGTTTTAAGTGACGCTTTGCAACACATTATAAGTATTGTTAACTATATTCCTGCAAAAGCAACAGGGTATGGTCAGTTTTGTAACATGCTGAAGTTGAAGGATGAGGTATTCGGGTATTCAGTGTGGATTTGCTGTATCATTCTAAAGTGTGCTGGCTATATCAGGGACAGGTGTTAGCCAGAATTTTATCTCTGTGAGAACAGTTAAATTTTATGAAGCACAGAATCAGCAATGTGAATTATTGAAAGAAGATTTCTACAGGAATGCAGCATTTCTGTGTGATATGTCAAATCAAAATGACTTGAATATTTCTTTGCAAGGTAAAACTAAGTTTATATATACTATATGCAAAAAGTCCAAACATTTCAAAAAAAGCTATCATTTTTCAAAACATTTCTTTTTCAAAAGGAAATTTTGGATGAACATTTTCCCCAGTTAGCACAGGTCATCAATCAGCAGGATGATATATGAGAATCACTGAAAAACATGCAGCTATTATAGGTCTATTAATTGGAGAATACAATGAAAGGTTCACTGACTTTGTGAAATTAGCATTTCAGCCTCACCTAGTTGATATCATCAAGGCACCTAAAGAACTACAGATGGAATTGATTGAGCTCTCTAGTAGATGACCTTTTAAAGTCATTGTTTGATGCTAAGAAAGATCCAATTGAAATATGGAAAAATGCAAAATATTCATGCCTTCAGCAACATGCCCCCAAAAATGCTTTCTTGCTTTTCAACCACTTGCTGTGAATCTACATTCTCCTACCTAACCCAAATCAAGACACCTTTAAGGTCACAAATGACTGATACCCATCTAGAGGATCAACTGAAACTGCGGACCTCCATGCTACAATCAAATATTCAAATGCTTTCCAACAAAAAGCAGACACAACAAAGTCATTAAAGGGTCAGTTAACTTTAAAATTAACAAATAGTTTTCATTTTTTGAAAGTAAGTACATAGTACTTAGAGTTTTACAAAGTAATGTACATTTTTAAGTATATCTAATTGAAATTTCTTGAACATAGCCTTATTTGATTACAGCTAAATTAATGTGGCCTTCCAACATGAAAAATTTCCCCACCCCTGGAATAGAGCTTTTGCTCTTCCCCAGATATCAGCATGGCTCTTTCCCTCACTTTCTTCTGTTCAACCCTTCTAAAACAGCAAGTCCCTCCCTCCCTTTCTTACTTCTCACCCACTTAATTTTACTTCAGAGCACTTCTTAGATATAGCCAGACATTTTAAATATGCATCTGTTTATCATTTAACTCTCAATGAAAACATAAGTTTCACAAAGACAGTGATTTTGTTTGTTTATTGCATGTGATTACATGTACTAGGTGTTCAATAAATATTTGTTAAATGAATGAATGAATGAGATCAAGCAAATAGAAATCACAGTAAATTACAAGGGACAAGAAAAAAATCAGAAGCTCAAGGATGAATTTCAAATTTATTTTTTGTATATCATCCATATAGTAATTTGTGATAAAGGATTTGTAAACTGCTTTGATGAATACATTCATTAACATTAAATATACTTTCTTAAATAAACTTTTTCACTTAGAGACAGTTTTTTTGGTAGAGATGTTGCGCCGGCTGATCTGAAACTCCTGACCTCAAAGGAGCCTCCCACCTCAGCCTTCCAAAGTGCCGGGATTACAGGCAGGAGCCATGGCACATGGCCTAGAGACTTTAAAAAATTTAATTTTTATATGCCTTTATATGTATTTATTTAAAAATACATAATTGAATACATAATTATGTAAATGGATAATAAAATTAAGATTTTACTTTAATTTTTAATTTTATATTTAATTTAATATACTCATAATCTTGTCACTATATTAAATAAAACAGTATAGGTACTACATTGAAATTACCATTTTAATAAACTAATAGTTTCCTTAAGTAAAGATTTATATTCATTATCTTGTGTGTGTATATATTTATGGTTTTCTATAATTATTATACCAAGTATATCCTTAATTATTTTTATTAATCACCACTTTTAACCAAAGTAATCAACTTTTGTTTTCGCCAAACAGAAAACTATAAGATTGAAAACCAAGAAATGTCTAGCTAAATTTTTATGAGTACACATTTTAGGTAACTTTTATAAGTTTTTAAATTTTTAATTGACATATAATTGTACATATTTATGGGGTACAGTGTGTATTTTGATACATATACACAATGAGTAATGATCAAATCAGCGTAATTAATATATCCGTCACCTCAAACATTTATTATTTTTTTGTGTTAGGAACATTCAAAATCTTCTCTTCTAACTACAATCATGCATTGCTTAACACTGGGGTATGTTCTGAGAAATGTGTCATTAGGCAATTTTGTAGTGGAAACAATCATAGAATGTACTTACACAAATCTAGGTGGTATAGCCTACTACACACACAGGGTGTATGACTTCTGTTGTTCTTAGGTTCCAAACCTGAACAGCATGTTACTGAATAGCGTAGGCAACTGTAACACAATAGTAAATATTTGTGTATCTAAGCATATATAAACATAGAAAAGGTACAGTAAAAATGCAGTACTATAATCTTAGGGGACCACTACTGCCTGTCACTGACCAAAACATTGTTATAAGCCTTCGTGACAGTGTTTGAAAATATACAATTAAAATATAGAATACTTCATGATTTGTATACATCTTTGCACAAGGACCATGCTAATAATCTCTGTACCTTTCCAATTTTAGTATATGTGCTGCCAAAGCAAGCACATCTGTAAGTTTTAAGGTGGCAGAATAACACATATATAATATTAATATCATCCAAAGCATTTGCACATTCTGTTAATTCATAGTCATATTGTAATGTATGAGAATAAAAGTAAACTGAAATTATCTTTAGTAACCAAGACTTTGTATCATTTATTACTGAGAAATTCTCAAGTAAGCAAGAACTAATTTAATATCATCTAAGGTCTTGAAATGTTAACTAAGGATCTGAAAAATTACAATTTTAGTTAACACATTTGGTCCTTATAATTAGTAGTAGCATAAAGATTTTATAAGACCCAAACCCCTTTAAAAGACATACATATTACAATTTTTTAATTAAACACAATTTTATATATTGTAATCTTACACAATTGGTGTAGTAAATAACTTATTTGATCTATAAGATGAACATAGGAAATTTTGAAAGTTTAAATCATGAAAAGTTCAACCCTAGTTTTATATAGACTAGGATATTTTATTAACCTTAGTTTTATATAATAAAACCTGGAAGAAGACATATATTGACTTTAAATAAATATTAATTTGTTATAGTTTGCCCAAATTCATTTATTTATCAGATATATTTCATAAATCTTTTTATAAAATACAACTTACAAACCTTATATTCATAATCATTAAATTATATTTTAAAGCTCCTCTTTTATCTTGAAAACTTGCTTCCAGTAACCATAATAACACAGGCTATTATTTAAATTAATTTGTCTACATTGTTTTAAAGCTAATGAAGGAATCAGGTAGTTAATGATTTTTTTTCTCTTGGACATTTTTCACTGTTTATGTGGACTAGATATTCTTGGATTGCACACATGACAGAATAATTTTTTCTGATGAATTCATCTTTCAAATGTTTCAAGTGGAAGAAAAAGATAGGGAGGCAAACAGGGTAAAAGATGAGCTAGAGTCAGCTTTAGACAAATATGAAATTATCACCATGAAAGGCTAGTTATAATTCTTCAAGGAGAGAGGAAAAAGTTTAAACATAAGCCATAAGCCATGCAGTTAAAAAGCC
>VBSM01000272.1:16557138-16576614 GCA_008086735.1 Cheirogaleus medius | reverse complement strand
AGGACCCAATCCATGCAGTGAAGGTCTTGGCCAAACCTTGGTAGAATCTCCAAACCTAGGTAGAATATCCTAGCCCAAACAACCTAAGACCACCAAGGATAAACCTGTCCTTCTACAAAGTTAGGTTTGTAGGCCCAGTGCAGTGAGGGAGAGCACACACCAGAGAAACTGTGGGAGTTTAAATGAAGGAAAAGATTACATTATTATAGGATTTGGGGCAAGAGTGGAGTTTAGGTGACATTTAAATGGGATTTTTGATTCAAAGCAAAGCAGAGCTCCCACTTGAGTTGTATATAAAGACTGCTTCTCTGTGTCAAAGTGACTTAGATTCTCCAAGAAAAAGTCTTACTAATGTGATTAAAAAAAAACAAATTTATAATAGTTTATGATTTCTCAGAACGAAGTTTCTTGGTGATTAAGAAAGCGGTAGTTGCTCAAAAAAGGGGAATTATTATGACGCATTTGCAGTGTGTACTTAGGAGAAATATAGTTTCCTGATACTTTGCACCTGGCTTTGTCAATGCTTGTTATTCTAGCCTGATGAATGTTAGGGCAGTTTTAAAGTCTGAGAAATTTTAAATTTCTTTAAGAGAGCACTTAATTTGCTAGAGAAGTCTTTTGTTTCTAGTCCCAGCTTTTCTGCTTAAAATCCTCCTACAGCCTCATGAGACTTGTAGAATGAGATTTGAACTCCTTACCATGAGTTACCTGTCTCTACATAAGCTCTCCGGCCTCACCTTATATTGCTCTTCCCCTCACAAACCTTGGTCTCCTTCCTGTTCCTCAGACTCATCAAGACCCTTTCTATCTGGTCTTTTGCTGTGTGGTACACTCTTCCCTTTGCCCTTTATATGGCTGGTTCTTTCTTATTTAGGTCCCACTAAATGGCCATCTCCCCATAAAGACCTTCCCTGACCATTCACCCTAATGTCACCATAAACAAATACCATTTTATTTTCACAATAGAAAATTTCCCTGTATACAACATTGTTTACTTGACTTTCTTTTGCTACTTTTCCTGCTATTAATATGAACTATAAAATCAAGGGCCAGAGTCCTTGTCCATTTACTTACTATGATATTCCCAGCATCTAGAATAGTGCCTATTACATGGCATACTCAATAAGTAGTTATTTAATACATGAATGAATACTGCTAAGTATGCACATGAGTTGAGAGCATTCTTTCTCTCTCTGGGCCTCAACATCAACAGACAACAGACCTGGACAGAGAAAGGACACATGACATGTGCACCCACTACCTCTGATAACCACAGGGGAATAGCAAAAGAATAGCAACAGTATTAAAGGTTCACAGTGCATCCAACCCTCTCCTACATAGTCAATCTTCTAGAGTAAGACTCAAGTATGCCGTCCGGGGTCCTCTCTTTCTCTTCACTGAGCATTGAGGCAATAGCATTATCTTTAAAGCAGACTTCTACCTCAGTTACTTTGAGCAATTTAAGTTGGTATTCAATGCATATAATTTAAGTAAATTCTAAACAAAAGTTAATTAAAATAGAATTTTACTGAAATAATTTTTTATGATTTTTATGAAACATTTTACATTTAGTATATGATTTACACTAAACAAAAATGAGTGAATGGTTAAAAAGGCAATGAGTTAGAAAGGAGGAAGATCAGTTTATATTAGTTTCAAATGTCAAAGGTCAAAAATGATTTCTGTAAAAAACAAGATAATTATGATCCTATAGCATAATAATAAATCTTATTATTAGCAAACCTTAAGTCTCTTATTTGAAAAATTGTGTGAATATGTTCTACTACCTGATTTTGTTGTCTTTATCTCTAAGAGCAACTTCCCATAGGAGTACCTTTTTTGGGCCCAAGCAGGGCCATGAAAAGATCATATATAGCTGAGACCACATGCAGGTTTACTATCTGACACTTAATCTCTATATGTCACATTCTTTATAAGTATCCCATAAGGAAGCATTGTGGCACAAGAAATACATATTTCAATTTTTATTTGATTTCCCTGGTAAACAAATTCTGAAGAAAAAAGTGTGGATTCTCTAACTGCTATACGATGTATAGGAGTTATACTGTTAAGCACAATAATTTATTAAAGTGTGTTTTCAGATTTAAATATAATGATTCAAGTTATCAGTGTAATGATTTAGGCAAAAGTAGAATAATTATAAAGTGTCAACTTTATTGAGAATTTGCTCTATCAAGTTAATTTATGCAAAAGTATAATTTAAAATTATGACTTATGACAATTTCCCAATGTTTACAGCATGTCAGTAGTATACTAAAGTATGCGTAAAAGGAAAATTTTAACTGATACATGCTCAACTAATTTCAGTAATAAAAATGAATTAACACATTTGCATCTTATTTTAGTGACTAATTAAAGGCACAAAATGCAAAATAGTAAAATTAACAGGAATATAATGTAGAAAATTAGAGAAGGATGAGCATAGTCATATAGTTTTACTTCTAAACTTAAAAAATACTTAAGATTATAGAGTGATAGATTTTCTGGTTCTTTTCCTTGATAGAAATAGTGTCTTAAACAACAGATATAAGAGATAAGATTGTATATTCTTATAAACTTCAAACCTAACTTTAATAAAAACAGATTAATGCTTGAAATCTAGAATAAAAAAGGTAAAGCTGAATTTTTTAATGGTATAATTAAAATGGGAACAAGTGAATTATTAAGTACCTTGCTCAAAAACACACATCAGCTGTCTAATAAATTTGGAGGCAATCAATCTTTCTGGTTTGCAGAATACCAAATGTATATTTTCTAAATGTCACAAAAAGGCTGAGCAGAGTTTCTCCAAGGACTCTCCAACTTTTGAATGTTAACTTACCCTTGAAGATAGATTAAGCTGTTTGTGGGAAAGGAGAGTGGAAATATACCACCTCAAGAAGTTAAAGAGAAAGATCAATATAAAGTCCAATGAATATTAAGAATGGAATATAGAACAAAAAAAGAACACACTGTATAAAGAAACCATATCAAGAAAACTTACATAACTTAGCAATTTAAAATATTTTTTTGAAAATGAACTATTTGATTATTCTTGCCCTTTAACAAAATAACTAATTTTTCATAAAACAGTACTAATATAGTTTTCTTTATTATTTTTAAAGCTTTCAGCTACCAGGCTATATAACACATTATAAATTTGAGATAAATTATTTAAACCTTTATTATTAACATTACTATATATTAGTGAAAATTGAGACTTTTTTAACATTTCAGTTTCTTATAACTAATTATAAATAATAGAACTAGCTCTATAACCAATCTTGAGTAAGTAGAAAAGAATACACAGCCAACACAAAAATAATTGGGAAAACATAATCGGCATGTCAGCTTTAAAAATTATTATGTTTTAAAGTGAAGAGTTTTATAGAATATTTAATGATTTACTCACATTTTTAAAAATCAAAGTTTTATTCCTAAAGTAGGGATAATATAAAGTTAGCACACTTCCATGAACTTTCAAAGATCAGAAGAAAGTTACAAAGTACAGTATTGATTTAACAAGAGATTGGTCTTATGTGTAGTACCGAGCACCATTACTTTCTCTGTCGAAACAACCAAAACTAAACAAATCAAATGCATGGCTATTTATTTTTTGTTGATTTTCACAGGTGAGCCTTTGATGTTGAGTTTGTCCACAAAAACATTTGATCTTCTTCCACTGTCAATGGCTGGACTTTGGTGAAGTTTCTCCCTGAGAAATATACATATGAACATTAATACCATTTTTAAATGGTGAATGGATTCTAAATTAATATAAACATGTTAAAAACCACTATAATATAAAAAGAATTTTATCTTAAAAGTACCTTAACAGCTTTGAAAAACAAGGCAGATTATTTCCTGAATGTGTAAGACAGCAACAGCTTTATATCTGAGATAGATTTAACTATTTAGTTTAAGCCATGCTGTCCAATATCGTAGTCACTAGCCACATTTATATTTAAATTAATTAAAACAAAATAATTCAGTCCTCAGTCCACATATCAGTGTGAATCAATAGTCACATGTGACTAGTGATTACCATATTGGACAGCATAGATACATAACATTTTCATCATTGCATAAAATCGTTTCAGAAAATGCTCTTGGACAGCGGCTAGATAAGAGAAAATGCCACCATTCAGACCATAGATTTATAGGTCATCCATAGAGAGCATATGCTTTCTCTAACTTGGACCTGGATTGCATATCCAAAGTTAGCACTGTTAGGCTTTTTATCAATAAATTTCCCAAAGTGAGACAAATATCTAAAATTAACATGAGAGCAAGTTTCCAAGCCATTCAATGGAAAATATTAGGGCTCTAAATTCCTAAACAAGTATTTTAAAGGAGAAGATGCTAGCACATGAAATTCTGCACAAGGCTTCTGATTTACTTGATACCCACTTGTCCATCGCTGGTTCTCTGAATCTGAAGCCTTCCACCTTCTGCAGCAATCCTCCACTCTCTTATAGCCTAGAACAGATTTCTGTTTTAAGGCCTGGTGAGGCCTCTCTCTTGATGTAATTTCAATAGGAATTAGGTATTGTTTTCAATTTTTTCCCCGGAAAACCAAATTAAATTGTAACTCAAGAATATGTACTAAATGTATAAAATCTCTATAATTTTTAATATGTGGTTTTAGCAAATTTATATTTCACAGCTATTCCATAAAGGACTTTCAAGGGAAGCTGAAGTTTTTGTAAAATCTTTCCAAAATATCCAATATACATGAAATATGGTATTTCACATACTGTTACATATTATATAAATGTCTAAAATTTCATTTACTATTAAATGATGAATTTTGACTTAAGAAAGTTTTTAAGCCTTTCACATATAGCTCATCTCCCCTTATCATATCTCTAGACACAACTATCTTTACCTGGTGTGAAATAGAAGACTCTATCTATATCCAAATTAGAATCTGTTTTACAAGAATAACTACATTATAGTAAATCACTTTTCCTTAAGAGGATTTTGGCCTCTACCTTCTGAAGCACAGTTTCCTAGTGAATTACTAACCATACAATCCTAAAATATTATTGGTTTTAGATACAAATTTAATTGTGTGGAATACTCAAATTTAATATAAAATTATTACATCTTTCACAAAAGATACTGTGGATACAGATTGGATATTCATCAAAACTTCCTGATAACAAAAGTAAAATTACATACATTTTCTTCTAATTTTTCTTAAAAAAACACAATTTTAGAAATAAATTTTACCTTCTTTTAAGTTCTCGGGATCCTGAATTCTCATGACCAACAGTTCGCATTCTAGTGTTTTCTAGATTGTGCCGTCGTCCTCCTGGTTTGTACTTCAAAACCTCATTTTGCCACTCATCATCAAAAGCATGAGCATCACCTACATTGCATAGTGAAATAATGGGAATAAGCATTAAGATATCAATGGTCAGTAACTGCCTTGCTCCCCACACACTTCATTCTAGCCTGGTGTTTTCATCGGTCCAACCTCAAGATAGAGGCAGGAAGTTGCTTTAAATATAAAGGTCTTTGAATAAGGTAATATTTCCTTTCCTGTTTGTTCTTCTTCTATTTCTACTGATGATCTGAATCTTGATGGTCTTATCTTTTACCTGCCTGGATATCATATTATTCTATCTAATGGATCAATTGACCCAATTATACTGACTTACAGTCTTTCTTCCTGGGTCACCTCACAGTGAACATGCTGTTCCTATATACTTGGGCACTTCTGTGGCTACCAATTCTATTCCTCTCACCATCTTCCTATCTAACTTGACCTCAACAAGCTTCTGTTGTCAATTTCTTAAGACAATTTACTTAGCTAGACTGTCTAATTCATGTTGTTAGGAAGTAAGCACTCTAACTTCCATAATAACAACAACAGATAGATGATAGTGTTTGTTCTTTCAGATTGCTTTTATAATAATGTGTTCCTTCACTAAATTTTTCTTCAACATGTTAATTATTGTGAAGTACTCAGTATATATTTAAATATGATAAAATTATAAAGGTTACAGTTAAAGGTCAAGGTATTATGGCTTCCATCTCATTGCATATAATTTTATCAAACTCCAATCTTAATAGAATTTCTTTTTCTAAAATGATACAGTAATTTTTTTTTTTTTGAGACACAGTCTCACTCTGTTGCCTTCGCTAGAGTGCCGTGGCGTCAGCCTAGCTCACAGCAACCTCCAACTCCTAGGCTTGAGTGATCCTCCTGCCTCAGCCTCCCGAGTAGCTGGGACTACAGGCATGCGCCACCATGCCCGGCTAATTTTTTCTATATATATTTTATCTGGCCAATTAGTTTATTTCTATTTATAGTAGAGACAGGGTCTCGCTCTTGCTCAGGCTGGTTTCGAACTCCTGACCTTGAGCAATCCGCCTGCCTCGGCCTCCCAGAGAGCTAGGATTACAGGCGTGAGCCACCGCGCCCGGCCATGATACAGTAATTTAAACCCTTTACTATGAAAAAACATTATTCAAAATCCTTTCTGAAAAAAGGAGATGAATATATAACTAAGTTCTAATATAATTTCATTATTAAATTAATAAATAAAATTTAAGTAATAAAAAATAAAGCTTAATTATCAATATTGATTAAAATAAAATTAGTGAACTAATTTAAATTTATTGATTAAATTTGTTAACATATTTTAATATAATTAAAAACTATAATGAGAAGAGTTGGAGAGGCATGGTGGCTCACACCTTAAACCTAGCACTTTGGGAGGCTGAGGGATTGCTTGAGACCAGGAGTTCGAGGAGAGTTATGACACTGGAAGGGCTTAAATGCATTGAAGAATGAATGTAAAATCTAGAAAATGGAAACATTTATTTGATATGATATATTATCTAATGTATACCAGAAATTAAAATCTTATATATATGTAAAATCCAAGTATCCAACAATACAGAATGGTTTAAATAAATTATGGCCTATTCACAATAAAAATTTTAGGTAACAGCTTAGAATGTTTTTGAAAAAATACATATTAGGTGACTTTAAAATTATAATGGTGAATTAAAATAAGCACAATATAAACTGCATAGATAGTAAAATACTAATTTTAAAGAAATATGTATATTGTTAATAATATATACATAAAACTATTAGGAAGAAATATCCTAAAACACTAATAGTAGTTATTTTGGGTTGGATTATAGATGATTTTTATTTTTGTATTCAAACTTTTCAAATGTACTTCCTTCATAATCAGAAAAAATATTTTAAAACTCATTTTGCCTATTGATAGCATTACTAAATAACAATTCAAAAGATTCCATTTTCCACGTATAAAACAATAAAAATAAATTATATTCCACAATGCCAAAAATCACTATAAAAAACAGATCTACTATGAAATGATGAAACCACAATTTTATTACTTTGACAAGGTATCCCTACACATATTATTCAGAAACTACATCTTATGACATGGTCCTACAAAAAATATTAATCAAGTTCTGTAAATATAGCTTTATTTTAACTTTATGAGAAAGAACACTATTTTTTTGTGATAACTTACTTTCATTCATATTGACAAACTCTTGATTAACCTCTTCATCTCCAGTCTTGTTGTTTTTTGACTTTTTAATGACATGAGCTCGGTCATGGATATGATGACCAACAGCCATTTTTTCTAGTCCACTGTCAGAATCTCTCATTGCTTTCCTGGTTTCCTTTATCTATAAAAATAAAGAAAATAAAAAATAGTTATTTAAATATACATAGAATGGATATAATTCTAAATTCCTCAGGGCCTATTTACCTATTGAGGTAAAGTCTTAGAAATCTACTGTGCTAAAAATAATGTCTACTCAGTTCTACTATCAACTTGCAGTAAAATTATGGTAGTAAGTCTTTAATATTTCCTGAGCTGTCCAAAATGAAAATGTCTAGGGCAAATAGAACCAATGCAATCTAACCTTTTTCTAAATTGTAATCAAATATTAAAACAAAGAATAAAAATTATATAAAACTGACTGCTTACAAATAAGGGCAACTAATTATTCATCAGTCATGCTGATGGGCTAGAATCTCATAGGTTCTACCTATCAACTCTATGGAAGTATCATTAGGATACGTATAATAACCAAAGATGAGAAACGAGATTTGTTGTGGGAAATCTACAATTATATTCTGTTTACAAGTAAGACTCTGTCACTCTAGCAAGTTAAAATTAAAATGTCCAAGATGACATTAACAGAATTGTGGCAAAAGCATCATTAAAAAGTTTATCTTCGAATGTGAGAACTAAAAAATGAATGACTTCACACTTATTAGACTGGTAAACCAAAAATTTTACTAACAAGCAATAGAGAAATGGAAACTCTCATACCACAGTTTGTGGAAGCGAACAGTTTCACTCACTATGGGATAGTCACTTACTAATTTCTAGGTAAAGATGAATGCACACAGATCCTTCAACCCAGCAATACCATCCTAGATCCTTTGCACCAGGAGACATGTATGAGGGTGACTTTAGTGAGAAAATTAGACACACCTACATATCTATCAATAGAATATGAATAAAAAATCATGGTATATTCGTATTTTAGATACTATACATAAGTTAAATAAACTAGGGCCACACCTATCAGCTTGAATGAATCTCAGAAGCATATTGAGTAAAGGCAAATTGCAGAGGACACATGCAATATGATACCATTTGTATAAAGTTTAGAAACCTGCAAAATAATCCATTATATTTTTATGATGCATATTATTAATAGTAATAAAATTGTAAAAACATGCCGAAAAATGATATACTCTAGATATAGGAAAATGGTTATCTCTAGGGAGGGAATAAAAGAGGGACCTCAGAGGAGTGCACTGGAAACTTTAACTGCATCCATAGCATTTTTGCTTAAAAAGAAAACAAAAAAAAGAGACAACCTGAAGCCTACAGAGAAAAATGTTATGATATGACTAAACTGGATGGCAGGAATATGGGCATTAATTATATTATTCTATATATCCTTTCTGAATATTTGAAACATTTCATGAATTAAAAAATTAATTTACTTCAGACAAACTTAAAAGTAGACAAAGGCTTCTTTTAGTGTTTATTTACCTTGTCAACATCTAAAGGTAATAAAAATCAATAGATATTTACATGAAAAAAGGCATCCTCATAAGAGGGAGAAAAAATTGCCATAAACTAAATAAATAGAGTTGAGCTTTAGTGGTTTTCACAATGAGCATTGCCTTACCTGCCCCAAACCCATGCTTCCCTCCCCTCCCTTCTGCCACCCTGTATCAGATCAATTTTTTTTTTTTTGAGACAGAGTCTCACTCTGTTGCCCATGCTAGAGTGCCGTGGTGTCAGCCTAGCTGACAACAACCTCAAACTCCTGGGCTCAAGCGATCCTCCTGCCTCAGCCTCCCGAGTAGCTGGGACTACAGGCACGTGCCACCAAGCCCGGCTAATTTTTTCTACTTTTAGTTGTTTGGCTAATTTCTTTCTATTTATAGTAGAGATGGGGTCTCACTCTTGTTCAGGCTGGTCTCGAACTCCTGAGCTCAAGCAATCCTCCCGCCTCAGCCTCCTAAAGTGCTAGGATTACAGGCATGAGCCACCGCGCTCGGCCCAGATCAAATTTTATAATTTGATCCCACCACTTTATAAAGCTCTAAGAATGCTTAGAAAATACTTACTCCTCCTGGAGCTCTACGGGTTTGAGTTGAAGCCTGGAAAACCTTTGGTGGTTCATCTCCCACTTTGGAATAAGTCATAACTGAGGAAGAACAAAATGAATGTCCATTTGGATCCACTGAAAGGTGACCCTAGAGGTAAACAGAAATTATAAATTCAGAGTCTAGTCATATACAAAGAATTATGGCTAGAGAGTTCATGTAAGTAACAACACTAGCTATAAGTTCTACTGAGGATACCATACTACCAACATGGTGTATCCAAATGGCACCTCCAGCAAGGTCAGGTCCTAACTTCATTATATTGAGATCATTCTATTCTAGGTACTAATTCCCACTCTCATTGTAAAGACTAATAAGTGATTCAGTCAGAGATCCATAAGTCTTTTGATTCTTGTAGCTTAGATTTCAATAAAGGTGCTATACCATGAAACCTGTGATACTTCTATAGTTAGTGGTTGACTCTCGTGTACAATATTGCCCATGTAGAGCCAATTAAATATACACCAAGAAGTTTCATACCTCCTGTATCAGACTGCTACATTACTAAAATCAGTAATGCCCTAGATAGATTTGGGCATTCTGAAATGATCATAGACTCCAAATTGGTTGATAAGAATGATATAGGTCTTCTTCAGATAGAATCAAGTGATTTTTTTATGTTAATATTATGAGTAGAAAAGTAAGAATATTACTTTAGTATTAGTTTGTATTTGGACTGTATGGATCTAATTCAGTATCTAAACATCATTTCTGAAATGTGTTTTTCAGAGTTGTTTTTAACACTAAAAACTTAATTCCTTAGATACTACAAGTCCTTTTAAGCAGACAGGTTATAAATAATAAAAACATTCAAATTCATATAAAATGCTCATTTACAATAGTGACTTTCAGTAGAACAAATGTTTTTGAGGTTGAATTTTTTGTAATTTTGAAAGTTAACTAATGTTATTTTTTCAAACTTATAGGTTATAAAATCAAGTGAGTGGATTGTAACCAGGATTTTTAAAACATGAAATAAAATAGAAAATATCAGCACATGCTGTGAATACTATGATCATTTTTTAACAAAACTTTTGTTTCAGGTATATTTAAAAAGTATGCAAGTATTGCTTATTGGGTTAATCATGTAAGATATATTTTATAACCACTGTGAACTGTAGTTTAAAAAATGTTTGAAAGCCACTATAACATAGAGTATACCAATAACGGAAAACAATGTTCTCAACACTTTATTTTTAGTACTTACAAAATTTCTTTGTAATTCCTGCATACTGTTTCTCATATTTAACATCATTCGGTCCATTGCCTGAAAAGGGTTGACATCTGTACGCTACAGGATATTAGGAAGTATGTTATTAACTACAAGTATAACACAAAAGAAGCAAATAAATCTTCCCAACACAGCTGAAAATTTTTTTTCAATTCATTTAGTAAGATGTAATAATCAACCAGGCAAAGATAATTTAAGGACCATACAATGAAAGTGATTTGTTAAAGAGAAAATTGAAGCATATGCAAAATTCCAAACAGCCAACACAGAAATGATTAGGGAATTATAACACTACAAATACATATATACACAGGTGTATATATACACATATACATGCAAGAATGTATAATTACATATATATCATTCATCAGCTTTTTCAAAACATAATTTGGTTAATATTAAATACTGAGTGATATATTCTGGACTGGAACAGCTCTAGCATAGGATAGTCTTCAAATTTTTCCTTCTTGCATCCCAAGACCCCACCATGCAAATGAATAAAACTTGGGAACAAGATGCCAGTGTCACCTCCACTGATACCACATGGCTGATAGAAGTTGCCCCTCCAGAAGGCCAACCTCTCATCAGTAGGGTCCAGTTGATAGAGCTCAATCCACTTTATAAATATGCCTTCGATTTGCTGCCTACTGAAGGATCAGTAGGCCATACCCTTAAATATGAGGTATACTTCTTCAGAACAGTTAAGAATTCCTTTAGAACAATGATTTCTCAAACAAAATTCTTTCTGATCCTCAGGGGACATTTGGCAAAAATGTAATTTCGGGTTGTCACAAATGAAGAGGGTGTATGACTAGCATGTAGTGGATGGAGGCCTGGGATACTACTAAACATCCTACAATGCATAGGACAGCCCCCCAAAACAAAGAATTATCCTGCCCCAAATGTTAGTAGTGCCAAGGTTGAGAAACCTTGGTCTAGAAAAATCTGCTATTGATTTTAGGTTTTATTACTGGAACACTCACCAGAAAATAAAAGTAAAGCACATATTCTAGTATGTCACCTAATGAGTTGCCTACTATTATAAAATAAAGGCAGTTGCTTGATTCAAGAAACTCCTCTGCTCAGAAGAGGAGTTCTGAATCCCAAGGCACTGTGGTTCAGTGTTGGTATTTTGGTCCTCCTGGAGATTGCTCTGCCATGTGCCAAGCTGAGTCTAAATAAGGAATTATCAAAGGCTTGCTTGTGTCTCTGCCTTCTAGTGGGTTTTTACTGATAGTAATAATAGGAAATAGATGGAAAGGAAAACCAAATTCCTCTTTAGAATCTGTACTTAATATTGTAAGGAATAGCAAAGGCACATTTAGGACATACCAATATATCTTTGGGTACAAAAAGGACTGAAGTAGAATTAATCTCTGCATTTCAGAGATTCAAAGACAATTCTGAAAATATTCTGAATATTTTGTTTCAACACTCGGCTGAAAATCAGGGCCTGTATCAGACATAATTCATGAGAGATGGAAAGGTTAGCTCAAAGGAGGAGAAAAGGAGAGGGAGGAAAAGATTAGACATTTGGGTATATTCTGCCCTTTTCTCAAATCACTGTCAAATCAACCATCAAAAGATATATCTGTACTTGTTCTGGGGTGACCCAACACCCTGAAGTGAGAAAAAGTAGGGGTACAAATTAGAGTTGAGACACTCCAGTAGGCCTCTAAAGACTTTAGGAATTTTGTACACATGCTCCTCTCTCTGCCTTCAATGTTTCATCCTGACTTTTAGCATAATTAGTTCCTTCTCATCATTCAGGAGTCACCTCCTGAAAAAAGCTGTTGCTGGTCATCTGTGTAACCTCTGCCTCCTACCTGCCTCTATATCATTACCCTGCTTCATCTTTTTCAGAGTACTACGACTATGTGAAATTATTTTGTTGTTTATTGTCTATCTTCCCACTTTATAAAAATAATGTCTGTGGGGGCAGGGCTATCTTCTCTGTCTTATTTACTACTATATCCTCAATACTTAGAAAATAATTCCTGGCACCTAGGAGTGCTTTATTTGCTGAATGAATGAACAAATTATCTTTAGCTCAGCTCAAATTCATATATACAAATTGTTTACAAGACAAATCTACCTGTACAACCCAGAGATGCCTCAAATGCAAAACACTCAAAATGATAGTTCTGACCACTCTCACTCCTATATCTGTACTGACTCAATGCCTTAGCTCAGTGGCATTTCCATCTACCTAATTCCTCATGCCAGAAAAATGGGTGAGATACTTCCCTTCTCCCTCTCTACTGCTCCTTCAACCACACCAATCGCCAAGTTCTATCCATTCATCTCTTTAACTCTTTCACAAATGAAATAATTTCTTTTTTTATTTTATTTCAGCATATTATGGGGGTACAAATGCTAAGGTTATGTATATTGCCCATGCCCCCTTTCCCCCTCGAGTCAGAGCTTCAAGCGTGACCATCCCCCAACGTTGCACATCTCACTCATTATGTTATAACGAAATAATTTCTTTATTACCATAGCCATTACCAAGTAGAGGCCATCACTAATACTTTACTTGGAATGCTTCAACAGCCTCCTGGCCTCCCTGCCTCCATGGTGGTCCCTTCTAATCTTTCTCTCCCCTGCAGGCAATAATGATCTTTTAAAAATGAGAATCTGACTCATTACCACTTTGATGAAAGTCCATCAACTGCTTCCCCTGCTCTTACTAAGGCCTAAAAGTCTCTGGTTACCACCTTATCCTCATCTATATCTACTGTTCAACTCATACGCTAAACATCCTAAACATCTTTTAGCTCCCTAGCTGCCAGGTTGTTGTACATGCTGTTTCCTCTGTGCTGAACACTCTTCCTTTCCTCTCCCTGGTTTTTCTGGCTAACTCCTACTAATTCTTAAGGTTCATGAAGTCTTCTCTGGTTCACCCCCACCCCACCACAGCTCAAAAGGTCTGGATTAAGTGCTTTTTTCTATTTTTGCTCCCACAGCATGTAGAACTTCCTGATCATTTTACTGACAACTCTGTTATAATTGCTTTTTTTCTTTTTCTGGTCATTTGTACCACTAAAAACTCTGGTCAGTAGAGATAAATATTATACCTGTATGACAAAATTCAGGGCAATTAACTGGTTCAAATGTAGCAAAAAAGAATTTAAAAAAAATCTTTTCATGAGAATGTAAATACAAATGGTCCAGATTCATGGTATTCTCTGCTACTTCTCAGAATGCTTTTGGTGTGTTAGAAACTAGCATCACGGACATAGCACCAAAGCCCAAAGAAATAGGGGTGGGAGAAATGCTGGTTGTAGAGTAGGCATTCAAGCGTATGAACAAGGAAAAGCAGCATGGACAAACTGGCAACAAAGAGAAAGCAGCCAGGCTGAGGTTTCCCAAATGTTGTGCTTATCTACCTATAGTTTTGTACTGTTTTACCTTTAAGAAAGTCATCATAAGCATGTGGAAGTCTCCAACTTTCAAACACAACTATGATGACCCCTTTTGTAAATCAAGAAAATATTCATCTATTAAAATCTACTTTTTGTTTTTCAAGAATGATTTTATATATGTTGACATGACTTATTTTAGAAAACACATGCTAAAACATTCTGAGATAAACTTAATACATAAAACAGGTTTTCAGTACAAATACTAAAAAGCCATTATGAAAGTTAGTGACACTGGATGCCAATTCAGTCTGCTTGAGTTAATGAAAAATATGTTAGCAAATATTGCAAAAATTGTTTGTATCTCATGATACGAACCATACCACCAAAACTGCCAAAAGGCACAAGAGAACAACTCGTTGCCTAGAAAAATAATATCCAGTTAATTTTGATATTATTATATACTAATCCCTGAAAAAGAAAGAAATGCATTGCATAACCACATAGCTCAAAGCTACCAAAATTACAAAACCTTTTAATCAAAAAGAATTCACATATATATTTTAAGTTATATGATTATTATTCATTGTAGAGCCTGATAGGAGCCTGGCAGCAAGTAGAGAGGCCATGTATCACTTGAAAATATGACGACTCTAGTATTTATTAAAGGCAGTTGAAAGAAAAAATATTTGCTATGTAGTAGATAAACATTTCTCAAAGAAAATGCAAATTCATGCCAAAATTAATTAAAACATAAGTTACAATGATTAAATCATCTTTCCTTTGCTCAACTATTCCTTTCTTTAAAATTTTTTTTAGAGACAAGGTCTTGTTCTGTTGCCCAGGCTGGAGTGCGGTGGTGCAATGACAGCTCATTAACTACAGGCTTGAACTCCTGGGCTCAAGCGATCCTCTTGTCTCAGTCTCCTGAGTAGCTAGGACTACAGGAGCATGCCACCATGCCCAGTTAAAAAATTTTTATATTTTTTGTAGAGACAGGATCTCACTATGTTGCTGAGGGTGGTCCCAAACTCCTGGTCACAGGTGATCCTCCTGCCTTGGTCTCCGAAAGTGCTGGGATTATAAGTGTGAGCCACTGAGACTGATCAACTCCATATTTTTAAAAGAACAGTTAATTTTACTGTAACTGATTAAAAATAAAAATTTCATATACATTAATAAAATTCCAAAAGATCAGTAGAGGTATTGGGAAAAAAATTTAATACCTCCTAAGGACCAGTTTATGGAATAATAAATTAAGATAGACTTCAGAAATGATCACAGATTTAAAAATATTTAGTGTCTTTGATAGGCAAAACAATGTTAAGTATAATAGATAAAATCAAAATTAATAGTTCACAAATTGTATTCTTCAACAGGTACGGATGAAGAAAAATTTTTAGGTATATACAAACTAAAAATTTTCACTACTTGGAAGTTTTAAGTGTTAAAGATAAATTTTGAATTTCTGAGTAAAAGGTATAAAGTTTTACCATTCAGTGATAAAGTTTTATCATAATAGATGATAATATATTATACACAATATACATAATATAATAATTTATCAGTATAAAGTTCAGTGATAGATTATTTCCTCTCTATGTATGTTATGTTGAAAAATAGAGAAAACTGTGTCTCTATTAAATTTTATAATAAATGATATCAGATGATATATATTTATAATGTATATCTAGTAGTCTCCAAAGTGTTTTAGATGCACCAATAGAGTTTCTATTTATATTTCTTTTTACTTAAAGAAAAAACAGATTTTAGATTGGCTCTGGCACCATCACTCAGTCTAAATGTCATAGCTTGAGTTAAAAGGTACCTAGTTAAATAAGTTTATAAATAATCTAGTTCTAAATAAAACTAATCCTTACAAAATGAACAACTAGCTTCTATTAAAAATATGCCTATAAAGAAATCATGGACTAAAAATGCTAATAATACAGACACAAGGAAATGGCACAGTTGATGTTTCTATTTCTAGTATGAGTCTCTGTTTTCCCTTATAATATGCTGATAAAGATGACAACTATCCAGAAATTGACCAAAAATAAAAAACTACCAAGGTATCGATATGAAATATGAATTTTCATCTACTATGCTTAAAAGCATAAGCATAATAGTTCACTGCTTAATTAAAATACTCATTTTAAAACATTACTTTGTAAAAATAAAATGTTATGTGAATTTTTATTAAAAGTTCAGATAAACTCAGAGTTATGCTCAAAAGCCCATTATCTTCTTGATTCTGCTCTTTTCAAACTTAGCAGCAAGCAGACTTTTCTATTTTCTGCAATCAATTTCTAATTTTTGTTCCCACATTCACTTCTTGTTATAAAACACTGACTGTTAGAAAAGTCAAGCTGGGATACAGGTTTTTGTTGTTGTTGCTTTTTTGTTTTGTTTTTTTAATTTAATTTATTTTTGCTATTATATAAGTCCTTCATATTTAGAAACAGACTTGTCAAATATATCACACCCTAGGGAAAGGGAGAGCCTTATCTCCCCAGTATGAATTACAAATATACAGGTAAAAATGAGTTTTGGCTAAAATGCTGAATGTTCCTTTGAAAACCCAGTGTAACAGACTGAAATTTCTGTTTTTAAAAAATTACTACTGCCCTTCAACTGCCCTAGAACAATGCTCAGTGCTCTTGGTTAGCAAAAGATTTTCATAGTTTGAACAAGAAAAAAAATGTATTGGTGTTAAGCTTTCTAAGATAATTGATACAATGTAATAAAGAAAAATGTATACTACATGATTTTAGATTCAAGAGGCAAGTAAATATTATCCAGCAATATTATCATTTAAAAAGCCATGAGACTTATGTTTTATGAAATACATTGGTCTAAATTACCATTTACTTTTTTTTTTTTTTACCATTTACTTTTAATAGGTAGATAAATACTGCAGTTTTTTTTGGAAAAAATGTTTAAAGAGATGTATTATGAAATGAGAAATAAGATGATAGGTTCCCACATAGATGATTAGTGCTCTTTACTTACCATTGTTTAAGATAAAGCTAACTGATCTGGAATGTATTTGAATGTCTATCATCATGCTGTCCATTAAAGTAGTCACTAGCCACATGTGGCATTTAAAATTAAATTTAAAATAATTAAAGTTAAATAAAATTTAAAATTTAGTTTTAGTAGCAGTAGGAACCTTTTAAGTGCTCAGTAGACATGTGGCTAGGGGCTACTAGACAGTGCACATTCATAACATGTCCACTTTCTAGAAAGTTTTATTGGATGCTAGCCTATAGACTTTAGACTATGCTAATAAATTATTAATAATCATAGACAAAAGCTAATTTCTGCCACTATAAATTAGACAAGCACTATCATCTAAGTACAAGTGTCCATCCCCCCAGATTCATACGTTGAAGCCTAATCCCAAATGTAATATAAACAGGAATATAATAAAATGTAATATAAACAGTCCCTAACTTTTTTTTTGACTTTACGATAGTATGAAAGTGATATACATTCAATAGAAACACACTTTGAGTACTCATAAAACCATTTTGTTTTTCACTTTCAGTACAGTATTCAACAAATTACATGAGATATTCATCACTTTATTATACAATAGGATTTGTGGTAGATGATTTTGCCCAACTATATGCTAATGTATGTGTTCTGAGCATGTTTAAGGTAGGGTAGACTAAGCTATGATGTTTGGTAGGTTAAGTGTATTAAATGCATTTTTGAGGAGAGATATTTTTAACTTGTGATGGATTTATTGGGATGTAACCCCATCATAAATTCAGGAGTATCTGTAGTATTAATAGGTGGGGCTTTTAGGAGGTGATTAGGTCATGAGGGTTCGGCCCTCATGCATGAACTAGTGGTTTATAAATAAAGCCTGAGGGAGCTTATTTGCCCCTTTCATCATGTAAGGATACAGCAAGAAGATACCCTCTATGAAGCAGAAAACAAGACCTTACCAGACAGTGAATCTGCCAGCACATTAATCTTAGACTCCCTAGCCTCTGGAACTGTGATAGATAAATTTCTGTTGTTTATAGGCTACCCAGTCCAAGGTATTTTGTTATAGCAGCCTGACTATGACAACATGGTTGCAATTATTTTAGTTTTTCATTCGCCTTCCTTTATATTTGGAATTGTTTTCCTACTTGGTTTTTCTTATTTAATCATCACATTTATGCAACCAATACTTGAGCTGTATATTTTTTTCTTTTCCCCTAACATTTATTTTAAAGGCACTTTGGCAAGACAAATATAATAGGAAGCATGCTAAAGTGCAAACAGTTCTAAATTATGAATCTTACAAACTACAGTTTCACAGAAATTTACCTTTTTAGTATATATCTCCTATTCCTGCTCTTGTTAAACATTCGGTGTTTTAAATATAAGTGTTTTAAATAAAAGAAACATTTATTTCTGCTTCCAATGGATGACCAGCAGAGTTATAGCTGATGTGTATAGACATCTTCAATAAGAAATTTTCAGCTGAATTATAAACAGATTTCCTTTCTATGCTTACAAGAAAGAGAATAAAATTGTCACTTCTTGCTTCTTCCATAAAAACTATGAACAGACAATTTATGCACATAAATACAAAGAGCTATATATAGTCCTACTCTTTCCTTGCTATAGTTACAGCAAATACACAAAATATTTTAATGCTTACATAAAAGATACAATTTCAGAATATCACGTGATTTTTTTTTTTTGCCCTCTTTGACAGTTTTCCTCTGATATTAATTTTAAACTTTTACGGAAATTGATAAGTACTAAAAGTAAAAAATATATATAATGATACCACTATTCACTAATTAAAGGAAAAATAATTGGGATGTCAATATGCTGCTTGTGAATAATATGTATGAAAAAGAATACGAAGATTACTTTCACTTTAAATGGAAAGGTAATTTTATTCATCAAACTCCTTAGGACTATCTGAAATATTTTGCTCTATTTAAGCTTACTCAAACAGAAAATATAAAAATTTTTTCTGGAAGATTCTGGAAGTTCCTCAATTGACCAATTCAATGTTTACTGAGTTCCAAATATCTACGTTTCAGTTGTAGAGATTCACCTTTATAGAAACCCCTGAAGATTTGTTATCTTAGAATTGCCATTCCTGAGGCTGAAAAAGCAACAGAAATAAATAAAAGAAGCAAAAGAGAAAATGGTTAAGATACATAAATATC
>VBSM01000272.1:16500096-16557128 GCA_008086735.1 Cheirogaleus medius | reverse complement strand
GAGTATGTTTGAGTTGTAACCTCCCAGCTTTGCTTTTAGACAAGACTTACGAAAATAGACTGCAGTTTGTGCAAGGCTTTTGAGACACAATTAAAGGTTAATCTAAGCTTTGAAGATCCAAGGTAACCATGCAAAAGATTAGTGTTTTCTGGTCCAATAAACATAATCCATTAAACTGTAGCTTCTGATACTATTTTAAAGTATTAAAAAAAGTGTATGGGACAGGACAGTTATTTCCTTGCCTAACCTAATTTAAGACAAGGAAGAAGTTATAAGGTGATATATATATATATATATATATGTATGAAAAATAATGGTTTAAGTTTGGCTTATAATATGGTTCTGAATGTTTTGGTAGCACACAGTGGAATTCTATATGGCTAATAATTCATTGTTCAAGGATTCAGCTTTCCAATAGGTTCCCCCTTTTATATAATAGTTATATCTATAATACAAGTATAATGATATCCTATCATCATAAATATATACTTCTGTAATCATTTTCTTCAAATTCCTACAGGACCTTCTCACTAATTGTCTTTTTAAAAATAAACTTACAGTCAAGGAATCTTCGTCATCATTATGTCTTGTATGATTACGAGCTCTCCCTCTACCATCAGAGATACTGAGCAAGTCTCTTCCAAAAGGTTCAGAAAAACTTCTCATCATGTGTTGCATACTTTCTCGGTGTGCAAGAAAAGAATCACTGTCGAAAATACACATATAATCATGTAAGATTAAGTGTTGGGCTTTAAATAATAAGTAGGCAGCTAAATACTACAAAGAATGATTTGGGGTTAATATGCTTATTAAGAGACTAAAGAAGAGTTTTAGAGAAGAGAATTATCTCATAAGACCCATTATCAGATGGTCCCCAATTTATGACGGTTCAACTTAAGATGATTCTGCTTTATGATGGTATGAAAGCAGTATGCATTCAGTAGAAACTGTACTTTGAATACTCATACAATCATTCTGTTTTTCACTTTCAATACAGTACTCAATAAATTTCATGAGATATTTGATACTTTATTATAAAATAGGCTTTGTGTTCCATGATTTTTCCCAACTGTAGGCTAACATGTGTTCTGAGCACATTTAAGATAGGCTAGGGTAAGCTATGACGTTCAGCATGTTAGGTGTATTAAATGCATTTTGACATACGGTATTTTCTATTTAATGGGTTTATTGGGACGTAACCTCATCTTAAGTCAACAAGTCTGTTTATAAATACAATTTATGAATACCTTTTCTCTTATTTGCTAATAACCTGTTCTTTAATTTGCTAATTCACTTACATTTAATAATAAACATACACCTTTATTTTCCCCATACTGTACAACAATGGTAAACACAAGGTAACACATCTCAGGTACCTTAAGCTAAGGGAAATGGCAAAGAAAAGGAACCTGAAAAATATTGTTACAAGTAGAGGCCACTTTGAGCAGTCAACAATATAAATTCTAGAGAGGACTAATAAAGAACACTGGCTTGTGTTGTTTTTTTTAACTCTTATTTATGAAACACAAGCATTGAGAATTATAGCTACATTATAAACACAGTAAAGATATAACATTTTTTCAATAGAAAAAGACAAAGCTACAGATAACCTCTATGAGGCTAACTTGGGTTTCCAAGATCTCTAAATACTAGAATCAGCACACAGCAAAAATATCTGCTAAATCTTAAAGCAGGGTTTCTCAAATTTTTTTGAGATTACCAACCAACCAGTGAGCTGGTTAGCATTGCAGATTCTTGTTTACCCCCTGCCCCAATCCTCCAATCGAATTTACTTGCTGTAGATAGCCATGATAGTTCTGGATTGACCATATTTAATCAAAAGGGGGGTGTCACCCTAATTCTAGGAAAACACTGCCCCTTTCTAAGAAATAATATGAATATTCCTCCCCTTATTTAGCCTATAGTTAAGCCATTGCTTAAATAGTGGAACTAAAAGAACCATAGAGGCTGTTCTCCTCCAAAGAGAGAATTAGCCTCTACTCTGTGGAGTATATTTTCTATACTTCCTAAATAAAACTCACTTTTACTTTACACTGTTGGCTCACTCCTGAATTCTTTCTTGCCTGAAGCCAAGGACCCCAGTTGGACTTCAAGTGATTCCCAGAGTTGGGACTTACTTTCCTGTGACACTTAGGTCAGTCACCCTTACCCGCTTCTAATCTAATTCCAATCCTCTAATGTCATTAAGAGGAAGCTCAAAAATTCTGTCTTCTTCCAGTAATCCTGGGCAGAAGAAGATTTTCCTTCGAATTTCATAGTACTAGCATACATTGACCTATTCCAAAAGAGCTCAGATTTATTCAAATATTACCTTGGAAGTTAAAAAACAAAGTGAATTGCTTCACGTGCAATTGCTTTAAGATTAGCAAACTACTAAACTGGATTTGTGTTTGTGTGTGTAGAGAGGTGTTTTAATTCAGTTCTATTTAGGTATGATTTATATACAATGCAATTTACCCATTTTAACTGTACAGTATAGATGTATTTTGAAAAATACAGCCATAACCACCACTACAATTAAGAGGTAGAACATCTCCATCATTCCAAAAAGTTATCTCTTCCCCTTTGTAGATAATTACCTTCACCTAACCCTAGTTACCACTAATAGGCTTTTTGTCACTATAGTTTTGTCTTTTCCAGAATTTCATATAACGGAGTCATACAATACATTGTCTTTTTTGTCTAGCTTCTTTCACTTAGCATAATGCTTCTGTGATTAGTTCATGTTGTTCCATTTATCAGTTCATTCTGTTTTATTGCTAAGTCCATTGTATGTATATGATTATATCACAATATAATAACAAAACTGTTTCTACTTTTTGGCTGTTAAGAATAAAGCTGCTATGAATATTCATATTCAATAGTCTTTGTGTATACATAGTTTCATTTCTCTTGAGTAAACACCTAAGGGTTGGACTGCTGGGTTGTATGGTAAGAGTGTATTAACTTTATAAAAACTGAACTTTGAGTCCCAGTTGTACTCCATTCTTGCTGAAACATGGAATATTCAGTCTTCTTAATTTTAGCCATTTGAGTAGTAGTGTAATAATACTTCACTGTGATTTTATTTTGTATAATTCGTCATTCATATATCTTCTTTGATAAAGTGTCTATTCAAATATTTTTCCCATTTAAAAAATCAAATTCTCTTCTTGTTATTGAGTTGTTAGAGTTCTTTAACTATTTTGGACACAAGTCTTTTATCAGATATATGTCTTGTATTTTTCCCCAGTCTTGAACTTGCTTTTTCATTTTCTTAAAATCAATTTATTCAGCCACACAGCCATGAACCTGTGTTAGGTTTTCAGTCTTTACCACATTTTGCCAATGTGATTAAGTTAAGTTAAGGATCTTGATATGGGAAAGATTATCCTGGGTTATCCCACTGTGCTCAGTGTAATAATAAGGGTCCTTATAAGAAGACAATAGTGTCATAATCAGAAGATACAATGTTGCTGGCCTTCAAAATGGAGGAAGAGGCCAAAAGTTCAGGAACACAAGCAGTCTCTAGAAGCTAGAAAAGGCAAGGAAACATTCTCCTCTATAATCTCCAGAAGGAATGCAGCCCTGCCAACACCTTATTTTAGCTCAGTGAGACCCATTTTGGACTTCTGAACACCACTGTAATATAATAAATTTGTGATGTTTTAAGTCACTAAATTTGTGGTAATCTGTTACCAAAATAGGAAAATAATACAAGTTTTATAATCTTAATTTTAAAACATACAAGGCTCACTTCTCTGTTAAACTGTAAATTCTTCTATACCAGGAAATTAATCTTTATTCACTCATATTAACAACATCTGTGCTTAACAAGTACACATTATAAATGTTTACTGAATTGGAACCATCCTATATATCAGATGATTTCCCCACCATTTCTTGGGAAAATTGCTAACTATTCTAAATTAAAGACTCTACTCACTTTGGTGTTTGCTACATAGAGAAGCATCTCCATTGCAATCAATACCTGAAGTTCTGAACTTCTTCCTTAGTGAATTCTGATTTAGAGGGTGAGGGAACTCACATTTAAACTAGAGTTGGTTTTCTCTGGCTCAAATATTTTAATACATGGGACATATATCTCCTGATCCACAGTTCTATAGGCTTCTTGTACCTCTGTTTCAGCTGCTCTAGATAAAGACTTCCTGTATTGTTTGAGAACCTCCACCCTCAATTGAGGTTTATTCATGTAACAGAAACTTACAAATCAGGTCATCCCAAACAAATTCTCCAAATTTTGTAAACATCTATAGAACTTTTTCTTATGATGCAGAACTAGACCTACAAAATACTTATTTTTGTAGATTTGTATTCATTTTCCTCTGTCTTTAGATGAAACTAACAAAACTGATGACTTAGGATGAGGACAATCTTAAATGTGTTCTATTGGGGATATAACATGTAATAGTTTTCTATTGTTGCTGTAACTTAGCTTAACATAACACACATTTATTATGTCACAATTTCTGTTGATTCAGAATCAGGAGCAGTTTAGCTGAGTAGTTCTAACTCAGAGCCTCTTGGTAGGCTACAATCAAGCTACCAGTTAAGGCTGTGGTCATCTCAAGTCTTGTCTGGTGGAGAATCCACTTTCCAACTTCATTCACATGGCTTTTGGCTGGTCTCAAAAATCTGCTTCTAGGCTCACTCTTGTATACCTCTCCACAGGGTTGCCTCACATCATGGTAGCTACTTCCCCCAGAGTGTGCCATCATGCATGATAGAACACCAAAGACAGAAACCAAAGTCTTTTTAAAATGTAATTTCTACCCAAAGGAAAAGAAATTAATATATCAAAGAGATACCTGCACTTATATATTTATTGCAGCACTATTCACAATAGCAAAGAAATGGAATTGACCTAAGTATCCATCTATGGATGACTGGATAAAGAAAATATTTTGTGTGTGTGAAAGTATGTATATAAAAATATATACGCACATACTATGTATACACACACACATACACACACATCATGGAATACTACTCAGCCATAAAAAAGAATGAAATAATGTCTTTTGTAGCAACAAGGACAGAATTAGAGGCCATTATCTTTAAGTGACATAACTCAGAAACAGAAAGTCTCTCTTATTAAGTGGGAACTAAATAATGTGTACCCATGGATATAAGAAAGTGGAATAGACATTGGAGACTCAGAAGAGTAGAAGAGTGGGAGGGGGTGAGGGATGAGAAATTACTTAATGTGTACAATGTACACTATTCAGGTGATGGCTACACTAAAAGCTCAGACTTCACCGCTATGCAATATATTCATTTTACAAAACTGTACTTGTATCCCTAAAATCTATAAAAATTAAAAATAAAATTTAAAAGGTATAATTTTAGAAGTGAAATCCTACCACTTCTGTTGCATCCAGTATTTATTAGAAACACATTAGTAAGTCTAGTCCATGTTCAGGGGAAGAGATTACATAAGGGTATCAATATCAGGGAGTAGTTATAATTGGAGGCCACCCTAGTAGCTGTCTACAACACATATAAATTAGTAAATTCATTAGCTTACCAGAGACCATATATAATCAAGTTTATAATAATCCTAACTGAAATTAAGTTTAATAATATCAGAACATTTTGCAGCATGCCACAAATAAATATCACATATTAGGTGACACAAAATAAAAAATGGAAACCTTTTAACTTTTAGATAGGAAATTCAGAAGGTACATTAGAATAATCAACATAATTTACTCTATTTTTACTTTGTGGAGAAATAAGTGAATGAGCTACAGGAAGTAAAGGACATATATATATACGACTATTTGAAAAGTTTTAAGTGCTAAAGGAAAGAAGATAATAGCTTGAAGAATATCAGGAAAAAGTTTTGAGGAAAAGGGAGAGAAATTGTATTAGAAGCCTTTCTTTGCTAGATTAAAACACAAATAGTTTTATCTGGCATATATTTCATAAATTCTGCTTATTTAATTTTTAACTTTGTAATCTTTTAGTAGTCTCAGAGAGGACCTCATAAGTCCTCTTGAATTATAACAGGAAATAATATTAGTAGTTGCAAATCAGGCCATTAGTAGAGAGAAAATGTTGCCATTGAGGTGGATACTTCATCAGGAGCTGATGCTTTCAGGATCTCTTTCTGGCTTGTCATAATTCAAGCTTATGTTCTTTATTATTCTCTTAATCATCATTCATAGACATATCATTCGGTATGTTAGTGCCAAGTTAATAATTACAAACTGTATTTTACAGCATTTCAATCTTCTGGGACTACTTTATGCAGACTGGGAAAGAACAGCTGGATGGCTTTTCTCCAAATTGCTTTAAATAATGTTATTTTTTAGGCACATACCTTTGGTAGACAGAATAATGGTGCCCCTAAAGACATCCACGTCCTAATCACCAGAACCTGTGAATATGTTATGTTACATAGCAAGGGGGAATTAAGGTTGCAAATGAAATTAAGGTTGTTATTCAGCTATCTTTAAAATAAGGAGATCAGCCTGGATTTTGCAGGACGACTCAATTTAATCCAAGAACCTTTCAATCTGGAAGAAGGAGGTGAAGAGTCAGAGAGAGGTGAAGATGCCTTTTTCTTTCCCTTCACCTGTGCATTAAAACTGCAAGGATTCCATTGACCTTCCAAGTACTGAAACCCAAAGGTCATTTCTCTTCCTCCTTAAATTTCAGCAGCACGAAACATCTTTAACTTTGATGGCATTACACTGTTATGAACTTTGATTAATAAACTTCTCCTTAATTCTTGTTTGATAGATTCTTTCCCTTCATACCCTTTACAGAACTTTTCAGTATCACAGATATGCTGCTGGTGTCTCAGAAAGTTAATACTCTCAGCCTTGGGGATGACAAAGATCCTGGAGCTGGTTAATTCCAGCTCCATCAGTCTCTCTGTCTTGTACCTCAGGGTTCATGTGCAAATTATCTCCTAAATGTGAATGACATTAAACATGGCTTGATTGTTTTTCCAGTATTCTTTTCCCTGTCCTCTAAGGACTATTTAACTTGAATATGCTCAAAAATCACTGGAGGCACTTACTAAAAGAACAGATTCTTGAGACATACACTGAGAATTTTTACTGAGTATATTTTGAGCATGGCCCCAGTAATCTGTATTCTAGCAAGCATTTCAAGTAACCCTAATGCAGATATTCCAAGGGCCTAAAATGAATAAATACTGATCTACTTAACAATTTAGCGGCCCCCCCTGGTTCAATTTCCACTTGTTTTGATGCAAATAGTCTCATTTATTTAACAACTATTTAGTGAATACCTATGTAAAAGGCGTGGTGCCAAGCAGTGGGCATAGAGCCCTGACTTTTGGAGGTCGAAAGCCAATTTTACACTTCCTATTGGCCAAGAAGTTGGCATACTTTCTAAAGTACTGGGAGTATAAATTATAAATAATGATAAAGCTACAATAAAATAATTTGTATATTTATATTATAATAACTCTTTAAACCTCATTATTTCCAACACTGTCTGTTTCCTTAGCCTGCTTTTCCTCTTTATGTCTTTCTTTATTTCATACTCAACTCAAATGGCTTACCTGGGCATATAAATCTACATTATTTACCCTCAGTATTTTGAGTATATTGCTCTACCACCTTCCTGCTTCTAGTGTTGCTAAAGAGAGGTCTGATGACAATCTGGTTCTCATTCTTTCTAAGAAATCTAAACTCTCTGGAAGCTTTATGATTCTTTTCTTTATATATATTTTAATGTACTGAAATTACATTATCATGGGTCTAAGTGTAGATTTTTAAAATTGCCCTTTTCAATCTGGGTTCCAAGGATTTCAGCCTTTCATTAGTTCTAGAAATTTTCTTTGGGTATTTCCTATTACCTTATTTCTATCTATTCCTTCCTTGTCAAACTATTTTTTTTTATTTGAGCATATTACAGAGGTACAAATGTTTAGGTTACATATATTGCCTTCGCCCCACCTGAGTCTGAGCTTCAAGCACGTCCATCCCCCAGATGGTGTGCACCGCACCCATTAGGTGTGTACATACCTATCCCCCCTCCCTGACACCTGATGAATGTTACTACTATGTGCACTTAAGTGTTGATCAGTTAATACCAGTTTGATGGTGAGTACATGTGGTGCTTGTTTTTCCATTCTTGTGATACTTCACTTAGTAGAATAGGCTCCAGTTCTATCCAGGATAATATAAGAGGTGCTAGAACACCATTGTTTTCTGTGACTGAGTAGAACTCCATGATATACATATACCACATTTTATTAATTCACTCATGTATTGATGAGCATTTGGGCTGTTTCCACATCTTGGCAATTGTGAATTGTGCTGCTATAAACATTCTTGTCAAGCTATTTTAAAGCATATTTTTTTTCATCCTCTGGTTTTGTGCTGCATGTTGGAAGAAATTCCTTGGCTAAGTTTCCCAGCTTACTAATTCACTCTGGTTGTGAACATTTTTCTTCTTAACTCATTTTTTAAAAATTTTACTATCAAAATTTTAATTTCTGGTATCTCTGGTTCTTTTTAAATGGCTGCACTATCCTCTTTCATCTCCGAAGATATGTCTTAGTCCATTTTTGTGTTGTTATAGAGGAATACCTGAGGCTGGGTAATTTATAAAGAAAAGAGGTTTATTTGGCTCAGAGTTCTGCAGGCTGTTCAAGTAGCATGGTGCCAGCCAGCATCTGCTTCTTATGAGGTCTTCAGGCTGCTTCTACTCATGGCAGAAGGTGAAGCATGTGCAGAGATCACATGATGAGACAGGACATAAGGCAGGAGGTGGTGCCAGGCTCTTTTTAACAACCATATCTCTTCTGGAACTAATAGAGCAAGAATTCACTCACACTCCCCTCCGGGAGGGCATTAATCTGTTAATGAGGGATACACCCCATGACCCAAACACCTCCCATTAGACCCTACCTCTAATATTGAGGATCAAATTTCAACATGAGGTTTAGAGGGTCAAATATCCAAATTATAGCAAGATATTTCACATTTATCCACATATTTAACATTTTTGACGTTCTTTTTTCTTTAATATCCAAGTTGCCATGTAGCATAATTTTCCTTCACTAAAGAACTAACTTTAACATTTCTTGTTCTTTAAATATGCTTGCAACAAATTCTATTCATTTTCTTTTACTTGTAAATATTTCATTTCACTCTTTATTCTTAGAGAATTTTTTACAAGATAAATCTAGGTTGACAGTTTTTCTTTCTGCACTTTAAAGATGTTACTTCACTGCCCACTGGCCTCTGTTGTTTCTGATGAGATGTCAAAGGTAATTTGAATTGTTTTTCTCCTGTTATCCAATCTATGTATCATTTTCCTCTGGCTGTTTTCAAGATTTTTCTTTTTATCATTGGTTTTCGTAAGTTTGACTATTATAGACCTAGGTATGGTTTTCTTTGTATTTATCCTGCTTCTTGACTCTCTGCTATTTCCTCTTTCATCAAATATGATAATTTCCATTATTATTTCAATTAGTCCTATGTCCTATTCTCTGTCTGTCTTTTCTTTACACCTAATGTTAGACATTTTGATATTTTCCTATGGATCCCTAATTTTTTTCTGGTTCTCAGGTTAACTTTTATTTATCTATCTTCAATTTACTGACTCTTCTGTCATCTCCATTTTTCTGACCATCTAGAGAATTTTTTATTTCAAATATTGTATTGTATTTTTCAGTTCTAGAATTTCTATTTGGTTCTCTTTTAACATATATATATATACACACACACGCACACATATATACATATATATATATAATTTCTCTTTCTCTATGGAGATTTCATATCTTTTCATTCATTGCAAGTATATTTTCTTTTACATAATGAACCAAAATTATAATAACTGCTTTAAATTTCTTGTCTATTAATTCCAACATTGAGGCATTTCAGGATCAGTCTCTATTGATTACCATTTATCAGAGAATGGGTCATATTCTCCTGTTTCTTTGTCAAGTAATTTTTTATTGTATCTGTATATTGTAGCTATTATGTTGTAGAGGGTCTGGATTTTGTTATATTCCTCAGGAATATTGAATTTTTTAAAGCAGGCATTTAATCTGGTTGGCCTTAAAATCCAAATTCTGTCTCTTAAGTGGTAGTTCAAATCTCAATTTAGTTATTTTATCCTTAGCTAAGCTGCTATGAGTCTGTTTCATGCATATGTGGTTAAGCATCAGACAGAGATCTGTACAGAATATATTCAGAGTATTTGGTGCTCACCCTCTATGATTCTCTCCTTTTTGGGACTTAACCCCCTCACTTTCTAGTGACTATAGTTGTACTGAACTCCGTCCTTAGTTCTTAGGCCAGTCTTCTAGCAGAGTTTTAGTCATCCTACATAAGGCAGATGTGGGGCTTACCCTTAGGCTAGAATTGTTCTTTCCCTTTCCCAACAGTTGAGTTCTCTCCAGTGTTATGTCTGCTTTTGATCATTCTCTGGTACCTTGTTTATGTATTTTATCCTGGGCTTATAGTGTTATCTGCAAGAGAGCTGGTCCAATAGGAGCTTGTTTGGTCACAGTGGAAATAAAAATTTCTTGAAGACTTAAATTATACTTTCTATAGTCTTCTTTGTTTCGATAACTTTGATTCCTTACATGTTGGTTAGTGTAGCTTTTTTCATTGTGTTAGTTTTCATCAAAGGTCTGTAGTTATATATATTTGGAACAAGATAAATAAATCAATGAATTTCAGAAAAGTAATGATTAAAAGCATCTTGTTACTTCTATAGTTAGAAAGTAAGAGGGAGAAGCTGGTATGTGTTCTTAGTCCTACAGTTTGGTTAAATATCTGAGATTCCCATTTTTCATCTCAATGTTTCTCAGACCTTGCAGTTGCCTTTTAAAAAAAATCTCTTTCTTATTACATGCTCCCCAAACTCTTTCATTCCAAGGTCTAATAGACTTTTATCTTTCTTCTATTAAATTAGCTTCTCTAGCTAATTTTCTTGTTCTTCCTTTTTTTCCCCTGTCTTTTTGTTTCCCTTTATTTCTTTTTTAAATATTTGTCTCACAGTTCTGAAGGCTGGAAGTTTGAGATCAAGGTGTAAGCAGAGTTGGTTTCTCCTGAGGTCTCTTCACTCCTTGGCTTGTAGATGGCCACCTTCTCCTGTGTCCTTACATGGTCTTTGTTCCTCCATTTTTAAGATTTAGCAGCAAAGCAGTACCTGCGAGCAATAATCTATCCTCAAAAAACGAAGTGGGGGGAGAGTAGAGTGACTATAAAATTTCCCCTGTCACATATAGTTATTTTCAACTACCTCATATAAACTAGCAACACAAAAGGGGAAAGAACATTTTGTTGCCAGAAGTTACTGAGTACCCTTGGGGTCTGAAGGGAGATATAGTTTGGGGGAAGGGGAGAAGAATATAAAAGGTAGATTGGCATTCAATCCATTAAGTGTGTGTGTACCTTTTTGTGCTGCAGAGGCTAGGTAGCTAAAAACTTTAATTTTCTAGACTGCACAGCAGCTAAGTTTCTGGAATTAGGTTCTGCCAATAATGTGCAATTTTTTGAGAATTAGAAGAGGTGAAGCGGTGTCTATACTATTATTTCTCTTTGTTGGTAAGCATGATCACAGAGTATATAGTTTTCCTGTAGCAGTGTTAGCAGAAGTCCAAGTGTCTGATCACTAGATTTTTGTGGGTATTGAGGGGCAGGCATGACAAATCCACTTTGTTGGTATGGATGCTAGCAGATACACTGTGGTTTTGGATCCAGCAGCAGTAGAAGCAACTTCACCATTCGGCAATTCCTGATCTTAGAAGTGGCAGCTGCTCCATTAGATGGTCTTGGATCTGTGATGTGGCTTTAGGACCCATTCCTGAAAGTTCAACTTAGAAAGTTCAATTCAGCCATTATGATGATTCTCTAAGTTACTTAATGTCCTATAATAAATTCCTTCCTTCTCAAATATGCTACAGTAAATTTTGTTTTCTGCAACTAAACCAGTGTAGGTGGGAAGGTACATTCCTATCATTTTGTCAGCTTTAATCCTATTCCAGCACTTCTTAATAGTATTGACTATTCCAATACTGGATTACCATTTTTCTTCCAAGTACTCTGCTATCTTTCCTCATGTTTTCCTATAAAGACTTTTAGGGGAGGCATATGTGACCATTTTTGAAAGTCAAAAGAGAACATTTTTTTCGATTCAAGTTTAAAATAATTAAAACATTAATACTGCTATTTTTGTTAGCCCTCTTTATAAAGCAAAAACTACTATATATAAAATAACATACAAAAATATTGTTTGTCTTCTCTGCTAGATTGGAAGATATATAGACTGTATCCCTGGGAGGCTGTGATGGTTAATTTTATGTGTTAACTTGTCTGGGTCATGGGGTACACCCAGATACTGGGCTAAACATTATCTGTGGATATGTCTGTGAGAGTGTTTCCAGATGAAACTAGAATAGGAATTGATGGACTCAGCAGATTGCCCTCCACAATGTGGGAGGGCATCATCCAATCCATTTCAGACCTAAATATTAATAGAACAAAAGGCAAAGGAAGAGAGAAGTTCACTCCTTCAGCCTGACTACAGAGTTGGAACATCAGTTTTCTCCTGTCTTTGGACTGGGATTTATACGAACAGTTCCCCTGGTTCTCTGGTCTTGGACTGAATTACAGCACCAGCTTTCCTGTGTTTCTGCAGATGGCAGATCATAGTACTTCTCAGACTCCAAAATCATGTAAGCCAATTCCTCATATTAATTAGTTAGAATTCTGACTAATACAGAAGCCATGCAGCAGACTGGTCATAGTGGTTATATTCTGGGAGGGTAACTAGATGGGCGAAGGCCAGAGGTGGCAGGGAATCATTTTTTTTCTTTTTCCATCTTAACCATTTCTAAGTATATAGTTCAATAGTGTTAAGCATATTCACATTATTATGAGGAGGGAGTCTTTTAACCATGTACTCTCTGTTTTTACCATAAGCATGTACTGCATATTCCAAAAATACACTTCTGAAAATGTAAAGAAACTTTATATAATAAGACATTAATTGACAGATGTTGGATATTACCAGTTTTTGAAAATTTTTTTTCATTTTATAAAGTCATACACATACATACACACACACACATACACATGTACACACACAGTTTTTTAAAGAGATGAGGTCTCAGTCTGTCACTCAGGCTGGAGTTCAGTGGTGTGACCATAGCTCACTGCAGCCTCAAACTTTTGGACTCAAGTAATCTTCCTGCCTCAGCCTCCCAAGTAGCTGGGATTACAGGCATGCACCACTATGTGCAATCTTTAATTTTTATTTTTTTAGAGATTGGGTCTTGCTATGTTGCCCTGGCTGGTCTCCAAACTCCTGGCCTCAAGTGATTCTCCTGCCTCAGCCTCCCCAGCAGCTGGGATTACAGGTGTGAGCCACCACGCCCAGCTCCCATTTTATAAAGTCTTATACTACACATGTAAATATGGAAAATTGAAATGGAAAAAGTTCTGCAATTCTAAATCAATGTAAAACTTATCTCTTGGCAATTTCCACCAAAATGCTATAAAATAAAGTAAGCCAATTTATCGCACTCTGTGAAAACCCCAAAGTATATTAGCTTATCAAATTTTGACATTCATGGTAAGATGCTTGTAAGTTTTGTTTAAATAAATTGATATTTTCCAGGTATTATTAATTATTTGTTTTTAAAATATACTAAGGCATAAACTAAACTTCAAAAATTCTGTCCTTCTGAGGCCTTATTCCCTTAATTAAACTTGAATATAATTTGAAATTTATGAAAAATGAATGTAGAAATTTGTTACATAAAATATTTCAAATGATTTAAGTTGATTCTACCATAAATAGTCTAAAGGTAGAGTGTTTTTGACTTATCTAAAGGATTTTTTTCTTTCTTTTTTATAACTACCATGGTTAACAAAATTAGATTAGTTCTTTGCAGTTGAGAAACATAACATCCCAACAGTGGAATTTTATTAAAAATAAAAAACTAAGTCTCAAGAGTTCCAGCAATCGTAAGCTAGTCTTGTACTCAGAAAGCAGTGCTATTTCCTAGGTACACTTGGTATTTCTTTTTTCTTTTTATTTTCAAACTACTAAATAAAAACAGAAAAGATGAGAATTCTCTAAATAAGATCTAATAGGGAGGTTGTGAGAGTGTTTCTAGACTATTCTACAGACCTGTTTATGCTTGTGCAATATAAATTTTTTAAAGGAAATTGTTAAGTCAAAAACAAAATGTAGCTATAAATGACTTAAATACATAGCAGGTTGTCTGCATACCTGACCAACATATTAAATTCCAACAACCTCTGTCTTAGGACCACTGCTGGTGTAGATGATTCATAACTACTTCATAAGGCAGGAGTATAATTCTAAAAAATTATAACATAAGTCAGTACTCTTAACTTTGCCATTTGCTCTCTTGCCATAACTCCCTTATCTTATGGTGATCCACCCAGGGACACCACTCTGACACCACTTCCCCTTCTTTCCTAGTCACTGAAAATCCTCATGCAAACAAAGTCATAAAAGGAAAATGCTCCTTAAGGATGCTCTTAGAGAAACAGAATGAAAAATTTCAATAGGTGTCCAGAAATTAAACTATTTTCAACCAAATTCGTAACTGGTTTCTCAGAAGGAAGAGTCTCTTTAGTTGGAAGTTGGGTATTAACAGGAGAATCATTATGTTGTGCTAAATTCACTCATAAAATATAGTAAAATTAAGACACCACAGCAATAGGTTTATTGAGATATATTTTATCCTTTCCAACCAAAAACAGACTTTAACATATTAAGAAACAAACATAAGGATATTATATATACAATGCTTAAAAATCATAAGGTCATTTTCCCATTAATTCTTTTTTTCCCTGTTTTTTTTTATTTCAGCATATTATGGGGGTACAAATGTTTAGGTTACGGACGTTGCACTTGCCCCCGCCCCCACTGAGTCAGAGCTTCAAGCGTGTCCATCCCCCAGACGGTGTTCATCACACTCATTATGTATGTATATACCCATTCCTTCCTCCCCTCTCCCATCTGCCCAACACCTGAGGAATGCTATCCCTGTATGTGCACCTAGGTGTTGATCAGTTAAAACCAATTTGCTGGTGAGTACATGTGGTGCTTATTTTTCCATTCTTGTGATACTTCACTTAGTAGAATGGGTTCCAGCTCTATCCAGGATAATACAAGAGGTGCTATATCACCATTGTTTCTTGTAGCTGAATAGAACTCCATGGTATACATATATCACATTTTATTAATCCACTCATGTATTGATAGGCACTTGGGTTGTTTCCACATCTTTGCAACTGTGAACTGTGCTGCTATAAGCATTCGAGTGCAGATGTCTTTTTTATAGAATGTCTTTTGTTCTTTTGGGTATATGCCCAGTAATGGAATTGCTGGATCAAATGGTAGATCTACTTTAAGGTATAATGAAATGAACCAAAGAATGCTCCAAATGAATAATGTACCTTAGAAATTCAGCTCAAAGCTTATAGTGCCTCAATCTATCAAATACAATGTTGAAATCTGCAAAATTCACTTATAAGAAATTTCTATATTTAAATATTTCTGAGAACAATCACATTAGGTGCTAAAAATCAATTGCTATTCAGGGCCCTAACATAAAACATAAAGTGGGACTTTGAAAATAGAATGAGAGGTTTATGTGGCAGAATACTAATTAGAACCAAGCTATGACTTTTTGGTGAAGATTACCTTAGACTGTATGTCTGAAACAAATATGTGAGAAACCTTGAACACTGTTTACAAAAGCTTATATCATAAGGTGATTTTATTTTATTTCCTGCTATGAGAATGTTCTCAATCAAGAAAATAGTCACTGCATGTCTTGTACATGGAATACATTCACTTTCAACTCAGTTTGTGGATAGGTTAAAGAAGTATCTTTTAATAAATCCAACTACCTCCAAAGTACCAAGTAAACAAATATTTCTAACAATTTTTAAAAACAGAGATTATAAATATTTAAGTTTCAGCTCTTGCTGAGAGTAAAGAGATGGAAAAAGTAACATCCTATGAATACGTGCAGGGGTACTTTAACCAAAGACTGGTCATCAAACATATGATGCTTATATGAAGAGTTGGGTGGTTTAAAGAAAAGATAACAATAATTTATAATTAAAAATACGGCTGACAGATTTGCCAGTCTGCTTCTGAGCCTTTAATCTCTAATAGCCGATAAGCGGTAACATATTTAATAGTTATTCTTTGGAGACTTGCCTGATCAGAAATATACGTCTGTAGCTCAGAAGATTCAAAGTTCTTGTTTTTGTTCCAAATAGAAAATTCTGGATCATACTAAATATATATAAACTTTTATACTAAATAATCAATGTTCTTTAGGTTATAGGATATATACCAAAACCATTTTAACATGAAATTGATCTTCCTGTCTACACTTATGTACTTAACCATATATTAATACCTATTCTTAAGCAAATACAAACGTGAGGGAAAAGTAGTATTCTTGAGAGAAAACTACATGCTAGGCAAGTTGTTTTTAATCAAGTTACAAGTATTATTTAAGAAAGTGTATCAGAATATACCGTAAGGCAAATTTTCACTGAAATAATTTCTGTGCTGAGACATAAGATACCAACATCAAAAATGCCAAGTATGTAAATAAAACACCAAATTTTAAAATATCGCTTTTAACGTTTCCCTTTAATTTTATGATGAAAAATTCAAGATGTACTTTTATAAGAAGGTAAATATTGAGATTGAACATATTTGAATTCAAAACTACAGATTTTAATTATTTTTTACTCAAATTCTTTTAACTATTTAACAGTTTAACCACAGTATTTTATCAGTCTCACACTATTTAGTAATTCTAATTTTAGATCCAAGAAGTATATATATATTTGTCTGTCTACTTCTGAATAATTTGTAAATCAGTAGAGTTTACTTATATTGACTATCCTTGATTGTGAATTAATAGATTATTTTTAAAATGGTAATGTTCTAACTAGAAATGCCAATGTCAACAATGGCATTTCTTGAATGCAAATGATAACTATTTTCAGCAATCAAAAACATCAGATTGACAAGACAGGGAATAAAGGATACCAGATCATCATTAAACAATATTTATTGACTACTTTGTATGTTAAACTAACCCAATGATCAGACACAATGTTATAAAAAAGGACCATATTTATATAAAAGATGGTGGGCATGAGCTAAGTGTTCCACTTCCCTTCTAAGTTCCTAAGGTCCATGGATGATTTAATAAGGAGTTTGTCACCTTTATAAATTCCTTATATTTCACTGAAGAAATGGATACCCATTTTGTTTGAAGGTTGCGGTAAAAGCAGTGGGTCAAATAACAAATTACCTGAAATAAATATAAACTCACATTCTCTTTCTCCCTTACCCCAAAAGTGTGTTTAAATATAATCGTGGAGAAATTATAAGCATGAATCAGTTTATGAAGTTCACTGCAATCACTTTACCTTAAATTTTTATGATATGGCTGCCTGCATTTGAAGAAGGCCACAGATACTGATGACTGAAAAACTGATTGACAGGTAACTGACCTTCCTTTCCATCCTGAGCACAGAGGAAGAGTGTTCTTTGATGTATGCCTACTATTTGTGGTCTGTTACTATTTCTGACCCCGACTCTTGGGTTCATTGCCTTGCTCAGAAAGAGTCACCCAAGAGTTTAAATTACACTTCTGCTAGACATTTTAAAGATGATACTAATTACACATTCATGGTTTAGTTAAGGCCATTACTCCTTTTGGTATAATCAAGGATATAATACAACTCTAAAATTGTCTATCACAATCTTAACCGTTACTCTTTGTACTGACATCTCATTTACATAAGAACCACTTAAAACAGCTCAATGACATCTATGGATATATCTCTTAGAGGCTTTTAAAAGAGAAAATCATAAAAATACAATATTTTAAACTTCTTAAAATGACATTGACAAGTTAACTAAAATAGCATAAGTTTTCCTGAGTCCATATACTCTTTAATTATAATGAATAACCTTTAGAAAAAAGTTAATCATTTTAGTTTTTCTATATTAATCATTTCATTTTCTACTGCTTATCTTTTCAATTATTACTTTAATGTTATTTTGTTTTAAATTGGTACTGACCCATTTAAGCCAATATACCATTTTTCTTTAAAAACATAAAAAAATCCATGAAGCAAACTGTAAATATTTTAAAACCTTTTTGAAAATCTCTCCGTGTCGCACAGGGATCAAATAAACCAGACACCAAGTCAAAATTCTAACTGGCAAAACCCTTGGGCAAAAAGGTATCTTCTTGTCTTAGGGATCCAACTAGAGTATGTTATTACATTTATATAATGGCCAAAGGAAGAATTTAAAACCAAAACCCCCAGAAAACTAGATCAGAGTGGAACTAATTTCTGAATGCCTTCTTCCTAGGGTATCACATCATTTCACTGGGAACCTTTCCCATGGTAATGGCACTTGTTTACCTGAGGTGTTAAATGCACCCACGTCTGCTTCCCTGCCCTATTTCTACTTTTGACAGAAACAGGAGTCCCTTCACAAACAAGGCTAGATTTGTAACGAAGCGAGCAAGGAAAACAAACAGTGCACTTGGCAACTTCTAACCACTCTGAGGAGAGCGCGCAACTCTCCATCTTTGTTATGCTCTCAAGGGGCATGAAAAATGCTGTCTTAAAAAATGTTTCCTTTTTCAAGGAATTGCCATCATATAAAATATTCCCGCCCCGATTTAGAATTTAAACTGGTGTGGAAAGGGTCCTTTGAGCATAATTCTCACTAGAACTTCCACTGAGGCGGCAGTTATCATCACCTGCAAAGCACTCGCAGCATTGGGGGGGGGGGCACCAGAAGTTGGGCCAAGTTGAGAACAACCGGCACCCGCGTGTGTCTGAGGGGGCCTCCTCGGACCTCTTTTCACCTCACGCCCCCACATCCTCCTCCCTCCACCTCATGCCCTCAAATCCTCCTCTCTTTTCCCTCCCAGGCCCCCGAGTTCTTCTCTCCCGCAAACCGGTCCCTGTAGTCACCCTGAATTCCCTCTCGCCCTCTAAAAGTCGCTCTTTTCCCTCACACGGCTCCCCCTCAAGACTCCTCAATTCCCCGCGCGACCGCGGGCCCCTGGCCCTCGACACTCACGAGAAGAAAGGGTCATCCTCAAAGCTGCTGCTCAGCATCCTGAACATTCTGCTTCTGTCCTGGGCGGCGGCGGACGCGGACAGATAAGAAAACGATGTAACTCGCCGCGGCCGCCAGCCGAGCCTACCTCAGCCGCGCAGGCGACGCTTCTCTCGCGGCCGCGAAGGCGGTGCCCGCCAGGAAAGGCGGTGCGTGACGCCGGGCTGCTTTCCCATTGGACACTGGTCCTCTGACGTCACCGAGACCAGGCGGAGAACAATAAGCTGCTGCCACGGCAACTGCGATCAACACGGTGGAGGCGAGAAGTTTGGCCATCTGCCAGCCAGGCAACTTTTCACCACGCCTCCTGAGGAACGGGATAGCTTGTTCTCCGGGCTCCAGGAACCAAAATATTAGACCACTCTCTTTGTGACCTTGGGCAAATCTTCCTAGGCCCCAAACCTTTCAGGGAAAATGGAGATGGGTCAAGATTTGGACCAGATGACATCCCAAGTCCTATTCATCGGTCACACTCTGTGATCCACAGGAATTAGTCTTGTATCCAAAACATTCTCTGGTAGTTGGTCAAAAGCTGTGAACAAATAATGAGAAAAAATGTGCGAAAAGTTTTTGAGTACAGTTAGCAAATTGTATACTCAGTTCTTGAAGGAAATGGGATGAAGCCTATCAGATTTCAACAAATTTATTTACCTTTGTGAGTCTAAAATTCAAAATAATGTTTCCCAAAGGGGGAAATGCGAAGTAAATGAAAAAGGCTTTCTTTTCGGTCCTCTTTTTCTGTATTTCAAAGATCAAGTCTTACTTTGATGCTGATAAGTCTTTAACACCTCTCCAACATTCCTTAACAGCAGGATTCAGGCAAAAGGCCTGCAACAAGAAGCCATATCCGACTAAAATTCCATTACTATATATTTTTGTTTTCGTTATATTTATAAGAGAGCCTTCTATTTATGGCAAGGAAACTCGTTTTAAACTTGAAGCAGTACTATACATACATATAGCAATACTATACAGCTCAACTTCAAAATTTTTAAGTGAAAAAGTGAGCTAACAAAGAAATAGTACAGGTGGGATTAGGATATGATGGGGCTAGGGGGAATATCATAACAGTGGTACTCAAATTACTGAATTTTGGAAAACACTATTGTGGAGCCTTCCAGTAGCCTGGAGACAGGTGGAGAAGACAGAAGAGAGATTAAAGAATAAAAATTATGAGGGTGTAAGAAAAGAGAAAATGCAGCTTGCATGTCCACAGTTAACTCAGTGGGTTCTCCAGCCTCTCTAGGGGGCTGTCTTGTGGAGACAGAGGGGTATCCATAGCTCATCAGGGCCTCTGATATCGGGCCGGAGAGGTGGCACTCTGCCACTATGAAAAGCGTGCAGCGCCTGATTTGGAGGTGGCAGGAGTACTCAGGGGTTATTTTGGGAGCCAGAAATTTAATCCTTTGGACCTTTTACCCCCCCCCCCACCACCACCTTTAGCCAAGTTCTCTGGCAGCTTCTTTTCCCTGAGACTGGTGGCATGAGGTAGGGCAGACTTAACAGCCCAAAATAAGATGGCACAACCTACTCAGGGAATAGGATATTTTCTTTTCCCCTGGCCTCAGAATGAAGCTCAGAACGCATATACATATTAGGGAATTTCTAAATCAATTTCAAGGCAAACTAAATTGTTTTATAAGACCTTAAATTATTTTCTTTTTAAAATAATATAAGCACAAGGTGTTAAGGGGACCACACTTTAAAAATAAAACAAAACAAAATAAAACTTAGAATGAAATGGAGTAAGTTATGTGATAAAAGATAATATTAAAATAGTTCTGGATTAAGGCCAAATAAAGAAACTTGTGAGAAAGTTTTCTCTCTTGTTTCCATGGGAATTTTTCTTAGTATCACATTGTTAAAACATGAAAGCTTTAGTCCAGGCACAGGTTAGTCAGGGAGTTACTTGGAGCTTCTGAAAGCAGTTTGGACCTAATGTCAAATGGAAAATGCAAAAGAAAAAAAATGTTAGTGAAGGAAAGAGGAAAGTTGAGCTGAAAAGACCTTGACATCAGTTTCAGAACTGTTGGATAAGAGGTGGGAAATGAAAAAAGGGGTAGGTCAGGAGAGAATGAATACTCCAGCAAGGGAGCAATAAAGATACATAACAGAGCTGAGGGGAGAGGGTCCTGGACTTAGCTGTAAATATAATCATAATATAATAGCTAATATTTATTGGATGTGTGCTGGACACTGTTGTGGGCACTTCATGTATATTACCTCATTGCATCCACACAACAGTTTTATGGAGTAGAGCAGGCTTTTACTTCCATGTATAGGTGATGCAACTGAGACACAGAGAGGCTAAGTAAATTGCCAAGGTTCACACAGCTAGTAATTGAACCAGGCTGGGTGCCTGGAGCGCTCCCCAGTGAGCACTGGTTGCATGGGATGTGGGTGATGGGTCATACTTAAAAGATGAGGATAAAAGTAGGTAATCATTTTTTAAAATCATGCTGACAAACTGAACGGATCCAAATTAAAAAGTATAAAATTTAGTGGAAATATAAATCAAGTCAATTCAATTTTACAAATATTTATTGAGTGCCTATCCTGTGTTGGGCACTGATCTACATCCTTAGGCATCAGTGAACAAAACAGACAAAAATCTCTGCCCTCCTGGAGTTTTCTGTAAGGGCAGACTGAAATGTACAACATAGAAAATAATATATTAAAAGATGGTAAGTGTTAGGGAAAAAGATTGATCATGGTTAGGAGTATGGAGGTGTGCAATTATAAACAGGAAGTTCCACTTCGGCCTCACTGAGGTGAATTTGAGCAAAGACTCATAGGAAGGAAGTGGACATGTAATGGAAGAGCATTCCAGGCCAAAGGTCCTAAGGTAGCATGTGCCTGATGCACATATGTACAGTTCTATTTATATGCCTTGAAACTCACCGTCAGAGAGAGGAATGAGATGAGCCAAGTAAAGTGAAAATTATCTATTAGGATAATAGTTTTCTTTAATACTTCCTATATTTCAAGCATTGTACTAGGGCTTTATTTAACCCTTACAGCAACCATATATAATAAGATATTTATTCCTGCATTACATATTAAAAGAACGGAAACACAGAGAAATTTTATAATTGTCTACTCAATTCAAACCCAGATTTGTCCTACTCCAAAGCCTATTTTCTCACCACCATCATACTTTGGCTCCCTATAAAAAAAAGATCAAATGAACTACTTACTGAGCACACCAGTGTGGTAGGAACGTTTACATATATACTCTCTAACCACACTATGGCTTAGGTTGTATTTGGAAGGACACTGACCAAATCAAAGACATCCAGAGAAAAACATGAAACCCAAGCCAACTCTGCAATTCTGTGAAAAACACAGAGTCAAAAATGTAAATGAGTCCATTTCTCTTTTATCCATTAATTTATTAAATATTTATTAAGGACCAATTATATAGAGAAACTATTCTAGGCATTGAGGATATAAAACTCCCTGGCCTCCTGAAGCTTACATTCTAGTGGACAGCTCTTTCACCAGCTAATTCTGCAAATACTATTGTCAGAATGCCTCAGCATTTTCAAAATGTTTCTGAAGACATTATCTCAAGTGCCCAAGAGGAAATAAACAGGCTCTTGAGTGATGGACTTTTAACTTCATTATAGCTTCCCAGAGCCATGTGTATTAGGCCATTCTAAATGCCTTTACCATAGTTAATTTCAGTGTGTCTAGGGTTTCATTGTCCTAAGCCCTTTGTCTTAAACAGTGCACAGAGGTGCTCTGGAAATGAGATGCCACAGTAAACTCACAAGGGGTCATGGAACAAATTTTGAGGGAAACAGAGAAACTTAAGATCTGTTGGACATTGGGCAACATACTAGCTCAGGGTAGTTTACATATTTAAATATTAGATTGCAACATTGCTTTAGATGATGTCATATCATTGGAAAGCTGGAGTTTTTTTTAAAGTTGCTGTGATGAAAAAGAAATAACTCTTGAAATTCAATGTGGAACAAGAAATGCTGGTAGCAGCTTTCAATCTGTTTCCGAAGTTTAAAAAGTTATGCTCTTCTAGACTGGCACAGATCTGTTAGTGTGATTATTTAAGAATAATATAAAAATTTTTTCTTTCAATTTATGGGCATTACCTTCTTTTTTTGAGGCAGAGTCTGGCTAGAGTGCAGTGGCATCATCATAGCTCACAGCAGCCTCAAATTCCTGGGCTCAAGCTATCCTCCTGCCTCAGTCTCCTGAGTAGCTGAAACAACAGGCATGTGTCACCATGCCCAGCTAATGTTTTCTAATTTTTGTACAGACAGGGTCTCGATCTTGCTCAGGTCGGTCTCAAAACCCTTTCTTCAAGTGATCCTCCCACTTTGGCCTTCCAGAGTGCTAGGATTACAGGTGAAAGCCACCACGCCTGGCCTTATGTGCATTACTATTTAAAAAGTTACTGAGTTTTTAGAACAGAAATACTTAAGGTGTTTGGATCCTACTATATAATAGACTGATTTGGTATTTCTTTAGACATAGGGGGCAGAGTTAAAAAAATTACTGAGGCACTAATGGCTCATAAACTAACATAGTTTGGGGCCTCTATTCTGACCCCACAATCTTTCTTTTTTCAAATTAAAAAAAAATAAAAGTGTTTATCTTCTTTCTAGTCAGCGGTCTTATCAGTTCTCTAACAGATTTGCTTTCTATCTTTTGAAAGATGGGAAAATGGTACATAGGGATTAAGTGACTTATCTAATAAAAGCATAGATCTCAAGGTCTTCAAACTCCCTGTAGTGTTGTCTTTAGTCCATATGGCATCTTTGCTCAAATTAGGAAAATGTGCTTCTCTCTCAAGATATTTTCATTAATAGCAAAAATTGTCTTAATACACATATAAGTCTACAATGTGTATGTTATAATTGGTGCTCCCTTAGGTTTGTTGTCCATTTCTTCATGACATCCCTACTCTCAATCCTGAATTCTTTCCAGGAGTTAAGGAATGCCAACCTCTGTCCATGAACTCATATACAAGAAATGTCATTTTATTTTCTTACATCTCAATTTATATTCTGGGCTCACATTTCACTGTGAGTGACCTCCCATCCCCGGGGTAGACAATGCCAAGGTGTAGTTGGTTACCATCCATGCTGCATCGCTGAAGCCATATTTATTTCCTTCACAGGGTGGGGCCAAGGACAGTAAACATCTCATTATATGTGTCACAGTCTGGCACAATGAAGAATTGTCTTGCCCTAAATGCTAATCCCTCTCTCTTTGAGAAGCAAACTCTCTAGAGCAAATTTTCCTTCCCTGCAGTAAAAATTCAAAGAAAATTTGAGTTAACAAAGGGAACTTTTAAAATTCTCCTTTTTAGTGCCTGCTATTGCAGGTGAGGGCCAGGAGAAGACAAAACTATGAACAAGCAGCAGCAGACTTTTCCAGTTTTATTTGCTTTTACAGCTTTTCTCTGTAGACATGTACAGTCATGGCTGGGAGTTTATTTTGCACAAATTATATTTGAGTCATACTTTATTTTGAAAACTATTGAGTAAATATCAAGTTCAGTGGAGGACAGAGAGGTGGTTGATAGCAAGAGATCTTTGTGGACAGATGCTATAGGCAGGCTCTCGGGGCCAGAAGCTGAGGCTCCAGGCCCTGGAGTGCCGTCCAAGCATTCAGTCATGTGGTAGTGAAGGAGTTTGTAGGAGAGGAGCAATGCTTTGTTCCAGTGATGGATGCCCAGAGGGGGCGAGGATGCTGAAATAAGCAGGGGAGGAAGTCAAGACCTGCTGTTGGGTCAGGGCTGAGCCAAATATTATACTGTTGTTAATATAATAAATATAGATAAAAGTTTTGGCCTTTCCTGCATTTCTTTGTTGTAAATCTTTGAGGTTTGGATACTTAAGATCTTTTTAGAATAATGATTTAGATAAGTGCTCACTTCCATTCAGTAATAGTTCCCACTTAAAAAGTATCTACCAAGAGTTTCATAAGCTTTATCCCAACTAATTCTCTCAATAACTCTGTAATGGAGACATCATCTCCATTTTGGAGATGAGAACACAGAGGTTCAGGGAGGAGAAGTGATTTCTAGCTGGCATGGTTTATCTAGATGTGGTCTTCTTGCAAGGATTGGTAGAATAGGGTATCTAGATCCTGATCATTTCAAAGGCCATTTTCTTCTCACTACACCCATAGCTAACTCTCATGACAATGAAAAAGGACTTGATGGTGTGGAATTAAATAAATATGAAGCTGTCAGGACTGTCCAAGCTTTGACACAGGTTGTTTGGTTTAAAAACAAAGAAGTTTTTGAATTTTCCTGAAAAACAAACAACAATGAAACTATTATTTAATAAATAAAACATAGGCAAATATAAAAGGCAATATAAAATACAAATATGTTATACTATTTTTTTTATTGGTGACAACCACACACCCCATAATGAAGTCATGTGTAATTGAGGAATGAAAGTTCATATCTGAAGCCTGATTAGTTTTTTTAATTTACTTTTTTTATTAAGGTATAATTTAAACATGGTAAAGTCCACTACTCTTAAGTATATAGCACAATACATTTTTACATATGTGTAAACCTATGTAAACACCACCCAGTTTATAAAGCCTTTCCAATATCCCAGAACATTCCCTTGTTCTTCTTCCCCATTCATATTCCTTGAGGATAACCAATATTATGAGATTCACTTCTTTCAGTAACATTATGTCTGCAAAATTCATCCATGTTGTTGCCAGTAGTTTATTCTTTTTTGTTGCTGTGTAGTATTCTAGTATAAGAATTTACCACAAGTAATTTATCTATCTACTGCTGATGGATTTTTGAATTGTTCTTTTTTTTTTGCTTTTAAAAATAAGGCAGCTGTGACCATGCTTGTTCATTTCTTGATTAGTTCTAAAAATCAACTTAACATTCTTGTGATACTTCACTTTGTAGAATGGGCTCCAGCTCTATCCAGGGTAATATAAGAGGTGCCAGATCACCAATAGTTTTTGTGACTGAATAGTACTCCATGGTATACATATACCACATTTTATTAATCCACACATGTATTGATGGGCACTGGGAGTGGGGAGGAGGGGATGGGTATATTCACACCTAATGGGTGCAGTGTGCACCGTCTGGGGGATGGACACACTTGAAGCTCTGACTCGGGTGAGGCAAAGGCAATAAATGTAACCTAAACATTTGTACCCCTGTAATATGCTGAAATAAAAAAACAAAAACAAAAACAAAAATCAACTTAACATTTAGCTATTCTTGAATCTTTATCATCTTTGAGATTCCAGAAAGTTTTTTCTACAGAGAATAATTTCATAAGGAGGATTTTTCTTCTAGGTCAACACTTTGATATTTGCTATTCTCTTTTGTGTATAGAAGAAACACTTTGTTGCTTCTTTTAAAAATGAAAAATCTTAGAGTTATAGAGGCTAAAACAAGTTGAATAGTGTAAAGTACTCCTCAAGAAATAGTGTTGAGGTCATCTGTTCTCAGGAATGGTTTAATGTGGCTGTCTAAAGTGTTATTTTTAGAGTTATTTTTAAAACTTTGATAAGATTTGGAGAGAGTTCAAGCTGTGGGTAAAGGCCCCACTGCCAAGGCAATCTAAGTCTGTCCAAGGGACAAGGGAATTATTTTGGAAAATATAAAGGACCTGGAAAGCCTTCATTCCTTTGTCATATGCTTAGATACCTTTAATATTTGAACTGGTAGAAATAATCTTAAAAGAATTGTTTTTATTTCCAGAAGCTGGCAAGGACACAATTGTCATTACAAGGCCAATGCAAGTTTTAACACTATTTTTGATATATATTTTGGGATATAAAGGAGACAGAGAGTTAAGAATGAGTGGCTCCAAGCTGATTTCCTCCAAATTCATATTAGTATCTCCATCAGACCTAGAAATCTCTAGGGATGCAGCCTCCAGCCAGGCTCATACTGCTGAACGGCACTGGCAGCCTCTTGGGAGAAACAAAGGTGGCTGAGGCCTGAGGTTGCTGGTGGGCAGGAGAATGCTGTGGTCTGCTATGTGTTAATAATAAAAGCTAAACCTACTATGTAGTAGGCACATTGATTCACAGCAGTTCCATTACTATTTTACAGATGTGAACATAAGCTTTAGAGAGTTAAGTAATTTGCCTAAAGTCATATTGCTGAGAAGTGGCAGGGTTGGTATTGGAGCCCTGGCTGTTTGGCTGTAGAATCCTGGCTCTAAACCAGTGCGCTGGTTGGCCCCACCAATATAAGCTCTGTTGGCCCCACTGCCTAATACATAGGGGACTGGCTGTCTCCTCTACTTCCTATTGAAGGTGGGGCTTTACCTAGAGCTAAGTCAAGAATGCAAGCACCAATGAGGACTAGGCAAGTAAAAATGTGAGGGAAGTGGGCTAGGCAAGATAACAAGAATAAGAATTAATAATAATCAAAATAACAACAACTAGCATTTACGGGGTTAGTACTGTGTGCCATGCAATGCTGTACTTTACAAATTTTAACTCCTTTAATCCACCAAATAATCTAATGCGATAAACACTATGATTGTGCCCATTTACACAAGAGGAAGCTAAAGTTCAGAGAAGAGGAACCATTTGTTCAAGGTTACACAGCCAGCCAGAGAAGCCCCCCTCTTATCCCCATGCTGGGTAGCCTTGGGGACTTGGAGTGGTGGGCACAGTGGGTGCTGCAGGGGGCTTGACTCCAGCAAAGGGAGTGCTGCTGCTCAGCTCCAGATGACCGCCCTGGAGAAATGCATGTCTACTGCTAATATGGAAATATACATGAAATCTCCTAATTTTTCTAAGTTCACAGTTAATTAAAAAGAAAATACCTGAGCAGGCCAAACAAAATCAATCTCTGGGCTGAATCTGGCTCACAGGCTACAAGCCTTAGATCTAGTTACTTAGAGTGTGAGTTTTCATGGCATGAAAGAGACACATGAGCCCAGTGACATCCGTATATTATCGTCTGAGTGTAACTCAAAACTATGCGATGGCAGGTCTCCTGTTGTGAGAGCTGAGAAGCGAAGCACCCTGACTCCTAGCAGTAGGCCTTTGTGAGTAGACACCACTTACTAACCACATCACTGAAGGTTCATCTTTTAAAAGTTCTGGGCCATAAGGCAGTAGTTTTATTTCTGCAGGATATTCAGATTACAGACTAATTTTTCATCTGAGCTGCAAAAGTTTAGCACATGTTTATCAAGTTCTGGGTATTATATTACCTTTTTAATTCTCTTTAGTCAGTCTTAAAGTATCCTCTTGGCCTCTGCTCTAAAATGCTCATCTTTCGATTTTTTATTTATTGAAGACAATCCTCCCTATACAGCTTTGGCAAAAATAGACTCTAATAATGCATGTAATAAAACATCAAAAGCCCCATGTATCCGTGTAAAAACAATCTGTTAAACTCAATGTGATTGGTTGCTTCTAAGATTTTTTTTTCTCTTAATATTAGTCATTTGTTTACATATTACTTGTTTTATCACCGGCCAGTCAGTGGAGTCATAGGTGTTAAACAAAAAGCTTATTAGGCAACATTTTTAGGGAATTATTTCTCTGGCCTTATTTTTTCCGCTCCAAACCTTTATATTTATACTGAATATGTACTCCAGGTTCTTAGGAAAAAGAATGTCTATGTGTTCTTTAGTTTCTTAGGGCTGGGGTAAAAGAGTACCAGAACCTGGTGACCTAAAACAACACAAATTTATTTTCTCACAGTTCTGAAGGTTTAAAGTGGGTCATCAAGCTATATGCTCCCTCGGAAGAGTCTAGGGAAGAGTCTTTCTTTGTCTCTTCCTAGCTTCTCACGGCTGCTGACAGTTCTCGGTGTTCCTTGATTTGCCCCTCTATCACTCCGATTTCTGCCTCCATCATCACGTGGCCTTCTCCCCCATGTATCTCTGAATACAAATCTCCTTCTCCTTATAAAGACACCAGTCACTGGATTTAAAACCCACTCTGACCCAGTATGACCTCATTTAAACTTGATCACATTTGCAAAGATACTATTTCCAGATAAGTTCACATTCAACAGTTTACAGGTGGACGTGCATTATGGGAGAGGGCACTATTTAACTCAGTGTATATCTATTAGTAACTTGTTCAAAAATAATCAGAATAGGCACAAAACAAAATTCTCAAAGTTAATCATTATATAAGACTTGAAATATGACCCGAAAATCAACTGGAAAACTTGAAAGTATGACTTAACTGAACTTTACAGTATGCATTTTGGATATTAACCTTATTCCTTCTAACGCTTTACCTTTACGACTCTCATTCTTTCTTTTTTCGCATATTCTCCATTGACTTGCTGAACTTTTTATTTTATCTGGTCACGTTTTATTAATTTTTATAAAACACATGATGCCTTTCTGGAACAAAGACTAGTAGGAATAAATAAATAAAATAGTAAAATAACCACTGTTAATTTGATGGCCATGTTGAGATATGGGCCTCCTTTTGAGAACAAATTCATTATGAGATGCTTGCTAACATGATAAAGTGCCAGTGTAGATCTCAGAGTGATGTCTCTAATTGCCCAGACCTTTTTACATTAGGTACCTGCATAAGTTATAACTCTTTTGTGAAGATAAAAAGGCTTCTGCAAGAAATTGCCCCAGTGCTATAAGGGCTGTCAGACTGGAGGGCATCTCAAATGAGATTAATGATTTCTGCCTTAATATAAGAAGATTTAGCATAACCAAGATTATGGATTCTACAGAAACCTGCCAGCACTCATTTATTTTGAATAAATATTATTTTTAATTAAAGTCCTAAGGTAGGTTATTTCTGAAATAATGAGATCTACAGTGATTTCCTTTGGGAATTAATTTTCTTTCTTAATTCTCTGCCATTTTCATGATCATGGCTCATTCAATCTTACTCATGGCAGTCAGCTTTGTAGGACATGCCGATTTCCAGCTAAAGGCACTAAATAACCCTGTATTTGTTTTTCATGGCACTCTCATTTTCTAATTATATTTATTATTAAACCCAAATACTCTTATAGGTATGTCTGTCCATAGCATAAGGAAATCACTCATAAGAGAATAAAGTAAATTCACCTGAGAAGCAAAATGAGAGGGAACATAAAATCAGAAAATTATAGTATTTCTATTTTTAACTATTTTTTCTTAGTCCTGCTTCTTTGCTAGACATTGTGCTATGTGTTTTATACACATCAGCTCTAATCCACATGGGAGCTCTGCATGATAGAAATTACTGCTCCTGTTTACTAGATCAGGAAATGGAGGCTCAGGAGGTAACTTGCCAAAATTGATGGATTTTTTTTTTTTGAGACAGTATCTCGCTTTGTTGCCTGCGCTAGAGTGCAGTGACATCATCACAGTTCACTGCACCTCAAATTCCTGGGATCAAGCGATTCTCTTGCCCCAGCCTCCCAAGCAGCTAGGACCACAGCCTTGTGCCAACAAACCCAGCTAATTTTTCTATTTTTTTTTGTAGAGAGGGGATCTCACTGTATTGTTCAGGCTGATCTTGAACTCCTGGCCTCAAGTGATCCTCCCGCCTCTGCCTCCCAGAGTGCTAAGATTATGGATCTTAGCAGTGAGCCATTGAACCCGGCCTCAAAATTGTGGTTTAACTCTATAGTTCACATTCATAGCACCATGCCACATAGCCTCCCTACCAATGGTAGCAATTGCTCAGCTTTAAACATATCTTCAAATAAACATCAATATTTATCAGTATGTAGTTCAACCAGATTTTCAATGATTCAATAGAGTTGGTGTTTTGCTTACTGTTGCTGTGTAGCAAACCACCCCAAAACTTTGTAGTATAAAAGAGCCATTTTATTATTCTCACAGATTCTGTGGGTAAGAAATGTAGACAGGGAAGCAAAGATGGTTTATCTCTAGGGCCTCAGCTGGGAAGACTGTATGGTTAGAAGAGTCTTCATTCACATGTCTGGTGGTTGATGCTGGTTGTTGGCTAGAAATTCAGCTGGAACTGTTAGCCAGAACTCCAACATGTGGACTTTGCATAGTGCTTGGGTTTTCTCACAGTGTGGCAGCCCCAGGGTAGTTGGTCATCTTAGATGGCAATTCAGGGCTCCAGGGGTGAGTATCTCAAGAGAATTAGGCATAAGCCTTTCCTGAACTAGCTTGGGAAGTTATGCTGTGCCACTTCCAGTGCATTTTGTTGGTATGAGCAAGTCACTGAGATTGATCCAGATTCAAGTAAGGGGACATAGATCCCCACCTCTCAAAGGAAAAAGAATTTGCAGACATGTTTTATAGTCATCACAGAAGATAAATATTCTACTGCACATTTTTACTTATGGCTTAATGTTGGAGTTGGGGTTCTCATCTATCTCCCTTTTTGGACCCACTTTCTGTCCAGCTGCTTCCTGATGATCCATTTGGTTCCCAGAAATATAAACAAGAGGATGCTCCAGGCAAATGCTCCTCTGTTACTAGCTGAGGTTTCTGCCCCTAATTTCTAGCTCATCTGCTACTTTGATAAGTTGGTCAGGGAAGAGTAGAAGCATCAACAGACCTTTTTCAACCTTTTCTCCTAAGAACAGAGAGAGCCAGACTATACCTCTCATTTCCCTTCAGGGGTAAGTAACTTGCAGCCTGGTAGTCATATATGTGGCCTTCTGGATCCTTGAGTGTGGCCTTTTTACTGAATTCAAACTTCACAGAAAAAATCCTTTTAATAAAGAGATTTGTCCTGTGAAGTTTGGATTCGGTTGAGGAGCCACACTTGGGGATTGGGAGGGCAGGTCCCTCACTGGCTCTTCAGGACCAAGTGTAGGCTGAAAAAATTCAAATTTATTGCTTCATTCACAGGAGTTCATACACCTGCTTAATTCAAACCTTAGTAAATTAAAAATTTTGTTGACAAGAAGACCCTGCTGGTGGAGAAAGAAATCATAGTTCAAAGATTGGTTGGTAAATGTAGAATTAGAATGGAATTAAGCATTTTCCATGTGCTTAGAATATAAGATGTATGAAAGGGTCTTTTTTTTTTTTCTTTAAAGGAAGAAATGTTTAGTTGCATAAAGACATAGAAACTACTCAAATTGGCAAGGAGGTGATCAGGTACCAGAGTTAAATTGATGATTTGGCGCCTCCTTTCCCCTGGACCCTCACCTCAAGAGATCACACGATTATGACATAAAGTCAATCTGAAACATTCATGCCAGATCTCTCTAAATGGGACACAGTTAGTTTCAGAGAACTACTCTTAACTGACTAGTGGTGGCCTGGAATAGAGAGCTGAGGAGCAATGGTAATTAGGATTTCTCAGGGTCTAAATGTCTCTCACTCCATGTTTGAAATGTTTGTACATAAAACTGTTGCTGTTACTGCTTAATATAACTTCATGAAAAGGGTGCTTGTTTAGTAGCCTTAGAACTGAGAAATGGATTATGCCACCCAGCAGTATTCCATGAGATAATGAAATTTGAATGGGTAGATGTGCTATGTAGCTAGGTTCTTTTTCAGGATTTTACTATTTTTTTAAGGAAATATCTTCTTATGATTCATAATTATCAGGATATTTTTTGCTAAGGATGAACTGAAATACTAGATTTCCATATCTGTCATACAATAGGAGAGCAGTTAGTTGACTAAGTTCTAGTCCATGAAGTGTAAATTTACAAGTCTCCTTTAACTTCTGAATCTCCTTACAAGGGAGGGAGTGGATCCTTCATGCTGCCTGGAATGTGGGCAGATTGGCAAGAGCTTCAGCAGCTATCTTGAACCACATGGTGAAAGGCACCTACGGAGAACTGTTTAACAAGAGCCAGGGGCCCTGACATATGGAGCCACCATATCTACCTTTGAATGGTTTTCATTTGACGGAGAAATAAATATTTTTCTTATTTAAGTCACTGTTTGTTGTTGCTGTTGTGTTATTGTTTATGAAACCAAAGCTAATCGATGTACTTAATTAATCCTAAATGATACACTGCTCTCGAAGATAATTTAATCAGTTTTGGTCCCAGCAGGAGACAGATGACACACTCAAAGTTAATGAAGTCATTATATACAGAGATGTGGGCAGGGTTAAGGGATCAATTAGGGAGTAGTAGCTACAGAAAACTGTTTCAGCCCCTAGGTCTGAAGAGGCATGATGCGGGAGCTGTTAATATAAGTGAGATACAGTGAGAGCTGTATCCTCCAGAGGGACTACAAGAGTAGGCCTTGGGAAAGCAGCCACACAAACATGCCCAGCAGGGGTACAGATACCCAATTCTCTCTCCTCCTTCCCTTTGACTTCCTGTTACTGCCTCCTATCTGCTGCACGCAACCAGAAGCCAGAGGGCCAGGGAAACTGGGTACGGGTCAGCCTCCTGGGACACTGCAGGGAAAAGAAGAGTGAAGAGTGATTCTGAAGGGAAGATGGGGAGTACAAGCATACATACAATTTATCCTAATTACAAAATGACTTTTTTGTTCTTAAATGATTTAAAGAAGAGACTGATATATCTTCATTTGCATGAAATCATCCAATTTGAAATTTATTGTTGCTGTTCATTTATTGTTTACTAGTTTAAATGTGAAAGGTGCATACCCTATGGTCCAGCAATTCTGTATTTAGGAATCTAGGCAGCCATTAAAAAGAATGAGGAAAAACTTAACTGCAGACCAATAATTTTCTCCCGGTTCCCAATATGTTTTCATGGTCTAAAAAACAAGCCCGTGTGTAAATATCTTGATACAGTTATATTTATTTAGGCTCAGTGCAAAGTTGGGAAGAATTGTTCGGAATGGTCACCCTGCCAGGAGAGATGCAAGCAGCAGCAGAATAGGAGGAGCAGGCTATCTTTACGTTCCAGAGCTGGTTGTGTATGGATAACTTTCCCTACCTTTTGTGTTTTTTAGTATTTTTCAATTAAACAAAATCCGAATTACAAAAATGTGGAAGATAGTACTTAAGAAAAAGCTTAATTCAGGATATAACTTTCATTTTATGTACCCTTTTACCAGGCTGTTTTCTCTATCTATATTAGGCTAGCAAATGAGCAGATTTAATAAATTATATGTGGCCATTTGCTAGTTGGAATACTTGTTATATAATTTTTAGAAAAAATATATAAATGAATATTGAGAAAATTTTGAAGTACTTAGCAGAAAGATAATTAGTTTAGTAAAATGGTGGCCGATCATATTTCATTTACAAATTCCATATTTAAACTGGAATCCTATACTTAAATCCCCATTGACAACATTTAAACTTTAGATTGCTTGTTTTTTTTGTAATCTCCCAATATAAAAATATATTTCAAATCTATGATGCATTTGTTAGTAAACACAGATTGCTGCCATAGACTGTGGTAATTCCAAAATAGGTTTTTCAAAAAATAAGAGAAAAAGCATAATATTTTTATAACTCTTATTTTCAAAGATCTCCAAGGTCTGTGTAAGTACCTTTCCAAGGGAGTTAGAAATTAATTGAACAATGTCTCCTGGAAATCATAATGCACAGTTATTATAGCAAGATAAAAATACTTAAAAATTGGAACTTCAAGTTAAAGATCCCAAATAGAAACTGAGTCTTTGGCATTTTCTAGGCTGTGGTGAACCATAACTTATTTGCTAATCACTTGTTTTCTTCTCTTATTGTTAATTATAAAGAAGGCACATTAAAGTTCTCTGAGCACCTTTGCTGAAAATGGGTCACATGGCCTTCAAAACAGAAGTATGGTTGCAGGAGAGAACAAGTATTAAGGTGAAAATGAATTTCTCCTTGAAGGTTCAAGTGTTTTTGATGGAGCAGCTATTAAGTAACAGAGCCTTGGGGTGCTAAATTATACTCTATGCTAGGTATATACAAAATTTCTTTTATAAGACATTTCAAACATGAAGAAAAATATATTTATCAGAGATTATGATTTTGGATGACCTTCTATTTTTACCTCACATAATTAGACTGCAGCTGATTCAAATACATAGCATTTTGAGGAAAATCATTTTTTCAAATTGCTAATAAACTCGTCATATTACTTACCTTCTCGACATTAATGACATTTACTATAGCAGACAAAGGAAAGAGAAAAGGTACAATATGGCTAAATAAATGATCTAGTTGTAGAATTAGTTTTAAAAATCTACCCAATCTTTAATATGGTCATTCAATCCATTGTACTGGTATTTGGAAAACATTTATTTCTCAATTATTTTTCAATTCCATTTTAGGTTTATATTAATAACATAATTTTCATAGAACATGTAGACTTCAGCCTTGGATTTTACTCAAGACATGGGATTTTAGCAGTTCATTTTTTGAAAGATTGTAAAGGAAACCTGTACTATATTAAGTTTTTTATACTGTGAGATATAAGCCTGAGTAACATGTTACAAGATGCTCAGAAGAGAGGGTCAGCTCAGTTCATCACTCTTTGAGAACTGTAGCAGGATCATTTTGCCAGTTCTTCTCCAGACCTAAAAATAAAACGGTTGCATTGTTGAGTTTAAAGTGTTGTCTTACCATATTGGTAGCTTTTATTTTTGAAAATTGACCTATAGCTTTGGAAGGAGAGCAATCATAGGAGCTAGTTGGTAGACCCTGAATGACCACATCTATATCATTTGAAATATTTATACAATGAAAAAAATTAGATTATAAAAAAAGTCTGGGCAATGTAGCATTAATAAGATGCCTGCTCAAACTCTAGCCCTACTGCTGTTAGTCCCTAAGAAAACAGAGAAGGCACCACACACTCTGTACTACCCCATGACATCCAAAGGCCTCTGTCAGCTGAGACATTTGGGGTTATAAATCAGATAAACCAAACTAATTTGGTTATAAAATTTATTTATTTATTTTTGTACTGGCTCCAAATAGCTTGAGCAATTTAAATAACAAGGCTGCTAAATAGATTTCCCATTAGAGATGAGCAAATCAATTCTTCCTCATTAAAAAATATTTATTGAGAACTTCTCTGTGTCAGGCAACAGGCCAGATTCTGGGGATACAATGATAGCAAAAACAACTTGGAAATACATTATGGCTTCATTTTCTTTGATTTAGAAAAAACTCCACTAAATACAGCTCAATATATTAATTAATGTCCATCCCTATGATAAAAGGTTATGATGATTACGGAATTTACTAAGTGTTCTTTCTTACATCCATTTTTATTCCTGCTCTACTGTAAAGACTCAGATGTTTTCTTATCAAGAGGACTAACTTTTCCATTATTCTATAATGGCATTTCAAACAGTAAGGCTTACAGGATGGCATTTAAAAGTCATCCAAATCCAAGCATTGTAGCAGTGGAGTATAATGGTCAAGAGCTGTTTTAAAATCTCTTGTAATATTCACATGGAATTTTGGGTAAGGGGAAGGAGGAAAGGAAGAAATAACATGGGTGTAAACATTGCTGATCAACTCATCCACAGTTTGGTGGCCAAAAATGTCCTGTCTTGTTTCATTTATAGTCTTTTTTACTATTTTATTTGCTCACTTAAAGATTTTCACTTAATGGCCAAACCAAAGGAAAATTTGGGAAGGGACCTAACCACAGGCAAATGAATTGTATTTTTTAGTTCCAAAACAATGCTTCCTATAACAGTACAGAGTAGAAAAACAAAGAGCACCAGGGAACATATGGCAGTCCACTTGGCTGTGCAAGCCCTTACTGGCAGATGTAGTTCTTTCTTAGAGGCATCGAAGGTCTCTTTTCAGCTATCACCGCAGAACCTCATGTCATCTTGGTTGACAAGTGGCACTAATGCAAAATTGTTAAAGCTTGTGGCCAAATGAAGACTTGTCTTATTCGGGTGATTTTCCACCAAAAGAAAAAAAAAATGGTCAGAGAGAGTCAGAGGATTACCAGGAACCTAAAACTTTGCCTGGATTTTCGATATGATTGAATGAGCAGGGTCACTTGGGCCTTTATGAGAGGGACTCTGTTCTTAGGTTGGAGTTGTAGCAGTTGCCAGCCTTCTAGAGTGGCTAACAGAACATGCAAGTGGGTGACTTTGAATTCCTATGGCTCCGGCTACCTTCTTCGAGTCTTAGTTCAGTGGTGATTTCTTCCATGAAGCCTACTTTAATTTTCTAACTCAGAGTAATTTCTCTAATCTTTGCAACCAAGTCCTCTCCTATGTCACTAAGTATTATATTTCCTACATCATTTACATGTCTGGGCTTCATAACAGACTGTTGAGTGCAGAATCCCCACTGGATTCACCCGTGGATTCCCCAAGTGTGCCCAGCATGAACTAGGTACTCAAAACAATGTTAATGAATAAATGGGTAAATCTGTGCAGAAGACCCGAGATTCCTCAAATTAGTAGATCATAGGTCACTAACCACAGAGCAAGTAAGGTTTCTTACAGCACTGTAGATCGGAGAAGGCTGAGGACAAAGCTGGAATGGGGACTATTTACCTTGGCAGTTCAAGAACACACATAAGAAAAACACTGAAGTTGGAGTGTAGCTTTTGAAATCATTACTTATGCAACTATTGGTTCTATATTTTATTAAGTTGTCTATTGTGTCAAAACGTTTCCTTGGCATAAATAGTATACTTTTCTATGAAGGGCTTTCTTTTATGTCATTTTAATGAAAAATCAAAGCAAGCAGGTCTGCTATTAGTATCCTCATTTCACATGCTGGGATGCTGAAGCAAAGTAGGTGAATAACTCAAAGTGTTTTGTCCTCATATCTTCAGGTATCTGCCTCCTCATAACTAGGGAGTGCCAGAAACAATAGTTTTATTTCATTTTCCCTGAGAATGCATTCAGTAGTCAGAAATGAAAACCCAACTTGTATTATTAGTATCCATCATTTCGTAAGAAGTCAATGTTTCAAAAAACACTTAAGGTCTCATGTAAGTCCAAATTATTATCATTAATCAAGTGACATGAAAGGGATTGTCCTGTTTTATACATCCTCATTATATGAGGATATTAAAGAAGACCAGGATGCATCACCTAGCTTGAGTTTGGCAATATGTTTGATAGTATTCTATGAAGTCTTTCTCATTAAATTTGATTTGGCTTGCACGGTAATATTGTGGTCTTTGATAGGAATGCAGGTAAACAAAGTTAATAATGTATCAAAGTGAATCATGTTAAAAAATCAAGAAGGAGGGAAGTAGTCATTGAGTTCTTGCAGGGATCATAGTTTAGTTCATTTAAAAAAACTTGATTTTCTATTCTTTATGAAAAATTTAGCTAGCTTTAAAATACAAATATATTGCAGTTCAAGCTTTTGTATTTGGGGTACCTGCAGCAGAAGAACACTGGTTTTAAATATAATTAAAGTAGCCCATATTTTCACTTTTTCTTTTCTTTTCTTTTTTTTGAGACAGAGTCTCACTCTGTTGCCTGGGCTAGAGTGCTGTGGCGTCAGCCTAGCTCACAGCAACCTCAATCTCCTGGGCTCAAGCAATCCTTCTGTCTCAGCCTCTCGAGTAGCTGGGACTACAGGCATGTGCCACCATGTTCGGCTAATTTTTTCTATATATTTTTAGTTGTCCAGCTAATTTCTTTCTATTTTTTTTTTTTAGTAGAGACAGGGTCTTGCTCCGGCTGGTCTCAAACTCCTGAGCTCAAGTGATCCTCCCGCCTCAGCTTCCCAGAGTGCTAGGATTACAGGCGTGAGCCACCACGCCCGGCCTTCACTTTTTCATAGATAAGGAAGATCAAGCATATTGAGAAAACTACTAGCCCAGATTCTCTGGAGAATCAAGAGTGGCCCAAATGACAACCCATATTCTTGCCCAGACTACTAAAATATATTTTCCAAGAGGTGACAGTATTTTTATAGTTTATAAGTTATACAAAGAATGAAATACAAAATATTTCAGAAATGATAATCCCTTTAAAGTCACTAAAATTTGGTATATCTGTATTAAAAACCACATAAATCTGAGTTAATATTGGGCATTTTTATTTATAGCTAACAAAAAAAGAACATTAGCATCTATTTGGAACAGGAAAATATGTATGTATAAAAACAAATATTTCATCATCAACCTTTTTTCCAGAACATCTGCAATTGAGTGTAAGTTCTTTATATTTTTCATTTTCAACAGAGGTTAGAATTTTAGCTGTTGCAGAAATATAAAAAAGATGACATTAAAATGATCCATATGTTGCTAATCCTTTCTTGAGGACTTTTCATGCTTACCTTGTGTTGTGAGCTACAGCCTTCATAGAAACTATAATAAATTAGAGTGAGAGTGGACAGCAGAACAAAATAGCAAAGGGAAATATTCATATCAGCTGTTAAAAACTAGTTTTATAAAGCAAGCCCTAAAAGTCCTTATCTCTGACATGCCCAGGACGGAATGCATAGTAGATTGTCATTTACTAGAGCAAGATATTCTACAATGGTAGATAGCCCTAGCAAAACAACAATTAGCTGGCTTTCTCCACAGGGAACAGTAGTTGGTTAAGTAAGACTGAGGCAGGGGTTCTTACCACTTTCCTCAGAAATGATTTCCCCATCATGGGTATTTGGCCAACTAGTTAGATCTAGCATGAACATGTAATTTCTAAAAGAATGAGCTGGGATTTGCTAACATGTTTCAAAGGAGCAACCATCCCAGTGGAAACCCATCTCAATTTAAGTTCCAAGACATTTTTTCAATAAACATGTTATTTCTTTAAGTTTAACATGCACATTCTGCTTAGACTATTTAGGGTGCTTTTCATTGTGCCTAAAAATTTGCAGTAAGGTGAAATAAAAGATTTAAAAATGGTTTCATAATTCATGGAAGATGAAATCTCATATTTATAACATATAATTTGATTCTTATATATGCATGATTACTCAAAATTGTGTCTAAATGACAACATGACATTTTTTTAAATTGCACTAAGAAACACTACTGTGTATCATTTATTTTAATACTGACTTTTGAATGATTAGCTTTATTAACAGTATAACATTTCCATGCATTCTTAAATTTTATACTAGTTTTATTCACAATATATGACTTAGTTCAAATCAACAAATATTCAAGCCTATATGAGAGAAGAATGAAATGAGATTACCTTTTAATATAATAACTAAATCCTTTTTATGAGTAGAAAGTTAATATTGGGATTTAAAAACTTAAATTTCCAATGTTACTGTCAATTTAACAACATTGTATTTCTTAGGCTACGGGACTGCCCATTAGTCTTTCTTGTCGGAGCGCAATTAACCTCTTGAACCACTTTTCTTCAGCATCAGCTTTCTCAACAAATAACTGAAATAAGAAAAGAAAAAGGACAAATGTTATTGTCTGCCGTTAACTTGGATCTGACCTAATATGATACAAATTACCTTTTTAGAATGCATCTCTCAGTACGAGATTTGGATATGGTTTAACTTTTGGTGTCTTCTTGATTGAAGACCTTCTATTTGGAATTAATAATGCTCAGAAAAGTCTTAGAGTAAAAGGGCTAGCATCAGCACCATTGGTTAACAGTTTTGCACCTTGTATTTGTGTGAAGTTAATTTCCCACAACTTTTCTGAGACAGTGGAATTATATACCATTTCACAGAAGACAGCAAAATATGATGTTAGTGACATGCTCACAGTCAATGAACAAACTAGAGCTAAGCCAGAATTAGAACTTTTAGTCCCAGAATTTTTAAAGATCTCTTCTCTTTGCCTATTTTTCTTAACCATAGAAAGAATACTTCTATAAGTCAGGCAACATGAGTTGGACCATACTGGATTCAAATATATGTAACAGGGCCAGTTGCCTAGTTTTGGCAAGTAGGAACATATGAAGCTGTTTCCTCCAATGGTCTTCTTGGTGTCAGCACAAAAGGGCAAAAGTTTGAATTTCAGTTAACTAGACTTCAACTGACATTCTTAAGGTTTAAGGATCTTACATTTGGATGGGCCAGAGAATTGTCATCTTGGTACTTGATAGCAGTAGGGATGCTGCTAGCATCTATTTCTTTCTCAATACTGGGTGAATCAGCAAGTGCTGTTGCTGGTCCTGATGTTGAGGCTGCATGTTTCACTTCAGTAGGTTCCACTGACTGAAAGATACAATACATATTAATTTCAACAAAATTAGAATTTTGCTTTAATAGTATTTCTGATTTTGAATAATTGTTCAGTTAGTTTCCTTTGAGATGATAGCCATCTCAAAAAGAACCTTCAATACTGAATGAGAAATAATTATTTTTACAACAAACAAATACAAAAACGTTGGGAAATGTTTATCATTTCTTATGATCAACACATTTTTCTTAAGAAATTGGTGCGTATGAGTCTATACTATTGAAATATATAAATATATTTCATGTCTAAATTCTGTTAATCAAAATAAGCTTGCAACAAACCTTTAGCATTTAGTTGGTCTCTTTAGGTATAAAAAGTAAATTCAAAGGTTATCTTATTTTTTTTTAAATAGCCTTATTGAGATAGAATTCACATACCATACAATTTACCCATTTAAAGTATATAGTTCAATGGCTTTTACTTAATGGCTTTTACTTCAATGGCTTTTAGCATATCCACAGAGTTGTGAAACTATTACCAGAACCAACTTTAGAACATTTTTATCATCCTCCCCAAAACTCCATACCCATCAGCAATCACTCCCCATTTCTCCCAACCTTCCTAGGCAACCGCTAATCTACTTTCTGTATGGATTTGCCTATTCTGGACATTTCATACAAAAGGAATCATACAATATGTGGTCTTTTATGATTGATTCTTTTACTTAGCATAATGTTTTAAGGGTCATCCATGTTGTAGTATGTATCACTACTTCATATTCTTTATTTCCAAATAATGTTCAATTATATGATATTTACCACATTTTATTTATCCATTCATCAGTTGATGGACTCAAAGGTTATCTTTTAAGGTTACTTAAAATATTTAAAAAATAAAGGTTTGAAAAAAAGGTATGTCATATCTTTGGCAAAAAACAAAACAACAACAAAAAAACAACTCTAGGATTTCGTATACCATCTTGCAAACTGTAGACACTCAATTTTCCCCACATTTACTGAGTATTCACCATGTGCCATGTACCATACTAAGTGCTGGCAACCAAAGACTAATAAATAAATAAATTTATTTAGTGCTTACTCAGGTAAATTTCAATATCTTCTTCCCTGAGAAAGAAGGTGGCCAGGGAAGTGACTGATTAGCAGCACGTTTGCAGGGATAATATAAAATGGATTAGATAAGAAGCTGAAATTAAAAGGTAAAATAATAAAAAAAAGATGAATGGGAGATTAATTCTACTGTGTAGTCTTTTTGTACAGCTATTTACTCTATACCTATTGTTTTTCAATTTCTATTTTCTTTCGACTTATCTACTTCTGAATATCCACCTCTCTGAACGAAGCACAAAACAGATATCATTAGGAAAAATGTCTAGAGAATAAGATATGTATGAATTAGTTAATTGTTTCTTAGGTTAATTTGTTTTAGAATTGGAGATCCACCTATACAACCAGTATTTATTGAACACTACTACTTGCTAAGCACTGGGTACTCAAGGAAGAATAAAATAGATATGGTCCCTGTCCCAGTGGGAGATTACATGTTGCTGATGGAAATGAGAGATTATAAGCAAAAAAATACCAAAATAAATATATAACCACAAATTGTAGCATGTGACATGAAGGAATAAATAAGGTGCTCACATACAGAACGATGGGGATCAAGGAGGGGAAAAGATCAGGGAGGGGAAAACATTTACTTTAGATTGAGTGGTTAGGGACAGCATCTCTCAGGAGGTGAAATTTATGATCTGATGAATGAGAAGGAGCTGGGCATGTGAAGAGGAAGAGGAAGAGGAAGAAGAAGAGGAAGAGTGCTTTGGCCAGAGGGAACCATGAGTACAAAGATCCTAAGAGAGAAGAGCTTGGTGTGTTTGAAGATCAGAAACAAGGCCAGAGGAGCTGGTACACAGTGAGCAAAAGAGACAGCTGGACATTGCAGCCCAGAACTTGGGTCTTTTCTTCCTTAACTCAGCCATATCAACACTCTGCTTGGGTATTATCTCCCAGCACCACAGCCAGAAAGTGCTCCCAGGCAGAAAGCCAGGGTAACTGTGGCGCTCACCTTTTGTTTCCTTTCTCTCAGGGATCCTGCACTGCCTCTTATTCTATACAGTGCTGCACTGACTATTGTTCTATACTTGAACACAATGCCTCACATATCTTGTCATATTCTATAGTTGTTTATGTTGGGAAGGCAAGTTTGGTACCAGTTATTGTGTGATGAAAGGTGGTGGAAATCTAATTAGTTCTTGAAAAAGATTTTTCTGGCTGCTGTGTGGGTCCTGGACCACAGAAATGCAAAATGAAAAACAGGAAGACCAATCAGTTGGCTACCGCAATAGCTAAAGAGTGAGATGACATAGATGAGGGTGGTGGCCATGGAGAGTTGAGAAGAGACAAATTCTGAGCTATTTCAGAGGTGATGATGTGAAGATTCACTTTTTTTAAGGGATGTAAAATATTTTATTCAATTAAAAATACTCTTATTTTTAATTTTTATGCTAACAGAAGCTGTTCTGCATCCACAGGAGAGATTTATGCTCTTGTGGAGAAATGGGCCTTGAAGGCTAGATATCTGGGCAGTCGTCATATGTGTTCAGGAATTCTTGCAAAGTAAGAGAAATCTATTCTACAAATTATTTTCAAGTGTGGAGATATTTATGAATACCAAATTTAACAATTAATGATGTTAATGTTAATCATAATGCTAATTTTTATAGACATTTAAAGACACTTATTAAATTCAATTTGGCAGCTTTCTTCTTATATTAATATTTTGAAGCCAACCTTTTTTCCTTCAGGTTTCAAACATTTGTATGTCTCCCACATACTGGGCCTAGAAGGCTCATGGCCCTAAGTGATATTCTATTGACCCTTTATAAAACTGAAGACATTTAACAGTAAAGTCCAATATTCTGCATAGGGGAAAGTGGGAAGTATGCTAATCGAAGCGGTTGAGGACATGGATTTTTGGTAGTCTACATTGCCTTACAGAGACTGCATGAGCATGCCATTCTGTATATCACAGCCATACTGTGATAGGGCTTAGCTAAGAGACTGGCTGTCCACGTTGAATTGCCTTGAAAAGATGCAGAGCGCTATATTATTCTCATTACCAAAGATGTGGATCCCACTTCTTCAGGTGACACAGATAACATTCTATTATATAAACCAAGTAATCTCATTCTGTTTTTACCTACATTAATGTTTTCTTTAAGAAGGACTTGCACTCATATAATAAGGTGAAGCTCTCAGGTTAGGATAAGTGCATGGAAGTAATTATTTAATAATAGGTAATTTAAAAATTTGTGGAAAGAACCACTAATTGCTTCTTTATTTAAGTGAAGAAAACTGTAAGAGATAAACAAAACCTCAACATGGCCACTATCAAACATCTGGCTTTGAGTAGCACTGCCACCTGGTGGTGAGGTTTGGAAAAATTATTTGATACTTTAAAAATGCACTTCCAAGTGTAAGAACAAAAGACCATGTTGCATAGAGTTATTTACTCTCCTTTTGAACACAAGTGGGTATCTACCAGATACAATAATATTAGGGTTGAATAAATGACACTAAGCTTATTTTGTACAACAGTTTTAAAATAAGCTGCATCTTAGTTTCTAAAGTTAATGATATATCATTAACTATCAGATTATCTATTTAGACAAGAGAAATGTAATTTCAGAGTGTTAAACTAGTTAAATCAATATGTGTTGCAGGAGATACAGTGTCTAGTATGTCATTGGTAATAGCCACTTTTCTGGTAACAGCTCCCTAGCTTAATTAGCAGAATTAACACAGCTAAAGAAAGACTGTACCAACTGAAGGGGTGACCAGCATGAAAAGGTCTTTTTCAGAGATACGAACTTTATACCAAAGTATGCAGAACTGTCCAGGAGAAAAAAATATTGAAACTAGGGTCATGGGTAATTTATTCTTCAATCCTTGCTATGTATTAGGGATAATCCATCATATTTCTCCGTGATCTGGATGAAATAGTCTTCAAGATAATTTACCTCCCTTTGCTAAGTAATCTTCTGATAAATAATTCAGCTTCTTGGGTATCCTGAATCCTTGTCTTATATTGCAGACACAGACATTTTTGAATATAGAAAGGGATATCACTTTCTAAAGTAATAAACTGTCCTTCTGTTTTATATTTCAGTAGAGTGTGAATTCATTCATTTAGTCCATCACTGCTCTTCTGATCATTTCAAAGTGCAGTGACTAATAAAAGTACCATGTTAAAGGGCTAAGACTTTACACTATTGTACATTCGCCAAGGTAAATGCCATTTCCTAAGGCTTTTTAGAAAATTCTCCTGCTGGCACCACTTCCTACCTTTTAACGCATTCTTTTTTGGAGGAGAGGCATTGAATTCAAAATATGTTTAAAGAGAAATATTAATAATTAGTACCAAATGGGAAAAAGTTGTTTACAAGAAAACCCAGTGTATTGACTATGGAGGAATAAGTGTCTCCACAGAACGAAAGTACTAGTTTATCATAAGAGAGTCCAGTGAAAACTGAGAAGTCAGGTTGAATTTCAGAAAACAAATATTAGGAAAGTGAATTTTAAAATAAGTTATAGTAATTCTACTAGGATATATGAATGGCCTTACAATATATGAGTAAGATATTAAATAAAATTTATCAATGTCCATTTCACAGCTCTACTTTTTTAGGCTTTATGGTAGCAAACTATAAATATTCAAAAGAAATCAACAAAATGACAACGCAGGGACCATGGATTATCCAAGGCATATCTAGTCCTGTGCCTGGCATGCAGCATATGCTCAATACATTTTTCCTGAATGACTTATTTTTTAAAGTACATGGTAATTGAAAAGACTTTTATCTCACTAATAACAAAAGAAGTGCTAATGGAAACAACAGACCCATTTTTACCTATTAGCTCAGTAAACATGAAAAAGTCTGATAGGATTTGGTGTTAACCACAGTATGAGAGGCAGACATGTTGCACATTTGGGTGGAATTTGAATTGGTACAATGTTTTTGGAGGGTGACCGTGGGAACGTGTTAAAATAAACAATGTTAACCTTTAACAAATAACTCCATCTTGAAAAATTTTTTAAAAAGATAATAAACATGTATGTAATATCTCTGAACTTACAACTACATGAATATCTAATATCAGAGGGAAAATTAATAAATTATGATACATTCAGCAGGATACATCAGCAGGATATTATACAGCCATGAATACAGTTACAAATGTACAGTATTTTAGAATAAGTGATAACTATAACCAAGTGTTTGTTATATGAACGTTATTAAAGAATACGTATATTTTCTAGAATGCCTTTTTCTATCCAAGAGACATAATTCCTAAAAGTAGGCCTACTAATAAATGAAAGAATATATGAAATATTCAACAGAAATAAAATGTCAGTCAAAGCTCCTTTTACTAGAGTTGAATGAGTGATAACTATCTGGGCAAAGAATGGAGATACTAGTTTTATCATTAAGTCCCTTTTCTAACTTTTCTCTAGTAAGTCACTTCAAAAAGTAAATGTATACAATTGACAAGAAAACTGTACATGTTCAGGAAATGCGTATTATTGTTAAAGAACCATCATATTGACATCTTACTTTGTCTTCTCAGTGAATTTTAAAATAAAAATGACATCAGATACATTTTTACAGTATAATTTTTATTAAATTAAGTTAAATTTGAGGTAATTCTCAATGATTAATTCTGTCTCTCAGTAACATGTCTGACACTCTCTCGCTTTCTTTCATCTATCTATTAGGAGCAGCACTTACATTTAAGTAAAATCCATCAATAAAGCATCTCTTCAGTTGGAACCAAAAGTTTATTCATAATTCCTAGATGAAAACTTACCTTTTTGACTTCTTTACTTGATCTGAATGACTGCTGAACAAAAGAATCACTTTCAATAGCTTCAATTTCTTTTACTCTTTTTACTTGTTCTACCAGGGTGGCTTGGTCTAAAAAAGAGGGTATAATGTCAGTGTATTTTGGTGTAGGCCTGTTAACAGCACTATACCTAAACAATGTTCTTTCTTTCTTTGAAGAAATATTACTACTTATGATATTTAACTGGAAGAAAAGACATTATAGATAAGCTATAACAAGAAACTTCCCCCCACCCAAAATCCACAAATATAACATTCCTACAAACTAAGACTCTTACCCCTAAACCTAAAACATTGCTGAGAAGGCACTGCTATAGTGATCCCAACTAATCTGGTGTGAGGCCTCTTTTAAACGTTTATTTTAACATTTTATTATGAAAATTCATATATTAATAAAAGGAGTAAGATCACAGTGAATCCACCTGTACCCATCACTCAGTTTCTATAATCATTCACTTTCTATTATTCTCATTATATTCAATCTATCTATCCCCACCTCAATGTTTTTGGGTGGACTTAGAGTATTTAAAAATAAATTCCAGGCTGGGTGCAGTGGCTCATGCCTGTAATCCCAGCACTTTGGGCAGCTGACACATGAGGATCACTTGAGGCCAGGAGTTTGAGACCAGCCTGAGCAAGAGTGAGACTTCATCTTTACAAAAAATAGAAAAATAAGCCAGGCGTGGTGGCACATGCCTGTTGTTCCAGCTACTTAGAAGGCTGAGGCATGAGGACTGTTTGAGCCCACAAGCTTGAGTTTGCAGTGAACTATGATGATGATAATGCCACTGCGCTCTAGCCAATTGGACACAGTGAGACCCCGTCTCAAAAAAAAAAAAAAAGTAAATTCCAGACATCATGCTGTCACCCCTAAGTATTTATTTTAGTAGGCATCTCTAACAGATAACAATTAGAAAAAAACAACTTAACTACAATACCATTTTCACACCTAAAAATATTATTGATAGCTCCTTTCATTACATAGTACATGTTTAATTTTCACTCATTGTCTAAAAAAAGTCTGTCTTTCTATAGTTGGTTTGTTTGAAAAAAGGATCCAAACAAGGTCTACACATTGCTCTTCGTTGATATGTGTCTTAAGTCTCTTTCTTATCACTTACAATTCATCACTCTTCTCTTTCACTGGCATTTGTTAATTGAGGATCTTAAATCATTTATCCTGTAAAAATTTCCACATTCTGGATCCAGCTGATTTTATCCTCACGGTGTCATTTATCATGTTCCTCTATCGCCCATATTTTGTGTAAAACAGCAATTAGACCAAGAGGCTTGATTATAGTTAGGTTCAATTTCTTTTGGTCAAGAACATGTCATAGGTGGTTCTGTGCAATTCCTATCACATCACATCAGGATGTACTTCTCCCATTTCTAGTGATGTTAAGATTGATAGCTGAGTCCAAAGTGAGTTAGCCTGACCCCCTTACAAAGTTCATCAATCTTTCATTCAATTAATTTATCAGCATTAATGTTTGTTGCTTAGATCCTTTATACCATTAAAGGTTATAAAATGGTGATTTTCTAATTCTATTATTATTCCTGTATTTATTAGCTCTGATTCTTCTATAATGATGAATGTTTCCTCATAGACTATTTGGTGAAATACAGCCTGTACAGGAAAGTTATAATAGATGTTTGATTCTTTATCAATTTTGGTTCAAAGGTGACCAAAGATGGCCATAATGAATTCATGAATAATTATATATTTAATGTATTTCAGTCCCTGGTAGTAATTTTCCTATTTTGATGCTTACATTGTTTCACCTTTGGGTAGTGGGAGTCTCTTCATGTTGGCTCCTGCATCCTTTTGACATGATACCTAGACTTAAGTAAGACATGATAAGATGTTCCAGCACCATCTCGTGCTCTCCCATCTCAGAACTAAAATTAGATATTTCTTCGAAGAGCCAAGAGTCCTTTTAGTGGGGGAATGATATTTATAGACAACAATCTGGGCACTGGTGGTATTCATTGTTACTGGATTGTCATTGCTCATGAAACTTTTCAGTGGGTGGGATATTAAATACATATTTTTAGAAAGAAAAAATTAATGAGTTCATGCTGATACTACCAACCAAATTAAAGATTGTAGGATTTTTGAAGTCTTTTATTTTATATTTGCACATTGTTTCTTTTACTCTAAAAATCTTAGGCCTTAATGATATGATCAAAAGTACTTATTTGGTTTTTCTAATATGTGATTATGTATTAGTTTCAAAATAACGAGACAAATATTACTATTAATAATAAGGAGGCTTCCTTTCCTATCCTATGCCCCTAGTTTCCCCCCCAATCCATAGGTAACCATTTTTATTAGGTTTGGATTTATCCTTCCATTGTTTATTTCTGAAAATATAAGTATGCATATTCTCTTCTTGATTATACAAATTTAGCACACAACACACTCCTATGTATAGTACTTTTTAAAAGTTAATATGTCTTCACTATCACTCCATAGCAGCTTAGAGAGTTCCTCATTCTATTTAACAATTGCATACTACTCTATTTTATAGCTTTATGATAATTTTTTCCACTAATGCTCTATTAATGGTTAATTGAGTTGTTTCTAGTTTTGCTTTAACAGTTAGTGCTTTAATAAACAGCTACATGCATGTGTCATTTCACATTTTTGTATTATGTATTTTTGTATTTTAGCAGTTTCATATGCTAGCTGGGCAGAAAAATTTAACATTATGGTTCACACCCTTGCTGTATAAACTCTTGGTCTAAGCTGATATGAATATACAGTTGAATTAGGAGCCATTTTATACTCGGCTAAGGAACTTAAAAATTTGGAGATTCAGATTTCATGGATAATAGCTGGATTTATTTTCTAAGAAACTATAAAAATGGTTTGACAAGAAAGTAGAGTTATTTGCATCAAAATAATTTTTACATTCCAGCAGCTCTAAACTGAAAACTTTAAATGTTGCTGTAGAGATAAACATAAAGAACATGAAGAGAAATTTGGTTTCACAAATTCAATAAAATTAGTATTGTCTGACAAAATCTTTGGCTCAACTTTTGGCTAATGACAATTAGAATTATATAGTCTTGTGTGACCACCAGTTTATTTATAGGAAAGATAGCTCTTCCAAAGATGTTTCTCTGACAGCTGTAACCAGTCTTTTCTCATGTGAGAAATCATGCATGGAATGCTTGGAAGTAGCAGCCATCACAGCTAACACTCCCATTTTTGGAAGAATACATTTTCCTACATAAAAGGAAGCACTATCAGAGTGTCATGGGAGAGCAGATAGTTCCACTTGCTTTAGAATAAAAGCTCCTATGGATTTTAACGTACTACTAATTGAACATGTGAAATGAAAGAGGATTCTTTGCACAGCTAATTTATTAACACATCCCATACCAGTGGATGATTTTTAAATTAATTACATGTATAATAGTGTTAATACAGCAGAGAAAAGTCACAATGGGTACCATTCCAGGTGATCCAACTTTAATGTAAATATGAAAACAACATTTATTTGTATAGGTCTTAATTAGTTTCAGTAGGATTATTTCACAATCACTAATTCTCAACCAAAATACATTATTTATGACTTCAGGATGATATCTCATATGTATCAATTGTTGGACTCTTTGTTTTTTTTTTCTCTAACATATTCTCTCATTTGGATTTGCAAAGCACATCATTAGTATTAAATGTCAGAGGTGAACTCACAAACAGCTACTTGATGTTTAAAGCTTGTCATGTTTGTAGCTTTAAATTTGGAAATACGAACAGCTCCTAATACAAATAAAAGTGTTACATAGAAACCTGCTAAAGGGCCAGTATACTTGACAAAATACCATTGGAGAAATTATAAAGGAAAGGAGAAAGATTAGAGAAAAACAGAACATTATCTTCAGAACTAACAAAGTGATAGGCAGATAGGAGAAAGCCAGTTTGCTTAACTTGCAACAGGAAAATAAAGCAACACAGCTTTTATCTTTCAATGTGGGAACCAATTTATGGGTTGTCAGAGTGATATTTAAATTAAAAATTGAAAGATTCATAGGAGATTTACATTTTCAGCCTTATACTAGCTTAGCTCTATGCTGTCTGAAAATAAACATAAAAACATTTTAAGTTACATCATATTCAAAATTATAATATCAGTGTCCACAAATGTATGTTTTGTGTATAACTCTGTCATTTAGGGAAGCAGAGTAAAATACATCAATAACATATATCACATTTTTTTCAATTCAGTTTAAGTTACTCATGTCAACTTGTTATTTAAAAATCCTGTAGAAATTTTAAGATGGGAAAAAATGTGACTTAAAACTAGTTATTGTTTATATGCAGTGCATATACAGTATCTTGTAGCCATCAGCCAAGAGGTAAAAATAAAGACAAATAATAAAGACAAATAATTGTTGGGAGAATCAAAATAATAGGATATTTTAAAACATTAACATGGTAAACATGAAAAAATCCATTAGCACTTGATGATTTTTTAAATAAACACATTATTGGTAAATAAAATGACTTCCATATATTGTTAGTCAGTTGAGGGATATATATTTCATAGTAAAATGAAAAATAATGGAATCAGAAAGCCTAGTCACTCCATAGCACAAAAATCAATACGGAAAAACATTTTGTCCCTTTTGTGATGAAAAATTAAAATAAAATATTTTATTAGTTACTGTTGATGTTATGTTATAAAATTTAGGCTCTCTTGCTACTTCAAGTTATATTATAACCAACGTCACATGTTATAACATTTACAGAGTTTTCTTTTAAAATATGAAATGGTATACAAATTTAAAATTAGTAAATAAAAATGACATGGTCCAATATAACCTTGCACTTGAAAAGATAATTAAAAACCCCAAATTATGAAGTGATAGGCCTTCCTAAACAAAATAAAGGATAATTTTAGTCTGTACTGCATTTATGTTTAATAGATTACAAACATAAACCAATCTTCTCCAATAGCAATGCCAGGCTATGAACAGCAGATGGCACTATTGCTCAAGATGTATTCACAGGATAACTGGCAACTTCAACTGATTCATTTTCGATATTACTGTTTTATGAATTTCTCCAAAGTTAAAATGCATTTTATGTTACAAAGAATTTGGGTCAGTTGGCCCCACAGTTACTAAGTTACTTATGTTGCTCTTTCAGGAAAAAAATTATAAACTAATAGTATTTCTACAAATACATGAATAATACAAAAAATTATCTTATTTTCATATTAAATTGACTCAAATTTTAATTAGAATGGAAACATCCATGAAATTCTTTTTTAAGACACAGACTGATACTAAAATACCCAACCTTTGAAATATAATGCTTTACAAGAATGAAAATAGCAAACATGAAAAAAGCAAACAAGCTTGTATGGTAAAGCTGGCTTTTCAATAATATTTGTAAACAAACAAATCATTCCGTAAAGCTTACTTGGGATTCTAAAGTTTTTAAGACAATTTCTCATGAAGAAAAATTTTAACCAAACACAGCAATTTTTCCCTTTCAAAACAGTACATTTTAAATGTTTCTTTTAAAATGCATCTAAAGCATTCATTAGAGGAAATCCTTCCAAATTCAACGTTTTTAGGTTGTTCATAGGACCAAAATCCCCAGAAAAAATGTCCAGAACTGATATCCACAAATAATTTTTAAAATGAGAAAACTTCTTAAGTGGAATAGGGCTTGTCTATTTAGTCTTCTGGAAGCTTATGCCACAGTATGGAGTTACATAGTTATATAGTTCGAGTCAATGAGGCTCCTTAACTGTCTCTAATAACAACCCTCCTTGGATGGGATCCAAGACAAACTCACCTTATATTAAACTGCTTACCATATCAGGAATAACTTTAATGTGACTGTACCAGTGAAGAATTTCCCTTAAATATTTCCTTTAAATATTTTAATAAATGCAAGTGAATTGGGCTAGGCTTTATTAAAAACAAAATCCACACCGACTGCCTCATTCAGCTCCTCTCATCTGCAATGCTCTCACCTCTTCTGAATCCTTCCTGTATATAAGACCGTGCCTAATGCCCACCTTTGGAGGATGCCTTCCCTTGCCACCTGTGAGAAAAGGGGCCTCTTCCATAATTCATTTGGCTCTTAGCATATGCTGCCTTGCACTGATATTAATCTCTTCGTGAGTGAAAGCTTCATCTCCCCAGCTAGAGGGGACATACTTCTTTGTGTCACCTCCAGAACTTAGTAGAGTCTGCTCTATTATTTAGTAAGTAGTCAGTGAACATTTGTTGAATAACTGAAAATCAAAGGGGGCATTAAAATAACCATTAAAAAATAAAACTTCATGGGGGAAAATGTCAAATTATAAGTTTTTGTAATGTAAAAAATTAAAAGTCTTTAAGTGGTTAGTTTTAAGGGCGCTGGGTTCAGGCTGTCTGGATTAAACCCTGTCTCAGCTACTTATTAGCTGTGTGGCTTTGGACAAGTGGTTCAAGCTGTGTTGGCTTAAGTTTTCTCATCTGTGACATGGAGATAATAATAGCCTAAACATCATAAGATGATTGGGAGACTACCACCTCCCTCCTTTCTTCCCTCCCTCTCCTCCTCTTTTCAAATATTTGAGCACATTCAATGTACCAGCATTGTTCCGTATTAGTGCAGAACAATGAATAAGAAATGAGTAAGAGTTTCTTCCCTTATGGAGCTTAAGTTTGAATGGGGGAGACAAATAATAAATAGTAAATAAACTATAATATCAAAGAAAATAGAGAAGGGTAGGGGGCTAGAAAGAACAAAGGGGAACTATTTCAGATGGGGTAACGAGGGAAGAACTCCCTGACATGGTGATATTTCAGCAGACAAGAATGATGTGAAGGAGCAAGCCATGACAATCTGGGAGACGATGATAGGGCTAAGGAAGCATTAAAAGCACTTAATAAATGAACTGTTACTAGCTGCTACTAGTAACAGTTCAAAAGTACTAATTTTATAATAGTACTAAAGACATGCAAGTTGGCTAAAAAGTTTGTATATAAACCTCTACATTTCTGACAGTGTGGTTTAAAGTTGGCAACATTGTGGAGTCCAGCCAGAGGTAGTAACTGGCTTTAGTGCACACATCTTGTGGTATACCTGTGGTGTGGCAGGACTGTGAGAATGATCAGAAGAGGGGACAGGGAATGGAAGCAGTGGAGGACAGGCCTGCGCATATCTTTAAGAAGGCACACAAGGCCCAGCTGAATTTTATCACCCAGGACACCAGAGCCCACCCTGACTCACTGAAGGCTGTGGGCTGCGTGGGGAAGCAGTGTTTTGCTGACACGTGGTTACCCAGGCTCCAGTGAGTAAAAACATGGGAGGTTCTGTCACCTCCTAACAAATGAATGTCTTATAACATGAACTACCCAAAATGGTAGTCATGTGGTAGAAACCATGTTTTAAAGCAGACGTGTTTTAGTCTAATGTCTGCATGTCCACAGAAATCTTTGTTTGGATCGTCAATATTTGTAATACCTTTCCAGTGGGGAAGGTCATAGAGGTTAACTTTTCATTTAAATAATTATTTAAAAGATCAGATGAGTTATTCTGGTAGCAGAAGTAGTAACAGCAGCAGCAACAGAAACTTTCATTTAAGACACTGCCTGAGTGCTTCACATGGATTACCTCATTTAACTACTGTGAGAGATAATACTGTTATTTTCATTGTAAAGATGAAAAGCTGAGGCTGATAAATAACCTGGCCAAGGTCAGATGGTTAGATGATGGTAGAGCTGGGATCCAATCCCTGAATTGTGACCCAGTCATTTCATTCATTCATTCATTCATTCATTCCCCAAATAAATTCTCTACCCACTCCTGCCAAGCAACACATTTTTTTCTCCCATCCCATTTACTGAAATAATAAATGTTCTTGGTATTGTTCTTATTCTACATTTTAATATTTATTTCTTCAGTAAAAGACAATGATGCTTTATTTGTAGAGGAGATATCATTTATATTATCTTATTCTTCTGGTATTATCTTGAGCTAGATTACAGATATATATTTTCTAAATCTTTCATATTTGAAAATAGTTTTTAGAGAATTATATACATCACATTCCACAAACCTTTATAAATGAATAAAAAAAAAGTTTCTACAAAACCTAGCATTTTTCCCCTTAAGCCTGCTGATAATCTAAGTAGGAAATTGTCACTTCAGAGTCGTTTTTTATTTACTGTGCAACAATTTTTGTTACCAAAAACTAGAATGGTTTTTGTGAAAACCAACAACCACTATGCAGTCCAACTACATAGACTATTGCCTTATGCTTATTGCAAATGTAGTCAACATGGGTAGGTAGTTAAACCCACTTTAATGGAATGGTAAGAAATAATAATTCCAACAAAACTAAAGCTACTGGAAGTTTTCGTATTTTAATAGGGTAGAAGAAAGGTATATAATTTGAGGTATACCAGATTAATAGGTCAGAATATAGACTCTGCAGTTGCTGTTTGCTGTCCATTTTAATTCTAGAATTCTTATTGACTCTAATTAAAATTCTGTAGATGGAAGAGTTGGATGTTTCTAAGGAACTCGCAGTGAATGCTGTCTGCCAGCCATCTCCGAACACCCCATAACCACACACAACTCGCCTGTCAGGAGAGCTAATGCAGACATCGCCGAGCACACCACATTTGTCACTGTGGCTAATATCAGAGATACGCAGCTCTTTTTTCTTAGCACACAAAAGCAAGATATGTAATTCAATGCTCAATTTACCCTTGTCTCGCAGGAGATTTTTCCCCGCTAATTGATAGAAATTAAGCCATTAATCAAGCCACTAGCCATCATTCAAACCAGAGAAGATGAATACAAACTTTCATCATAACCACCTTCCCCATTTTAGTGTTCATTAGCATTAATTTTTAATGCAATTATGCTATTCTTTTACGCTGAGCTCATAAATTACTGCTCTTTTGTTGCTGGCTGGCCTTGTAAAATCCAAACTAATGCTTTGTGCTCTGATCTTAAAGGCAATTACTAGCTTCTTCTATCTTTTATATCTTTGCATCCCCAATAACCTTTATATATAACGAACATCCATGACTGACTATGCCTGTTTTTTAATGCCTCTGTATAAATCTCTGTGAATATATAAGTGTAGTCAAATGTATCTATAGTAAACATATACATACCACATATATTACAAAATATAGACATTAATATAAAAATAAGATCTACAAATTCATATTGAAGTTTAGGTTCAAATATAAAGATATTGTTGTGATTTCTCATAATAAATATATAATGCATAATTGTATTGTTTATAATTAGAAAAATAGGAATATTAATAGTGGCTGAATAATATAAATATTTGCAAGAGTAGAATTATTAAAAATAGTACAAATAGTTTTGAAATTTCAAAATCCTTTAGTTTTTTACCTAGGATTATTGTCTCATGTTTAACTTTTATTTAAAAAAAATTATGTTGAAACTTGAAAATCAATGAGATGGAAATGAAGAGTACTGGAAGACAGAATCATTAATCCAAAAATGTGTTTATTAAGTATATATAATAACTCCAGAATCTTATATTTTGCAAAGTTTATTGAAGGATGATAGTAAAATGAAAAGACAAATTTTTCAGAAATAAATATTGAACCCAGAGGCAACATATCCACTTAGTTCTCTACTCCAGAGAAGGTAACAAGATGTACTCTCCTTATATTCCCCAGAAAGCATGGGCTATGCTCATTCCTAGGTGCAAAGGAGACAAAAAAAAAATCTTCAACTCTCTTCTTGCACCATCCTAGGAATGTCTTTGCTTTTGTTTGCAAGTTTTTATGTCTGGACACCTACTAGCTAGAGAAGGTGTGTATGTGTGGCATTAAGATTAATGAAATAAAACATACTGGGAAAATATTAGCAGTGCTGATGCTGATGCCAGCCCAGTCACCTTTGTGTTATACAGTTGCACTCTATCCCTACTACCACGAGACTGGGGTAAGAAGTGGGGAGTATATTCAGGAATCTTCTACCAAAAAACAAAGGTTCTGAACCATTAACTTCTT
>VBSM01000272.1:16474341-16499996 GCA_008086735.1 Cheirogaleus medius | reverse complement strand
GGACTTGATTCACTGAACCAGAGGACTTGTTACGCCAGGGAAAGCAGACAGCCTAGGCCCAAGTCATATGTGATCTGTTCCTTTATGATGCAGGAAGCAAAGAGATACCTAACATAGTTGTATTTGAATATTAGTCAGTATAAAGTTATGAGTTCTAATACCTCTTCTTATGAGCATATTGTTTTTGGTCTCATAAGCTTAGATAAAATAGTCTGTGGCCCCATGTGCCTTAATTTCTCTAGAATATACTGACAAAAACACTGGGGTTCAGAAACAGGAATTGAAATTAATTATTAAGAATTCAACATATACTTATGCCAGGTGCTAGGTAGGTGTTGGAGATTTCTGGCTGAAAGTAACATAGTTTTTGCTGTCTCATAGTCCATGGGCAAAATGGAACTAATCCTTATTTAGAACTTTTATTTGCAAATAGTTAATGACTTGACTGTACAGCGTGTAGGTACAGGGATTTGTTGTGATTGCAAAGTGTCTTTGCATCTTTGATCCTAAAAAGTTACTATTTTTGGTAATAAATAATACACCCATTTTTAAGTTTAAGACATACCATAAGAGCCAGAGTTGGAATATGAAATGAAGTCTTTGTACTTCAAATTCTGTATCCCTCCCATTGCATTAGGTGGCTCCTCAGGCTTTGAATCCTTCGTCACCTTAGATGATTAATAGTTATGATTGTATGTACTTATTTTACATACTTAACACTTTTATATACAATTGTGATCTTTTAAACAGAGATGGACTAGGGAGGATGGTAGCAGATGGGAGAAGATATTAATTTCTCTCTCCTAAAAGCAGAGTATTTTGCTATACTATTAATGAGGGGCAGCATATAAAATCATAAGGTTTAAAGAAAGCACTAAATACTTAAAATTAGCTTTACTGAAGTATAATTTATCTATAACTGTACTTACTTAAGTTTACAATTTGATAAGTTTTGACAAATGTTAAAACCTGTGTGACCAGCATAGCAATCAAGACATAGAACATTTCCACTGCCACCAAGAGTTTTCTCTTGCTTGTCTGCAGTCAGTCTCTGTCTTTACCCTGATCCCAGATAAACACTGATATGTTTTCTGTCACTTTAGATTAGTCTGCATTTTCTAGAATTTCATATAAATGTTATATTCTTTCATATCTGATGTCTTTCACTCAGCACAATGTTTTTAAGATAAATCCATGTTGTTGAGTGCATCTGTAGTTTGTTTCTTTAATGATGGTAGAATTCTATCATATGAATATCTGCAATTTTTTAATCCATTCACCTGTTGATGGACATTTGGATTGTTTCCAGTTTTGGCTTCTGAGAATAAGGCTGCTATAATATTCATGTACAAGTCTTTGTGTGGACATATGCTTTCATTTCTCTTGGATAGTGAATACCACCCTAATATTGGAATGGCTGGGTTGTATGGTGGGTATATGTTAAATTTTATAAGAAACTGCCAAACTGTTTTCTAAAGTGGTTGTACCATTTTATATTCCCAACAGCAGTGTATAAGAGCACTGGTTTCTCTGTGTCTTCACTAACGTTTGTCAATATCAGACTTTAAATTGTAGCCATTCTAATTGGTGTATTGTAGTATCCCATTGCTGTTTTATTTTATATTTCCCTGATGACTAATGATATATTTTTTCTACATAATTATTGGTTATTCATTCTTTTCTGAGGTGTGTGTTTAAATCTTTTGTTCATTTTGTTTGTCATATTGTATTATAGAAGTTTTTTATATATACTGAATATATATCCTTTGTTAAAATGTATTACTAATATTTTTCCCATTCTGTGACTTGCATTTTTGTTTCTTAATGGTGTCTTACAAAGAGCAAAACTTTTTAATTTAAAAAGTTTGTGGGTTTTGTGTCATATCCAAGAAATTTTTGCCTAACTCAAGGTTGCAAAAATTTTCTCCTATATTTTCTTCTAGAGGTTTTATAGTTTTAGCCTTTCCATTTAGGTTTATAATACATTTCAAGCTAATTCTTGTGGGCTTAGAATGCTTCTGCTGTGCAACTCTGCTGACTCAAGTTAATATGTATGATGTGAGGTAAGGGTCAATATTTTCTTTTCCTCCCACATAAGGGTATCCAGTTTTTCAGCACCATTTGTTGAGAAGACTTTCCTTTCCTAATTGAATTGCCTTGATAGTTTTATTGAAAATTAATTGCTATATATGTGAGGGTCAATTTCTGGTCTCTCAAACCTATTCCATTTATCTGTATGTCCATCCTTACAGTAATCTACTGTGTTGATTACTGTAATTTTATATAGTAAGTCTTGATACCAGGTAGTGTAAGTTATCCAACTTTGTTCTTTTTAAAAATTGCAATGATTATTCAAAGTTATTTTCATTTCATACAAAACTGATTCTTAGTAGAAACCTTGCTCCTACCACTTTATGTTGAATTTTTATGCTGAACTTAGTACTTAAAGTATTATATATAATGAAATTAAATTTTGGAAATAAGTTGAAATATAAATGATTAATAAAATTAGAGACTTTCTAAATGTTAGTCTGATAGGCATAACACTTATGAAAAGAAAACCATTGCCTATCACTTAAATCAACTTAAAAAATAGATTTTGTGAACTGATCAAGTTATAAAAATGTTATTTATCACAAATAGATAATGCTATTGCAAATCTTTAATTCTTCTGATTTTAGAGCCAAAAATTGAGCCACACTAATGTGAACTCCACCAAAAAGTTGCCACGTAAGAAGATAATGGTCTAAATGACTAAAACATGTTCATGCCAAGTTTTTTTTTTTTTCGTTTTTGGTCAATGAATATAGTCTGGAAAAGTATTTAGGTGTCACTGATGACAGAAAAATCAAAAGGGAGAATAAAGGATTGACTAATGAGAAGGCAACTTTTCAGGGACTTTAAATAACAAAGGGTGAGTACATATATTTAACAGTTTGAACCAGATGGGGAAAATCTAACTGTCCAGGGAACAAAACTGGAGCATGGAGATCCCAAATCAAATGAATGAATAATATCCATTCTTCAACTTATCATTTAAGAAGCAACATACATACATCCCAAACTATACTCTGAAATCTGTAATTATAATCTCCTCTCTATTTGTTCAGTCATTTTGACAATACTTTTTCCTCATTTCACTTTTTTCCCTCAAAGAAATAGAAAGAATTTTCTTGGCTTTTAATCAAAACAAACCCTAAATACCACATTATCTTTATTATTAAAGTAGGCTGGGCCCTGTAAGGGTTTTGTACGTTGAAATATAGTTGGTCAAGGTATATCAAGGAATATATATGACTGTTGTTTGGTTTAATTTATTATTATTGCTGACTTTGGACAGGCCTGAAATCTATTTGACAATATTATCAAAATTACATGATAGTAAGTCAGAGCTATGAATTATATGCATAGCTATATATATATTTTTTCAATTAAAAAATTCTGGCGAGATAGGCCAATAATTTCATTTAAAAAATTCTACTTTAAGAAAAAAGGTTAGAAAATCTTTCTGTTGGAAATCTCACATCAATAATGATCACATCCTTTACAAAAATGAAGAAAATTTCTCACATTTTAACCTATTTCCAATATGTTACGATATCAATAAAGTAAATCATACCAATTCTCAGATTTGCTACATTAAACTGATATATAGAGAGAGCCATTCAAACATGATAAGGAGCAGAGTAGAGAATAAACAAAGAAGAAAAGGAATGAACAAATGGGAAATCAGATACATATTTTAGCTCATTCCTTGGCAACTTTGAGGGAAATCAGCTATAGGAACAAAATAATATTAATATTAATCATTAATTTGCTTATACTATTAATAATAGTGTTTTTCATGAAAAACACAATACTTTATGTCATAAAGTTGCAATATAATAGGCAAGTCCACCTCTATTTACAGACTATGTGACTGAAAATTACTGCTCTAAGTTCTAGTTTTACAACTAATTATATTTCCTTAGGCAAGTCTTCCCATTTAATTTCTATCCTTTCTTCTGAGTTAAGATACGGTGTGTACTAAAATGCTAATACAACCTCTGGATAAAAGTAGCACTTTAGCAGAGGTGAGTTTATTATTCCATAGAAGAGAACAGGACCCAGTAGAATCGATGAATTTGGAGAAAGGAAAAATACAAGATGAGGAACCGATATAAAGATCAGGACTGTGTGGGTGCTAAACCCTGGGAATAAGGTAGGACAAGGGGTTTTGAAGATGTGAACAAAGAGGGCAGTACAAGAAAGGAAAGTGAGGAGATGGTAAACAGAACATTTACAACGTGTTTAGTCTTGAGCTTCATATGGAGATCTGCCAGTGACTAGTGCAGGAGGACAGTGGCTCTAGGGTATAATCTCTAACCATGCAACATGGTTTCTGAGCAATCTATTAACACTTTGCACATTGTAATTCTTATGGATTCATATCAACCACCAATAGATGACTGGTGTTCTAAAGGAATGTAATCTTGGAGAATGGGGAGATGGTAGTGCTATTGGCAATCATTCTGTAGTGTTTGAAATTTGGGCAGAAAATTTATAATGGGTCTGTAAAAGTAGAGAAATTTACAAACCACACATGGTATATTTGCCAGTTTGTAGCATCTGCAACTGAATAACCAAGGAATACTATTAACAGTTATGTTGTATAAGCATGTCATTTTAATCACAACCCCAAAATGCTAAGATTGATTATAAATACAAATTACATATACACACATACATATATATGCATAACACACTTCTAGGCCTACTTAAACTCATTTAATACTCACAAAACTATCATATAACAATGTTAGCACTAAAAATAAACCTTTGAAAATGAAACCACTGCAAATTCACAATTAATTTCAAACGTTTCAAGAAGAGTTTTTACAGGCTGACTCAGGGCTTGATCCTGGCAGCCAGATGGACATAAGAGGTCAATAATCCAGAAGCAATGAGACAGTGATTAGTCAGACAGTAAAACAATTCCCTGGAAGCAATTACTGTCCAACACATCAGAAAGCCATTTGACCAAAATACTCAGAAAATGGATTTAAAAGATAAGTTTCAGTGTCTCCCAGCTGCCCCTTTCTCAAAATTTTGTATAGTAAACACATTCATAAAGCCAGTTACTACCTCAAACAATAATCACTGACTGCAAAAAGTCTTTGTTCAAAAGTGATGACTGTAGGAAGAATTCTTCTAAACAAGACAAGTTTACTTGTTCCTCCATGTGCTGACTGCTAGGAGAACATATTTCTTTCTTTCTGTCAGTCTAGTCAGAGACACTGCAAAAGCTGTAAGCGCTCTAAGAAAACCTGATCTGGTCCAAAAGGTTATCAACCATCCTGAAATTTTGCTACTATTTTGAAATGAGACAAGTCAGCATAAATTAGGTATCCAAACAATATGTTTGAAAGTCTGCAAAGAACAGTGTTTGGATCATACTAAACATTGATAAGGAATTCAGTAAGTATTGTTGAATGATGGGCTGAACGCAGGCTACTATGGCTAAAGAATAAGCATTCCTTTCTTAGGGAAGGAAACTTGAAGACTCTCTTTCTCCTTTAAATTTTTGGGAAAATGGAAGATACTTGTTTATATCTTATAAGAATTTTTAGAGAGTACTTAAAAGCTACCTTTGTATTGTCCTTGAAACTACTCAGTGATGGTCTTTATAAGAGAAGCATTCTATTTCCATTTCTTCTCCAAGCCATGATTCAATAGAAGTGACCACCTCTTCATTCTTGAAACTCTTTTTCATTTGACTTCCATGACTTCACACACTTCTGGTTTTCTTTCTCCTCACTGGTCACAATTCCTCATTTTTGTATACCGGCTCCTCTAAATGTTAGAGTAAGTACTCCAAGGCTCAATCCTGGGCCACTTTTACTTCTTTATCTATTTTCTCTCGCTAGGTAACATATAATTATAAATACCTTCTATAGGCTGGTAACCCTCAAATCTTTACCTTTAGTCTTAAAATCTTTCCCGAACTCCAGACTCATATACTACATCCTCAATTTTTCTCTCACCCTAAATTGAAACTATTGCTTTTTCATTGGTTTCTTATCACATTTAGAAAAAAATTCAAACTTCATACTCTTACTGAAAAAGACCTATGTAATCTGGCCGCTGTAAACCCTTCACCGAAATCTCTAACCCTTGCCCCAGCCACAAGAGCCTTCTTCAAAGTTCTTAAGCATTCTAATCTTATTTTTAACTTAGAATCTTTACACAAGCTGTTACTCCATCTAGAATGCTCTTTGGATGGCATGTTCCATCTTGCTATTTAGATTTAGTTTAAATGCTAGCTTTTCAGGGAGACTGGTCACTCTATAGCACTACAGAGTAGAGAAACCAGTTAATTGTGAGGCAATTAAAGGAGTCAAGGCAAGAGACGATGAATACTCAGACCAGGATTAGCAGAGGTGATAGAGGTATATTTTGGATGCAGAATCAACAGATATTTTGTGGTGGGCAAGAGAAATGTAGGAATAAAGGCTGATTTTCAAGTTTCTGGATCAAGGAGCTAGATAAATGATGGTTCACTCATTAAGATGAGGAAGACTTATGGGTGGAATTAAGAGTTCAGTTTTGAAGATGATGGCTTTGAGATGAATATATGTTAAAAAAAAAGTCTCCAAGTTTGGAGTTCAGAAGAGAGAGTCTGTACTGAAGATACAAATTTGGAAGTAATAATCATATATAAGGCATTTACATCAATGAAAAATGATAATGTCACCTGAGAAGAAAGATATAGAAGAGAACTGAGTTCCAGTAAATAACACTTGGAGACTGGGTAGAAGAAAAGGAGATAGGACTGGCTAGGGCTGGTACGAAAACCAGATTAAGTATTATGTCACATAAACCGAAAGGGGAGTGTTTCCAAAACTCAGTGTTGTCAGTTGAGTTGAATGCTGCTGAGAGTTTGCATATGATGAGAAAAATTCCATTAGATCTGGCAAATTAGAAAGTATGGTGATTTTGACAAAAGCAGTTTTAATGGAGTAATGTGGTAAGTCACATCGGAGAGGGTGGTGGTTAAATGAAGACTTCTGTTTTCTAGATCATAGAGGACACATAATAAGATTGTTTAAATATTTCTGCTGATATTTCTAAATGATACTTCCACACAAGAAGCAATGCTGAATAAAATATTTTTAAAAATCAAATTAAATGTATTGCCGAGATCACAGGAAATAAAAAATCCACTATGACCAATGTTATGGTAACCCTTTAACTTATAGGAATATTGAATCATTTGTGAAAAATTTTTTATAAACACCAGATTCAGAAGATTTTATAGAAAAGTTCTATGAAAATTTTAAGAAAAAGATAATTTTGATATTACACAAACTAACTTCCTAACTCATTTTATTAGGCTAGCATGATCTTGCTTCTAAATCCAGTCAAGAACAGTACAAAAAGAAAAGAATGTTTCAGATGCAAATCATGAATGCAGATGTGAAAAGTAAAAAAAAAAAAATTATACACACATACATGTACAATTTATATATAGAAACAAAATCAAGCAGTATAAGAAGATAATATATCATGACCATGTTGGATTTATTCTAAGATCACAAATTTAGTTCAACATAGAAACTATGTTAATGTAATTAATAACATTTTCTGATTAAAGGAGAAAAACTAAAAAACCAAAGTCTTTAATAAAACTCAACATTTATTTGAGATTAAAAACAACTAGAAAAGGAAGGAAACATTTCTGATATGATAAAAAAGGAATCTACCAAAAACAAACAAAAAAGATAAAGCAAATATCATACTTAATGGTGAAATATTAAAAAAATACCTTTATGATCACAAACAGGATCATGATGGCAGCTATCACCACTTCTATTAATCTGATATTTTCAGTGCAGTAAGATAAGAAAAAATTAAAAAGAATTACAAAACAATTGAAAAGGAAGAAACAAAAAGATAGGATGATTGTCTTTATAGAAAACCTAAATAATTTGTTAAGTATAAAATAAATAGTCAAGAATCAACTTCATTTCTGTATATCAGTCATGAACAGAAAATGTAATTTTAAGAAAGATAACCATTTTAATAGCATAAAAAATAAGGCATTTAGGAATAAATGCAACAAACTATGTATCAATTCTTTAGGGAGAAAATTGTAAAAGTTTATTAACAGACACTAAAGAAGACCTAAATAAATATGCAAAGCTATACCACATTCAAAGATAAAAAGACTCAATATAAAAAAGATATCATTTCTTATTAAATCAATCTATGGAGTCAATATAATAGTAAAAATCCCACCATTTCAGTTGGTCACTTTATTTACTTCTATTTAGTGAATTTTGGAAAACATACTCTTGAATTTAAATGAAAGAGCAAAAATTAAAAATAACCAAAATATTCAGGTAGAAGAAAAATGAGGTAGAGGACTTGTCTTACCAGATATCAAGACTTATAATAAAGTTAATAATTAATACATGTGCTGTTAGTTTAGGAATAAATAAGCTGTCCAGTACAACAGAACAGAGAGCCCAGAAATAGTCTATACATATTGGGAAACCTAAGTGATGAATGAGCTGGCACTGCAGATCAGAAAGGAAAAAGAGGGAGCATTCAATAAGTGATATTGGGATAAACAGTTGTCCATAGTAAAAAAACCCTGGATCTTTATAGTGTACCATACACAAAAATCAATTCCAGGTGGATTAAAGATTTAAATGGGAAAGACAAAACTGTAACATTTTTAAAGGACAATATAGGAGAATATGCTTACAACCTTGAGTTAGGGAAAAATTTCTGAAATACAACACAAAAAGTATAAAAGATAAAAGGGCTCATAAATTTGAATACATAATTAATACATACTGAAAGAAGATATGTGTAACACATATTAATTTATAAGGAATTAGTAAAAGACAAATCAATAGAAGTATGTAATTAAAAACTTGAATAAACATGTCACAATAAAGAAATACCAATAACCAATATATATATGAGAAGATACTCAACCCCATTAGTAATCTTGGAAATGATCTTGCAAATTGAGATTAGATACCATTTTTAGTTATCATACTGCGGCAACAAAATCACACATTGGAAACAATTAAAAAGTCTGGCAATATCAAGCATGGCAAGAATGTGAAGCAACCAGGAATGTTACATAATACTTGTGGGAATGAAGACTGGCACAAATCCCTTTGGAAGCAATCTGGCACTATCTAGTAGAAATGAAGATGTGTGTATCTCGTACCTTAGCAGTTCTACTCTTAGGCATACATGTACCTTAGAGAAACTCTTGCACACATGCATTGGGAAAGAGGAATAAGAATGTTTATATCAGCAATGTCTGTAATAGCAAAAAATCTGAACTCAAATATCTATCAACAGGAGAATAAGTAAATTTTGGTATAGTCTGAAAATAGAATTCTATACAGTGATGAAAATGAATAAACTACAGCTATAGGTATTACTATACCTATATATTGAACAGAAAAAATATTCATAATATTGAACAGAAAAAAAACAATTCATAAGAAATTATATAGTATTTTTTCATTTATAAAAAGTTAAAAATCAAGCTGGGTGTGGTGGCAAGCCCATAATCCCAGCTACTATGAGGCTGATGTGGGGGGATCACTTGAGACCATGAGTTCAAGGCTGCAGTAAGCTATGATCACACCACCACACTCTAGTCTGGGTGAAAGAGTGAGACCCTGTCACTTAAAAAAAAGTTAAAAATCATCTAAAACTAAATGTTATATTATTGGCAATACACTGAGATATGATAAAACCATGCAGAGAAGTAAGAGAATAACAGGCATAAAATTCAGACTATTTAAGACTGGAGAACATTGCAGAAGGGTTTTCATTTTTTCTGTATCTCAAGTTGGGAGATGTGCATAAGTGCATGTATTAATATTATTGTTATTCTTTATGCCCTTCATGTATGTTATAAATAGGCTTTTGAATGTATTTCATAGTTAATAAACACAGCTAAAAAGTGAATGAGACCAACAAGTGGGGCTGGGACAACTGTAAAGTTCATATACAAAAGAAGAAAGTTGGATCCTTTCCTCACACCATATATAAAAATGAACTCTAAATGGATCATACATCTAAGAGCTAAAACTATACAACTCTCAGAAGAAAATATAATAGTAAATGTTTGTGATATTGGGTTAGGCAAAATCTTAGGTATCACATCATAAGCTCAAGAGACAAAAGATAGAGTAGATAAATTGAGCTTCATCAAAATTAAAAACATTTATGTTTCAAAGAATACCATCAAGAAAGTAAAAAGACAACCTACAGAATGGGAGAAAATATTTGCAAATCTCACATCTGATAAAGGTTGAGTATCCAGAATATATAAAGAATTATTATTAAAACATGGGCAAAAGATCTGAACAGACATTTTTTCAAAGATACACAAATGGCCAATAAGCCCACAAAAAGATGTTCAATATCATTAGCCATCTGAGAAATGAAAATCAAAACTGTAGTTCTGTGAAATACCACTTCATACCCACTATGATGGCTATATTTAAAAAGACAGATAAATAAGCGTTGACAAAGATGTGGAGAAAGTGGAACCCTTGTAAAATGCTTGGTGGGAATATGGATGCTCCTTGACTTACAATGGGGTTAGGTCTAATAAACTCATTGTAAGCCAAGGAATGTACTGAATGCACATCACTTTCGCACCATTGTAAAGTTAAAAAATCTTAAGTTGTACTCATTGTAAAGTCAGGGGCCATCTGTATAAAATGGTGCAGTTGCTTAGGAAAATAGCATGGCAGTTCCTACCAAGGTGAACATAAAGTTACCATGACTAAGCAATTCTAGCCCTAGGTACATATTGAGGTGAAAGGAAAATATATTTGCACAAAAACTTGTAGCCTTATTCATAATAGCCAAAAAGTGGAAACAATGCAAATGTCCATTAAATGATGAATGTATAAATAAAATGTGCTAGAGCCATACAATAGAATGTTATTCAGCTATAAAAAAGGACTAATATGAACCTAGCAAATGTTATGATAAGGGAAAAAAACAGTCAGAAATGACCATATATTGATTGATTTTATCTTTCCATACGGAATGTCTAGAATAGGCAAATCTATTGAGGCAGACTAGTGGTGGTTACTATGACAAGAGGGTGGTAAGGGATAGACTGAGGAGTGACTACTAATGGGCACAGGGTTTCTTTTGCAGGAGATGCAGATGTTCTAAAATTGATTATGGCGATGGTTGTACAACTCTTAAAATATAATAAAACCACTAAATTAAATACTTTAAATCGATGAATTGCATGGTACGTGAATCATATCTCAATAAAGCTGTATATTTTTTAAAAAGTGAATGAGAGGTAATGTAGTAGACACTGTGTAGAAATAATCTGGCTGTGAAAGGTAGCAGAAAAATGGGATGATGACTAAGGGTTCAAGAGTTATTTTAAATGGAAATCCTAGGGCATGCTTGCTTCCTGTTACAGAATGATATAGAAGAGGGGGAAAAGAACCAATGATGCTAGAGAGAAAGGAGATCATGAAAGAAGGGAAGTGCTTGATAAGAGAGGCCTCGGAACAGCATTGGAGGAAATAGCAATACTCTTAATATAAGAGTAAGGAAGGAAAGGATAGGAGCAAATTCCATTTGGCTAATAGCTGTGGCTGGGGGTGAAGATGAGAATGTTCCTGTCTCATGGATTCTATTTTGTCAATGAAGGCATAAGGTAGGTCATCAGTTGAGCATAAGCAAACAAAAGGTGTAGTAATTTTGAGAAAGGAGATATGACATAACTGGCTTGGGACAGTGAGCCTCCTGGAGAAAAACAATAGTATAAATAGGTAGTTTGACATGTCAACTCAGCTAATAAGTGGCAGAGCTGGGATTTGAAGATAGATGTCTCAGATTCCAAGGCCATGTTTTATCTACTACAACACATTGCTGGGACAAAGTGTGAATGTCATATTATAGAGTCAATTCTGGGAGCAGGGCCAAGGTGGCGGAATAGAAGCAGCCTGCACTCACCATTCTCAAGGAGAGCATCAAAGGTTGTGGGCAGAGGTTTACCTGTGGATGGACAGTCTCAATGACAGCATAGTGAACCAACAGAGAAGTGACTTTCTCACCCAAAATGGGGGAGAGAGAGGTGGGGTGATCCACTGAGAAAGATAAGAAGGCACCTGGGGGAAGCATCCACATATGGAGAAGGGTCAGGGAAGAGATTCTCAGGGCTCTGCACTCCCCCAGTGGACAATGCAACCTGAGCTGCGAGGGGGATCCCCGACCATACAGACCTACAAACTGGTCAGGAAGCTGTTTGGATACTGTATGGCAGCATTGCACCAGAGAGTGGGCACAGTAGGATTCTGCCAACTTCTGGTCCTAGGTTGCTGCAACAGATGCTATCTGCACTCTCAGCCCCAGAGCCCCCAGTCTGCAGAGAGGTTGGCTCCATTGCAGCCTCTTCCCTACTATCCTGTCAGGTTAGGGAGGGAACATGGAAGGCAAGTGCTCTTATGTGCACTGTGAATGGGTGCAAACCCCCAAACCTCCTCACGGGTTGCCTCCCATAGATCCGAGCAGAGGAGGCACCTATAAGCCCTCAGCATCTGCCCCCACCATCTCACCATCAGTGCTGCTACTGCCACCTGAGTAGCACTGCAGCAGCTGCCACAGTTGGAACTGGGTGGAGGGAGAGTCCTAGTTACCCAAACTCCTTGTGGGGTGTCAGCTGTGGCTGTGGGTGGTTCAGCCATTGAGACCAGAGGAGCCATCCTGCCACCAGTGGACCCATGACCTTCCCAGGTGCCGGCCAAGGCCCTCCAATTTGTCCAGACGTCCCCGAAGGCCCAGCACCAAACAGAGGCACCCACCAAGGTCCCACAAACTGACCTGCTGCCAGCTGCAGTTCTGTGACATGACCAAGTACCTGCCAAGGACCCACGACTTGCACAGACACCGGCCAAGACCCCCTTGACCCATCTGGGTGCCTGCCAAGGTCCTGAAACCTGCCCAGGTGCCTGCCAAGGTCCCCAAACATTGCCAAGGTACCTGACAAGGTCCTGCAACCAGCCCCATCATTACCTGCAGTCCTGCAATGCGTCTAGGTGCCACCAAGTTCCTGTTACTCAACCAGGCACCGGCCAAAGTCCTACAACATGCCCAGGTGCTGGTCAAGGTCATGTCACCTGCCTTGGTGGTGAAGGACTCACCCAGCATCCTGCCTGGGCTTCCAACAGCAGCAAGGGACCAACCTACCAACAGAAATGAATAGTCCCCAGCACTGCTTGGACTGTGACAACACAGGGGAATGGGATGATGCGGGAGAACAGCTGAATTACAAATTCTCCATGCAGCCACCCTCTCCTGCCAGGTTAATTCTCTAGAGTAGGACACAAAAGTGCTATTTAGGGGTCTTTCCTCCTTCTTACTAAGTAGGGGAGTTCCCAGCAAAGAAGAATAGGTGCCCCACAAACCTATCAGCCCTGAGCTGAGATAAGAGGTCTCAGATGAAAAGAAATCAGCAAAAGAATTCTTGCAATATGAAAAAAACAAGGTAGTTTGACATCCCCAAAGGGTCACAACAGATCCACAGCAATGAGCTGTAACAAAAGGAAATTGCCAAAATGTCAGGAATAGAATTCAGAATATGGATGGCAAACAAGATGAGTGGAATTGAAGACAACATTGAAAACCAACACAAAGAAGCCAAAAAATGTTTACAGGACAATGAATGACAAATAGGAAAAACTCACTAAAGGAACTTCAAAATACCACAGAAAGCTTCAACAATAGTCCAGACCAACCAGAAGAAAGAATCTCAGAGCTTGAACACAAGGCTTTCAAACTAACCCAGTCAGTCAAAGATGCAGGAAAAAGAAAAAAGAAGAATGAACAATCACTTAAAAAATATTGGACTATGTGAAATGAGCCAATATAGAAATTATATTAATAGGTATTCTAGAGAGAAAGGAAGAAAAAGCAAAAAGCCTGGAAAACCTATTCAAGGGAATTACAGAGGAGAACTTCTGTAGTATTGCCAGAGATTCAGATATCCATATACAAGATTGTCATGGAACACCAGGAAGATTTATAGCAAGTAGGAAATCTCCAAGACACATAATCATCAACCTGGCCTAAGTCAAAATGAAGGAGAAAATCCTACAAGCTGTAAGATGAAAGCAACAACTAAACTACCAAGGAAAATCCATCAGGCTAACAGCAGACTTCTCAGGGGAGACCTTACAAGTCAGAGGGGATTAGGGCCCCGTTTTTAGCATTTTTCACAGTACAACTGTCAGCCAAGAATTTTGTGCCCTGCAAAACTAAGTTTCATAAATGATGGAGACTAAGTTTCATAAATGTTGGAGAAATAAAGACTTTTTAAGACAAGCAAATACTAAAGAAATTTGTCACTATTAATCCTGCCCTACAAGAAATGCTCAAAAGTGCACTATATATGGGACAACATAATAGATACCTACCAGTGTAAAAGTACCCAAAAGTTAAAGTTCACATCTCTTACAAAACAATAGCACAAGAGGGAAAACAAAACAATAAAGTATCATTCAACAAGATGAACAGAACAGCACCCACATATCAATACTAACAGACAACACGAATGGTCTGAATGCACCACTTAAAAGACAGACTGGCTGAATGGATAAAAAAACACAACCCAATTATTTTCTGTCTCCAAGAAACATATCTAAACCACAAGGACTCACACAGACTCAAGGTAAAGGGATTAAAAAAAATATTGCACACAAATGGAAACCAAAGCTAGCAAGTGTAGCCATTCTCATATCAGACAAAAAAGACTTTAAATCAACAATGGTAAAAAAGACAAAGATAGTCATTATATAATGATAAAGGAAACAATTCAACAAGAAGATATAACAATCCTAAATACATATGCATCTAACACAGGAGCTCCCAGGTTCATAAAGGAAATCTACAGGATCTAAGCAAATAAATAAACAGCAGCATCTTAATAACCAGGGACTTCAACACCCCATTGATAGAACTGGACAGATCACCAAAGCAGAAAATAAATAAAGAAACACTGCACTTAAATGGGACTCTAGAACAAATGGATCTAACGGACATTTACAGAATATTATTCTTCCCCAAACTACTGAATATACATTCTTCTCATCAGCACCTGGGACATTTTCTAAGACTGATCAAACTTAGACCACCAAACAAGTGTCAGTAAATTCAAAACTATCTAAATCATACCATGTATCTTCTCAGACCACAGTGGAATAAAAGGAGAAATCAATTCCAAGAGAAACACTCACATCTACACAAAGTCATGAAAATTAAACAACTGGCTACTGATTGGATCAATAAGGAAATTAAGATGGAAATTAAAAGATTCCTCAAACTGAATGACAAAGAGGACACAAGCTTTCAAAATCTATGGGACACAGTGAAAGCAGTACAAGGGGAAAAATTCATAGCCTTAAATGCCTACATAAAAAAAACCCCAAAAAGATTGCAAATTAGAAACCTAATGTCATATCTCAAGGAACTAGAAAAAGAAGAACAAACCAAACCCAAAGCCAGCAGAAGAAAAGAAATAACAAAGATCAGAACAGAACTAAATGAAATGGAAATAAACAAACAAACAAAATATAAAGGATCAATGAAACAAAAAATTGGTTCCTTAGAAAGATAAACAAAATTGATAGACCACTAGCCAGATTAACCAGAAATAGAAAAGAAGGAACTCAAATAGCTCAATCAGAAATGAAAAAGGAGGCCAGGTGTGGTGGCTCATGCCTCTAATCCTAGCATTCTGAGAGGTCGAGGTGGGAGGACTGCTTGAGTTCGGGAGTTAAAGACCAGCCTTAATAAGAATGAGACCTTGTCTCTACAAAAAAATAGAAAAATTAGCTGATGTCGTGACACATGCCTGTAGTCCCAGCTACTCAGGATGCTGAGGCAGGAGGATCACTTGAGCACAAGTGTTTGACGTTGCAGTGAGCTATGATGATGCCACTGCACTCTACCTAGGGAGACAGAATAAGACTCTGTCTTAAAAAAAAAATAACAAATGAAACAAAAGAAATGAAAAAGGAGACATAACAACTGATGCTACAGAAATACAAAGTATCATCCATGAATACTATGAAAACCTCTATGCAAACAAACTAGAAAACCTAGAGGAAATGGATAAATTTCTGGAAAAACACAGCCTCCTAAGCCTGAATCAGGAAGAGACAGAGATCTCAAACATACCAATAACAAGCTGTGAGACTGAAGCAGTAATAAAAAACCTCACAACGAAAAATAGCCCCAGACAAGATGGATTCACAGACAAATTCTATCAGACCTACAAAGAAAAACTGGTGTCTATCCTACAGAAATTATTTCATAACATCATGAAGGAGGAAATGCTCCCTAATTCATTTTATAAAGCCAGTATCACCTTGATACCCAAACCAGGAAGGGACACAACAACAACAAAAAAGAAATCTACAGACCAATATCCCCTATGAACATAGATAAAAAATCCTCAACAAAATACTAGGAAACCAAATTCGACAACACATCCAAAAGATAACTGACCATGATCAAGTGGGTTTCATCCCAGTGATGCAAAGATGATTCAACATATGCATGTTCATAAACATGAATCACCACATAAACAGAAGCAAAAACAAAGACCATACGATCATCTTAATGATGCAGAAAAAGCATTTGATAAAATCTAGCCCCTTTCCTTATAAAAAATCTTAACAAACTAGGCATGGTAGGAACATACCTCAAAATTATAAAAGACATATCTGATATCCACAGCCAACATCATACTGAATGGGGATAAGTTGAAAGATTCTCCTTAAGAACCCGAAAAAGGTCGGGTCCAGTGGCTCATGCCTGTAATCCTAGCACTCTGGGAGGCCAAGGTGCGAGGATTGCTTGAGGTCAGGAGTTTCAGACCAGCCTGAGCAAGAGCAAGCCATCTCTACAAAAAGCAGAAAAAAAAATAGCCGGGCATGGTGGTACACGCCTGTAGTCCCAGCTACTTGGGACGCTGAGGCAGGAGAATTGCTTGAGGCCAGCAGTTTGATGTTGCAGGGAGCTATGATGACACAACTGCACTCTAGCTGGGGTGACAGAGTGAGACTCTGTCTCAAAAAAAAAAACAGAACCAGAACAAGACAAGGACACCCGGTGTCACCACTTCTATTCAACATATCATTGGAAGTCCTAGCCAGAGCAATCAGGCAAGAGAAAGAAATAAAGGGAATCCAATTTGGGAAAAGGGAGGTCAAACTATTCCTGTTGGCTGACCATATAATCTTGTGTTTCTAAATACTCTGCCAAAAGACTCTTAAAATTGATAGATCAATGCAGGAAAGATTTAGGTTACAAATCATTTCTATATGCTAATTAACAGTCAAGCTGAGAGTCAAATCAAGGACTCAATACCATTCACAATAGCTACAAAGAAAATAAAGTACCTAGAAATATACTTAACCAAGGATGTGAAAGATCTCTACAAGGAGAAGTATAAAACACTGATGAAAGAAATTGTAGATGACACAAACAAATGGAAAAACATCCCTTGTTCATGGATTGGCAGATTCAATATTGTTAACCACTTTGGTACCATACACACTAGCTGCTAGACCTTGCCCACAGCCGGCACTCATAGTCTGCATGACAGTTTGTGCTGTGCATTGATGACGAATCTGTTTTGCTCTTGTGTGATGAGGAAAGCTTTAAAGCACTGAAAGCTTGTTTTACTTTACAGGCAGCTTTACTTGTAATGTAAATCAGAATAGGTAATATATACATATATGTTTTCATTATGTTATTTTTAAATGTTCACAATTTTATTTTGATAAATGAAAAATTAGAAAAGTCATATCATGGCTGTCGGCTAAAGTCGATGCTCGGCTGTGCGCCTTCATATCACGGCTGTGCGCATTCATCTGTGGCTACCGACTATAGTCGACTCTGGGCTGTACACGTTCATCTATGGCTATGGACTATAGTTGACGCTGGTGCCGAAGTGGTTAAAGTGTCCACACTGCCCAAAGTGATTTACAGATTGAATGCAATTCGCGTCAAAATACTCACATCTTATTTCACAGGCCTAGAAAAAAATAATCCTAGGCTTCATTTGGAACTAACAAACAGCCTGAATACCCAAAGCAATCCTAAGCAAAAAGAACAAATCTGGAGGCATCATATTACTCGACTTCAAATTATACCACAAGGCTATAGCAACCAAAACAGCATGGTACTGGTATAAAAGTAGAGACCATAGGCCCATGGAACACAGTAGAGAATCCAGAAATAAAACCATACAACTATGACCAACTGATCTTCAACAAAGCAGATAAAAACATACACTGGGGAAAGGATGCCCTATTCAGTAAACAGTGCTGGGGAAACTGAATAGCCACATGCAGAAGAATGAAACAGGACCCCTACCTCTTGCCATATACAAAAATTAATTCAAGATGGACAAAAGACATAAATGTAAAGCATGAAACCATAAAAATTCTAGGAGAAAATATAGGAAAAACTCTTCTGTATATTGGTCTAGGCAAAGAATTTATGAAGCAGACCCCAAAAGCAAATAAAGTAATAATAAAAAGAAATAAATGGGACTTAATTAAATTAAAAAGCTTCTGCACAGCAAAAGAAATAATTAACAGAGTAAATAGACAACCTAAAGAATGGGAGAAAATATTGGCAAGCTATACATCCAACAAAGGACTGATATCAGAATCTACAAAGAACTCAAAGCAGCAAGAAAAAAACAAACGACCCCATCAAAAAGTGAACAAAAGACATGAACAGAAGTTTTCAAAAGAAGATAGACAGATGGCCAAGAAACACATGAAAAAAATCCTCAAAATCATTAATCATCAGGGAAATGCAAACTAAAACCACAATGAGATACCACCTTACCATTATCAGAATGGCCATTATTAAAAAGTCAAAAAACAATAGATGCTGGCATGGATGCAGAGAGAAAGGAATGCTTATCCGCTGCTGATGGGACTGCAAATTAGTATAATCTCTATGGAAAACAGTATGGAAATTCCTCAAGGTAATAAATGTAGACCTACCATTCAATCCAGCAATCCCATTGCTGGCTATCTACCCAAAGGTAAAGAAGTCATTTTATCAAAAAGACACCTGCACTCGAATGTTTACAACAGCATGATTCACATTCACAAAGAGGTGGAACCAACCTAAGTGCCTATCAATTCACAAGTGGATAAAAAAAAGGTATATATAATTATATGTAATTATGATATATTATATATACCATGGAGTACTACTCGGCCATAATAAGGAATGAAATATTGCTGTTTACATCAACTTGGATGAAACCGGAGAAGCACCTCAGCAATGGAAAACCAAACACCATATGTTCTCACTAATAAGTGAGAGCTAAATGATGGGTACACATGGGTACAAAGAGATGGGCATTCATAGGCACATTGGAAACCAAAAAGGAGGTAGGGTACAATTCGGGTTGAAGCATAAAGACTTACCTAAATTAGGTAAAATGAATACTGTTCTGGTGACTGGCACACCAAAAGCCTTGACTTAAGCGCTATACAAGGTATCCATGTAACAAAACATTTGTATGCCCTTAATATTTTGAAATAAAAAAAAGATCAATGAATCTTATATCATAGAATAATGAGAATCATTTTTCATTGAGTACTTTAAAGAATCTGACAAGCATGCCAATTATTTGGTGGTATCGAAGATGTCATACAAAATGAAAAACATTTCAAATAAATAGTTCTTTTGTTTTTAGTGTTGTGCATTGATAGCAGATTATTATATTCTAACTCTAATTTTACAAAACGAATAGTCTTTTTGATGCATTATGAAAAAGGAGTGAGTCTGGTGTAGAATAATGAGGTAGTAATGCCTGTGGTGAGAACAGGGTGGCCGGACAAACATCCCTGAAGTGGATGTTATTTCACAGATGATGCCTCTACCTCAAGAATGTTATGGAGTAGGCTGTAATTGTAGTTAATAGTAGGCTGTAATTGTAGTTACCTCCTTCATAAAACCTTTCCAGATTATTTTAATAACGTCTTCTATGCCATAGAGACCTGAGGGAAATATTCCAACTCAAAAAATAGAACACAGAAGTAAGCAAATCATATATGTTTATATATAAACAACAGAACATATCTGGAGAGAAAAGTACATATTCCATTTACAGTAGTCCTCCTTTATCCATGGGGGATATGTTCTAAGACCCCCAGTGGGTACCTAAAACCATGGATGGTACCAAACTCTATATATACTATGTTTTTTCCTATACATACATACCTATAATAAAGCTTAATTTATAAACCAGGTACAGTAGGAGATTAACAATAAATCATAACAAAAACGAACAATTATAACAACATACTGTAATAGAAGTTATATGAATGTGGTGTCTCTCTCAAAATATCATATTGTGGTGGGTGTGGTGGCATGCCTGTAGTCCCAGGTACTTGGGAGGCTGAGGCAGGAGGATCTCTTGAGCCCAAGAGTTTGAGACCAGCCTGGGCAACAAAGTGAGACCCTGTCTCTAAAAAAAAATATTGCACCATACTCATACTACTTCTTTTTGTGATGATAAAATGCCTATGTGATGAGATACCATGATAGTTTGATAATGGAGAAGGCTACTAAGTGATTGAGCGAGTTGGGTATACATCATGAATATGCTAGAAAAAGGGATGATTCACGTCCCAGCAAGATGGAGTGTGACGGTGTGAGACTTCATCACGTTACTCACGATGGCTTATAATTTAAAACTTATAAATTGTTTATTTCTGGAATTTTTAATTTAATAATTTTGGACCACAGATGACTGTGGGTAACTGAAATCACAGAGAGCAAAACCACAGATAAGAAGGGACTACTGTATGTGCATTTGGAAAGAAGAGGGAAACAAGGTAACATTCATTAATTATAATACATATAAAACAGACTTTAGTTATATATTATAGACAGCTAAGAAAAAAATAGGGGCTAGAAAATAAACAAATATAAAAAGAGAGGCAAATGTGACATAAAGAGATATACACAAAAAAGGCATGAAACACAGGAATAAGAAATAAAAAGATAAAAGTAAGAAACAGAGGAAAAGACAAAAAGGACAGAGAGAGACAGGAAAGATCTTTGGCCTTGTGACAGGGTGTCAGATGACTGGGGCCATGCATAGTGTCGTTATCATAGCCTTTAAGTTGGCTACAGCTCTCAGAAGCAAAGTCGAAATCAATTTAATTCTCCTCACTGAAAGACTAATATTTTTTAAAATAGCAAACCCCAAATCCACAAAAGTCTTTAATACCCTGGATTAAAAACTTAGATATTATAACAATTCTTATTAAAAGGTTTTGGTGAAAATTTGGAAAGTCAAGCACTCTTGAAATTATCGCTCCTCTTTTTTTTCATCAATAAAGAACAATCCTAATCATGCCATAAAATAAGAACTGTTACATTTCATACACAAAAAAGGCCATCTTACTTTCATCAAGCAACATTTCTCATTTATGGACTTTCAAGATGCTGCAACTCATTTTTTTTTTTTTTTTTTTAAGATCAATGTTCATAGTATCACCTGCTCTGTGGGCAAATTTGTAGCCCTAACAAATAAAAAACATTTTATTGATATATAATAGTTGTACCTATTTTGGGGGTACATGTGATATTTTTATACATGTATACAATGTATATTGATCAAATAAGGGTGATTGGGATATTCATCACCTCAAACACTTTTCTTTGTGTTGGGAACATTCTAATTCTTCTCTTCTAGCTATCTGGAAATATTAATATATAATAAATTACTGTTAACTACAGTTTCCCTATGTACCATTGAATAGTACAACTTATTCCTTCTAGCTAACTGTATGTTTGTAACCATTAACCAACTTATTTTCATCCCTCTTATACTCCTCCCTTCCCAGCCTCTGTTCCCCTCTCCACCTCCGTGAGATCCACTTTGTTTTAGCTGCCACATACAAGTGAAAACATATGATATTTGTCTTTCTGTGCCTGGCTTATTTCACTTAACATAATGACCTCTAGTTCCATACATGCTGCTGCAAGTGAGAGGATTCATTCTTTTTTTTATGTGGTTGAATAATATTCTGTTGTGTATATATACCATATTTTCTTTATTCATTCATCTGTCAATGGACACTTAGGTTGATCCTGTGTCTTGGCTGTTATGAATAGTGCTGCAATAACCATGGAGTGCAGATCTCTCTTTGACGTACTAATTTCCTTTCTTCTGAATATATACTAAGCAATTGGATTGCTGGATCATATGGCAGTTCTATTTTTAGTTTTTTAAGGAATTGTCATACTGTTTTCCACAGTGGCTATACTACTTTACTAGTTCCTGCCAACAGTGTACCACTGTTCCCCTTTCTCTGCATTCTTACCAGCATCTACCGTGTTTCCCCAAATATAAGACCTACCCATAAAATAAGCCCTAGCAGGATTTCTAAGCATTTGCACAATATAAGCCCTACCCCAAAAATAAGACCTAGTGATGGGCGTGGCTTCACAGCGTATCTGCACAACCCATGCATTTCGTAGCGGAGCTGTAAAGAACACAAGCAGCCCTTCTCATCTGCCCCATCATGACAGCTACTATTCCAGAGGTGATGGGAAAGGTGTGGGCAGCCCCACCAACAAGGTCGGCTCCCCCTGTCAGGTCCCGGCCATCCTGTGCATGCTGCAAGCTGAGGCTTTGAGGGGAAAACAACACATCCCCTGAAAATAAGCCCTAGGGTGTCTTCTTGAGGAAAAATAAATATAAGACCCTGTCTTATTTTTGAGGAAACATGGTATTACTTTTTGTCTTTTTGATAACAGCCATTTTAACTGGGTAAAACAATATCTCATTATGGTTTTGATTTGCATTTCTCTGATTATTAGTGATGTTGAGCATATTTTTATATACTTTTGGCCATTTGTTTGTCTCCTTTTAAGAAATGTCCATTCAGGTCTTTTACCCATTTAAAAATCTGACTATCTTTTTTTCTTTTGTTTGCTATTGAGTTGTTCGAGTTACTTATACATTCTGGTTATTAATCCCTTGTTGGATGAATAGTTGGCAAATATTTTCTCCCATTCTGTAGGTTGTTTCTTCAACTTTGTTGATTGTTTCTTCAGTTGTATAAAAGCTTTTATAATTTGATGCAATCCCATTTGTCTACTTTTACAAAAGCAAAGTGCTTTTGAGGTCTTTCCCAAAAAATCTTTTCCTAGATTGATGTCCTGACCTATAGCATTTCCCCAATAGCCCTAACAAATTTCTTTGGGATTTCTTTGTTTTTTAAGGGAGAGTTTATAAATTTCTGCTTCATAAAGCCCCTATACTTGATGCACATTGTCTCTCTACATGGATCACTTGGTTTCAGCCATGCTAAACTTCATTCAATTCTTGATTATTTGAGGAACCATATTCTCTTGTCTATAGGTTTCACAAATGCTGCTCCCTTTACCTGGAACACTTCTATTCTCTCTCCCTTTTGTCTACATAACTTTTATTTAATCTTTAACCAACAGCTTGAAATTTACCTTCTCCCTCAAACCTATAAGTCTGATTAGAAACCTTTCTGTGAAATTCTATAGCATGCGATACTTCCTTTCAAGTTCTACCCTCAGACTGGAATGCCTATCATCTAGTCTTCACAAGATGAATTTTACTCCAACAAAATTCAGCTCAAATGCCATTCCCTATGAAGGCTTCCCAAAGCTCTATTGATTAGAGTTGTTTCTTTGAATCCCCAACATAGCATTTATTTTATTCTCCCTACACTATAGTTTTATACACTTTCTCATCCACTAGATAATATAATACAGAAGGGCCTAGGTACATCTACTCTTACAGTATTTAGCCCATAGTAGGGACTCAGTAAGTGTAAACTGGCTGAGTTAATCTTAGGGTGGAAGCTGGCCTAAGAGCTTGAGCTCTGCTTATGTTAAGAGAGGGCTAATCTAGGAATACCTCCAGGGTGATAGGTGCTTCCACCTAGGTGGAAACACCACAATTATAAGCAGTATCCCACAAGATAAAAGAATGCTTCATAAAAAGTGCTGCAGTAGCTATACAAAGTCATAAATAAAACACTGTATTATAAAAAAATTTTGGCAGTGATCTGGTAATAGTTTTTTACTGAATTGATTACTCACTGACAGTACTCAACATAGTCCTGCAAATGCATCAAGTGTGTAATGAACAGCTATTAAGTTTATTGATTTTCTGATTTCCATTGACAGCTAACAGGCCAAAGTTACACATCAATATTTGTGTTAGTAATACCCAAGAGCTAACAATTTTGATAAATGAAAACCTCAAAAGCCTAAAAGTCCAAATTAATGGAAATTTAAAGTCCAAACCTCAGAATTTAAATGAAATACCTAACAAACGAATCCAACACATTTAATAACTCAGTGAAGGCAGTGTTGATCACTTCTTTCCTCTAACAAACTTTAAAGGTTTTCTTTATCTTAATGGTGAAATCATTTTATAATAGGAACACTCTATTTCCTTCCACAATCAAACTTTTGTATTTAAATACAAAATATTTATATAAAATCGCCTCCAAATAACATTTGGATAAACTTTACGAAGTGGTTTCATATAGTTAGTTCTTATAAAATCCCTGCGAGGTAAGCATAGCTTTCTTTATTTTTCCTTAAAGAACTTACATTCACAGTAAGGTTAAATGACATGGCCAAAATCATTCAACCAGTAAACAGAAAGTTCAATATGTGAATCTTGGTCATTCAATTTAAAAAGTAAACTAATGGTAAAGTATATTACCTTACATTCATTGGCTATACCATTAAACATTTTTATAGTATATATTCTATTTTGTATCCTGCTTTCTCATCTCTACTTAACAAACTTTCTCTTGCTCTCTTTTTTCATGAATCAAATTTATATGTTCATTTCTTGCATTTGAAGTTCTCTTCAATGACATCCTTGGCCTAAGATTCTTTGCCATAGTCCTTAACTACTACACAACCGCAACCAACCACTTTATGGGGTTTTCTCTCTCTGTCAGTTTTACTGAGGCCTAGTTTCTTGTCATCAATCTTAATTAGGTTGATTTGGTATCCAGCACAAAGAGCCTCCACCAACTTGACATACATAGGTTCACCATAGTTGGATACAAACACATAAAGGTGGGCTTTGCACTTGTCTGAAGCTTTGGCAGTTTTGTAAATTCCATGAGCTAGGCCACTGTAGATGAGGGGAATTTTCAGCACTTCTTGTGAAGCAGAATTAATGTCCACAAGACCCTCTCTGGGAAGGGTGGTAAAATTTCAGAAGACTCAGGCTATTTCAGTGAATGCTTTCATGGATCCCAGCTACCCTTTTACTATCTTCAAGATCTATTATAGGCCAGGCATGGTGGCTCACGCCTGTATTCCTAGCACTCTGGGAGCTGAGGTGGGCGGATCGTTTGAGCTCAGGAGTTCGAGATCAGCCTGAGCAAAAGCGAGACCCCTGTCTCTACTAAAAAAATATAGAAAGAAATTAGCCAAACAACTATATACATATACATATACATATACATATACATATATATATATATATATATATTAGCTGGGCATGGTGGTGCCTGCCTGTAGTCCCAGCTACTCGGGAGGCTGAG
>VBSM01000272.1:16455135-16474241 GCA_008086735.1 Cheirogaleus medius | reverse complement strand
TCACCTGGGTACTTGTTAGAAATGCAATTATCAGTCTCCATCCCAGGCCCACTGAATCAGAAACTCTGGAAATGGTATAGTCTACAGGTTATTCTGAGGCACACTAAAGTTTGAGAATCACTAATCTATCCTGTTCAAATAGAAACTTGAACTCCCAAGTATGCAAAAATGTGACAAATACATAAAATAAAAGTTAAGTTCTTATTCAGAGGAGAGGAAGAGTATCCATAAAATAAAATTTAAGCTCCAATTGTACTTCTAGTTATACATTACCAGGAATGTTATACTAATATTTAATATGCAGGGAAAAAAATCTAGGCAACAAGAGTATAGGGGCACACAAAAGATACCACAGAAGAACAGATAATTCCCCAAATAATTTTTCTTTTATGTATACTTTTATCTATATAACATATGTGTGTATAGATATGTGTGTAATTATATTTTGTATTATATTTGTAACATATTGGTATTAGGATTACTTTCTTATGATTGATTTAAGTTAGGAGTCAACAAACTTTTTCTGTCAAGGGCAAGGCAGCAAATATTTTAGGCTTTGTAGGCCATATAGTCTCTGTCACAACTACCTGATTCTGCTGTTGTAGCACACAAGCAGCTGAAGACAATATGTAAACAAATGAGTGTGGCTTTTGTTCCAATGGTACTTTATTCACAAAACCAGGTGGTGGGCTGTATTTGGTTAGTTAGCCTTAGTTTACTGACCCCTGACTTTAGCTGTCATTAAAACACATTTCTATTACCTGAGCTTTCTGAGTGACGGAGGGCAGTGTGTGCATAATCAGGAACCAATGCTGCATGAATAATTCACACTACATACAAATATTGCTTTATATGAAGAAAACACATGAGTAATGTGCTATACAACAACGATGTTTTGGTCAACGACAGACTACATATGTGAACGTGGTTGCATAAGATTATAAGGGAGCTGAAAAATTCCTATCTCCTAGTGACATCATAGCCATCCTAACAATCTAGAGCAGGGGTCCTCAAACTTTTTAAACAGGGGGCCATTTCACTGTCCCTCAGACCATTGGAGAGTGTGCACTGTGGGCCCAGGACTAGTCGGCTGCTAAGCAGGACAGGCAGTGGCGGCAAAAACATCCAGCCGGCCGGATAAATGTCCTCGGCGGGCTGCAGTTTGAGGACGCCTGTTCTAGAGCAATGCATTCCTCAGGTGTTTGTGGTCATGCTTGGTGTAACAAGCACAGTTGGTGTAGACAAACCAACTGTGCTGCTAGTCATATAAAAGTCTAGGACATACAATTATGTAGAGTACAAAATACTTGATAATGACAATAAACGACTGTGTTACTGGTTTATATATTTACTATACTATACTTTTTTTATTGTTATGTTAGACTGTACTCTTTTTGTGAAAAAAAAGTGTTAACTGTGAAACAGACTTAGGTAGGTCCATTAAGAGGCATTCCAGAAGGCATTGTTATCAAAGGCATGTCTTTGCCCATGAAGACCTTTCAGTGGGACAAGGTGTGGAGGTGGAAGCCAGTAATATTCATGGTCTGGAACTTGTGTAGGCCTAGGCTAATGTGTGTGTTTGTGTCTTAGTTTTAACAAAAAAGTTTAAAAAGTTAAAAAATAAAAATTGTTAATATAAAAAAGCTTATAGAATAAGGATACAAAAAAGAAAATATTTCTGTACAGTTGTACATGTTTGTGTTTTAAGCTAAGTGTTATAAAGGAGCCAAATATTTTTAAAAATTTAATTTAATTTAAAGTTTATAAAGTAAAAAAGTTATAGTAAGCTAAGGTTAATTTATTATTGAAGAAAGAAAAATATTATTTATAAATTTAGTGTAGCCAGCCTAACTGTACAGAGTTTGTAAAGTCTACAGTAGTGTACAGTAATGTCCTAGGCCTTCACATTCACTTACCACTTACTGACTCACCGAGAGCAACTTAGGGTTCTGCAAGTTCCATTTATGGTAAGTGCCCTATAGAGGTATACCATTTTTTATCTCTCATATTGTAAGTTTATGATATCTTTTCTATGTTTAGTATGTTTAGAGACACAAATACTTGCCATTGCATTACAGCTGCCTACAATATTCAATACAGTAACATGCTATACAGGTTTGTAGCCTAGAAACAATAGGCTCTACCATATAGTCTATGAGGTTTGCACAATGATGCAATCACCTAAGGACACATTTCTCAGAATGTGTTCCCATCATTAAGTGACTTGTGACTATATTATAATATTGAAGTGATAAAATAATTTAAAAAATTTCATTGCTTAAACATTTTTAAGCCACCCGCTTCCACCTTTATTTTTGCAATCTGTCTCAGGTATGATTTTTATTCTAGTCTTAAACCTTTCTTAATATTTTTGACTTCTTTGGATACATCAAATTAAACTAAATTTGGCCTGAGGATGCCTCCATAGTTGAGTCCTTACATAACTTATTGCAACCTAACTTAGCATATACCCTAACTGAAAGCCTAACATAGGAGAGAACGCTTTTGTAACAAAGAGCTGACTCTCAGCCAATCACAGTAGCCGAGCTTCAATCACAGGTGGCCAACTGATCAGACCATGTTCAAAGGAGGCAAACACTGAGCTGTAACCAATCAAGCTGTTTCTGTACCTCACTCCCATCTTCTGTTCACAAACGCTGCCTTGCTATTTTATGGAGTGGAGCTGTCCTGAACCTCTTCTGTTTCTGAGGGCTGCCCAATTCGTGAATTGTTCTTCACTCAATTACAGTCTGATAAATTTAATTTGTCCCTGGTTTTAAACAGTACATCAAAAAATCTATTTTCTTTAGTTTGGCCCATATATGAAGTATTCCTTTAAAAAAAAAGTTGTTTTTGAAACAACTCTAAAAGGGAAGTAGGGGACAAAAAATATTTCCTATTCTCTGTTCAGTCTCTTTATTCCCTTCTCACTCTCCAACAGAAAAAAAATTAAAAGGCTAAACTTCAAAGCATGAATAGGAAGACTTGACTAAAACTATCTCAAAGGTTTCCACTAGAAGACTGAAAGTTTATTGTGCCTCTAATGCAAGGTACTCAACAATTGCTTGGTTGTGAACAATGACCTACCCCTTCAACTCAGTAAGTGACGATTAGGACTTCTTGCTGTATTTTTAAAAGGGATTTAACAAATCTCACTTTACTTTGCCAATTGAAGAAAATGATGAGGTTCATAAATTTGGAAACAAGCTCTTTATTTCTCATAAAGGGTTGCAGCCTGCAGGGTGACCATTCTGACAGGCTGGGAAGCAAAACCCTCGGGCAGAATCCTAAAGCATGTACTTCCACGGACAATGGGAACAGGAATTTATGCTAAGCAGGGTGGCCAAATATACATATTTAACAAGCTATAGAAGGAATCATGAATATTTATAAAAGGAGAAACATGTGCACATGCAATTGAGCTTCATGCCCCTTCATAGGTCGCATACGTTATAAAAAAAATGGCAGCCTTAGCATGATCCCAGGGTGGAGTTTTCAACCTTCTGACGTCAAAAGGAGAAGCAGAGGACATGAAAACCCTTACAACTCATGCTACATAGTCTGGTTAGAAGCACTCCATGGTCAGTGGCCATTCATCAGGAAAGAATACTGGTCAGTCCTGATGAAACCACAAAAGGGAGGAGCAGCATCAGGCAGTTGAGTGAAATCAGCGGGGAGCAAGTCTTTCCAAAGGGCTGGTTCTGGTATAGCTCCTAGGGAAGAAAGCCTACAGGTGGTTAATGAGGGAAGAGGTATAAGGAGGTGTGTCTGACCTCCTATCCTGTCATGGCCAGGAACTCAGTTTTAAGGTTTCTCCGAGGTCTCCTTGGCCAAGAAGGGGGTCTGTTCAGCAGGTGGGGGGCTTAGGATTTTATTTTTGTTCCTCAACTTCAATCTGCTTTCCCAAATTCTCTCACACTACTGAAGATAAATGAAGGTGTACACTATTGTAAAATCCTTGGAGTCAGGTCAGGAACCACTGAGTAAATTAACATAAAATAATCAGGCTGCCTCTTTCTGTCTGTTGCTGTAGTCAGGCTTCTACCTGTCCTTTCAAAACAAGTTTCTCTGACAGAAATAGCCACTTTCCCAAGCCAGGTGACATTTAGAGTTTCTTCTCCACACCATAACCTTAGAAACACTTTTCTCCCCTTGACCTGGTTTTGCTTTTTCCCCTTCACTCAATACATTTCTTCTGGCAAAGGTTGTGTGTGTTGGGGGAGGGCGGTCAGATTAAGATGGGGGCAGGAAGGAGATGTAGGAAAATGAATTCTCAGTTGTAGAGTTAATACAATAATGAGAAAATTGAACTACATATCACCTTTTAAGATTCCTTATAGCTCTAACATTTTATGACTTTACTTAATTTTAATAAGAAAAAGAAATAAAATGGCACTGAGAAGAGAAATAAAACATTAACTTGAAAAGTATCTGAGAACAGAAGACAGGATAAACTTCAATTAGCCAGAATCTACAGGCACTTCCCTTCTGGGGAACGGCTGGGGAGGAAAATAACAGGAGAAACTCTTCACTTTTCCAGCCTCTTTCAGGACTATATCCGGGAGCAGACCATGTTTAGATCAATTTCCTACACCACCTGCAGCTATCCAGAGAGCATTATGTAATTAAAACAGCCTAATATTAGCTTTAGCTAGATTTGTTCAAAATTTTCCAAATTTAGAATGGGAGTACTATTTGACTGAAAATATATTATGGCTTTAAAACTGTCTTAGGTTATTATTTAACAATTAGGAAAAGTTTATATTAAGTATATACAACTTAGAGGTTTAAAAAAATCTTCATTAAAAATGCTACCAAGACCTGAAAAATTCTCTTCAAAATATTACCCTCCTTTTCATATTCTACAAAGAAGGCAAACCTCTGGATAAAGAACATAAGAACATTCTACTCAAAATGTTCCAACCAATACCACCAGGTTTCAAAAGTATTCAAAAGGTTTCCACTGTTGGTATGTTCTGTGATCAGACATAAAAATTATACTGAGTAATCTTCACTTTTTTTCAGCATATAATTTGACAATACTTGTCCAAAAATGTTAAATTGTTAAACATTCAAAAATGGTTAACTTATAACTAAAAATTTCAGTTAAAGTCCCCCTTTAAGGATCGCCAATCCATTAAAACATAGAATTTTAACAAGGCCAATTATATTGAAAGCCTTAACATTCTTCATTTGGAATCTGAAGAGCCATACCTACCTACTCAGGTGAAAAACAAAAACAAAAAAACAAAAAAAAAAACACCCCCCACCCAAAAATAAAATAAAAATCCTGGCACTCCAATACTCCTGGATAATTCTGGAATGGACTGAATTATCTGGCTATGAAAGTCAGTTTAAGTTTATATCATTCCATAAATACGGCACTATAAAACATTTCTGGTCAGTAGGGACCTACATTAAGAACACTTCTCATTTTTACATCTGCCACATTACAAATAGTCTTAAATGTGCAAAGAAGTTTTCAGTTAATGTGCTGCTGTAGCTATTATTTTACTTCTTTTACAGCTCCTTCTTCTGGGCTACATCCTAGTAGACAACAGAAAATGAGGTATCTATCATATAAACCACATAACTAGGAAAGCTATGATAAAATTACCAGTTTCAGTTGACCTCAAAATAGGGCATCAAAAGATAATTGAAAAGCAAAAGTTTTATATAATTTAGTGTAACGACTTCACTTAAATATCAGAATAATAAATGATGTCTCCACTCCTCCCACAAATTATTAGAAAGGTTTGTCTTCAACTGCTAAAATTGCACTTAGTGAACCTGCTATATTACATTAGTGTTCAAAGCTGCTGTTAATCTTTGTCCCATTAAGTTATAATAGCAATGCATTTAATAGCTGCACGCTCTTCCCAATCTTAGCTGTACGTGTATAATGTGAACACTAATCAAGATCACTCAGCAGGTCAGCAGATTAAGATCAGAGTCAGTCTCCATCTCTTGGGCTCCAAGCAGAAATTTCTCTCCATTTACCTATAGATCTTTACATATATTCTCAAAATCGTTCTATAATCAAGTAAATATATACATTATGAAGTATACTGTCTACTTTAACTAAATTAAGTAGATACAAATGACAGCTATGCCTTATATTATAATTCATCCTTAATTTCCTTTAAAAAACATTAAATACTACTACATGGAACGACTATATCTACAACTATACAAACAAAAGAATAATATCTCACATCACCACACACTTTCATTTTCTGCATAGGGTACCAGTTTTGCTTCATTTTAAACACATAGGATAATTTAAAGAACTACAATAGAAATAATTTAGCTCTTTAAAAATTCTTATTTTAAAAATTTTAAGGTAGTTAAAAAGAGATTTTCATATAAAAATAATCCATAGTACTTTTGTTTTCATTGTAACTAGCTCAGTTATAGTTACTCAATAACTCCTTTTACTTTTTTTTCAGGACATAATGGATAATGTTCTTTAGTTTTTTTGTGATAAGAAAACACTTATATACATTTTCTCAATATTTGCTAGTTAAGAAACTCAACTACATTATCTTTCAGAAGGTTAATAAGATACCAATCGCTTTTCCTGTTTTACTATAAAATCATCCTAAATTTTAATCTATTAAAAATGATACTAAAAAGCTACAACAGTTCATTTAATAATAGAGTTAAATATATAATTTCTTTTTAAGGATGATTGGAGTTTGACTTTAGGTTAATAACTCACCAACAATATTCCATTAAAAAGATATATCTTTTATATTATATATATCACACTAAATTCCAAAATAAATTAATTTGAAACATTTATCTATCTTCTATTTACTGATTTGTTTCTTCTATATACCATAAAATACTATGGCATATCAGACCTACTATAGCTTTATTTTGTATTATTCTATCCACCTTCTTAATTTGTCCCACATTCTTTTTCCTTATAAAATGTCAATAAAAAGATTAAACGTACATATACAAAGATCACAGCTAATGCCAGATGTTGGGAGAGTCTCCCGAGACTAAAGATTCCACACCAGGTGGTTGAGCCAGCCTAATGAAGCAACACATGCTCATGAGGAATACAAAGGGTGGACTTGGAGGGACTTGCTCTCATTTGGTTATTTATGAAAGTATAGAGAAGGATTTAAAATCAAAGCAAAAATAAAACTAAATCAAAGCCTTCCCATTTATATAGCAGATTTTTTGCTCCAAAATTAAGGCTGAAGAAAAAATCTTTTATGTATGCTTTAGTGACAAGATGATAAATCTATTTCCAACTCCTCTCTCTACCAAGTAGTGAAAATGAAAATAATCAATTTTTCTTTAAGTGGATTAAAATGCAAGCATAATTTCTTAAAACTTACCTTGGTTCTTATACTGAAAGACTCTAAAATGTGAGTTCAGGTTAGTGCTATTACAACAAACTTCAGCAAATGGACTGACCATAAAGGATGACCTTAGGCAATAACTAATAAACCTGAGAGCATTTTAATATATTTTCTTATCACCAAGTGAAGCACTTTAAGTTATTACAGCTAGGCTGCATGACCTCATACAATTGAATCAGGCTAGAGCCAAATAGGCTAATGTCTTTGATAGCAATTAGATAAGGCAGGATGTTAACTTTTACTTTAAGAAGTGTTAAACAAAGGGACTCATCTCCTGGCTTAACTTGGTTAGAAATAAGCTACTCATTTAACAGTAGAGGTTAAAGTGGGAATGGTCTCTTTCACCTGTCAAAAAGAAAATTAATTTTATTTAAAAAATTATCAGGGAATTTTATTTCTTTAATGGAGACTTTGCTAGAGTTTCTAAAGTTTCTAATAATATCTTGATATACCCTAATATCTAAAAAGCTCCCCTTTAATGTCTTAAACTTCCAATATGCTCAGCATTGGTTGAGACATATTTTCTTGTCAGTCATAATCACAAGGAATTGATTATCTGAGCTGAATATGGATAGCAGGTCACAACAGAGAAATTAAATGATAAAGCAGTACAATAAAATAATGTGATACAGGTACTAATATCATATTGCATCAAATCTAAGATGCCATTAATTGTAATACACAATTCTTTCACATACCAGTAAGAAAGAAGAAGCTGTCAATTCACAGCTTCTGTGGCACATACTTTCCTATCATTGAGAATTTTTTATACTTATTCTAAGAGTTCTTTTAGACCTAAAAAAGATTTTTAAAAATTATAAATCACTCCTGCACATAAATAAAAAGACAAAGATAAAAGAAATAAACTTCCTAGTGTATTTCTAAAACTTCTTCACATTCAGAATATGATTCTTCTGAATCTTTCAACTTAGTGTTGTTGGTGTCCATGTTTTTGCTCACAATAATGTTCTTTTTATCATCAAGAGTATTTGTGAGGCAGCCTTAAAAGAGTGTTCCAGTATTGTCTCTGGGGTTTTCTTCCAAGTTACTGACACCCATTTAGCAAGTTTTATGCAGGCACTTTCTTGATTTCATCAGAAAGTGTCAGTGGAAGGTTTCTGGACCACAGTCAGGGGCTCATATTCCCTCCTCAAGTGGTTATTAAATATCTTCTTGATAGCTAGATGAGGGCTTAGTTGACCCTTCATGTGGCCAGGAACAACAGCTAAGTTTGTTAAAGAACAGAAAATGACATCAAGAATCACATTTGCTGTCTGGCTGACAGTGAGTTTAAGATGGCATTAATTGTAAAATGCATTCTGATTTCAGAGATGTTAAAACATAAAAAAAATGTATGCCTTACTATCAAAGAAATATGGTTTGCTATTTTTCAAGGATCCACAAATATTTTGATTGAAAATCATGGCACTTTCAAAATTATAAAGGGAATATCTAAATAATCAATGACTGGTTAAAAAAGAATATAATTAAATATGAATACATGACTATACATTCATTCTCATAGTATGTGGTAAATCATGTTTGTAATTGGTCAGTTCAGCTGCTGAGAGCGATTGTTTCCAAATGCTTATCTGTGCAGCCGTGCTGACTGAAAATTAGAATCACCTGAGAAACTTTACGAACCTATAGAGGTTCTTGGGCTGACTTCTTCAAATTATGAAAAATATAAGGCTGTGAAATCTAGATATTTTAAAAACCACCCTCAGGTGATTTTGATGTATGTCAGGTTTGTGTAGCACCAGGTCCAATTGCTGTGTTAGTTGTAACACAGTAAAAAGAGCTCTGAATATAAAGTTAGGACAAGAATTTTCAAGTGCCAGCTCTACTGGCACAGTAACAGCTAGTAACAGCTGGTAACAGCTAGTTACCAGTACAATACAGCTAGTAACAGCTAGTTAACAGCTAGTTACTAGCTGTAGGACCTTGAGTAAGTCATTCAACTTGTCCAGTTTCTTTATTTATAAAATGAGAATAATTCATAGGGTTGTTATGGAGATAAAATTAGGTAACCTACTTTTAGGTACTAGTACTGGTAAAAAGCATTTGGTATAAACTTATAAAATGTTCTCTCACCACCCCCACCACCTATATGTTTACTCCAGGCTTGTTCACACTGACAGATTTGAAAAATGTAAGCAATTTCCTCAAGGCATTCCCCAATTCTCTCAGCTGCAAGTAATCTCTCCCTTCTCACAAGCAGTCTACCTACATTTCTTTATTGGAGCTTATTTCTACCTTGTTTTATACTTATTTATGCACATGACATACCCTTTCTAATATGCTGCAAACATTTTTAGAACAAAAAGCTTGCCTAATTTATCTTCATAGCCCTAGCATTTAACACTGTGCCTGGAACAGATATGGGGTTCTGCTAACGGAAGGATGTGAATGAAATGGCAAGGCAGTGATCCAGTTTCCATATTGACCTCTCCTTTTGAACAACCATTAACTGTTAGAGGTCACTGCTACTCAGTCGACACTAGAAGTCAGGTAAGGGACATTAGAATGTGACTTATCAATTAGTCATTAGATCAACTAACACTTACTTGAAGGCTGGTAGAAGAATGGACATTTAAAAGAGTAATACACTGTATTTGCATTCTCTTAGTCTGAAAATATCTGTAGTGGTTGTGGGAAAGGGATGAGGATGTGGTATAGTTCTGCTAAATACCTAGAGAAATGATAATCAGTATGGCTGCTAAATAGTGAAGCACTTTTGATGAAACTAAAAAAAATTATTTTTTCTTTGATGCTTATAAATAGGCCTTTAAGATTGTGTTCTGGATAAATTCTTTAAGTACTATATGAATATTTTATATGCATGTGGACTTCATATCAACCCATATCAACCTAGTCTCTTTGCAATTAAAATTAGAATTTTTTCTGTAAATTTTATTGTTTTAGAGAAAAATATCCTTAAATAAAAAATTTAAGTCAGTAAAAATCACAACCATCTAATTTATGAAAGTCATTTTGTATTGGAAAATGGCATGCTCATGAAAATTTATGACATAACTAAAAATAATTCATAAATCTTTCTAAATATAACTTAAAGATGGTAGATTTGCCAATTTCAAAAAAGTAGCCAGATAGTTACTGTCAGATGTGAGAAAAATTAAAACCACAAAATTTCAGAGCTCAAACATTGATGAACTAAGTGGAAGAGAGATTCCTGAATGTAAAGTGCAATCTAATTCTAGCCACATGGGTTTTAATTCACAGGAAAAGACTTGACTAGAGGCAGAATTCTGGTGTTTGTACACTGCCTTGGTGCTTAGTGAGAGAATAGATGTCATTAATGTATTCATTTTATATCCCTTGTGTAAGATTTTAAAAGATTTATTATGTTAAAATCAGAACTAAGTTTGGCTTTGTGTACATGATAAAATATTTGATTATAGCACCATTGTTTCAAAGGAATTTAAAATATCTTTTTTTTAGAAATAAAGGCATTTGAATATTAAAAGCATGGAATCATATCAATAGTTCACCAAAAGAACAACATACAATTTACTTCAGGTAATGATTGATGACACATCCAAGTGAACTTTTTAGTAAATAAGATACACGAAATAGCCTACAATCTCCATTTTTAGGTTACTAGGAGAAAACGATTAGAATCTTGCTGAATAGTATTGATAAAAGTAGAATAATGTGGACTGCTAATGAGTAAATGTTGAGGAACCATAATGAAAATAATAAAATTTGTTGGAAAACAGACTCTGTAGATTTAAGACCAGGTTAAATGTGTTAAACATTTTGTTAAATATTTAGCTTTCATGTAATACTAGATTAAGAAAATCTACCATTTGGAGAAATCTTCTATTTTATGTTCTAGCAAATATATTTGCTTGCTATAACCAGAAAAGCTAAAACTAGAATGCTTCCATTTTATATAAGAATTATGGTAAATATTCAATCAGGTTACTGATGAGCTTTCTCACCATTCCTAGGTTTAAAGCTCTCCACAATTATGTCTATCTTGTTATCTATACTCCTATTTGCAATTATTAATTAGTAACTTCTATGAAATAACATTATTTCCAAAAATTGTTCAAGGTATCTTGGAATCAAGCATTGAATATTTGATTTAAAATTTTCTACCTTTGAAAAGCACAAAAATATACTGCATGAAGAGATTAGAACGTATATATTTTTAAAACTGGTATGCTCAGCTTAATCATAATTTTCTTGCACGACAGGTTAGTTTTGCATTTTACAGACCAGCAAATCTTCACAATGGTATATGTGGATTTAACTCCATGTTTTGAACATGCTATATGCTAATAGTTTACTTATTTTCATTTAAAAATGATAGTGAAATTCCTTTAACAAGCAATAACATCTTTCTTGTTTGTACTCATTCTTTCTGCCCACGTGGGCTTCACTTCTAAGCCCATTCAAAATGATGTTTTCCAAGCATGTGCCACATGACTTGTTCATATAAATGGAGCAAATTAAACTGTCTCCACATATATCCTATCACATTTGTAGCCCTGATTTCTCTCTTTAACACGTGGCCAAGACACCGTATTATCTGCCTGCAGAGGTTGACCTCAGGATATTAGATTCTGCCACATAGCTCTCTTGTACTAAACCGAGGGGAAACACTTAATCACCCCTGCCTTTTCAGGAAAAAATCAACTTTAAATTTGCCATGATGAAAAATCAATAAACCAGTAATTGCTTGGCTTATCATTGCGTGGAGGAACAAATTGGGAAGCGAAGCTTAGCGTCCACACAGATTTCGGTGAGACACATGGAGTTTCAGGATCACTAAGCTAGAAAAGGAAAAGGTCTCAGAGTGATAATTAAATCTACTCATGCTGATTTTCTGCCAAATTTATTTCCCAAGAGTATACAAAAATGTTTCACTGCTTACTAGTCAGGCATAACTAATCAAATCAACATTACACTAACATATACAAGAAACAAAAAATGCAAATTCAAGACTATAGGCATCAGAATAATATATTCTTGAGAATAAATACTAATGTAAAGTTACTTTAACATAAAAAACTTACTTAAATTTCTGTCTTTTTAAAAATTAAGTGTATTTCCTTGCTCTATAAATATCTATAAACATTTTTATTTAATCAGCCAATAGAATATTCTAATTACTTCATAACCTTTCCTTCAACTCTAAATTATAAGTTTTAATTAAGCATCAATATTTAAAAATAAATCTCAAACTATCACACATTAAATATTTTTAATTCCTAGAATGATCTTCCTAGCTGATTTTATTTGGATTCTCTCTTCTTTGCTAACGCAAATAAATGCTATCATACATAAATTAGTCCATTATTCCCATATATTTTCACCACATTCAATGTGAACTACTAGATCTGTTGTTTAAATTAGGCTTTACATGTAAACACAAAAGATCTATTGTCTATGAAATAAAATGATCATAATTCTGAAAAGGCAAACACATACCAACTGAAAATATTACTGAAAATATTTAGTGGTTTTAAAAATTACTACTACTAATAGACCTAATTTAATGCAGTAAATTAGCATAGTTCCAATGGAAGTGCAAATGTAATCATACTCAAACATTCACATTAAGAGGAGGAAGGAGGATGAGCTTTTTCTTTTTCTTTTGTTAAAAATGATTTTATGTGTGTCCTTCAACTGGCTACTGGGACTATGATAATTAAAACATTTAAAATAGCACAAGCCCCCCAGTCTCTAATCTGAAGCTCAGGTCAGCTGTCTGTAGATTCTAATTTGTCCTCTATTTGTATTCATGACAAGAAAATACTGAATATTTAACAGCAAACTAGCAGGAGGGGGTATTGTGGGCTTAGAGGTTAAATAATTTGATTTCTGTGCAGATTACATGTAACATCCAACATCTAATCTCACACCTGATTTGGCAATACAATTACAATGAAAATAATGTAGGGACATCATAACTATAAAGTAGAGAAATAGGAACTTTTTTTCATGGGTTGGGAAATAATAAATTATTACATTATTTACTATATTTTTCTAGGCCTACTTTTTCATTAATAAAGGTGAAAATGAATTACAAAGCATGAGAGTTGATGAGGACAGTGTGTAATTTCTATCTTCTTTTATGGTACTGGAAGTTCCATCTATTTTAGCTCACTAAAAAGCAGTGAGATTTGCAAACAAAACATAGAGATGTGGAACAGACTTTAAGAAGTCTCGTCCATTCTCCTGCCTTTAGGCAGGACTACATTGAAACAGAAGCTTTGTTTTGATCTAAAATAAACTTCCATCTGTTGAAAAATCCAAGGGTTGTTTTAGCAGAACAGACTGCTTCTTAAGGTTAAGTAAGAAAAGAATAATTAAACAGAAAACTAGGAGCTGAAAACTCAACTCCTTTATATTAATAACATCACAGATTTGTTTATAAATATTATAATTAAAAATTGAAGAATAATATTTATTGGATTAAGATTTATGTACAAAAGCAAAACATTATTGGACCTAAATGCAAGTAATTTTGATTTTATACTATTCAATTTGGTATTGTTTTAATTCATTGTTTGGATAAGACCTCAGCAACTATACCAATCTATCTGTGTTTTCCTCTACTGAGTGGTAGCTTTGTCTTTGTAAATATAAATTTTATTAAACTAATTTGTTAATTTGCTATTGAAAAAGAATTTAATAATTTAAATAAAACTGAGGACAAAAACAAAGTACATTCAGATTCTAAAAAGGAAATATAACACTAAGTGATTTTATTAAACTGCCTTTCTAGATTGATAAGATCCAATTCCACATGTTAAAAAGGAACTCTTTATCCTTTGGGTTTTTAGAATTCCTTAGGGAATCATCATCTTTCATTTTTTAAATGTCATACTAATTGCCCTGTGCTGGGTGCTGGGCATACCAAAGTCAACATACAGGAATGGTCTCTGCTCTCTTGTAGCTTACATTCTAGTATAGCATATGTTATTATCATCATTTAAATGATAAAAAGCAGGGGAGTTGATCCAATTATAAAATGCAAAGACATATAGAAAGAAAAGCAGGACACTGTCCATACTTTGAAGAAGTTTTCAACATTTGTTTGTATATAGATTCACATTTAAAATAATCTCAATTAGTTTTATTTTATTACTTTCTTTTGCTTGATTCTTATTTTTCTTTAGTTTGTGACAAAGCAGTTCTACGGGCTGCTTTGCTCTAACTCTTTCATTACTGGCAACTTCAATTCAGCTAATATAATAAAAAACCAAAAACAAAACTAAAAAAAAAATTCAATGCGATTGATCAAATTGAATTCCAAACTCACAGGAAATTCCCAATCATGTGATATAGTTTCTATTCTCTTGTGTGATTTGTATAAATAACCAATTTGTGACTCAGTTTCCCAATTTGTGAGATAAGAGGATTATACTAGAAAATTATTAAAGTTTATCCAGTGAGTGTCTATGATACGTCTTCTAGTGTTTAGCTATGTGAACAGAGCAATACAGAGCAGGATCACTTACTGCAAAGGTTCTGAACCTTTTTGGCACTAGAGACCTGGTTTCATAGAAGACAATTTTTCCACAGACGGGCAGGGAATGGGGGAGGGCCAGGTAGAACCCAGACAGTGGTGATTTGTGAGTGATGGGGAGCAGCTGTAAATACAGATGAAGCTTTGCTTGCTCACTGCCACTCACCTCCTTCTGTGTAGCCTACTGTGTTTCCCCGAAAATAAGACAGGGTCTTATATTTATTTTTCCTCAAGAAGACACCCTAGGGCTTATTTTCAGGGGATGTGTTATTTTTTTAAGTACGGTACAACAATCTACATTTATTCAAATATAGTTAAGTTGTCTTCTTCTGGAACATCATCATAACTCTCCAAACCCCGAATTCCATCCTGAATTTCTTGCGACTCTATTTCCTTTAGAACCATTGGCCCCAATCTCTCATGTCGAGCAATAGAGCTCTCATGGGGCAGATGAGAAGGGCTGCTCCTCTCCTTTACCACTCTGCGACGAAATGCATGGGTTGTGCAGATGCTGTGTAGCCACGCCCATCACTAGGTCTTACTCTCGGGATAGGGCTTATATTGTGCAAATGCTTAGAAATCCTGGTAGGGCTTATTTTACGGGTAGGTCTTATTTTTGGGGAAACATGGTAGTTTCTAACAGGCCATGGACTGGTACGGATTTGCTGATCTGTGGCTCATGAGTTGGGGACCGCAGACCTACTGTAGCTTGATGGGGATTAGAAGTGGTGGGAAACAATAAGAAGGTTTTACCTGATACCTAACATGACTTAGATGTATGTTAAGCAAAGAACAATTTATGCTGATCAAGAAATTAGAAAAAAGTTTCTCTGGGGCTGAGCAGAGGACAATATAAATGACACTAATTCCTAGCAACCCACAAATCAGCCCACCAGAATAAAGCTTAAGCACCTCTTTCCTAAAATAGCAAGGTAGTTTTTCTGCTTCTGCAGGCCATTACTGAGAGATCAGAGCTGTCCTTCCTTCTAAATTCTTGTTTGAAAATCTTAATTCTGTTGAATTAGATTCAGATTAGCAGTTTCAAGGGTCTCAATTCCCTTTCCCCAGAAATTCATGTGGTTATAGGTGACTATATCTGAGACGGTATGTTCTGGGGTATGCAGATTACAACACCTCTGGATAGTCACTTCGTAATAGTAAACTAAACCATGTTTAAAGGCATACGGATAATGCTCTGTAATCAGTCACAAACTTTTAATACAACCTGAGAGAGAAGCGCCAAAATTGTTGTTTATTTTGCAGTGGAAGGGGAATTAAGGTGTTTACAGTATTCTTCAAGTGTGACAGTCACATCCAAGGTTAAATGAATCATAGCTAAGATCATATAAAATGCACAGTTGAGTATGGTTTCAGGACACTGCAGGTATATCCAAATGTCAGTTACTGATAAGCAGGCTATGGTGTCTATAATTTATCTAATTTGCATCTAAGAGACTATAATATAAAAATTAGAAAAAAATAACTTTCGTATTCAGAGCACTTCAAGCCAAAAGTAAAAAGTTTTCCTTCAAATTTCTCCGAAGGCTTTTCAATATATGAAAGGTCTGCAAAATTATCTTTTTGACCTTAAATATATTATATTATAGGTTAATCAAATTATCAGATAAAGAGTAAATTGATAACTCTAGAAAAAGAATGAAACTTTTAAAATGCATACTTGGCTGAGCTTCTGAACTTTAGGGCTTTTTATTCTTTTGAAAGAAATCCAAAATAATTTTTTTAAATATATATTACTATCCTCCCATAATAATTGATTCCAAAACTTCTAAAATAGCACAGATTTCTTTAAACTATAGTTAGAGTTTGACTACATTATATCCTGATATATTAACAGATGGAGAACTTTAATTTTTAGGAGAAAAGAATCTCATTTCCTATTGTATGATTTCTAATCCTTTCTTCCCCATGCAGCTTTGTATGCTATGGGAAATAGGCCTGATTCCAAAGGTGAACACTTGAGCAAATGCACGTGAAAGATGGACTTGAAGCTGCTAAATGGTACCCTTGACTTTTGCTAAGGAAAACATTCTTCTGAATAGAAACACTGAAAGCTTGGAAGCAACATCTGTAATTTTTAAAATGAAGAGAAAATGAGGGGTAATCAAGATTTCTGGAATAGTATATAGTATCTATTGTCTCAAAAATCTGTTAGTAATAAGGCCAATGTTAAGGGTATGATGGATCAGTTAAATTAGCCATTTAATAGCTACAAGCAATATCACAAACATAACAGCCCAAACGAATCTGTGCTGTTTATCAAAAAATGTAACAGGTAAAAAAGGCTTGTTAGTTCAGTGAAGAGACATCATTAATGGAAAAATATTATCATCAAATATTAGGAATAACTTCTGAGTAAGGTACTGCACCAACACTGAGATTACAAAGAAGTATGAAAGTCATGGTTTCTGCATGCAACTATAATGACAATTTAGTTAAGGAGATGAGACTTAAACTAATCTGATAGATTTTAAATAAACAAAGAAAAACACATAAGTATTTTCCCTCAAACACAACTTATTCAAATGATGTAGACACTGCTTTAACACTTTGATTTCATAGCTTAACACACACCCACAGTGTGATTTTCACAGACTACCACTCAATTTTTTGAATATAGTAGTCCCCCATTATCTGCAGGGGATACATTCCAAGACCCCAAGTGGATGCCTGAAACCACAGATAGTACTGAACTGTGTATGTTTCTTCCTATATATACACACCTATGACAAAATTAAATTTATAAACTAGGAAGAGTGAGAGATTAACAATAACTAATAAGAGAATAAAATAATTGTAACTATATGCTATAATAAAAGTTATGTGAATGTGGTCCTTCTGTCTTTCTCTCTCAAAAATATCTTCTTGTACTGTACCATGGATAACTGAAACCATGGAAAGCGAAACTGCAGATAAAAGGGGACTATTATAATTTAAATATGTTCAGACACTCAATTCTTGGAAGGTGAGTAATATCTGTCAGCATTTTTAGACATACGGAGTCATATCTGGTGAACAAGGTGGGCTATCAAGTTTGGTTAAATGGTTTTTAATAAAGTAAAAACAAAAATAAAATTGAGTGATGCTATAAAGCCACAAAGCTTAGTTTATTGTATGTCTTGAAAACTGACTGCATTGAAGGAGATTACAATAACTTGACTGTGTTAAAGCCAATCTCCTTTGCCCAAAATATAATATACCATCTCATATTATTAGCTACAAAATGGATAGTACAGAGCAGTGGTTTGAAAATGCTAATCTATGGCTTGGTGTTGGCAGATGGAATAACAATCACTGGGCTCATCCTGATTCTTGTGGACTGGGGCAAAGCCTGGGAATCCATATACTACTATGTTTAAAAGCACTCAAGGATATTCTGATGACTGTGCTCATAAGGCAATTACTTGTTTTATATGATATGATCTCATTATTCCAATTTTAAAAGTCTATTAAAATTTGTAAATTCCAAAACTGAAGACACATAAAAAAATGAATCCATGGAGGGCGGAGCAAGATGGCGGACGAGAAACACCACCAGACAGAGTGTCTCTGCAAAAAAGACAGCTTCTAGAAGAAATTAGAAGAAAGAAGCAAGCAGACGACCATACATTGGACGGGGGTCGGAAGGAGGGGTACTGGAGACTATGGGAGACTCGCGGGAGGAGGTTGCAGGGGAGAACTGGAAGAAGAGACCTCACGAGCGAGCAGTTTGCAGACCAGCGGCAAGAGTAGGTGGAGCAGTTAACTTTCCCCTCCCTTGCATCTCGGACTGCTGGTGGGCTCCCCAGCGATTGGAGAGACCTGCGGACACCAGCCCAGAGACGGCCGCCTCCAGCGAGCAGTAAACCTGTAGCGGACGTGGCATCAGACTCCCAACTCCCTCAGGGCACCTCCCTGTGCACAGACCCGACCGCGCGGCAGGCGCCATATTGCTTCATTCTCCCCTCCCCCGACCCTATCCACGGCTGCAGAGACAGACAATATAGCCACCAGCCGGAGGCATCTCCAAGGAATGGGACCCTCCCTTTTGGGGCCCTACAGCTGACTGAGGGGTACTCAGACGAGGAGTTCCCTGCCCGCCAGCCCTCCCAGGTGCTGCTAGCCTGGTGATTCCAGGAGAACGGGTCAGACCCTGAGGATGAGAGACATCAGCCCAGCTTGGGCTCCCCATGGGGGAATTAGGACTGGCACTCCTCTCCCTGGTG
>VBSM01000272.1:16433353-16448695 GCA_008086735.1 Cheirogaleus medius | reverse complement strand
TTCTATATAGTTTTAGTTGGCCAATTAATTTATTTCTATTTTTAGTAGAGACGGTGTCTCGTTCTTGCTCAGGCTGGTTTCGAACTCCGGACCTTGAGCGATCCGCCTATCTCAGGGGCCCAGATTGCTAGGATTACAGGCGTGTGCCACCACGCCCGGCCATTAATTCTTCTTACTTAATTCTCTCATATTATTAAGAGCTCTGTGAAAAAATTTTAATGGTTGTGTAATATCCTTTATTTCTAGATACCTAATGACTAAGTATTCTCTATTATTGGATATTTAGATTGGCAGCAACATATTTTGTCAGAGATATATAGTTTAGTAATAGGAAGCAGTTCAGGTGCTGAAGCTGATATACTCATGGTATACAGTGTGTAGTACCAGTACTACATACGTGGAAAGTCATTCCATTTGTTTATAAAGAGGATCCCTGTGCAATCTTATAGAATTTGAATTTCCAGAGCCATAAGTCATGATGTAAAGAGAAACATTTAGGACAGACAGGAATTGATAGTAGCTCCTTCTTTTATTTGCATATTTTATAATTTTTAATGAACCTTCACCAATATATGTTATTTAACTTATTCTTCTTAATTCTGCAAGGTAAGGAGCATTAATGCTCCTTTACAATTGAGTAAATTAATGTTTAGTATAAACACCAGAATAGAATTCTTTCTAATGAATGATAGTTGCTTCTGTACAAGGTTCAATAACTGACTCTCCTACAGTAGAGGATTCTTTGGTTGTTGTTTATAGCTTTAAATTTTGGTCAGTTAATAAAACAGGGTGAAAATAATACTCTAAAGTAGATTCACTCAAGTCTAGAATTTAATGCTTTTCAGTATTTTATCAACCATCAAATCATCCAGTTTAATTGTTTGTTACTTTTAAAAACCTTTAGAACTATTCTTTGGATGTAAGTTACAGAGAAAATAGGCTATTTTTCCAAAGTAGTACTAATTCATTAATTAGTACACAATTTTATTACAAGTAACATATTTTTCCTTTAATTGGTTCATATTTTTGTCAAGAAAACATTAGGTTTGTGTTTTGAATGACAGTTTATTTTCCATACATAGATTTTATTTAGATATCCTTCACTAGAATATATATACTGTTTCTTGGCTTACTTTAGCCTTATTGATATAAAATAAAGTGTGAAGAAACTTTCTGAATTGCCCTTAGTTCTTCAAAGTCAATTTATGTACTCGAGGAGTAGTAAAACATTCAAAAAAGGCCTCACATATAATCAAATGGTTTGGGCACAGCAAGTATCAAAAGTGATGTTGTTCAAGTTGTACTGAAAACACAGACCAAAATAATAATAATAATAAGTTCAGTTACATACACACAAACTGCATTTGTAGGAGTCAGGTAATGCTTATTAAAAGAAAGCTTATTTGAGTGGTTTTCCCAGTGTTTATTTTTTCATAAAAAATAAATTATTTAGTGCTTTATTTTACAGCCTTAATGCAAATTTAATCTACCATAAGAAACTACTTCATATCCAATAAGATGGCTATAATCAAAAAGATTTGTACACAAATATTCATAGCAGTATTATTCACAATAGGCAAAATGTGGAAACAATTAAAATATCTATCATGTGGTACATGGATAAACAATATGCAGTAAATCCATCTAATGGAATATTTTTCAGCAATAAAAAGGAATGAACTACTGATACATAAGACAACATGAATGAGCCTGAAAAACCTTATGCTAGGTTAAAGCCAGACTATCTATTGTATGATTCCATTTATATGAAATTTCCTGAAAAGGCAAATGTCTAGAAATCATATTATTGATTGGCTGGGGGTAGAAACAGGGCATGCTTGTTAAAAGAGATATTTTGAGGGTGATGAAAATGTTCTAAAACTGGACTGTGGTAATGGTGGCTAAAAATCATCAGACTGTACACTTAAAAGGGGTTAATTTTATAATATGTAAAAGTATACTTCAATAAAGCTACCTTTAAAATAATGATATAAACTAAAAAGAGCTCCTCCAAAATAGCCTTCAGTCTTTAAAATATCAACTTTCTTGAGGTTAACTTTCTAATTCAAATCCAAGTCTAAAACAAGAGCAGCAGCCTTCACAAGCCATCTCTTTCCTCCATCATTTCCCTTTAAGCATCTAGTGTTTCTCAAGCCATCACAAGTCACCTAGGAAGTTTTTAAAATTAAGATTCCAATGGGAAGAGAAAGATAATGAATAAATCAATATATACGGGCATATCTCATTTTATTATGCTTATTGTGCATTGTAGATACTGTGCGTTTTACATATTTAATGTTTGTGGCAACTCTGCATGGAGCAAGTCAACCAGTGCCAGGTGCCATTTTTTCAAAAGCATGTGCTCACTTCATGTCTCTGTGTCACATTTTGGTAATTCTTGCAATATTTCAAACATTTCCATTATTATTATATCTGTTATGGTGATCTGTGATCAGAGATCTCGGATGTTACTATTGTAATTGTTTGGGGGCACCACAGACTGTGCCCAGAGAAGATATTAAACTTCATTGATAAATGTTGTGTGTGTTCTGACTGCTCCACTAACTGGCTGTTCCTCTGTCTCTCTCCCTCTCCTTGGGCCTCCTTATTCTCTGGGACACAACAATATTTAAGATAGGCCAATTAATAACCCTTCAATGGCCTGTAAGTGTTCATGTGAAAGGAAGAGGGGCATATCTCTCACTCTAAATCAAAAGCTAGAAATAATTAAGCTCAGTGAGGAAGGCATATCAAAAGGTGAGATGGGCTGAAAGGCAGGCCTCTTGCCCCAAAGAGTTAGCCAACTGTGAATGCAAAGAAAAAGTTCTTGTAGGAAATCAAAAGTGCTACTCCAGTGAATATGTGAATAATAAAACAAAACAGCCTTTTTGCTGATAGGGAGAAATTTTGAGTGGTCTGGATAGAAGATCAAACTATCTACAACATTCTCTTAAGTCAAAGCCTAATCTGGAGCAAGGACCTAACACTCTTCAATTCTATGAAGGCTAAAAGAGGTGAGAAAGCTACCAAAGAAAAGTATGAAGCTAGCAGAGATTGGCTTATGAGGTTTAAGGAGAGAAGCTGCCTTTGTAACATAAAAGTGCGAGGCAAAGTAGCAAGTGATCCAGACAATCTAGTTAAGATAACAGATGAAGGTGGCTACACTAAACAACAGATATTCAATGTAGATGAAATGAAGAAGATAGGACTGTTGTAGCGAGAGAGAAGAAATCAATGTCTTGTGTCAAAGCTTCAAAGGACAGGCTGACTCTCTTGTTAGGGGATAATGCAACTGGTGACTTTAAGGTGGAGCCAATGCTCAGTTACCATTCTGAAAATCCTAGGGCCCTTAAGAATTATGCTAAATCTACACTGCTTGTGCTTTATAAATGGAACAACAAAGCCTCAATGACAACACATCTGTTTACAGAATGGTTTACTAAATATTTTAAGCCCACTGTTGAGACCTACTGCCCAGAAAAAAAGATTCCTTTCAAAATATTACTGCTCATTGATAACACACCTAGTCACACAAGAGCTCTGATGGAGATGTACAAAGAGATTAATTTTGTTTTCATGCCTGTTAATACAACATACATTCTGCAGCACATAGATCAAGGAGTAATTTTGACTTTGAAGTCTTATATTTAAGAAATACATTTTGTAAGGCTATAGCTGTCATGGATAGTGATTCCTCAGATGGATCTGGGCAAAGTCAATTGAAAACTTTCTGGAAAGGTTTCAGCATTCTAGATGCCTCTAAGAACATCTGTGATTCATGGAAGTCAAATATCAACATTGACAGGAGTTTGGAAGAAGATGATTCCAACTCTTACGCATGACTTTGAGGTTCTTAAGACCTCAGTGGAGGAAGTAACTGAAGATGCAGTGAAAAGAGCAAGAGAACTAGAGTTAGAAGTGGAGCCTGAAGATGTAACTGAATGTAACTGAACACTTAATGTCCTCTGTAAGTTCAGTTACTTCCAAGGAAATGATGTATAATCAGTTAAGAATTATTTATTGAGTTCATACAGAATGCCAATTTAAAAAATCTAGTTGCTTCTAAGTTTGAATTGCTTTATTAGAACAACATATTGACTTATCTTAAAGTCTTGCCTTAAAAAACTCCAACAACATGTAGTAATTTACCATCTTTAGTCTAACTATAATCATAGGTGAAAATGGGACATTTTCTCAGGCTTTTATATTTAAGGTATGAGAGTAATTTGGGTAATGGAGAAATGCAGGAGTAATCTATTCTAGAGCAGTATCTTAAAAACTGAGGATGATGACTCATTAGTGGGTTGTTTTCATTTTGTTTTAAGATGCAATAGAATTAGAAAAGAAATCAAATGTTTTAAATATTGTTTTGTAAATTTTTTCTGTTATGTGTACATATGCATATGTAGACTGGGTTGCAAAGTATAATATGTCTCTTGTATGTTGTATATTTAAAAAAATGATACGCTAGAAAGAAGGTAAAAGGATACAGAGAGTTTTATTTTTTTCTAACAAGAGGCTATTTCAAGTTATTTTTCAAAGAGAAGACTTGTTATTTTTAATCCTCTAGGTAGGTGCCAGTCAATGGCACTTCTGACCCAAAAGTTCCCAAAAAGATAATGAATAGAAAGCAATCTTAGCAAAGAATTATAAAACAACCTGGATTTAAAAACCAACTTGATCTCAAAAAATCATCCATGATATGGCAGGTAAGAACAAAGACTGGGTATACACTAAATACAACAAAATTACTAAGGTACTTAGAATGTTGCTGTCACATAACATTTTTCTTTTTCATTTTTCTTTTGGTGCTTACTAAATAATGCACTGCAGAGAGACTTACTCTTTGTTTACATAAATATTTTGTTTTTCCACATAAACAACCCTAATTTCTTCGTGTATTTTGGTTCTGAAGCCCAATGAGCATCTATATTATTACTATGGTGTTTATTCTGCTGAGGTCAGCAGCACTACAGCAGGGCTTGATCCAAATCACCAGCAATAAAGGCTACCTCAGTTGAATAGGATTCAACAAGACCACAGAATCCTCTCCTTTTCTCTCATTCCAACAACTCTTACCATTTCCAATGTCTTTGCAGTAGTCTTTTATAGCCTTGGGAAGTCTGAGTGATCCCAACTTTTAAAGTCTTAGCAAATTCTGCTAATTCGCAGTATACAGAAAGACATGGCAGGCATCTGAGTTGTGTATTACTCAAAATTATAAAGGTATTAGCTGGGTGTGGTGGCTCATGTCTGTAATCACAGCACTTTGGGAGGCTGAGGCAGGAGGATTGCTTGAGGCCAGGAGTTGGAGATCAGCCTGGGCAACAATAGTGAGACATCCCCTTCTACAAAAAATAAAAAAAATTAGCTGCACATGGTGGTGTATGCCTGTAGTCCCAGCTACTCTGGAGGCTGATGTGGGAGGATTGCTTGAGCCCAGGAGTTGCAGTTCAAGGTTACAGTGACCTATGATTAGGCCACTGCACTCCAGCCTGAGTGACAGAGCAGGACACTGTTTCTTTTAAAAAAAAAAACAACAAAAAACAAACTATGAAAGTATTAAATCAGTTAGTGTTCTCTGTCACAATCAGAATTCTTTCCTTTCAAATCTGAATGAGACACCATTACCTTGAAGAAGGAGAAAGGAACTGCCTGGATCTCATTACCCTTATCTCTCCCTCTCTAGCCACTGGTATATCATCCCTGCTGTTAGCAACAATAGCTAACCTTTATTGAATGCTCAGTATATACTAAGCTTTGTGTTAAGGACTTTACATACATTAATGTAATGTTCACAACTCTTCCAGGAATAAGAAAATAAAGACATAGAAGTAGAGTGATTCATCCAAAGTCACAATGTTACTAAAGTGTTGCTGATATTCAAATCATCATGTTTATGACTTCAATTTATGCTCTCAACCACCAAGCACATTGCACACTTGTCTTCACTGGCATACACTGGGATTAGTTCTGCATTAAGAAGAAGGCACAGAAAGAGCTCTTGACTAAGAAGACTCAGTAGCCTCTTGGAGATAGGGCTAGCATTTCATGCATCTTCCTCATGTATGGTCTTGCTCCATGGCTCTCGTCTCACATTGCCCAAATCCTCTGCTTGGCTTTCTAGTTTAAAATTGTGATTCTTGTTACATGAGTTTCTTGAATTTCAGCTCTCTTCTATAACAGTCTAACTTTTGCTTTTACCTGAATCTCACTTGCCCTATATAATGTCTAATATACTGTATCCAGTTTGACAGGTGATGACAAAAGAATAATTCTTTTTTTCTTGACATTGGAGATGATTTCAATTGAGTACTGCTGATTATCTTGGATTATAGTAGTTTATAATAAGGTGGAAATGTTCAGAATTAATCAGACTTTGATTTTATTTACATAAATTCAGCTTTCTGTATTCTAAAACAGTGATTAGTTATCTAATCACACTAAATTTGCACAAATAATCAAGGTTTACATAAATTATTTTCTTTGAACAATATTCTCCATTCCATTTCTTAATTTTATATCAAGTATGTTATACTAGAATACCTATAATTTAGAAAACATTTTTATCATATATGTTATACTAATCCTTCATTTTCCCTCCATCACCTATTAGGTCATCAAATATGAAATGTCTGATTCTGAATCAAAAGTGTAGTTTATTGTATCTCAAACAAGAAGCAGTACAATTAATCAAAGTATGCACCTAAACTATCCACACAGTTTTGCCAACTTAACAGCAGCTTGTTTATGCCAGCAGCGAAGAACCCTGGAGAGTGAGTAGCGATGAAATCACAAAAGGCATCTTCCACAGCTTCTTGAGAACTGAATATTTTTCCTTGCAAGAAGCGGTCCAAAGCCTGGAAGAAGTGGTAGTCAGTTGGTGCAAGGTTCGGTGAATACAGTGGATGACAGACAGTTTCTAAGTCCAGTTTCTATAGTTTGATCAGTGTTGTTTTTGTGTGACATGTGGTCGAGCATTGTCGTGCAAGAGGATTGGCCTGTCTTTATTAACTAATCTTGGCTGCTTAATCACAAGCATCCTCATCATTTTGTCCAATTGGTTGTAGTAGGCATCTGCTGTAATCGATTAACCAGGTTGCATGAGGCTATAGTGGATAATACAACACTGGACCACCAAACAGACACTGTTAGCTTTTTGTGGTGAATATTTGGTTTTGGATTGTGTTTTTGTACTTCATCTTTATCCAACCATTGCCCTGATCACTGGTGATTGTCAAAAATATCCATTTTTCATCACACATAACAAGACAAAAGTTCACCTTTATGTCATGACAGTAAAGAAAGGCAGGCTTCAAGATTACTTCTCTGCTGACGTTTGTTTGGTTCAGACGGAACCCATCTATCCAGCTTTTTTACCTTGCCGATTTGTTTCAAATGGTCCAATATTGTTGGAATAATAATGTCAAATTTTGCTGCTAATTCACACGTAGGTTGAGATGGATTCACTTCCACTATAGCTTTCAGCTCATCATTATTCACCTTGGTCTCAAGTAATATAGTAAGATGGTTTTAGAAAATAAAGGACATAGGACACCATATTAATACCAGAAAACTAAAATAAACTTATATACACTTTCAAGACAGGTCAATTACAGTAAGGATGGTCATATATATACATATATATACACTTTTTTTTTTCTAATAGCAGACAGAAATAAGGCCGCTTTTCTGTAAATGTTTTTAGAAATAGGATTCTTTTTGGATGCCCACTCTGAATCTCTAAGAGTAAGATTAAGGTTTATTAGTCTGCTGGTAAGGTTAACAGTAAATGTAGGGAAAGAAAATATTTTTGCAATAAAATATTCTATTTAGAAACTAGATCTGACTATATTATTTATAATACATGCTGATTAACATGTAATCAATCACTTAGTATCCTTAGAATATTTATCTCTGAATATGTTATAGTCATGTATCTTGCGGTCAAAGATAGATTGTAAAGTATGCTACAGGAGATAAATATTTATTGACTCAAACTGGGTTTCAGTCATATTTCTTTTGATACAGCTAATAATTTGTTATACTGAACATATTCTGACATCATTGAAGTTATTAACAAGACTTGAATCTTACTAATGCTAACAATATGAATTTCAAAGAATATTTGAATTTTACCTGTTTTCCTTTAACAGGTCATTACTATTTCCAGATATTAATCCCATAATTAAGGCAGAATGTTCTTACTTTGGCTAAGTCATCATCTTATGTAAATAAAACTTGATTCAGACACTTGCTAACTTTACAACCACTCTATTGATCTTTGCAATACCGTTTCATTTTGCTGAGAAGATGGTGAAGTATGACTTTGCACGGTATTAACTGATCCATCTTCAGCTTCTGGTTCAACAGACAAGAATCATATATTCACCACAGGAATAATTTTTGCCAGCACAGTTTCCTTTAAAGGCACTTTTGCAATGGCATTTCTAAAATTCGAAGTAGGAGTGAACTTTTGGATGACTGAATTAAATGTGAATATTATAAAATTATAATTCTTGACCTTCTTTTAAACTGATAACTACAAAACATGATATAGTTTTTAGGTCAACTGGATGCAGGTCTTCTGGCTTAGTAAATAGAGAAACATTTTTCCTCATGTAGTACCATGTTACTATTATATGCAAAATACTGGCCTTAAGAAACAGCTATAGGTAATACTTGTCAGCATGAGCAGGTGAATAAAATCACTTTTTACATGTGATATTACCTCTTTCCATATTATGAAATTGATACACAAAAATTAATTCACAGAAACTTTCAAAATCAAAATGAAGTTGTAATTTACCAAATAACAATTGTGACCTACAAACTTTTGAGTACTTTTCTTGATATTTAGAGAAAAACCTGTGAAAATAAATTTTAGTAAAAATTTTATCTACTGTTTAGCCTTGTGATTACATTTTACTGTTAGGCCAAATTTTTAATTAATTTTGTAGAAGTATTAGATATTTAGGCTAGATATTTTATTTATGTTAAGAACGAATGAGAATCTCACATTTTTACAATCTCATATTTTTACACTAAGATATCTAGGATACTTTGAGAGTAAAAATAGGTACAACTTTATAGAGAATAGAAGTATAGGAGAACTAACACATATAATATATATTATCTGCTACCTGTCAGGCACTATTCTAAGTGCTTTACATATATTAACGTCAGTGAGTAGATATTTTCATTGGCCTCATTGTATAGATGAGAAAATTGAAGCACAGGTTAAGATTATATGGTTAGTAAGTAACACATTGAATTAGGAAGTTTGGCTCCAGAGAATTACTCTTCAATATGCCAAACTTCTTTATAAATAACTACATCTGAATCAAACAATTTTAGGAAAAAGCAAGAGGACAGTCACCAAGGAATGTTTTTATCTTAGGATAACAGAATCAAGATAATGCTGCTAAACTGACAAAATAAAAGTTTGTATTTAATGACAATATATTTTAAACAGAATTTTCTCTGAAGGTAAGTGATACAGGCTTTAATACTAGAGTAAGTGAGTTAGAGCTAGATTAAAAAAATTCATGAAGTGTATTTTTAGAAAGTAATTTTTCCTCACGAATAATAGATAGTATGATAAAATAGGCTTGCTTCTATACTAGTATTTCATTGCTTCTATAAGAACACAGAAAACTCAAGTTTTCAAGTAAAATAAAAATTTTATCCTGATCTTGAAAAGAAATATATAAAATATAGTTTCTGAAGTTTCAATAAATTCAATCTAATAAAAACAAAAAAGAATATGATGTCTTACTTTAATGTATATTTGTGTCTCACTTAGTAATATCTGAACAATTTAGCCAATAACTATATATTACTATATCTTATACTCTTTGCTACCATTTTAGGTCCATTAGACATGCCTTTCTAAATTAACAGTAAGTTCCTTGAGAGCAAAAGAGAACTGTATCTTTCATTTCTGCATCCCTCAAGGTACATACTATGGTGAATACCCAAAATTGCACTAAAAAACAAAAAAGAGAAACAACTAACACTTTATAATGTCTATAAAATAGATTTATATATACTGTATCACAACTACATCTTTAGATAGTAGCTAGGTTATTATCATATTTATTAACAGACGGGGAAATTCAGTTCAAAAGGACCACCTAATGTCACAAAGGATGAGAAAACACTAATCCCTATTTGAATTTACTTTATTTCATCATTTGTTTTCATGTTTATTTTCTGACTCCCTCCACCTTCTAGAATGTAAGATCTTCAATACAGGGGATTTGATTTTCTTTGTCACTGATCTATTCACATGGCTTAGAACAGCACCACCTTCCATGTTGTGAATGTTTAGTAAATATTTTTTGAATTGATAAAAGTTACTAAAGGGATGAATGATAAAAGGATAATCATTATACTCGTGTGTTGCAATTCTGAATAATAACAATAGTGTATATCTTTATAGTACTATGTAGTTATGAAGTGCTTTTGTAAATACTATGCCATTTCATATAATAATGATTCCAGGCAGATTTTATTATCTTCCCTACTTTAAAGTCATCGTGAAGTTAAGCAACTTATTCAGTCACAGAGCCAGGAAATGGCAGAATGGGAACTCAGCTAGAGGAAGCTAAGGCTATTTCCAGTAGAGCACATTTCCTCCTTAGATTGCATTAGCTTCCCCTCAGGATTGCACACCTGTGGGCATTCAATATGAATGTCAGCTTCCTAATGTTTAATTTATACTGGAAATAGCCTATTGAATAGAAAACCTGTACCTTTGAGTTGGTCTTGAAATCTGTGTTTGTAGAGAATAAAATATATTTAAATCATTAAGGAAATACATGATAGTCAGCCACCGGAGGCCTAATAATGGTTAAACAGGTATCAGTCCATCTGTATTTCATGAACATTTTGCTGAAAATAAATAAAATGGATATAAACTGGCTTCTAAATCCATAAAGAATACAGCTGAATACATATGAATCAAAAACAGTTATTACTGAGCTATTAGGAAAATAAGGGAGAATTCTTTCTTTGTTAAAAAGTTAAAAATGAATAGTACACATTTACTGGAAGCATCGAAACTGAGAAACAAATAGCTGATGCTATGTAATATGACACAGATAAAACTATATTCAAAGGAAAGGTTAAAAATATTTAGCAATCAAGTTCTTGCAGACATGGAATCAAGGGGATTATAAAGGACAAATCACTGCTGAGGGAAATAAGACAGATGGCTAGGATAAATGACTGAGTATTCTTGACTGAATTTTATTTTATTTTTTACTAAATAAGAACTTAAGGAAAAATATACAATAAAGCAATGCATTCAGGCAAAACAGATTAATTTTCTTCTTAAAGAAAATAGCATTCTAACGTTAGAGCTAATGTGTTAAAAGATTATACAGACATAAATATTTTTTGATTATTTGTTTTCTTTTTATTTTAGTATATTATGGGGGTACAAATGTTTAGGTTACACATATTGTCTTTGCCCCACCCAAATCAGAGTTTCAAGCATGTCCACGCACTGGACGATGCGCACTGCACCTATTAGGTGTGAATATACCCATCCCCTCCTCCCCCACCACCTGCCCGACACCTGATGAATGTTACTACTATATGTGCACTTAATATATTTTTAAATACTACATTATGAAAGATGTAGAACTATTAAATATCACACACAGAAAACACAAATTTTCTAGAGGAAAATTTTAAATCTTGTAATGGAAGAATGTAATAAAGTAAGACCGAGTTGAGGGGAGCAATTTTGAATATTTAAATCTAAGAAGGAAATAACATTACATGTTACAATGAATAGCCAATTCAGGAAGAGGGCCAGAAAGGACAATCCTCTTATTTCTGTCTAACCTACTTAGGTCAACATGCCAACTGAATAAACAGTGACTCCTAAATGATATCCATGTACCTGTTAACTTCTCCCTTCAACTTCACTCCAACTTTCTTATAAAGGGTATCCAGAAGGAATAAAGGATGCTTCAGAACTCCCAACATTCATCTTCTTCCTTGGGTCTTAGGCAACAAACTTCAGTGGAGAAAAAAGGGATTATAACAGTTCTCTAGGTGCTAGGTGTGTTTTATGCTAGGAACCACAAAACTCTGGGACAGGCACAACCTCAATGAAAGGGACCTGAGAAACCAGATACTTAAGTCTGTTCCAGGCTCTGAAGGTTAGGTGTGGAGGGGACAACTATGAGTATCTCATATAGCCCAGCTAGTCTGTAGGGAGAAAAGCCGATAGAGATTATGGGAAGAGGACACAGACATGCTGACAAAATGTGCCTCTGTCAGGTACACCTCACCTGCTGGGTGTCCCAAAACCCAAGTGAGGCAATCTAATATGGGTACAGATCTAAGTGAGGACAGAAAGTTTTACAGTAAACAAATGCTTAAGAGCTGAAGGGCAGGATCCAGAGAGGAAGACAAAAGATAGAGGAAGAAAGAATGAAATCATATTATTTTTGAACAGTGTAAGAATTGTGATTTATGCAGGCTGTTTAAAGAGGGGAAATGTATATTGGAGTCAGACTGCCTGAGTTTGTGTCCTGGCTTTACCACTTATCAGCTATAGAACAAGCTATTAAGCAGTGTGCCTTAGTTTCCTATCGTTCCTATAGTACAGGAATAATAACAGCACAAATCTCATAGACTTCACGAGGATTAAGAGAGTTAAAATATGTAAAGTACTTAGAAAATTGCCTGGCACCTACTTTGTCTTTCACTTACTAGTACTCTTTATCTCACCTTCACCAAAAGATTATAAATATAAAAGATGAAATTAAAGCTAATCTATTTTACTTCTTGTCAATCAGCTGTGGCAAAAGATTTGATGAATTTCAACTTAAACAAATGAGACCTGAGGATTGCTCTAAGTTTTCACTTGAACTGTCAACCACTTCAATGAATAATTTAGAATGGATTGCCTAACACTTTTGGAAACAAAAATATTTGAAGTAAAAAAGCTAACAGATGGGTAGAGCTATTTTGAATAAACACAAGGAAAAAAGAATTCAAGAACTACTATACTTATACCACAAATAAGAATTTTATATTAGAGAGGAGTCAAATGCAAAGAAAGACTGTTATGCTTATAAATGGATTTACAACATAATCAGCACCCTTAAATATCTGCTAAATTCAATATAAAAATACACAGAAAATCTAAACAGCTATGCTAATGCATTCAATAATAGAGAATAAATCAAAGGAAGAAGTTGAAATGATTTTTAATTATATATTTTAAAAGTATAGTTAGAACATTTCAAATACATACAGAGAAAAAGAGAAAGTCATGTATTATTAAGTCAAAGAATAAGAAAACAAAATTAAAAGGTTTAATACTATTCATTTTCCTATAATATAATCTCAAATTAGAAAAAAAAGTGGGAAATTGTAAGCCTTCACTTTAAGTATTCAGTTGATTTTTACTAAAAGATGTTACCTTCCTATAATTCAACTAAAGTGGGAAGAGTTAGCAAATGGCTCAAGAAAGGGGGCCCCTCATCAATGTACTAGTTATATTCACTGAGTGGAAAATCATCTGAGCTATATAAGGCCCATGAAAAGCAGTCTAAATGGGGTACCACTGTTTAAAGGGTGGAAGGTAAAGTAGTTGTCCTGGACAAATTTTGGTGTGTTGCCTGACTTTTATCTTGGATACAATACTTGCAAACATAATCATGTTATTGATTTAAGAACACTCAAAGGAACGAATTACATAATAGTCAGAATGAATTTGCATGGCACAGATCGTACTATGCTAATACAATAGCTTTTTTGAGATAACAGAGAGTAGATAAAGGGAGCTGGGTAGACGACATTTAACTACATTTCACAATGCTTTCAACCCTGTACTGCATATCAGCATGCTGGAAAATTAAGAGATGAATTGTATAAATGATGTGACAGAGTGAATTACTAGTGTCTTATAGGTTGAAAATAAAGGATTATTATTCTTTCAGATATGGAAATACATACACACATATACTGATGTATATTAGGTTTCAATTTGGAGCTAGACTAATTACATGAAATAAAATAAATGTAGCTTATACATTAATCATTTTCAGGGAAAGGTTAATTTGATAGCATTCAAGTACCTAGACAACCCACAAGAAAAAAATTTTGGAAGCAAGCAACAAGAACAACAAAGAATCTAGGAAGTAATTTACTTTTACCTATAAAAAGTAAGTAAAGCAAACTTACTGAATGAAAAACACAACTCTTATCTTTTGAAATTAGTGTAATATAGGTTATTTTACCAGTAGAATTGTTCTTCAACATCAACAATAATAATTTTCTTATGTTTTTGGATACACAGAAAAGTCAGTGAGCTCATGTAAGATAAATCCATATTAGCAAATATCGATAGTATTTTGACATTCTTTGGTTTCATTTTATATGGCTGTAATTCAGGACATAACAAAGTTCGGTTATACTTTCAACGAGATTACTTGGAATCCATTGTAAGTTCAAGATAAGCTACTTAACTATAGGTTTAAAAGAATGAAGGGAAACCAGTTATTCATTTATTCATTCACCATGCAATAACTCAAGAAACTGAGTTTCTACTATGTGTTATATACCAAGTTCTCTACAATCCTGGTGTTTATACTAAGTACTGGATACTAAGTCCTCTACAATCCTGGAGTTTATACTCTACTTAGGATGATAAATTTGTAAAGATGCTAATTAAAACAGCTATGATTAGAAGAATATGCTTTTTCAACAATTCTCAGGTATTAAATGGAAAAGGTACTATATAACTATCACAAGCTAAATACAAGGTCAGTTTGACTTAGTGAAAAGTCTAAAATAAAAATTACTTTAGAAAGAATAACAATGTTCAGGTATCTATACTTAAGAAATTCTTTAAAAAGTATCATTTTAAAGATGCTTGGACTAACTTAATGAAAAAAAGACCATTAGAAATATCAATTGCAAACATTTAAATGAGGGGTTCTTAAGTATTAAAAAAGTTTTCTTTCACTAGGACAGTATTTATGTTACTTTTTCCATAAAAATAAATCACCTATCAATTCCAATATCCGTGGTTAATATCAGTGCCATTCATTTTCAACTGATTATGACTCCAATTAAGATCTGAATTAATGAGATTAGGCTAATAATTACTATAACATACTTTCACTGTGTTGGTTGGTAATAAGTACTGCATTTGTGATTTACAGTACCACAGTGTTTTGTAACGGCCACTATGTTATTAACATAGCAGTACATATACACTATAATTTGCTTAGACTGCTTTGCATTTAGTATTATATCTATTGTACTATGGGCATACCATAAGTATAACTGAAATCAGATAGATTGCTTCTA
>VBSM01000272.1:16378353-16428353 GCA_008086735.1 Cheirogaleus medius | reverse complement strand
TTAAATAAATAAATGTACCTTTTTAAAACACAAATATGATCATGCCACTCGCTGCTAAAAATACCTCTCAGGGCGCCATTTTGTATATATACACACACACAGACACACACATGAATAAGTCCAAAATCTTTAGCATGACATCTAAAACCCTTCGTATAACTCCTATGTATCAATAACAATTAAAAAAAGGCCTTCACAGTCTGATTTTAATCTAACTTTCCAGCCTCATCATTCACTACTCCCCCTTCCTCATTCCAAAGATCTTTAATCTAGCCTTGGTCGACCACATTGCCTTTTGTTTGCATTGCCATGCCTTTCTTACTGATGGGGTGCCCATCCTCACTGTTGCTGAGAAAACCTTACTAGAAAGTTTTAGCTCAAATACCATGCTCTTCTATGAAGCCTTTCCTGATTGACATCCTTTGTCCCCAAGCAGAAATGATTGCTACCTCCTTTCTCCTTAGGTACTTTAAGATCTTTCTTAAAGAATGCACATTCTGATGGAATGTACATTTCACTCCTTTCATTACAGGAGATATATCTGACTCCCTGAGAGCAGCACACATAGTAGGTGTGACAGAAATGGTTAGTGTTCACTTCCTCATGAGTCTTTAGTCTGACTACATTTTCTACTCTTCCTCGGACTTAAGTGTGGCCATTTGCCTGAGTTCAGAATAATGGTGTGTGAGCCTAAGTAATGTGTATTATGTTTCCATACCTCCATAGCTGCCTATTAAAAAAAAACCAAAAACCTCTCATGCAATCCTCACTCTCTTTCCCCCTTCACTGGCTAAATCAAGGACCCAAGGAGGGCAAACCACAAGATAAGAAAAATCTGAGTCTCTGAATTCTGCAAGGAGAAGTGCTTTTCTCATGACTTGCTTACACTGTGACATGAGCACAAAGCAGATTTATATTGTTTGAAGTCACTGAAATTTGGGGTTGTTTGTTATGGCAGTTTGCCCGCTTTGCCTAATATAATAGGTGCTCAATGAATGTTTCCTAAACAAAAGAATAAAAAGGATTTAGAAAGTCAATACAAATACTACATTGCTCCTTCTAAAGTGAAGTCTTCTTTAAGCAAAGAATCCCTCTATGACTGTTTCATTTACATGATGGAGATCAGAAGAGCAGCTGCTACACAGGGCCCAATTCAGTATGTGTCATCAACAGAATATTTCCAGAATTTATTCTCATCTTTACCAATTTTATCTAAAAAAACTCCACAGGGATGTGGCTTTTTCGATTATTGCAGCTGTTTGCTTAAGCTATATTTTAAATGACTTGGGGAAATACTTTATATACCCTATGGGAGGGAATTAATCAAATCAAGAATTAGAAAAGACTGACAGGGTTTCTGACTCATCTCCTACTTTCAGAAGGGACTGTATTAATATTTTCAGAAGAAATATTTTTATAAGGGTTTAACAACTTTCATCACAAAGTTCTTTTCTATATGTAGCCCCATCTCTGACATTGTACTACCATGAATAGACCAGAAATGTTGAGGAATTCTTAAAAAATCAGAAAGCAGATAGGAACAGATGTGTAGAAAATAATTAGAAGAAATTACAGCCCAATCACATTCAGAAGACTATGCAAACATGGAAGAAGTTCTAGGGATGTTTTAATCTTACAGTCAATGGACAAGAGGTAGGCCTGAGGCAAGTGTCAAACCGAGAATTACAATCGAAGCAGCTGAACAATGGCACCTCCCCTGGATATGGTAAGTAGGAGTACAGGCAGTGTTTGACCACAGGTAAAGGCAATGAGTGTAGGAAGTGCTGAGGCCAATGAGGCAAGGGCTAGTAATAACTGACTCCTAAAAGGCATGACAAGCTAACAGTGTGTCCTTAGCAGCAATACATTTTGCTAGTGACAAAATCAGTGGAGACAGGGTATAATGAGCTATTAATAAAATGGCAGGATTACAGAGATTATCAAATATAAAGATGAACAGCCAACCTAGAATTACCAGACATTTAAGGTAAACCAATCCCATGAAGGATAAAACAAACAAGAACACCACAAACAATAACAATACCCTAGAACAACTAAGCAGAAGATTAAGACTTAATAAGGCAAACAATTTTTTGAAATCAGTGTAAATAACATTTTTAAAGTGATCTGAGAAGATCCCGATTGCATCTTGGTAACTAAATTTTGACCATCAAAATAAAACTCCATACAAGTGAAGAGCAGAATAGCTGAAGATTAAATGAATGTGCTAGAAGATCTTACAAATAATTTTCCCTGAATGTAATGGAAAAGAACAAAGAGATCTACATATAAAAGTTAACAGACAGCATTATCATCATTATTGAAGTTAACATTTATTGAATGTTTACTATGTACCTTAGTGTTTGTATATTTCATTTAATCATCAAAAAAAAAAGATATAATCTTTTAGACAAAAGACATAAAAGAAGTATATTTCCCCAAAACTTTAGAAAGGCACAAAGAGTCCTCAGGTTGCAAAGCAAGGAAAATGCAAAATAGACACATCTGAAAAAATTGTAGTGAAACTGAAATACAAGAATACCAAGAAATATCAAGACGCATCTAAGAATGTTTGGAAAGAAGAAATAGGTTACCTACAAGGAAGGAAAAAATTAGATTGGTATCTAATCAAACTCATCAAATTACTCAAAACAGAAATCACAGAAGCCACATTCTCTGATGACACCGAAATAAAGTGGGAAATTAACAATCAGAGAATAATTCTGCAACCCTGATCCCAACCTCCAAGTTATCTACCTGAAAATATTTCTTAAAATCCTTCTAAATAACTTTTGGGCTAAAAATGACATGGAAGTAGAAATTATTAACTACTCAGAAACAATATAAATTCAAATAAAGTAAAATGAGGTAATTACAAAAAATAAAAATCAGAAATTAATAAAATTAACCAAATCTAAAATACCTGTAGAGGACTTGATCAATAAAACCAAAAGATATTATTAAAAATAAATAAATAAAACAGATAAGCCTTTGGAAAATCTGATTAAAGGGGAAGGAAGGATAAAAGACCCTAATAAACAACATAAGAAATTAATAAAGTGACATCATTAGAGATATGGAAGAAAATTTTAAATGTATAATAAAAATAAACACAAACATAACTTATACATTCACATGTTCATATATTGAAAAATCTAGAGGAAATCAATAATTTTCTGGGAAAATAATAATAAGAGGAACACCTGAAAAAGTTAAAAACACAAACTTCTATCCAAAATTGTTCTAGACTAGATAGTTTTATGTGAGACTTATACCTCATATTTAAGGAAACACGAATGGCCAAAATACATCTTTGAAATGTGCTTGAGGTTATCAGTACTCAAGGAAATGCAATTAAAACATTATTATATGTTTCCCAGCAAACTTGCAAAAAATAAAAAAGACTAATAATAATATCAAGTGTTAACAATGACAGAGCAAAACAAAATCTTTTGTTGCCTCCAATAGGATGATATAAACTGGTGAAGAAGTTTTGGAAGGCCCTTGGCCTATCCAATAAAATTGAAAATACATAAATACTTCATCCAGTAATCCCACTTCTAGGAACCTATTCCATAGAAATATTTGCACATGTGTCTGAGGATGTATTTATAGGGCACGGCACTATTTGTAATGAAAAAAAAGAAAAAAGAAACAACCAAAATATGGAGGAGGCTAAATAATTTACAGTACCATATTATGAAATATTATAAAGCCATTAAAAATGAGATAGATTGGTACATATGGATATGGAAAGATTTTCAAGAGAAATATTAAATTAAAAAAGCAAGTTGAATAACAATATACAGCATATCCTATTTTCTAAACCAAAACAAAGCACACGAGTATATATGTAAATGCATAGAAAGAGGACAAGAAACATGCATGGAAGACTAATAGCGTACTTGCCTAACTAGAATGTGGCAGAGCAGGGCTTCTATCCAACTCCAAGGGTTGTACTCTTTACACTTTATTACCTTTTTTAAAAAATACATATGTACTCCAATATTCCATGTACAAAGTTAAGAAAACTATACTTGCGAGATATCAAAGAAGTTCAATGATGGTCTGTTATAAATTTGGGGGCCAAGTGAGAAATGTTCTAATGAACTGTAAATAAAAACATCTAGCAAAATGTATTTTTGATTATTTCAGTTTATTATAATTCTTAGTGCTTTGCACATTAACACCAAGAAAATGACCAAGCACTAGGGCATTTCACAGGCATTGCTGTGTCAAAATATTGTAAGCAATGATTATAAAACAGGATGATTTATAATTATGACGCTAGTAACATATCCAGCACTGTCCATCTTCTATATGTATAGACTTTACTGGATTAGTCATCAAAATACATTTGAGAACATTTTATGATATTTTATTCTTTCCTACTACATTTAACATAAACAGCACATGTTCATTCAGTTTAAATGATGCCAAATGATAAAAAAATCAGTGTGAGTAAAAGAGATACAATATTAACTAACAATTAAATGTAATTTCCCAAAGAATCCTAAGTATTTTACTTACATAAGTTATTAATACTATGTTAAATCCTATGAGCATTTGGGTCTGGGGAAAACATTCAATAATACTGAGATTTTCTTCCCCATTTTCCAAAATACAGTAGCTCACTTAGAGTGATATAATGCTTAGTGGTTCTATTCAGAGTAATTCTGATTCCAAAGTGTTATATTACCATGCTTCAATAATTCCTGTGTCTCTAAAATGTACCACTGGAGTGGACAATGGCTCTAAGTAAGAAAGTGCCTGAATAAAGGTATTATTAGTTTGTATGCTATGTGTTTCTGAGAGCAATAATTAGCAAAGAGAAAAAGGTGATGTTTACATTTAAGATTTCATTTTTTTGAAGCTTCATGTTAAGGGTTAAAGCAGTTTTAATTTTAACCTAGTGAAGAAAGACCAGGTGACTGTGCAGTCTTAGCTCAGTCCTGCCAGGGTATCTTTCTAGATCTTAATGGAAAGAAGAGAGTAATAATAAGTGTCTGCAGATACCCTAAAAACTCACTAAATATAACTATATCGAATTTATTTAGTTCAATATCAAAATATGTTCAAATGTACATATGAACATAGCTGCTGCTTCTGCATATTTAAAGACTATATAATTACAGTCATAATATCAGCTCCACCCAGGTGCCTCTGCGTATTTCTTTACATGCTCAGCATAGATGTGAGATCCATTAATTATAAGTTATTATACCTCCCCAACTTATAACATTAATAAATACCAGCAATACATATGTACATGTAAAAATGTTTAGTCATTATCCAATATTTGAAATGACTATTCTGAATCTGCCTAAAACACCATAAACATCAACAGTAACTACAACTGAAAATTATTTTACAAATATGAAACTGCAGCTATTGCATGGCCAGTGCAAAAAAGAAAAAAAAGAAAGCCATTGTTTATTATCAGCGAATGCTTCAAAAATAATTTTTGTTAGACTAATGTATAAGCAGGCCCCTTTTTGTTAATTCTTTCACCTGTCCATTCAAAACAGATTTACAAAACATAAAACAGATGACCTAGAAAATTCTCCAACAGAATACTGTACTCCTTTATCATTATTCCTAATCATCTAAATGCTGAGGAGAGAGAGAGGAAGAAACTCACAGACTAGAGGGGGGACTAGAAAAACAAACCCCTGTATGCAGGTATTTTGGAAGCAGTGAAGGAAGAGGATATGGTCAAGGAAGACCTCTAGGAGGAGGTGATACTTAAGCTACTTTTTGAAGGACAATTTAGCCAGGAGGACAGGTCAATTATCTGATTCATGAAGTCTCAATGAACCAGTCCAGAAGAGCCCTGGAATAAGCAGTGGTAGAAATCCAGGAGGTATGCTGTCATAGAACTCAAGGGACACTTGACTGAGGACAGTGCTAGGTCTCCAAAGGGTGCTGCCTACTACCAGGCGGTCCTATCAATTCAAAATGACCACAAGTCAAGAAACAAGTTATAGCACAAATCATATTCAGTGCAGCCAAATCTCAGAAAAACATAAATTTCTGGAGCTAATAGGAGCCTCAGAGATCCTCTTGCCTAGTATTACTCACAGCTTGTTCCATGAAATACTAATTCCTCATGATTCTTCACTTAAACAAGGTGCCACAGTGGAAAAAGACTGGGCAACACAATGCTGAATCCTTCCTCATGGAGAGCCGCAATGCAAATTTAAAGCTCTGAGACATTCTGCAGTAAAGAAACGTGTTTAACTTAGCCTGTATTTTCTAACTTTATTTTCCAAAGAATCATTCTTCTGTAATATAAATAAACAAGTAATACATTTCAGGAAATGCTAATTTAGTCTAATGCTTTCAGCAACCTTATTTTAATTTTTTTCCTAACTCAGATTCTAAGAGGTATAAAGATACTTCTTCATTAATTTTTTTTTTTTAAAGCTTCCATTTGGATGCTTGGAGACATAGGAACTATTACTTCCAAAACATAATTATTCTGAAGTCTAGAAATGATTTTGTAGATCTCATGCTTTAAGTCATATATTACTCAAAAGACCAACTATGTTTATTTATGCAAACTTAAAAATACTAGCAATAAATTACAGTGATTTTGAAAAATTGTGGCCTCAATGAGGATGACAAATGGAAATTACAAAAGGATATGGTATCTTTTAGTTCTTTTCTACTTTTTTTTAAGCCACCAAACTGTTAGTAGAAACCTTTCTATTTTTTTTTTAAGCACTAATGTGGGAGTATAAATATTTGGAACATATTGAATGCTTGGGCTTTGTTTGCTTTTACATCAAATTCCCTTTTGCATACTTTGTAATAGTTCCCAAAGTAAATGCTTTTTCTTTTACTATTTCATCCTGTGTCATTTCTTCTGGATTTTCTCTTAATTCTTATACCCACCATGGGCTTTAAAGATTACCCAAACTTGTAAGGATTTACTTTATTTGCCCTTTCTTTTTATCCTGATGGAGAATTCTCTATGTCGTTTATTAGAAAAACTCTGATAATCTATTTTACTGCTGAGTGACACACTAAGCATGTCTCACAGCTGTGCTAACCTAATGCAGCTGTACATAGTATACTTATTGCTCTTCACTTGAATAGGCATTTCCCCCCCTCATTCCATAAGCATTCCAATGACAAGGAAGGAATCAAACAAATATAGTTACAATTTAAGATAAAAAAGTGAACAGCTGATAGTTTAAAAAAAATACGTGTAAAGTCTTATAGCTTTCTGACCACTGTGCTTATATTTATCTCCTCCAGTACTGTTGATGCCTGATGCTTACCCAACTTTCCATTCCATAACCGGAATAAGCTGCTTAGGCACAGTAATTAAGATATCACTTACTAAAATATAAGAACAAAAGTTTAAAAAATTAAAAATAATCCAGTAATAACAACATGGGGATACTGCTGTGCTATTCAGTCTCTCAAAGAAAAGCAGTACTAGATTTTTTTCTTTTTTACAGAATGCTGATATGGAAAACAAAAATAACTTCATCATTCTGTGTTCCTTTGACTTACTGCACATCCATCAACTTGATGTCAGTTTGAAGGCAGTTGGCCACCATTATAACCCCCATTCCAAGAAAGATGTTTCAGCATTTCAGAAAAACTCTGGGCTTTAGAGGTAGGTACAGAATTATTCCCTTTGAAAGGGATCATACCCTAGATTCCACTAAGTGATGTGTAATGCTTATTCTTTTCAGTAACTCCAAATACCCTATCAATACATAGTTTTTAAAAGTAACTAAAGATAAGTAATCTCTTAAAAAATAAGAACTAAAGTCCGGAAACGGCAAATAATTATATATCTCAGAAATCAAGGATAAGATGCAATGCTTTTCCATATCAAAATAGTTATGCCATATTTCCTTGTCTAATTTTTACTTCATTCTTTCATTTAAAAGGGTGCTTATTTTTTTAAAAAACATAATTACATATTTTTATTTATAACATTTGTTTTCAAAGCTTCAATTCCTGAACAAAAACTTATGCAGGCCTATTATGTATTAGACGCTGTGCTAAGTACTTTAAGATATAGCTATTTCATATAATCCTCAAAAAGTTTCAGAGAAGCTTAATCATTTCCTTAAGGTTACATATCTAATAAATGAGTGAGTCAAGAGTTATAATACATCTGTCTGCTCTTCTTTTCATTATATAGTGGCTTTTTAAGAACTATATGGAATAACAACTAAAATAAATCTGATTCTACTAGTGCTTCTACATAAAGGACAGTTTAATTTTTGTTAAAGTTTAATAATTAAGTCAAAAATATCATGAATGAAATGATATTGTAAAATAAGTATGAAAGCAAATAATTAAATTGCCATGTTATTAATAAATTAATATTTTGAAGTTGATTATTTTCTTTCAAGAATATGGAATGCTCAATATTTAAGTGCATGTCATGATTTTGCTTGCCTTAGCTTGAGAGATTCATCATTTAAGTCTGAGACCAATGGCTGGATTTCAGTGCTATAATATATACAACTCTATACTAAAAATGCTAACACCTCTGATAAAATGCAGACTTCCACTGCCGAATCCACAAATTTTCCCCAAAGGAGCTTTATGCCATGTCCTGATTTAATCCTGTTAAAAGCATGTTTTTAAATGCCCTTTTTATACACCACATTCTGACAGAAGAGTTGTATCATGGCCCTACTAATTGGGATGTCCCTACTATGCTAAAGAATTCTGAAAATATAATTTAAAATTAATAATGCAAGCTTTGTTGGATGACAAACTGTAGCACCCTGGAGGTGTGACCTGGTTTTGGAATGATCTCTGAGATTTCTACTCCCCTAGATCTGTGAAACTAGGTACATAATGAAACTGTTGCATTTACTCTCCAGGGTGAACTATAAACTGGACCAACACATGACCTTTTACTAGCCTGTTATTGAAGAGGCACGTTCTGTTCTTCCACATGGTAGGTGAATTAAACAAAAGCATTGGCAGCTTAAGATAGAAGAGATAAGGAAAGAAAAATAAGTATCCCTTAAAAATTAGTCATGATCTATGCTAACACTCAAGCAACTAAATTCAGTCCCAAACAGAAACAACTGAATACAAACAAGTTGAAGAATTTTCCTGGATTAGAAATAAATAGTGAATGTAATAAATACATAAGAATTTCCAAAAGTATCTTTTCTATTTATTATAGGCAAATTTTTACTAGCAAGTCAATGTACTTCATTAATAAAATACTATATATAAAAATATATAGGTTTTCAGCATCCTTTAAATTGTTTTGATGATAAAAGACATTTAAATCTACATATTTTATAGGTAATAAAAATAAACACAGCAAATAGAAAAAATTCATATATTCATATATTCTCTCATTTCAATTCTATATGGCAGAGTTTGAACAAGAGAAATACTTTCAACAATATCCCAGTATAAAAGCAGAAGCAAAGAAAATGGTAAAATAAAGATCTTAGTCATAGCCATTTTATCAAGCTATGATAGTGGGAATTTGTGCTCCAAAGCAAGGTGTAGTACCCATCAATTCTGCATTTAAAAACAGACACTACTTGTGATTTTCCAGTCTCAGGATTAATCATTATCAATATTTTACAATCTCTATTTTGTTGCTAGATATTTTCAAGCAGGCATCAACTTACTGCGCTTTTAGGGTGGTGGATCTCACACTTTAGCATGTTTCAGCATCACATGGAAAGCTTGTTAAAACATATATTGCTGGTCCAAGGTGGGCAAGATTTTGCTTTTATTTTCATCATCTCAACCTAATTTTTATTTAGAAACATATAATTTTAAATATATTTATCCCAACATGACTTTCTTTTTTTTTTTTTTGGTGAACTTATGAGTTACTCAGAAGAATGGAAGAATGTTTTAAACTTTGTAAGCTATTGTGTCTTCTATGTTTATACTGAGGTCTAATTTAATTTCATACTAATCAAAGAATGTACTGTATATAATGCTTTTTGATATGTTTAGATTTGCTTTATTAACTTTATTAATTTTGTAAATGTTTAATTGGTTCTTGAAACAAATGTACAGGCATACCTTTATTGTGTTCTGCTGTGTTACACATGAAACATGTATTTTTTTTAAAAAACTAAAAGTTTATGGCAACCCTGTGTCAGGCAAGTCTATTGGCAATGTTTATTCAACAGCATGTGCTCACTTTATGTCTCTGTGTAACATTTTGGTAATTCTTGCAGTATTTCAAATTTTTTCATTATTATTATATCTGTTACAGTGATCAGTGATCTTCGATTTTACCACTGTAATTGTTTGGGGCCACCACTAAACGCACACATATAAGACTGCTATCTCAATTGATAAATGTGTGTGCTCTGACTGCTCCTCCGACTGGCTCTTCCCCCATCCTTCTCCCTCTCCTTGGGCCTCCCTATTCCATGAAACACAACAATATTGAATTTAGGCCAATTAATAACCCTACAATGGCATCTAAGTGTTCAAGTGAAAGGAAGAGTTGTGCATCTCTCACTTTATATCAAAAGCTAGACATGATTAAGCTTAGTGAGGAAGGCATATCAAAAGCTGAGATGAGCCAAAAGCTAGGCCTCTTGCATCATTTAGCCAAGTTGTGAATAAAAAGGAAAAGTTCTTGAAGGAAATTAAAAGCGCTACTCCAGTGAACACACAAATTATAAGAAAGCAAAACATCCTGATGACTGATAAGGAGAAAGTTTGAGTGGTCTTGATAGAAGATTAAACCTAATCCAGAGCAAGGCTCTATCTTTATCTTTCTTCAATTCTATGAAGCCTGATAAAGGTGAGAAAGCTGCAAAAGCAAAGTTTGAAGCTAGCAGAGATTGGCTCATAAGGTTTAAGGAAAGAAGCTGTCCTTGTAACATAAAAGCACAAGGTGAAGTAGCAGGTGCTAATGGAGAAGCTGCAGAAAGTGATCCAGATGATCTAGCTAAAATAATGGATGAAGGTGGCTACGCTAAACAACAGATATTCAATGCAGATGAAACAGTCTTTTACTGGAAGAAGAAACCATCTAGGACTTTTGTTGCTAGAGAGGAGAAGTCGATGCCTAGTGTCAAAGCTTCAAAGGACAGGCTGACTCTCTTGTTAGGGGATAATGCAGCTGGTGACTTTAAGGCGAAACCAATGCTCAGTTACCATTCTGAAAATCCTAGAGCCTTTAAGAATTATGCTAAATCTACACTGCCTGTGCTTTATAAATGGAACAACAAAGTCTGAATGATAACACAGCTGTTTACAGCATGGTTTACTGAATATTTTAAGCCCACTGTTGAGACCTACTGCCCAGAAAAAAAGATTCCTGTCAAAATATTACTGCTCATTGATAACACACCTAGTCACCCAAGAGCTCTGATGGAGATGTACGAGATTAATGTTGTTCTCATGCCTGTTAACACAACATCCATTCTGCAGCACATAAATCAACGAGTAATTTTGACTTTCAGGTCTTATTATTTAAGAAATATATTTTGTAAGGCTATAGCTGCCATAGATAGTGATGGATCAGGGCAAAGTCAATTGAAAACTTTCTGGAAAGGATTCAGCATTCTAGATGTCTCTAAGAACATCTGTGCTTCATGGGAGGAGGTCAAATATCAATATTAACAGGAGTTTAGAAGAAGTTGATTCCCACTTTCATGAATGACTTTCAGGGTCTCAAGACCTCAGTGTGGGAAGTAACTGAAAATGTGGTAAAAATAACAACAGAACTAGAATTAGAAGTGGAGCCTGATGATGTGACTGAATGGCTGCAATCTCATGATCAGACTTGAACAGATGAGGGGTTGCTTCTCATGGATGGATAAAGAATGTGGTTTCTTAAGTGGAATCTATTCCTGGTGAAGATGCTGTGAACACTGTTGAAATGACAGCAAAGGATTTAGAATATAACCTAAACAGTTGACAAAGCAGCAGCAGGGTTTGAGAGGATTGACTCCAATACTAAAAGAAGTTCTACTGTGAGGAAAATGCTATCAAACAGCATTGCTTTCTTCTGGAAAAACTTTTGTGAAAGGAAGAGTCAATCAATGAGGCAAACTTCATTGTCTTATTAAAAGAAATTGCCCAGCCATCCCAAACTCAGCAACCACTAATTGGTCAGCAGCCATCAACATGGAGGCAAGATGCTATACCAGCGAAAAGATTACAACTCACTGAAGGCTCAGATGATCATTAGCATATTTCAGCAATAAAGTATTTTTTAAAGTATGTACATTTTTTTAGTCATAATGCCACTGCACATTTAATATAGTATAGTATAAATACAAATTTTATATGTACTGGGAAACTAAAAAATTTGTGACTTGCTTTATTGTGAAATTTGCTTTATTGTGGTGGTCCGGAACTAAATCTGCAGTATCTCTGAGGTATGTCGTATATTTCCTAAATTTTGAGTTCAGGGTCCTATGTGTTCACTGGAGCAGACCTGTAAGTTTGTTGTTTTGTTTAGTATGTCCCCCACCATGATGATAGGATTCAAAGTTTATTCTTGCAATTGTGTCAATATTTGCTTTACATATTTTGAGGCTATGTTATCAGATGCACACAAATTATAATTATGCTATTGAATTGCTATGTTCTGACAGTTTGCATTTTTAACAAGTAACACATGAAGCTGATATTGCTGATTTAGTTTCCATATTTTAAGATGCATTAATTTAGGACATCAGAAGAGAATACACCAATTTATTAGGAATTAGAGAAAGTGTCTGTTAAATGAAATAATATCTTGTGACTCAAAATCCTAATCATGTTATATAGGCTTTATGATTCAGGTTGTAGGAATATTCTTGCTCCAAAAATTTTCCCAAGTACTATTGAAACTGCTATACCTTGGTGTTCGGTTCTTCCTTTTGCTTGATTGCTATATATCACTTCCTGCAGTGAAAGCACATGGAAATCCAACATGTATTAGTTGTTGGATATGTTATCTTCACCATGGTATAGGCATAAGATAAATTTGAGTCATGAAAATATTTAGGAAGTAGAAGTAATTCAAATATAGATACAACATGTTCTGGAGAAGGGACTTAACAATTTAATGGAGTAAATGTAAGGAATAAAACAAATTAAAATAATCTATAAATGGAAAATATATTTTTAACAAAAGAATGATACATCCCAGTGGAGGGCATGCTGAATTAGAATTCAAGAGGCAACATTCCTGTGTCAATTAAACATTTGTTCTATTAAATAAATTTGAAGTAGTGCTTGAGTCACCTCAATTGTAAAATTTAGGTAATACTATCAACCCCTTTATCTTCTTTTAGGACAAGTTATGAAATAACTACCAAGTGGTCAAGATATGAAAAAAAACTTTATTTTTATTCTGCCAAGCTAAAAGTATAGATTATCAAAAATACTTTTAGTAGCTTTTGTCTCTTTGGCTCATCACTTTAATCCAAGCACTCAATATACTGCTAACAACAGATGTTCAATAAATATGACTCAATGAATATTGTCAAGAATTCAAGAGTAAAAGTACACTTAATAACTCAGATTTAGAGAATCAAAGAACTTGAGAGATTTACAGAGAACAACTTAACAGTTAAAACTTAAGTTTTCAATAATTTTGGTTGGTTTGGGGAAGGCATGCCTTGACCACTTACTTCCTTTTCCTTGTCCAAAGGCCTCCTGGGGATTGGAAGCTAAGTAAAGAAATTTAGACTACTTTTCTCAGGGGTATTGACTTGGAATAGTATCACCTTTGCAATGCCGACTCAGTAGAAGCCATCATCTTCCTAAGAAAGTGCTCTATAAGAACGGTCAGTAAACCTCATTTTCCTTAGCATGACCTATGAGATTCCTCACCAAGTGGTCCTAATCCATTTTTCCTGGTCTGCCACCACTTCATCCCATATCCTTTACATTTTAAACACTAAGAACTTTTTCTAATTTAGTAAATACATTCTTTCACAATTCTGTGACTTTTTTGTACCCTAGGTTTGGAAAGCTTTGATCACTCTTGAAAAGCTACATTTTATGAGAATCTCTTCCTAACTCTAGACAGTTAGTTGCTCTTCTAGTACCTCTGTTTTGGCACTAATCATATTATATTGTAATCATTTATTTAATATATCTGTTTCTTATTCACCCTGGCATCCTCAAAACTTAGCCCAGTGCCAATAAATGTTAACTATTATCAAACTGTTTTCAATTTTCACAAAAGGAAATAAAATATTGGGGAAAAAATGAGCTATAACAGCTGAAAATATTTATTGCTTCAAAATAGCAAGTTAGTATTTATACTTATGTCTGGTTACATATAATATACTATGCTGAGAATTTGGTAGAAAAATATATTTTATTAGATCCCCATCCAAAGGTTTTTGGACATATATATAACAAAAGAATTGGAAGACATTTATTAGAATATGATATCTTCTATATCATTATCTATTAATGAAATAGTTACAATCAGAGTATAATGAATTACTGAGAAGTATTATAGCAGAGAGGTTAAAAGAATGGATTATGAAGCCAGACTATCTGGGTTTGAATCCTGCCTCCACCCATTAGTAGCTGTGAAATCTGGAACAAGTATCTTAATTTCTCTGTGTCATAGTTAACTCATCTGAAAATAGTATTGAGAAATGGTATAGAATATAAAATAGGCCCACTTTAAACTGAAGTGTGGTTTAAAGAGGAAAATGAGAATCTAGGGTGTGTGTTTGTGTGTGTACTTCTAAGCAGACCACTGTGCCGAATATTTCTCACTTTATTCTTTAAGAAGAGAATATATTTATATTTTTCTTTTAAGTTTCTGGATATGTGGTATCACAACTATAAATTTAGCTCTGTATTTCATACTTGCTTTATCTAAACTCATAATATTCTACAATACCAATTGTTCAAATGTCCTGTAACTGCTCCATGAGGCATTACCCTATTATCTTAGTCAACATTAATTCCTCCCCTCAGGTCTGAGAAGACTATATTTCTCTAGGATAGCCAAGTGAACAAGTGTCTTTCTTCCCCCCTTGACTGCCAACTCCTTGAGGCCAGATATCTGACTGATTTTAGTGTATTGTAGTATCAGACATGGTTCATCAGCTGCTCAGTAAATGTTTATTGAACTAAAATGAAAATTAACTCACAAAATGATGGCTCTAAGGAATGGTTATATATTAAGATTTAATTTTATTCATCATGTTACTTAAATATTTTAGAAATGTTTATGATAAGACAGGATATTCTGAAGATTTACCAGTGTCTCAGAAAATTACATTAATTAGCACATTCTATTCTAGTCAAATGAATATTAATATCTCAAATATAAAATCTGACATAACTCCTCAAAACTTCTAATTTAGAGATTATATTAATTTGATGTGTGTTTATATACATAAATTGACACATATATAAATATGTTTATCTACAAATTTCTAAATGTGAATGCTTCCCTCCTCAAAAATTACATTTAGGGCATAATTCAATATTGACACTAAGAAACATACATGCTTTAGAAGTTTCTCTTCATAGTAAATATTTAAAAGCAATAAATCTTATGAATTTTCACAGTAGTGATATGTCAAATCAAATAAAAATCTTCAGAACTATAGTTATAGCCACCCAAAGTCCTATATTTCCTCATATGCCACAGATTTAGATATACAATGAACAATTTTCTCATATTTGGATGAACTATTTTCCCTAATTTTTTTACATTAGGTACATACTATTACACCAACATAGAGCAATGATATTGATAAGAGTATTATTTTATCTGTGCCAGCATTTGGAAAGCATGACTTCAAAATTTAATATTATTATTAAAAATTAAGATCTAGAAATTAAGCAGCTGAATGCTTGTATAGCATTTTAAAAAACTCACAAACTATGCTAGACCTTTCCCTTCAAACATCTGGAATAAAAATTTAAAAAATAGGCACTTTAACATGGTGTTATTTCAAAAAACAAATCCATCTACCATTTTTATATATAACATTACCACTTTCATTTCAAATGTATGTGTGACACACATTATTTTGCAAATGTTTTTGATTTATTATAAAAGATAACCTCATTAAATAAAAACATTAGTATATTTTATCTTTAACTAAATAAGTTTGAGATATCTAAAATGTTTTGTGCAAAGTCTTCAGTTTGATTTCAGTATGAAAATACTTTTTCAGTATTTTGAACATTTCTCTAGTACATATCATCTTGTAAAATCTCATATTTACAACTGGAAGAGCATAATTTAAAAACTATCTATGCACTGTCTTTTGTTCAAGGCAATGTCTTCAGAGATTAAGTGAGAAGTATTTATATTTTCACCCCTAATATTTCAGTCCTGAAAATTTTATAAACCAAATTATGATGAAAAGTCAAGCTTAGTGGGGTTAGATCTTCGGATTCTCCTTTGTGAATTTCTTACGGGCACATGAGCAGGAGCTCAGTGTATGGCCTACTGCAAGTTAGATACAGTGTAGTAAACATACAGCACCTGAGTTTCGCTAGGTGGCGCAAAAAGAATAATTTATCTGTCTGCTTCTCCTACTGTCTGTTGGAATGTTAACTAACCAAATGGTATGACAGAGGACAAAGTAGTACCCAGTATGTGTGTTTGTAGAATTCTTACCTAAACTGGACTATTTATATCTATTTATGCTAGAATATAATTCTTTTATAATAAAATAATTTTAGCACAAAGCAAACTTTAACACAATGAATAAAATGGGCACTACTTTACTGAAACCCTACCTAACAGCACTATCTAACTTGGAAGTGAAAATTGCTAGCAAATTACTTCTTAAAGCTGTGAAAGAATAATACATGAATTTTATAATATATAGCATTTTAGAAGTTCTCATATTAAGATTTTTTAAGCATCACAAAGTAGAGCTGAAAAGGAATGGTCTAGGAATCAGGAGAATTGAATTCTAGATATAGCTTAGCAGTGATCTAATTTGTGACCTGAGCTGCAGTTTCCTAAATAGTCAACTGAGAGTTGGATTTGATTAGTTTTAAGCTCCTTTGGAGTTTCAAAAAATCATTCTTGACTCTCTAAGAATGAGTGACAATATATTCTGCCAAGAGACAACTTTATCTTATTTAATATTTTTCAGAGAATAAAGTTTAAATATATATTCTGCTTTAATGGGGTCAAACCAAAGATTAAAATTTGAATTATCTTAGCAGACATTAGAGCCAACATTAAGTGGAAAATATGATTAAGATCATTAATCCATCTAGCAAAAACTATTTCTAGAGATAAATGTTTTTCTCTTTCTGGGTAGGATGATTTTTAGAATAATTTTTGGATATTTAGATTTAATTTTCAAACTGTTATTAAATATTATTGAATCTAGGCTTTATAAATGTAGTGCTCTAACTGTAATATACTCAGACCTTCCAACCACTGAGCCACGAATAAGTAATAGGTTTGCTAAAATATCATCCTCTCAGCCCTCAGGGCAACCAGGCAGGGTCTGAGGTGGCTGGAGTTCCAGAGCCAGTAGCCTCTGGCCAAGAGCAGCATCATCAGTTTAACCCAGTGTGCCAACCAAATATAATCTGTTTGCATGTCATGACACAAGGAAGATTGAGAAGCACTGTAATGTAGCACCCCTGTATTATCTTCACTTTATCTCTAATAACTTACTTTAGAGACCTTTGGAAAACATTAAAATGACTCACTTTCTCCACAGTAACCTGGAGACTCTTTTATAAAGTTTTCAATAAGTGTACAATTTCTGGCTGAAAATAATTTCACAAAAACAATATGAATACTGATGACTAATAATTATAGAGCATTTTATCACAAGGACAAATATGTACAGTTCCTGTGTTAAATAAGCTAATTTGTCTAAAATCTATTTAATAGTAAACAAATACATCATTATGTATATCAAAAAAGTATATTTTTGTCTCATCAATTTTAATACCAAATTGAATTGCTTCTGATTTTTTAAGAGATATTTTTCTCTGCTTTTAATATAGAGGGCTAAATATAATCTATAAGAATAAAGGTATATAACAATTTCAAAAGTTATTAAAGTAACCTGGGAAGCATCATATGAACATATTATCTAGGCTGAATTTTTTTGTTGTTAATTTGAAAATAACATTTTGTCAGTAACTATGGTGTATATACACAGACTCTCTCTGTGTATATATATATATATTATTTCTAAGAAAATATTTTTATTTTATTCATAAGATTAAAGCTTAAGTCAATGCTACAAATGATGTAAAGCATATAGTACTTGGTATTATGAAATATTTGATATGCAATATGTTAGGGTAGTATATATTTCATGGATATAACAACAAATTTAGAAACAGTATGTGAAAAATTGTGTTAATCTAAAATCTTCACAAAAAAGCCTCAGTTCTGCAAAACTATGAAAACTAATCTCAATTCAAAATGAGTTAAATATTAAACAAACTTCTCCTGAGGAAGAGACTGCAGATAGCTTTGTCAGTATTATCAGAAAGATTAGCATTCTAGTCATAGATATTTAAGGGAAAAAAAAGTACACCAAGGAGGGACAATGGCTGCTGGGATGCAAAGGTAAAAATCGACGGGTAAAATTCAGTAATAGCAATCAGGGCAAAACTCCCCAAAGACTCTCTTATGTCCTGGTTACTGCCTACTGTATTAAGACTGCCTTTCTCATCACTTAATGCTTATTTTCATCACTTTGCTTAAAATATTGATAATCAATTAGGGCTACGTCTGTTTTGCCACAGAATCTGTGTCACAGTCTATCAGACTGTCAGGGCCAATTCAATCCTCATTCAAAGTTAATTTTTTCTTCATAAATCTGCCTTTGGAGGAGTCATTAGGCGCAGAACATAGCCGGAGGTGCAATCACCTATTCTCTTTCATTAGTGGCAGGCAGAGAAGGTGAGGGAGATTATTAGAACTTTGGAATGATCACAAAGCAGCGTGCTGCCTGTCAGATCCCCCCAACATTTAATTCATCTAGCCAACTCACCAGCACTCTTTGCCAACAGTTTTAAATGGACATTATTCATGAACATCTGTGACATGCTGAATATTCTGAACTGGAAATGATGAAAAAGCAATGCCCCTTTTGACTTTAAAATTAATTCTATGGTCAAAACAATTAAGAATATAACAAACATGTTTTGTGATGTTATTTTTAGTCATCTAAGATATGCTTCAGAAGCAAAATAATTTACTTAAGTTAATAACACAAATATATAAGGGAAAATTAATACATAATATCAAAATTCTCAGTATTAAGCAATTTTTAAAAAGCCTATTTTATCTACATTAAGGCTGACCAGGATTTTTTCCCTAATGAGGTATTTAAAATTCATAATAATATTTAAATATTTATTTAATGTGAAAATCTTGTTTAGCAACATACCACAAAATGAAATGATACGAAAGCATTTAATATAGGGCAAATTTATATAAAAATATTCTATTTAAAATTTTCATTGCCACCACATTGTTTTAATACTACAAATGTCTTAGTTATCAGAGGTGTATTGTGGGAAAGTTGATAGAGAAAAGTTGATAGTGTAATTAAGGAAATAGGCAGAATTAGTAAAAAGAAACTTTCTAAAAAACTCATTTTCACTTTAAAAGCTATCATTAATTTTTTCAATAAAAAGAAAATCTAGGTTGTTTCAAATGCTTTGTTTTTTGAGTGCTCTTTTATTATTTGCAATGGAGAAATTATCTTAGTTGCTAACATGCTAGACATACTTTTTTATGAGATTTATCTCTAAGTTATTCAAATATTTACTCAGAATACCAAACTGATGACATCAAGATTTTAAATGCTATTATTGAAGCCACAATGTTCTAGCATCATAAAACAATGATCAGAAATTGGCTTCAGGAAATAAGTATCAGCATCTCCCAAACTATTCCACACAATGAGGTGCTAAAAGGGGTCTCTGGTCAAATATAATTGTAAAATACTTAGTGGGACAAAATTAAACTATTTCTTTACTGCAGAACTTGTCAGCTCTATAATATGCCAATGTGTGTTGTTACTCCCTAAAAAGGAAATATTATACAATGTAGTGATTCCCAAACTTACTTGACTATGGAACCATTTTTTGACAACACCAGAATAACAACAAAGGGTTTTCCTAACCTCTAGGTTAGGTTAACAATTCCTCCCCTGTCCATATTTGTTCAAGTAGAGTTTTCTTAGTCTTAGATGATTCCAATGATTTCATACTGATCTGAATGCCAGTTTCCCCTTTCTTTCCTTTCTCTAAGGTTAATACTGACGCTAACCAATAATGTATATTAGGTATATTATGTAATAGAAAGCCAGAGAGAAGCTAAATTCTAATGAAAACACAAATGTAAGGCAAAACTGGCAAAATCAGCTCCAGCTTGACAGTAGTGGCTGCCTTGAGCTCTGTATTGAGAATGAGGACTCTGCTACTTTTCCGAGTTCCAGGGAAGAAGTGTCATGATAAATCACAGATGACTGTCATCCCTGCTTTTAGTTTTTCCATTTTGGAAATATACATAATGCAAAAGAGATTCAATAATAATAACTACTACCTCTATTATTGTTACTACTACTATGCCTACTGCCACTACCACCATTATTACTATGATCACAGGTGCGTGAAATAGTAACTTTTCTACATATTCTAAGAAAAAAGGATTAAATGCAGGGAAGTGCATACTTATAAAATTATTAGCAGGGCTGAAGACATGAGCTCTGGGCTGGACCTCTAATAATGATGCCCAAATCAACACTGTAGAACTGGCTTGCTAGGGTGCTGTTCCCTCTACCACCAGCACGATGGTGAGAAATCGGGAGGTTGCCACTGGAACTAAAGAGTCCAAGAATACCCTACTACAGCTGCAAATCATGAAGTTACTAGCACCTACCTTTCAACATGCACAAAGCTAGTGACTAGACACTGCGAAACTGCTAAAGAAATACTCCAGATCTCCACAGCTGTGCTTGCCAGCAGCAACAGCTGAAGCAGCAGGGAGATATCCTTCGTACAACTTACACTTGCAAAATTCCATGTGAATACATCTAATTGGTGGGACCTAATTCATACACCGAATATTAGATACAAAGGATTCTAAACCTGCAGGTGTTTTTGCTTTCTAGCCTTTGCCATACAGGAAGGGAGAGTAGGAAGTAGTTAGAATGAATGTTATTGGCCAATTCACAACCACTACAATAATCAACATTTATTGTACCCTTAATATGTGCCAGACATCTTTTTAAATGTTTTACATACATTAATTCGTTCAGTGCTCACAACAGTCCTATATGGTTTTCATACTCATTTTACAGTTAAGAAAACTGAGGCACAGAGAGGTTTAACAATTGCTCAGGGTCACAAGCACAGGCTCTAGGCTGGGCCACTAAGAATGATGCCCAGATCAACATTTACTAGGGTGCTGCTCCCCCTATCATAGGCACAATGGTGAGAAATCAGTTATTAAACGATAGGGCCAGGATGCAAAGCTAGGTTGTCTGGCTCCAGAAGAGCCTCTGCTCTTCTCCAGCATTCTGTTTCTTGAGTAGTAACCTCGTCCTTTTAACAGATTAACAATGAGGATAAGATTAATTTATTTTCTACTCATTTTTTTTATTGAGCAAACAGATATGCAATATTACTTAAAATTTTTATAATGCAGTGGTGATTCAAAGAAATCAGTAGGCTAAAGATGGCTAAAACAATCTGGCTAAAGGTTTATTAGACTTATCTATATGGAATACTGAGAGTGGAAGCTTGACTCTTTTCCTAGAAGAAAGCAGAATAAACAATATTACCATTCTGGTTAGAGGGGAAAAAGACTTGAATTATAATGTTCCAAATGGGAGATGATATTAAATGCTTTCCTATCTGTGGTTTCATAAAAATATAGCAGTATATCTCAAGAATCAAAAATAGTTCATACTCTGATATGATAATTTCAAATAATATGAATAAGAAATAAATTTAAAATGAAAAAATGCATGAAGATATTCACAGAGCATTATTTTAATAAAAAAGCAATAATATAAATATTCAACAATAGGTAAGTGGTTATATGCAAATATGTCATACTTCCTGCACAAATAATATGTAGATAATAGAATTATGCTAATTAAGATTACGTAACAAATTGGGAAAATGATTCTGATAGAAAAGTACATTCCAAAAAACAGAATAAAAATAAATTTTTTATTTTTATAAATTGTTTTTTTTTATTTCAGCATATTATGGGGGTACAAATATTATGGTTATGTATATTGCTCATGCCCCCCTCCCCAATTGTTTATGTGATATAAACAGTTAAATAAATAAAACGTAAGAAATACAATCACCTTATATACTAAATTCTAAATACCAAATGTAATTTGGTCTTTTTCTAAATTCTCTATATATTACTACTGATCTAATTCATGATTTCTGCACCAGTAACATACACATTTTAAAATTTGGTTAAGCCAAATAAACCTGATTATTATGCCTCTAAATTTTTTTTTGGCTATACTCATGGAGTTTCTCTTCTAGATAAACTTTAGTATCATTTTTGTTATGTTTCCTTGAACACAAACACTCATGCAAATAAACACCACAATCCTGTTGGGATTTTGAATAATTGCATTAAAGTAATGCATTAATTTGGAGAAAATGGAAGTCTTTACAATATTGAATCTTCCCATCTAAGAACATAGTATGTGTTTTCATTAATTCAAATCATTTGTATCTTTCAGTAAAGTTTGATAGTTGCTTTCATCTAGCATCTAGGTGGTGACATTTCAGTCTAGCCTCCTTTCCTTTTTTTTTTTTTGGTTGGTTGACTATCATTATTTATTATTTCTATGATTCCAAGTTCCTAATAAGGAATGCTTTGTGTAGGAACAGCCAGTCTTACATAGGCAAGAAATATCTCAAAATCATAAGTACTCTAGTGAGCTTGTCTCAAGAAAAAAATCTGATTGCACAGATAGTGAGCAACTACCCCAAGAAATGCAGCCCAACCATGCCAATAACGTATCCATTTTATGCACAACTTCTCTAGGGGTTAGGGACAAACCTAATGAATCAGCTTATGGGGCATAAAATCAACGGATTGGTCTCATCCTTTGATATATTAGATTTTCTAAGAGTCCATAAACAAGCTTAAAGCAGGCTAGCCTCCCTTCCCTTTCAAATCCTCTCTTTAAAAACAATTTTGAGGACATTATCTAAACACTCTCACTTCTCCAAAACACATTCATTCTTCAGTCTACTCCAGTATGGTTTCTAACTTGATCATTCAACCACAACTGCTCTTCAGTGATTTCTACCTGACTAAATTCATTGGACCTTTTTATTTAAAAAATAAAAGATTAAATAATGAAATATTTCAAACATACCAAAAATATAAAGACTGTATAATACCATTCAAATTAGTAGCTGTTAAAATTTCATCATATCTATCTCCTATATTCTTGCTATCATCTAGTACCGTTGGAATTCCTAATTTCTGACAACCCAATTATTCTGAAATGGCATTTTATATATATATATATATATATATGCATGCATGCAGTTCCCTAAGAGGTTGAATATCTCTTTGAAAACTAACCATTTGAGTTACTCTCCCCAGAATCGCTGCCATCCTTAGCCTATTTTCCTCTAAGATTGTTTTTCTTTTTTAAATTGATTTATAGTATTTAAAAGGCTACTTTACAGATTCTAGATGTTAATCTTTTGTCAGTTATATACATTGCAACTATGTTCTCTAGGTATGTGGCATATCTTTGGACTTTTATTGTACCTTTCATCAGAAGTGTCTAATTTTACTGTATTTTAATTGATATTTTAATACTTTGTCTTATTTAAGAAATTCTTCACTACCCCTAGATCACAAATATATTCTCCTACATATTCTCCTACATTTTCTCCTAAAAGTTTTAAAATTATACTCTCTAAGTTTAAGCCTTCCGAAATTTCCATACAAATAATCAATACTTTTAACAGTGTCACTTAAAATATCCATCTTCCCTCACTCGTATATAATAGCAAGTCCTCACATATGTGTGGGACTGTTTTTAGACTTTCTATTACTTTTCACTGATGACATCATTTTAATTACTGTAGCTTTTATATAGAATCTTAATATCTGGTAGGATAAATCCCCATCCCTCCTTCTTCTCTTCCTTCAAAGTTGTTTTGATTATTCTTGGCAATTTTCTTTTCAATATGATTTTTAAAAAGGCTTTTAAATTATTTATTGAAGAACTGAAACATATCCAGACTTAGGTTATATACTTCAAATAAAACCAATTTTTGATGAACACCAAACACATACACACACGTGCATGTACACACACACACACACACACACACTCATACCCTGTCAAAAAAGCTTCTTCTATTCTGGAGGTGGGGATGGATGGGTGGTAAGAAACATACATTAATAATAATATCTGAACAACACAGCAAAAACTCAGTTGTTCTTTTAATTGTCTACTTTTTGCATTTTTCTATTTGAGAAAATTTTGCAAAATGACCTATTAACTGCCATCTGTGGTTTATGATGTTAAGGTCTGTGGGCAAGAAAGGGAGTTTTCAAATCTGGAACCAATAATCTGCTTATACATTTTTCATCCTATTTTGTTCGTACATTATGGTTTATATTCCTTCTTTTCTCTTTTGAATAATTTTAATGTATTTATTTTGTAGTTTCTTTAAGAATATTATCTCAAATTCTCTGAGTGCCAATTATTTAGTTTCTGTCATCACCGCACCTTCCTACCATCATTAATTCTGAGTTTTATCAATTCTACCTCTAGCATATCAAATATTTTAATCTATTCACTTTCCGGCTTTACTGCCACTACCACAGTCCATCATCATTTTTCACTTTAATTACTGCAATAACCTTACTAGCCTTCCTAAAACTAGTTTTGTGATAACCTTATTAGCACTACCATCACCACAACCTTTACCATCACCACCAAATCTATTCTTAATTAGGCAGATGGATCACCAAACAATGAATTCTAATCATGCCACAACCTACAACGATTTTCCACTTAGGATAAAAAGCAAAACCCTAAAACGAACATAAGCCATGTTCATTCTCAATCAATTTTCTTACTTCTTATGGGTCAATCCATACTGGTTGCCTTTGTTTTAAAATGTATCAAGGTCCTAGTGTGACCAACTTGTCCCAGTTTGCCTGAGACTTCCCTGATTTTAATACTGAAAGTCTCATATCTTGGGGGAAAACTCTTTAGTCCCAGGCAAACCAGACTTAACTGTTGAATGGAAGAAAAAAAATGAATTCTTTGGCCTTGTCTGTTATATGCTCTCTTATTACTTTACCCTGTCCCTTCATTGCACTTATCACAATTATTATTAAATTCTTAGTTGTATAAATAACTATCCCCTGTTTGCTTTCTCCACATTAAGTGCCACAAAGGCAAGCACCTTGACTGTCTCCTAGTATTTGAGTTGCACACAGTAAGTGCTCAATAAATATTTAAAATTATCCAATGAAGTTTGCTATAGTTATGTTATAGTTTTTTTGCTATTATGAATGACATTTACACTGTACTTTATGTTAGATAATTATAGGTACATAGAAAAGTTATTAATTTATATACATTTTAAATCTTTAAGAGAAGTAGAAATTTCATTTATATTGTCTTTATACATTCAGAGCATCATAAACTGTCAAGATATAAAAAGGATCTTAGAGACCATCTAGTTTATTTCTCTCATTCTTATAGAAGAGAAAAATTGAAGCCCAGACAGGTTAAGTGACTTGTTCAACGTGACACAGCTAATTAGTGGCAGAGTCAGTCCAGGAACCAACACTTTATTACTCTCAGAATAGTAATCTTTCCACACTGCTAATTAGAGATGATCACAGTTCCTTAGGCTATCATAGAGTTGTAGGATTCTGACTTAGATTCTTGTCTGTTTGGCTAATTTACTGTGTCTCAAGGCAAGTCACTGTAAATCTTTTCATGAGCTTCAGTACTTTCAACCAAATTTGTTTCCTTTTTCATTAAGAGTGTGCCACCACTTAACCCTCTAACTGGAGGGCAGAGCTCAGGTTTATTTTGTTTACCTTATCCCCAGTGCCTAGCACAATGCCTGGTATATGAGAACTATTAATGTAAAAAAAAAAAGTTACAGTAAGACTCCTGCTAATATAGATAATATTTTATAAAGGGTGAGTGTTTTGCATTAGCCTCTTTTTTGCTAGATTTAAAGGGTCTATTACATGTATACTCTATGTCTTAGAATTTTTGGAAGAAAAAAGCCTATCTTGTGAGGGGCTAGATGCCATAATAAAGTGTTATATCTGCAAATCTATAAAGGTGGTACAAAGGTAGGTGGCATCATTATCTGCTCAATGAAGTATGTTGAGCAGATATATAAGTAAAAATATGTAAGTATAAATATATAAGTATAAATATATATATACACACACTACATTTTCTTTATCTATTTGTGAAATCATGGGCACTTATGTTGGTCCCACATCTTTGCAATTGTAAATTGTGCTGCGCTAATAAATATCTGAGTGCAAGTGTTGTTATGATAAAATGACTTCTTTTCCTTTGGGTAGATACCCAGTAGTGGGATTGCCAAAAATACTAAACTCCTTTCTCACTGGGACCCAGTAACATCGCCTTAAAAAGTTACTTGATTAAAAACTTGGATTGTTTGTTTTGAAGGCAGGGTGAATCATATTTTGAATCCATCCAGGTAAGATCACTTGCATGGAACTAATTACAATAAGCTGGTTGGTGAGATTAGGACTTAAAAGTGAACAGAGGCTTTGAGTAGTTTTTATGGCAGAAAAATATCACTCAATGTTTTATTTAATCTCAAATTTTTAATCACCTGAACAAATTAATCTTGGTCACTTCTCTGGGAAGCAACTTTTCTTAAATTTGATAGCAATATTACCAAGAATTTTCTAGGACTATAGTAATTAGTAAGATGAATATAAAATATGGAAATTTCTGCATTGCTCAAGCTGTAAAACTTTGGGACTTGCTTTGTTTATATGTTCTTGTCCTGAGGTGGGTATAATAATGATTCTTGAGAAAAATTCTGGGCTTTGCCTGGAACTATCCACTCTTGGTCTACCTTTCTGTGGAGGAAAAGGGCTAGCCAACCAGGAGGGAGTACTCAGTAGGCTTCTCAGTTTCCATAAAAGAATGTCAACCTATCACCTGTTTATTTGGTCTCTAAAGTTTAAGAATCCACCCCTGAATCAACCACACAGAGTATTTGCACTTTAGGTCCTTCTAAGAGTATGAAAGATTGAAATGACTCTTAATGACTAAAAAAAGCCTGGCTGGGAGAAAATTCACATAAGGAAGAATTATTGTAAAAAAAAATAAAAGCATTGTCTCTTTTTCTCCAGATAGACCAGTTTTAATTAGATTCAAGCAGATCCATGAGAGTACCAACTACTTGGATCATATTTTCTGAACAGAGTAGATTTTACTATGTTGCTTTTTTATGTCAAACCCTTGACTTTCATTGAAGGACAATAAAAGTAAGAATTGTAGGAAACATGTTATTGCATTTCCTGCAATTATGATGTTGAGAATATTATATACTATATAGTGATGATGATAATGATAAAAAGATACTAATAACCACAAAAGACAGCATTTGAGTGTTTACAATATTTCGTTTAATAAGAAAATCGCATCTATGAAGCCCCATGTGAGAATTCCCTTTTAGGAAAAGCTACTCTGTAAAACTTGTAGTTCTCTTTGACAATCTTCTTTTGGCTTTGGTTGTCAGGAAATCCAGAACAAGCAAAAGCAACTCAATATGTTCATTTGACATGTGAATTTTGTTCTATTTTTCTCCTGCTCTTGACTGACTACTCTAGTGTATACATTTACTTTTGCTGATTTTTAAAAATTCACATATCTTTATTTTATTACTTTGCTATAGAATCCTTCAAATAATTTATAGGACAAAAATAATAAATTAACATATAAATGAGAATAAATGATTAATAAATCTGTATACAGAGAAAAATTGAGATAGTAATATTCTCCCTACACGTATGTTCTGATGATCAAATGATTTAAAGTATATAAAACATCCAGCACTTGCCACACAGTAAGCCCTTAGCTAATTTAAGTTCCCTTATCCAATCATTCTCTCAGATAAACTATAAAATTTGCAAATAACCTCATCACTCATGTGTACTTACTTCTCATCTTTTTTTCACAGTGAAACTGTTTTATAGGAAATTGTAATAGTTTTTCCCACTCACTCTATTATCCCCTTAGAGAAATCTCAGAGTGACTTCTTTCCATAGAGGTAGGTAACTTCTGACTTCTATATAAAAGTTGCAGCAGAGGTTAAAGGAAGAGAAAAGAAAAACAGTTTGCATGTGAAGCAGAGACCTCTCTAGCATAAGTGAAAATGACTTCAGAAAAGAAGAGTGATGGTGGCATCAAGGTAGCTTTGGGAGTGGGAAGAGGATTATACCTAAAGGTGATATTATATGTAAAAGTTTTTATAAACTATAGGTCTTAAATGTCCATTCCAACTACACTGGCAGTAACGGCATGAAGTTCTGTGTTGAGAATTCTGAAATTACATCTACTCAGTATGAGAAAGCACACTGTTCAACTAGCAATATGTTATAGATATAGCCTAAAAGAGTGAGGACCAATGCTCCATATATATCATCCCTGTTTTAAACAAAACAAGACAATAATAACAATAACAATAATATTAAGACAACCCTCAGTTATTATAGTCAGTGGAAGTCCAAGATATATACGCACAAGTTCAACAAGAACAAAAGTAATGGAAGTCTTTTTCTGTTTTACTGATATATATTATCATGCACCTTTTAAAAAAAATTCTCAGACATTCTAAAGCATTATTCCTATGCAGAAAATACCAAATGGATTTCAAGGTAAATTCTAGGAACTACTTCCAACAATGTTTACTCCCTTAGAAATGGTACTATGAAGAAATTAAAAAAATTTCACTCTTATCAGTTATCTTTGCTTTGGAGTACACCAACCCAAACTTACACTTAAAACAACCACAATTATAACTTTGCTTATGAAAGGTTTGGCCAGAAAAGCATCCCTCTGCTCCTGCTCCATACAACATCAACTGGGGCAACACAAAGGCTGACTTGATGGCAAGGGGCTGGATTCCTCTGAATGCTTGCTCATTCATGCATCTGATGGCTGTCAGCTGGTAATTCAGAGGTGTTGTCAGCCAAAACACTTAAACCTGGCTCCTCCATGAGGCTGTTTGGCTTCTTCACAGTGTATAGGCTGGATTCCAGAAGCAAGCATCCCAAGAGACAAGAAGTGGAAGCTGCCAGTTTCTTAAGGCCTGGACGTGGAAACTGGTACAGCATATCACTTCATTGTATTCCAGTGGTCAAGTATTCATAAAGCCCAGATTCAAAGGGAGGGGACACAGATCCACTCCTCAAGGAGAAGTGACAAAGAATTTTGGGGCCATGTTTGAAAAGTGACACAACTGAAACTATCAAAATGGCTGAGAACGGTGCAAAGAAAGATAGCAAAAGAGAAAGACCAAAAAACGAAACTAGAAAGTAAATAAATGAAATCAATCTACATAAAATATCAATGGGATGGTAATTCAAGATATAAAATGACTAAGTAAAGGAAGCACTGAATTGGAAAGCATAAATTTAATAGGTATGAATAGGGTGTAATACATACCCTATAATCTTCAGGATAAAAGATGTGGCCATATGTTCTGAACACTTAGAATAGTTTATGACATAATAAAAGAAAAGTCTAGATGTATCACATCTGAAATTCCACAAAACATTAAAAGGACTGATAAAAATATCTAATAAAGCAAAACTACTAAGGGCTAATCAATGCAAATCTACTCAAATTATGTATTTTAAAGTCAAATATTATCAATGAAAACTTCCATGAATCAATTATATTAATAATAATAATTTATTTTAATATAACAAAGTATTAGTCTTGCTAGGCTCTTCATCTTGTCTAAGAAGCAAAGATGTAAAATTGTTATATCTGAAATAACAAAAAACCAATAGCTGTTGTTCTTTCTCTATAGTGAATTCTGGTTTAATCAACTCACATAACACTATTAATTAACAAGAATAATAATAAAAAATGAAAGTCAATATTTACTGAATTATTATATATTAGCAACTATTCTAAGTCCTTTCTATGTATTAACTTATTTAATGTTCAATATTAATAACCTATTTTTACCAGTGAGGAGAGTGAGGCACAGAGAACTTCAGTGATTATCTTAAGTCACTTAGTTGTAAATGATAAAGCCAAAACTAATGCAGGCAGTCTGACTTCAGAGTCCCAAACTAAATCCATTATATTCTATAAAAGGCAAACAGTAACAGTATACATGATTGGAAAAGTATTCTTCATATTCCTTGAAAACAATAGTTTTCAAATGCACAGCAGAATCTTTCAAGCTAGATCATTTCATCAAAAAAGAGGAGAATGAGATAAATAATGGAATAAAATAAATTTAAGGCTTCACAATTTTTCAAACACTATACATTTGGAAATAGGAAACAGGTCATAGAGGTATAAACCAAAGAAAAGAGAGACAGTTATAATATATTCCTGACTTTCCTATCTCATATAATTTTTAAGTAAAAATAATGAGAAACATTCACTATTTGCCCTCGAATATACACAGGGACTATGGAGGATACTTTTTTTTTTTTTTGAGACAGAGTCTCACTCTGTTGCCCTGGCTAGAGTGCCGTGGCGTCAGCCTAGCTCACAGCAACCTCAAACTCCTGGGCTCAAGCAATCCTTCTGCCTCATTCTCCCGAGTAGCTGGGGCTAGAAGCATGTGCCACCATGCCCAGCTAATTTTTCTATATATTTTTAGTTGGCCAATTAATTTCTTTCTATTTTTAGTAGAGATTGGGTCTTGCTCTTGCTCAGGTTGGTCTCGAACTCCTGACCTTGAGCAATTGGCTCGCCTCAGCCTCCCAGAGTGCTAGGATTACAGGCGTGAGCAACCGTGCCAGGCCTGGAGGATACTTTTAACAATTAAATCATGAAAGACACCCAACAGAACCTATACTGAATGTGTTTATAGTGGATCCATTTGTAGTCCTCAAAGTGTTAACCTTGAACAAACTTTCATTTCACCCCATCTAATGAAGATCAAAGTTAACCCCTCAGAGAAGGTATTTGCTTGCAAGAAAATGACACTCAAAATTCATAACCTGTTTTTTGTTCAACATGATCAAATTCCAGAAAGCCTAAACAAAAATGGATAGTTTTTTTTTCTGAAAATCAGAGAGAAATTAAATATAAGAATTAATTCTAAGAATGTTCCTATATATTACTCTTCCAGGTCAATAATAGAGGATTACTAAATTTTTATCTTAACCCTTTAAGAAAATGATTTTTCAGAGTGAGGGGGATTCAGAGAGGGGCATGCCCCCTATATGTGTTAACTTAAAAAAAACAAATATAAAAACATTGTTGACATATGAAGTTCCATAAAAGACAAAAAAAAGAGGAAAAAACCCACTTAATATATGTACTATTCTTAAGGTGATGAAAATATAGAGATGATTTTCAGAAGTTATAAAGAAACAAAGTCCAGTAGAAAAGGCAGACAAGAAAATCCATTTTTATAACAATGTAGTATTAAGTTTTATAATACAGATATGTAAAGAAATACATAGGGGAAGGGGAACATAGCTCTAACACAGTCTGATGGAGAATAACTAAGACTCTCAAAAAGAAGGTAACACCTGAAGTTAGTCTTAAAGGATGGGTAAAATTTAGCCAAGAAAAGGAACCAAACATATGTCTCTGAAATCATAATTTGAAGCATTTATATTTTATGATCCTGGTAGGGCTTATTGCAGTTACATCAAACAGAACCAAGAATTATCAAATAAGAATAAAAAGCATTCAAATCATATATATTAGTTTCTTATCTTTCCTCCTTATTTTTATCCTTCTCTGTTTTTTAACCAAACTTCCAAAGTATCTTTTATGAAATAGTACTCATTTAAGCATTGAAGATAGGAAAATAAAGGAAAAAAACAAACCCCTTCATAATATCTTTAGGCAAGTTGGAAATTAAGGCTTTTTTCTTATACACATGAAAGAGGTTTTAAAAAAAAGTTTAGCTATCATCTTGAATTATCTTTAGGATAAAAATGACAGATAACAAAGATCTCAATGGCTCACAACTGAAAGTAGAATAAACACTGATATTGCTCGATATATTAAGTACATACACTGAAACTCTGGTGAATGAGGAAAAGGTGAGTGGGTTGAGAAGAGCTATGTTCATTCATTTATAAATATTTATTGATCATAATGAAAACTCATATTCAGAATATATAAAGAGCTCCTTCAAATCAATATGAAAAAATAGATAACAGGAAAATGGGCTAAACACTTAAGTAGATACTTCATAAAATTAAAAATGCAAATGGGTAATAAACATGAAAAGCTGGTAAACCTTTTCGGTAATTAGTAAAATACAAATTAAAAGTAAAATGATTTGAGTTTGGCTAAAATTTAAAAAAAATCTGGCAATACTAAGTATTGTTGAGAAGGTAGAGCAATGGGAACCTCTTACATACTACTGGTGAGAGAATAAACTGGTATAACTGCTTTGGAAAAGTTTGACATTGTCTAGTAAACTTGAAATTGCATACATTCTATGATGCGGGAATTCCAGTCTTAGGTATGGAGTGTAGACAAGAGCATTCTATGCCAGAACACTGACTTTTAAAAGAATGTTCAGAGCAGCATTGTTCATATTAGCTCCAAACTGATGACAACCCAAAAGGCCATCAATAGCAGAAAGGCTTAAAAAAAACTGCACAATGTTCATACAATGAAACATTATATAGCACAAAATGAACACATTATAGCTACATGCAAATAGATGAATCTTAACAACAATGTTGAGAAAAAGTCCCAAAGAATACATACTGCATGATTCCAGTTCAAAACAGGCAACACTTAACTATGGTGCTTAGCAATACATAGTTAGTGAAACTATAAAGAAAAGCAAGAAAATGATCAACATTAAGAGAGGAGAAGGTGGTAGTTCTGACAGGAAGGAGAATGTGGAAGGGCTTCTGAGGTGCTGGTAAAGGGCTGTTTCTTGATCTGAACGTTGTAACACAAGTATTTCTTTATAATAATGTGGTGATCTATACATTTATCTACTTTTCTATAAGTGAGTTATAGTTCATATTACAAAAGGTTAGAGAAAAATCCTAATGGAAATTGTAAAACTCTGACTAGCTGAAATTACAAAACTGCTGAGTGTTTTTTACAAAAATAGATACTTATTGAGCAACTCCGATATACCAGCAACTATGCTAGGTGTTTTAGGACAGAGTATACAAAAGCAGTGAAGTCTGACTCAATAAAATCTGAGAGAGAAAGGTTAAACTAATACTCATAAAAATCATATTTAATTAAAAACTGTGTTGATTGCTATGAAGGAAAAGTTTATGATGCTTTGAGAGAAGCTGTTACAATCTAGTGTTAGGTATCAAGAAGGCTTTACTGAGATATAAAACTTAAGCTGAAACCTTAATAATGAGCCTCACTTAATCTGGGAGAGAGGGAGGAGGAAAGTACTTCAAGCAGATGGAAAAAATATGCAAACCGAGGAACTAAAAGCAGGCCAGTGGGTTCGAATTTAGTAAAGAGTGGTACAAGATGAGGCTGGAGAAGAAGACATGCAAATCATGGAAAAACTTGTAGCTCTATTAAGAATCCTAAAATTTTAACCTAGGGCCAAATGGAAGCCACTGAAGAGTTCTCTGCAGAAGATTGATAGGATCCAATTTGCAGTATAAGAAGATCATTCTCTTCAGTTGGTAACTCAGAGTGAAAAAAACAAAAAACAACAAAACGAAGATCATTCGGGAGGCTCAGTAAGAAATGGATTATAAGGGCACAAAACTGTGGACCAATGAGTTAGAAGGCTATTGCAATAGTCTAGGCAAGAAATGATGATGACTTGCCTGGGATAAAGGCAGGGGAAATGGGGTTAATGGAAAGATTAAAATAAATTTTATGAGGCAGAATCTACAGAGTGTGGTGATAGAATGGATATGGCAGGCGAGGGACTCACCAAATTGCTGTTTGAGTAACTAGAAAGACCTATGGAGGCACACCGAAAGAGAAGCAGGTTGAGGTCCAGGGTAGAACGAAAAAAGAATTCAGGACAACTTTGCCAGTTTGATATTTAAATAGAGATGACCAGCGGTAACTATGTAAGTCTGAAGCTCAGAAGAGAGGTATGGGTTGGAACTTAGAAGCTATTGCACATAGATGGTATCTGATGTCCTGGGAATGGATGAGATCACTTAAGATGAAACTAAGGAGAAGAAAATATGTGCGCATAGAACATTCTAGAAGGAGCACTTAGGAGTTAGGTCTAAGAAGGCTAAAACTGAGAAGGAGCTTATTAATGGACTAGGACTGAAAGTGATCTATGACATGGAAGACAATTACTTGGTTAATGAATCTGGTTTCAAGATACAGTGAAAGTGTGAAAGATAGTCTTTGTTAGCATAATGATTACATGTTGAAAATACTGACAACTTAATTTTTAAACACTGATTATGCAAAATACCTTTATGCAATAGTCAAACAACAACCAAAATAGAATTTAATCCTCCCTTGACCCTGTTCAACCCTGCTTCCTCTACCTTGTTTAATGTTATCATTATCTAGACAGTTTTGCCTCTCCTATATTCAATCATTTTTATAATCTATATATTAGTAAACTCACAAATAATATTTTTCATTTGATCTCTTTTATTTTTATCATTACTGTTTTTCTAGTTATTAGTTTCATCATCTCAGTCACAAGACAACTCATCATTAACCTTGTGCCTCCAAAGTTACCTTCCTAAAGCACGGTTCGTATCACATTACTTTCTTTGTGGATACAGACAATAGCACCCAAGAGCCTACCATGTGCCAGCCATTCTTCCAGGATGGGGGATGTTACTGAACAAACAGGCAAAATTCCTTCCCTTATGGAGCTTACTATCTAGTAGGAAACCTTGATGCTAAACCACTAATCAGGCATAAAATATAATGTTAGGGAGTGGTGAGTACTGTAAAGAAAATTAAGCAAATAAATTTAAAAAATAGATAAATCAAGTAACAACAGAACAAATCCTTCTACCTTCAACTGATTCTCTAAGAAGTTTCATGTATACCTATATTTGTGACCTTATTTCTTCTGTCTTATATTACAGTATTTTAAAAGTCTATTTTTTCTTAGCCTGTAAGTGCCAGGAAGCAGGGACTGTGATCCTTTTTATCCCGCTCACCTTGTACTTATTGAATTCAAATGCAGCATTTTTTACTAAGTTATCAATGTTCTTAAGAGAAGCCAAGAAATCTTAACTCACTTTAAATCTGTGGTCCCCAATCTCTGGTCCGTGGCTTGGTATCCTGTGGCCTGTTAGGAACTGGGCCACACAGCAGGAGGTGAGTGGCAGGCCAATGAGGGAAGCTTCATCTGTATTTACAGCCGCTCCCCATAAGCTCTGCCTCCTGTCAGATCAGTGGTGGCATTAGATTCTTACAGGAGTGCGAACCCTACTGTAAACTGCGCATGCGAGGGAATCTAGGTTTCACGCTCCTTATGAGAACCTATCGCCTGATGATCTGAGGTGGAGCTGAGATGGAGCTGAGATGGAGCTGAGGTGGTCATGCTAGCACTGAGAAGCAGCTGCAAACACAGATTATCATTAGCAGAGAAGTTTGACTGCACAATAAATGGAATGCACTTGGATCACATCCCTCTACTCCCAGTCCGTGGAAACATTGTCTTCCATGAAACCAGTTCCCGGGGCCAAAAAGGCTGGAGATCGCTGCTCTAAATGATTATTAATTAAAATGTAAACAAAATCTCCAATTTGCTCATTTTTTTCCTGCAATGTCTATTTGCCCCTGCTTATTCCTTAACTATAACATAATGTTCATAAGTTATGTTCATAAGTAATGTTCATAAGTTAATGTTTATCAAGTTGGTAAGTTAACAGACTGTGTCTGCATTACCACTTCTGTTCTCTGGCTGGATGGCCTTTATCAGGAGGCTCAATATGCCAGCATTGACTAAATTTAGCAAAGTGATAAACTGTGCTTGTGTTTACTATTTGATTTCTAAGTATAACTACTATATTTTCCACATGGCTTTGATGACTAAAAGTCACAGTTAAATAAATCAATCATAAGGTTAAGAAAATAAGTTTAGTACTGGCACAATTAACCAGCTGATCAAAGTATCTAAAGTCAATCTCAGTATGGGGAAGAGGGTCTAATGGAATGCCTGTTTCGAAAAAGTTCCTTGGGATATTGTGTATCATTTCCTGACCAACCCCACCCTCTCTCATATAATCTCTTCATTTTGCAGATAAGAAAGGTAAGACCCAGAGAGATTACCTAATGTGTGAAAATCATATGAGCAAATGAAAGGCAAAGCCAAGATTACAATTCAGAACAGCTATCCCTTTTTCTGTCAGGGTTCTTTTCACTAACCATACATTCCTCAAACTGGGCCCCCACAAAATCTATGACCTAGAACAAGTAAGACTGGAAGATGCTGTATTAAGCAAAGTGAAAAAGGATTACTTCAGAATTTCTTAAAATCTAAACTATGCATATATATGTTGAAATTCTCTAAAAGAACTATGCAGGATTTTCAAATGTATTTAGTGATTGAGTGTTTTTTTTTGTTTTTGTGGGTTTTTTTTGAGACAGAGTCTCACTCTGTTCCCTGGGCTAGAGTGCCGTGGTGTCAGCCTAGCTCACAGCAACCTCAAACTCCTGGGCTGGAGTGATCCTTCTGCCTCAGCATCCCGAGTAGCTGGGACTACAGGCATGCGTCACCATGCCTGGCTAATTTTTTTTTTATATATATTTTTAGTTGGCCAATTAATTTCTTTCTATTTTTAGTAGAGATGGGGTCTCGCTCTGGTTTCGAACTCCTGACCTTGAGCGATCCACCCACCTCAGCCTCCCAGAGTGCTAGGATTACAGGCGTGAGCCACCGCACCCGGCCTTGTTTTTGCTTTTGTTTTGTTTTTTCCAAAGAACTCTTATTAATGAAGCAACATAGAAAATGGTAGATCGGGGAACTTAAATCTGCCTCCTTTATTTTCAACTTAGTTTGACTTCATTAAAATATATTCATAAGAATCCCAGGATACACAGTTTACATATTACAAAGAATCTCTGAATTAATATTACTAATCTACCAAATAATGTCAGCTGGGAGGCGATTCTTAATTTTTAGTTAGTGGTAGGTTTCTTGAGTTTATTACCCAAATGTGATCTTTTGATCACTCAGAAATACTGGTCATTACATGTACATTTCTACACATGCAAAAATAAACTGTGTTTAAATTAGTTATAAAATAAAGCAAATTAATGACATTTTTAGTAGCTCTTAATGAGTCTCTAAAGACATACACATTTCTAAAATTAATCATCTTTTATTCCCATTTCATGATGAAGGCATTTGAAATCTCCATTTCTGGCAAATTTAAATTTTAATTCTTACTTTGACAACAGGAATGTTTGATTTCAATTGCTTTAAAACAAATTGCAAAAATCAATAACAAAGAGGACAAAGTAGTTTTGAGTCTGTGATAAAAATAGGTAGTAAAATGCTACTGGTTATACAGGATCTGTTGTGAATAGGTCAGCTCAAGGTCCCAGGTAAACATCTTGTTTGTGTCCTGAAGCCTTGTTTTCTGCATGCCTTATACTCTCAGTAGGGTCCTCCTACTCGGGTCTAAACATCGGGCCACTGCACCCTATCGATCTTCTTTAAATCTCCAGAATAATAAATTTCAAGGCAACACAGCAGAAGCCGACTAAAGCCCTTTAATTACATCACTGCTGAAAGGAAATCATTGATCAATGGCATTATGGGAAAATAAACTGCCCCCCAAACCAGATCAAAGTCAATAAAATAGCTGACTAGCTGCCCCATTTGGGACTTCCGCTAGATTAGTGCTCATGGACAAGCAAAAGAGACGATCCTAATGCATGCTGCTTACTATCTTTTTGAAGCTCTCCCTGGCAGGTGTCATGCTCTGAGCATGGTTTTTGATTACTCTAATTAAATATAATATTATCAACAGATCTTCGTATTGATCCTTAAAATCTCCCCTTCTAAATGAAAAATTAAAAGCCTAGAGAGAGGGCTTCATAGGGTACCAGGTTACTTTAATGATTTTACTCCTTTATCAATTTTCTTATATTATAATATTCTAATATTTATCAATATCAAGGTACTAATTACCTTAGCAATTTTAAATAACATGCAAAATGAGTAATTTTAAAACTTGTTCTGCCTGAGATTAGATAAATCCTTTTCAGTTTATATAAAGTTGTATTCCTTCATTAAAGTCTAAATAATTTTTCCTATTAAGTGTTGCTAACTATGCTGGTTATTATTCTTTATTGATGATATTATTTAAATATATTGCCCAATACATATAATGCAATATTGCAAAGAATTCATTTTCTCAGATGACTAGTTCAGAAAACTGTGAAAACATTTTAAGAAAATAATTTTATAATAGTTTATAAATAGCTTATAAATAATAATAGCTTATAGTTTATAGTTTTCAAGTAGGCAATATTATTTCAATGTTTCAAATCCTATTAATTCTGTACATGCCTATTTCGAATGTTTTCTTCTGTTTAATTAGGGATAACAATCTGCAAACAAATTTGAAAGCCTCAAATCTCTCTTCAAAAAGGAGAAAGTATACATTTATAACATGAAATATTTATAAGCTTATTGACATTTAAGTTTTCATGTAAAATTTCAGAATTGTGTTAATAAAATGTAATTTTATCTTTAAAGTAAATGTGAGAACTTTAGGAATGTAAATTTAAGAATATACAAGGGGAAATCTAAAATATCAGATACAATGACTCTCTTATGGGTATTACTTTAGCTAACCGACCTAGCAAAAGCTAATAGCCATGCCTTCTTCTCAGTCTACATTTCTTCTTATTCATTCCCTATTCCCTCAGGTAGTTCTCATTGCTAATGCCCAAATGGCATCAACCTGTTGTTTAGCACATCTATGAAAAGGCTAGCCTGCTGGCTAATTTACCAAGGGATTAAAGCCCTGAAACCACTTCAATCTGCTACTTTGTTTCCATGTAAAAGCCTTACCCATGACACCAGTTCCCTCATGTTAAAATTGAAAATCTCTTTAAAAGAAAGAAAAGTCCAATGTAAAAACTGTTTAATATAGAAACTCCATGCCAGAAATAATATTTTGCATCCTTGAATAGTGCCATGGAATTGCATTCTGTTAGTCCTCAAGTACTGCTTTATACATTAAAAAGAATTTCATGTATTAAATGTTTATCAGTTCATAAAATTAACAGAATTAACCCAGGCACCAAAGGTGGTATAGGGGGTGAGGGATGGTAAGAGTGGCATGAAGATTAATGTAAAACCGTATGTAGGTATAGTTCATCATTGCAGCGAAACATTTAATTAAAATTCACATTTGTGTGCATTTTGCTGAATGACAAAACATTATAATAACTGCATTAATTCACACTGGAAAATGGAGACTCCACAAAATAAATAAACAACTCTCAGAGTTTCTGATTTAATAATACTAATGAACTAGAGATTCATTATTCTCATAAAAATTGAGAGGTACACATAAAAATTTTTCTACACGCAAAAAAATCCGCTGGCTCTAGTTTTTGAAAATCAGAATAAACTTCAAGTTAATATATTTTATGCAGAAAACATTTACATTTATTTTCTGCTCTGTTAAAGTTTAATTAGTTATAGTATAGTAATAATCACAGTGATATTCTTTAATGATTTCTTTACTCCATGAAAACCATTACGATAGTTAGCATAAAATTTGTGCTAAGTGGTCATTAAAACATTGAAGAAAAAAAACAACTTTTTAAGATGAGTATTCAATACCTGAGTTGAGTGAGAGCAAATTGAACAAACCAAAACATGTAGTCTTATTGAAGAACAAAAGACTAAAATACAAGTGCATATTCATTACATCCTTGCTATACTTCAGGAAATCTGTTTCACCAATAACTTCAGGATTATCAGAATTAAAGTAGAACTGTATATTAAAAAGTATGAGTTTCTACTTTAAAGTAATCTCAATTTTCTATTTAAATTTTTTCCCCAGGCAAGTTGAAAACAAATTTCAGTAAATTTATTAGACAAGCCATTATTTCACAATATTTCACCAATGTTTATTTATAATAATCCGGAGAAGTGGGGGAGAAAAAAGCAAAACGCCAAAGAGTCGACCCGATAAGAGCTAAATTCTGAATTACTTTATAGTTTGTAGCAGTGACCTGGAATAGATCATTCAGAGGAGAAGAAAAATATTATTGTTTCTCTCTTCATTTCTTTACTATCATGACTAGTGTCCCTTGTCCCTATTGGTGCCAACAGCACAGATTTGCTGGAATGAAAAACAATGCCAGCAACGGATGCATCAGTGCCAAAGGCTTAAGAGAAAATGAATGTGCTTTAAGTTAGGATCTGTGTGATATTCAAATTCAAAGTACTTCACATAAGGACAAGACACTCAAGGTCCCATTTCAATCACAATTTTATTATAGCAACAAATATGAAATTCAGACTTCCAATAAAAATACTGAATTTGATGTACTTCTGTGCAAAATTCATGGCCTTGAAAGATATTCTGCAAGCTGTCACCCCCAAGGACCATAATGGATTTGTCTTTAAAGAAAAATGTTTACAGTATGAATTACCAAATGTATTTTATGTACGTTTCCACATTTTAAATCAAGAAACATAAATTATTTTTCTTAGTTGACATTTATTGACAAAATTCACATTAAGTGAAAATCTGAGAAGCTCCTTAATCAAGTTTTATAATAATGAAATACATTTTAAGTATTTCTTTTCTACCAAAATGAATGTGAAATTCCTTTTTTATAGTTCATGTTATAAATTGCTATGCTGAATTTTATATGATCCAAATTTAATAATCATTAAACAAAAGACTCTCCTTAAATTGCTCATAAAATAGAAACATTATTAATGATGAATGCTAGTAAAAATAACTTCCATTTTAGTCTTTAAGCAAACAAGGAAAACTGTTTCTTTATTCTCATTTATTTTAAATAAGTCAAGAAAGATGTTAACTAGAAAAACAGAATGATTTTCCACATTTATGTCTCCATTGAGGTGTATTTCCTAAAAACAGAACTCTTGAGGCATAAAACTGCTAAATTTTACTTCTGATTAAAATAAAGTTTGAAGTAATGAGACATATTACTGATCACATTCTTTTTATCCTCACAGAAGTAATTCATTTTAAATTTTTTTAATTTAGAGAAAAAACAAAAATAAGCTATACAATGGAGAACAATTTCTACCAACCCCCATAATTCACCAAAACCAGACTACTTCTGTGTCTCTAAAAAAGAAAGCAAGACATCGGATGCAAAGCTTCAATAAACTATTATTACACACTTTTCCAGTCCATTAAAAGAAAGTAATTTAATCAGTTTATAGTTTCCCAGGAAAATCTCATTCAGAGAAATTTTATTCCCAGCTATCTAAATAGTAAATACCTATTATCCTCTCAAAATGAGTTTTTGCTTGCCAAGGGCAAACCATTGCTGTTATTGTGGAGCTCTGTCAGAGAAACAAGAAGTTAAAAAGGTTATAAAGATACCATTAACGTCATGGGACTGTCTTGTCAGGACTCAAAAATGCTTCATAATTGAGGGCTTTATTCAAAGTGTATTAGCACCCATATAAACAGCACAGTTAATATGATGCTTTATGTTTCATTTTGTTACAACCCAGAAAAATCACCTACAAACAGCCGAATACTATAAATGTATCTGCTGGAAAGCACAATTCATTTTATCATCTGGCTCTAGCTTGAGTCTTTAAAGAAAATGTCAATAACATACATACAGCTTAAAGGCAAATTGGTTAGAGATCCAACCAATGAGAACAACAGAGAAAAGTATAAATGATAGCTAATTGGTCCTGACAGCATGTACCTTTGATAGAAGTATAAGAGTAAGCAAAGGACAAATGTTCTTTATTTAATTTATATATTCTAATTTAAAGAGATACTGCTATAAAATAGCTTATATTAATGTTTATTAATATACAAAATGACTATCCTGAAACAATAGACAATAAGAAGCATAAAATAACCCTACTTCTATCATACTTTTAATTTAATAAAATTATCATCCTTATTAATTTTCTGATTTTGGAGCTACTGAACTAATTACATAGAAAATATTTTACTAATTGTTTTAAATTTAGTAAACATATAATACAACTCTTAAAATTTTTCATCTGTGAGCTCTAACAAATATATAAAAATCACTTAAAGAAAATCTTTAATGATACATTTGTCTTAAATTTCTGAATGACACTATGCCTATACTTTCATTATTAATACAAATATGGGCATACAAAGTTTATAAAAAGTAGCCTGATGAGGGTCTGATTTACCTAAAATGTTCATCTTTCAATACATCAAATATAAGCTGAGTAGTAGAGAGAAAAAACTTTTCAGGGTTAGATATTTTCTGACTGGGGGAGAAACTGGATGGTCAATCTTTAAGGACAGCAAATGTCAAGTGGTTGATGGAAGCACTAAAATAATTAAATTCCAGCTACAATTACTCAGGATAGATTCCACTAACCCAAACAAGTCTGCCTAGGGAATTCCGTTCTGCCTTGAAAGCCCAGCTCTGGCATCATCTTCTCCATTCACTTTTCCTAAAATAAGTCCACTATTCCCATTCCTCTATACCTGTATAAAATTCTACTATTACACTTAGTACACTGAGTGCCTTCAGATAAGGAGTGTGAACTGTTCATTTCCATATACTTTGCACCTATCATGTTATCTATAGACACAGTAAAGGTTCAGTAAATGTTCATTGAATTGGCAATTAAACCATTATCTTATTTGAACTAAGTTCAAGGTAATTTGTTTCTGTGAACTGGCCAAAGACCTTATCATGTAGATTTCAGTAAGTCTTCACATCTCTATTTATTATATATAGCTATTAAACATAAACACCTCACATACCACTGTTCCTTTACTTGAAAGAAAATATTAAGTGATTCAGAAGTGATACTGCTGGAATCTATACACTTAGTTAAGTTTACTAAATGCCAGTATTTGCTAATAGGAAAAGCAATTCTGGATGCAGATCTTAAAGTGGCTATGTAAATCATCAACAATTAAATTTAGGAAATAAAAAACAATACTCAGAACATACAATTTCTTAGCCACCTTCTTTTAGTTCTTTTGCAATCCTGTTTTTCACGTAGATGTTTCTCTTTCCTATTCCAATTCCTAAGTAAATATATAAATGAATAAACAAACAAACAAAGAAATGGTGAGAGGAGCTGTTTTCTGGTGCCAGCCTGAAAAAACAGATTACACTACCAGTGAGACCGTGGGAAGGCTGTAGATAGAGACAGGGATATGTTCTTGAGAATTGTGTTCTTAGGCAATTTTGTTGTATGAACATCATAGAGTATACTTACACAAACCTAGATGGTATACCCCAATACACACCTAGGCTATATGGTATAGCCTATTGCTCCTAGGCTACAAGACTATACAGCATGTAACTGTACTGAACACTAGAGGTAGGTGTAACACGACAGTAAGTATTTGTGTATCTAAGGTTATCTAAACATAGAAAAGATACCATAGAAATACATTATACAAAATTTTAAAAAGGTACTTCTCTATAGGACATTTATAAATGGAGCTTGCAGGTCTGGAAGTTGCTTAGGGTGAGTCAATGAGTGAGTGGTGAATGAACGTAATAGGACATTACTGTACACTACAACAGACTATATGAACACTGTACAATTAGGGTATACTAAATATGTTTTTAAAATTTTCTTTCTTCAATAATAAATTAACCTTAGCTTACTGTAACTTTTTTACTTTACAAACATAAATTTTTAAAAACTTTTTGATTCTTGTAATAATACAGCTAAAAACAGAAACATTCCTAATTTTTTGCATGTGTTGATTTTATCAAATTGTGATGAGATCTCAAAAGGCTGAGTGCCTGTATTTTAGGATGTGGCCTGAAGGATTTGTTTTAAAAAATCAACTTTTATGAGATTGAAACCTAACTAAACAGACTACCATGTGCATCTAACTTTGCTTTGCAAAATATCTTGATAAAGTACTTCTACTTTTAATTTGCTGACACTTTTGAATGTTAATAGTGATGAGTTTAGTATAGAAAAAATCAGAATATTTGGCAAATGGAGAAAATTAGGCAACATTATTTCTGTTCTGTTATAGTTATACAAATGATTAATCTTTTTAAATAAAGTAAATCCAGTATGGATATTTCTCATTAAAAAGCACAAACAGGGCCGGGCGCGGTGGCTCACGCCTGTAATCCTAGCACTCTGGGAGGCCGAGGCGGGTGGATAGCTCAAGGTCAGGAGTTCGAAACCAGCCTGACCAAGAGCGAGACCCCGTCTCTAAAAAAAAAAAAAAAAGCACAAACATATTATATAGCTATATGAACATTTTCTTTCTTTATATCCTTATTCTATAAGCTTTTTCATAATTTTAAATATTCTTTATGTTTTAAATTTTTTGTTAAAAACTAAGACACAAACACACACATTAGCCTAGGCTACACAGGGTCAAGGTCATCAACATCACTGTCTTCAGCCTTCACATCTTGTCTCAACTGTAAGGTCTTCAGGGGCAAAAACATGCAAGGAGCTGTCATCTCCTATGATAACAATGTCTTCTTCTAGAATATTTCCTGAAGGACCTGCCTGAGGCTGTTTTATAGTTAACTTTTTTTATAAGTAGAAGGTGTAGACTCTAAAATAACATAAAAAGTATAGTACAGTAAATATATAACCCAGTAACAGTTGTTTATTGTCATTATCAAGTATGATGTGCTGTACATAATTGCACATGCTATAATTTTATATGACTGGCAATGCACCAGCATCACCACAAACACATGAGTAATGTGTTGCAGTACGATGTTAGGAAATCTATGATGTTACTAGGCCATAGGAATTTTTCAGCTCCACTATAATCTTATGGGACCACTGTGGTACACACAGTTGGTTGTAGACAGAAACATCATTATGTGCCACATGATTGTAAATAACTCTACAGTACTGTTACAAAAAGTAAATTCTAGTATTTTCTGGCAAATCTGATGAAATACGTCTTTGATCCACTTATGTATTGAATGGGCACTTGGGTTGTTTCCACATCTTTGCAACTATGAATTGCACTGCTGTAAACATTTGAGTGCAGGTGTCTGTCTTTTTTATAGAATGTCTTCTTTTCCTTTGAGTAAATATCAAGTAGTGGGATTGCTGCATCAAATGGTAGTTCTACTTTTAGTTCTTTGAGGTACCTCCATACTCCTTTCCATAAAGGTTGTACTAGTTTGCAGTCCCACCAACAGTGTATGAGTGTTCCTGTCTATCTGCATCCAGGCCAACATTTATTGCTTTGGGACTTTTTGATAAAAGCCATTCTCACTAGAGTTAAATGATATCTCATTATGGTTTTGATTTGCATTTCTCTCATGATTAGAGATGTTGAGCATTTTTTCATATGTTTCTTGGCCATTAGTCTATCTTCTTTTGAAAAGTTTCTGTTCATGTGTTTTCTCCACTTTAAAATATTTTTTTTATTTCAGTGGTCATTTGATTTTTTTCTTGCTGATTTGCTTGAGTTCTAGATTCTAGTTATCAGCCCTTTATCAGATATATAGCATGCAAATATTTTTTCTGATTCTGTAGGTTGTCTATTCGCTATAATGATTGTTTCCTTGGCTGTGCAGAAGCTTTTTAATTTGATCAGGTCCCATTTATTTATTTTTGTTATTGCTGTGATTGCTTTTGGGTCTTCTTCATAAATTATTTACCTAGGCTGATGTCTATAAGAGTTTTTCCAACATTCTCTTCTAGAATTCTTACGGTTTCCTGCCTTAGGTTTAAGTCTGTTATCCATAATGAGTTGATTTTTGTGAGTGATGAGAGGTGTGGATCCTGTTTCAGTCTTCTTCATGTGGTAAATGCATACCATGGAGTACCACTCAGGCATGAAAAAATGGTGAACTAATACTTATTGTATTAGTATATATTATATAATTAGTATTATATATTATTAGTATATATTATATATTGCATTAGTGTGTGTGTATATATATATATATATATTCCACCTGGATGGAACTGGAGACCACTCTTATAATTGAAGTATCACAAGAATGGAAAAACAAACACCACATGTACTCCTATTAAATTGGAACTAATCAATCAACACTTATGTGCACATAGGGAAATAACATTTATTGGAAATCAAGCAGGAGCGAGGGGGGGAGAGGATGGGTAATTTCACACCTAATGGGTACAATGTACACTATCTGGGGGATGGACATACTTAAACAGTACAAAAACATACCATTTGTACCATCTGATGGACTCAAACGGTACAAAAGCAATTTATGTAACCAAAACATTTGTACCCCCATAATATTTTGAAATAAAAAAGGAAAAAAATATAAATAAATAAATAAATATAAAAGCATGCAAAAAACTCTCCATATCAATCATAATAAACTTTCAAATGATTTGTGAATTAAAAAATAAAAATAAAGAAATATGTCTTTGAGGTTCTATCAGTTAGAGTAAGATTAGTAAATTAATTGTGGATATCTTTCATCAGTATTTTCACTATTCCTTGTTACTCTATTTTTGAAGAAAGACTTGTTTTCAAAATTTCAAAAATAATTCTTACTTATTGGGGGAAAATAAGTAATATAGAAGTATATAAAGTAAAACTGGAAGTGTCTACCCTTAGTCCATTTCACAGGGCTACTCCATGGTTTGGCATAGGAGATGGCAATGTTACACAATGGGTAAGAACACACTCTAGAGCCAGATATCCACAAGGACTTTCTGCAGTGATGAAAATGACTAAATTATCTGTGCTGCCCAAATAAGACAGCTGCTAGACACATGTAGTATAGTTGTTGAACACTTGAAATGTGGCTAGTACGAATGAGAAACTGAATTTCTAATTTCATATGATTTTAATCAATTTAATTTAAATGTAAGTAGTCACATGTTGCTAATCCCATCTCTTGCCCTTACCAGATGTGTGACCTCAGGCAAGTAACACCTGTATTCCTCAGTTTTCCCTTTTTAAAAAATGGGGATAATAGTATTTATCTCATAAGATTGTAGTAAGGATTATAGAATCTATGTAAAGATTTTAGAAGTGCCTGAAACATGATAAACATTCACTTTTTTAAGTTCAGTAAAATATATGTAATTCAAATATATTTACATATATATATATACATACACATTCATAAATATATGTACCATTTCATTTTTAAAAATAGGATCATACTATTTTTACTATCCTAAAAATTAGTATTTTCAACCAACAATGTACTGTAGACTCCTTGTAAATCAAGAGATCCGAATATTTATTGAACATTATGTGTCCAGTACTGTCCTAGGTGACTAGCATATAGTATTGAACAAGTTAGACATACTCTCGACCTTCATAACAATAAACAAGTAAAATAATTAGGTTGTTATAAACAATGGGAGAAGGGATAGCTACTATTAGTAACAGCAGACAGGGAAGCCCTCTTTGTGGGGGTGAGAATTTACTTTCATCATTTTATAATTCATGGCTTGCTCATTGATATGGTTTGAATGTTTGTGTCCCCTTCAAAATTCATGTTGAAACTTAATCTTCAATTCAATAGTATTAAGAGCTGAGACTTTTATGAGGTGATTAGGCCACAAGGGCACTACCTTCATGAATTGAATTAGTGCCTTATAAAAGGGCTGGTGGGAACTAGCTAGGCCCCCTTTCCCCTTCTGCCCCTTCCACTATGTGAAACTCAGTGTTCAATGTGTTATATCTTGGAAGCAGAAACCTGGCCCTGACCAAATACACTGAACTTGCTGGTGCCTTGATCTTGGACTTTGAGCCTCCAGAACTGTGAGAAATAAATTTCTGTTCTTTATAAATTATCCACTCTCAAGTATTTTGTTATAGCAATACTAACAGGCTAAGACACTCCCCATTGAGGAGTCCCATATTATCCCTGGGTTTTAGTGCATCCCACAGACTCTGACTGATTTATTCCCACTATTATCATCTTTTCCCTCCTCCTCTCCTCTTTTCTCTCACTTCCACCAGAGAGGTCACGGCATGCCTAACATGCCCTGCCCTCCTCCCACCTCCAGTTCACAGCTACCAAGCCATGGGATACCCCATTCCCAAGTTTCACCCAATCTCAGTACCTATCCCATCCCCAACCTCACTGTACATGAGCCTCATCACATCTCTGAACCTCATATTACTCTTGAGCTTCCTATCCTCTCTAAAATTCTTCACCTATTTCTAAATATCAATATAATCTAATTTTTCTGTCTCCTTTGGACCAATTCTGAATAACAAAGGGGTGACATTTAAGATAAGACCCTTTACATGAGTCAGCCATGGAAAGAGCAGAGAGAGAAATATGACACGAAGAAGGGAGGGAGAAGATCAACTGCAAAGGTTCTGAAGTGGGGAAAAGCGTATTGAATTTGAGTGCTTAACAACAAGACTGTGTGACTGGATCATATTAGCAATTCATTTACTGTTTCCATTATTACTAGACATTAAAGTTGTCTCCAATTTTTCGCTATAGCATATAATGCTATGATAAACATCCTTCTACACACATCTTTGAGATATGTATTAACATTTCTGTAGAATGTTTTCTAGAAATTGAATGCTGGGTCATCTAAATTTTGGTAGGCACTGCAAACTCATTGGCAAAATGACTCACTGGGTATTAGGTCAAATGGTTTTTCCATCCCCATATGTATGTGTACCCATATAAACATACATATGCTATATAAAACAGCATAATATAAACATGAAATTATCTGAGAATCAAACTCACTATGTCACTAGAATCCAAGATAAAAAATTCCATTACTTGTCTCTTTTTGAGTCCATTATTTTCTAGATTGAGTTACTTGTATTGGTTATTATAAACTTTCTAAAACAAAGGACAATCAAGTTCTAGTGGGGCTTTGCCAAATGTTTCCCTAAGAACTGATGCAGCTGAGTGCAGTGGCTCATGACTATAATCTCAGCACTTTGGGAGGCCAAGTTGGGAAGATTGCTTGAGGCCAGGAGTTTGACACCAGCCTGGGCAACATAGTGAGACTCAATCTCTAAAGAAAAAAAAAAGAAAAGGAACTGATTCAGCTGTGGATATGTCTTGTTATTTTAAGTAAACTACCAAATCAATTGTAAGAGAATATAGGAATATTAGAACTCTAACAAACATTACATTTTCTAATAGACAAAATAATATGATGAGAACAGAGCTGGTACACTGTTATTGTTAAAACAATGGGGATTACTGAACCACCATTATCACTTACTAGACGTTTGACTTTTCTAAACTGTTATTTTCTCATATGTAAGATGGGGTTAATAAAGATACCTTTTCCATGAGGTGAGTATGCAAATTAAGTTCTTCAATCCAAGTACTTAGTACAATGCTTGGTGCATAGTAATCACTCAGTAAATCTTAGCTATTTTTGCTGTTATTTTCTTTCAGTTTTGTATTGAGTTTGCAGCAACAATGTACATATAATCCACAGGTGAAAGTGGCTTCATATTCCTACTCTCATATTCTTGTGTCCTTCAGATATCCTAAACTTAACTATACTATCCTAGTCATACCTCTGCACTACAAGATTGCCATAAGGAGTTCTTGTATTTCTTGCCATTCTAGCATTTGTGTAGCTTAAGACATCAACCTGAATATAGGATATGAACTTATTTCAGACTGGCAGCAAATTAGCTACCAGTCTGAAATAGCTCAGTTTACTTATTTGGGTCCATGTACTCAGAGGAATGTCCTTTCCCTTAGTATGAACAAATATCACAAGTGCTTGTTTTC